>OU426979.1:20154257-20788803 GCA_911387785.2 Aelia acuminata
GTCTAACAGATACCATAGGTGCTCTACCTGAATTATGTCCAGAGATTGTGGTGGCATTTTCAATTGCCTGCAAACGTACAGCATCCACTCTTTTGTTTTTTTTGCTCTGTGCTGGGGTTATTATCTTGTTAAAATATAAATGTCACCTTGATCCCCAGCTTTTTAAGTTATGGTGCAAAATGTCGATATATTTTTTAGCATTCATAATATTGTCAATGAAGGTCAAATTACCTGTACCGTTTCATGACATGCATCCCCAAACTAGAACATGTCCACCCCCATGTTTCACAGTGGGCCTCACACGTCGAGCTAGAATTGGTATTGGGTTTTCGCCAAACAAATTAGAACTGAAAATATTAAATTTGCTCTCATCTGAAAAAATTACATTTTTCCAGAACTCTGGGTCGTTGTTAATGTAATTTTTAGCGAACTCAAGCCTTTTTTTGTGTTGACCTCCGAAATATAAGATTTTCTCTTTTGGACCCTGCCATAATAATTAAATTTTTACTTTCACTTACCTATATATGAAATATATAGTAAGTGGAAGTATTGCGATCGTGAAAAATTTCGACTTCCGGTTTTCAACGGAAATACACGTTTTGGGGTCCCCTGAGTCCAATTAACCAAGTCCCGCGAAATGGTCTGTGTGTGTGTGTGTGTGTGTCTGTGTGTGTGTGTGTGTGTGTGTCTGTGTGTGTGTGTGTGTGTGTGTGTGTGTGTGAACAGACTAGCTCAAAAACTATAAACCTTGCGAACCTGAAATTGGGTATTTAGTGTATGTATATGCCCGCGATGTGACAGCAAAAATTTCATCAAAATTGCTCAAAGGGAGGGGGTACTTTATTTAGTAACTTTTTAAGTTTTTTTCGATTTTCTCAAAAACGGCTCTAACGATTTTGATTAAACTGAGTATTTGATCTATTCATATGCCTGAAATATGACTGTAAAAATTTCATCAAAATTGATCAACCGGAGGGGGGACTTTACTTCATAAATTTTGTATCATTTTCACATGTTTTTTTTATTTACTCAAAAACGGTTTAACCGATTTTGATCAAACTTGGTATTTGATGTATTTTTATGCCCGAGATATGACTGTAAAAATTTCATCAAAATTGATCTACGGGAGGGGGGACTTTACTTTATAAATTTTGTATCATTTTCATGGGTTTTTTTTATTTACTCAAAAACGGCTTTAACGATTAAAAAAATAAGATATGAATGTAGAAGAATGTGTGACTCTGGGAAATGATATTTAGCAAAACACGTCAATTTCTAATCTAAGTAAGTTGGTAAGTGAAAGTTGTGTGTTGCGCGCACGCACCAGATTTTTGAATTTCTTACTGTCTGTAAACAGAAGGTAGTGTTAGAAGTTGTTGCAACCTGTTGTGCTATCATGGCAGCAGATGAAGTTGGATCTCGCTCAACAATCCAGCATATGCTCCCTTGTTCCCTTTCATTGAATTTTGTTGGTCACCCCGAACGAGGTTTGTTTAAAACTGAACACCTCGTCATAAACTTCTTCACAATATTTGTAGCCTGTTCTTTATTTGTCAGTAGCCTTTAAGTCCTTTCAAATATAATTCAATTATTCTATTTTTGAAAATCACACAATACCCTCCGGTTTTGCCAATGTTGCTAGGGCAAAGATAGAGCAAAATACTGGATATAGAATTAGTATCAAACCTCCTTTTTAATCTATTAAAAGAAAAGAAATCTATTAAAAGAAATTTGTTTTGATTGGAGCTAATAGTAAACATTTAAAACTACGCCAATACTTTTTACTTTCACTTACCTATATATGAAACATATAGTAAGTGGAAGTATTGCGATCGTGAAAATTTTCGACTTCCGGTTTTCAACGGAAATACACGTTTTGGGCTCCCCTGAGTCAAAATAACCTGGTCTGAATGTGTGGTCTGTGTGTGTGTGTGTCTGTGTGTGTGTGTGTGTGTGTGTGTGTGAACAGACTAGCTCAAAAACTATAAACCGTGCGAACCTGAAATTGGGTATTTAAAGTATGTATATGCCCGTGATGTGACAGCAAAAATTTCATCAAATTTGCTCAAAGGGAGGGGGTACTTTATTTAATAACTTTTTAAGTTTTTTCGATTTTCTCAAAAACGGCTCTAACGATTTTGATTAAACTGAGTATTTGATCTATTTATATGCCCGAGGTATGACCGTAAAAATTTCATCAAAATTGATCAACCGGAGGGGGGACTTTACTTAATAAATTTTGTGTCATTTTCATGCGTTTTTTTTATTTACTCAAAAACGGTTATATCGATTTTGATCAAACTTGGTATTTGATGTATTTTTATGCCCGAGATATGACTGTAAAAATTTCATCAAAATTGATCAACCGGAGGGGGGACTTTACTTAATAAATTTTGTATCATTTTCACGTGTTTTTTTTATTTACTGAAAAACGGTTTTATCGATCTTGATCAAACTTGGTATTTGATGTATTTATATGCCCGAGATATGACTGTAAAAATTTCATCAAAATTGATCTACAAGAGGGGGGACTTTACTTGATAAATGTTGTATCATTTTCAGGTGTTTTTTTATTTACTCAAAAACGGTTTTAACGAATTTGATCAAACTTGGTATTTGATGTATGTATATGCCAAAGATGTGATAGCCAACATTTCATCAAAATTGGTCAAACGGAGGGGGCACTTTATTTTATAATTTTTTTCCAATTTTTACCTTTTTGATCAATTATCTCAAAAACGGCTTTAAAGATTTTTATCAAATTCGTCATGTTTAATGAAAATTAGTTTTTATTTAATATCAGGTAAGCTTTATCATTATTAAAATGTTCTGAGGGGGCTTAAATGGGGAAGGGGCCTTTTTTGTTTTCCTATAAAGTACCTTTGTTTTAGTTTATATTGAGAAATTAACTGTCTCTCATCACGCCTAAAAATAAGAAATGGCTAAATATGATATATGAAGAAAATCAAGTAAACATATACAGGAGAAAAAAAGATGAATATTTCGTCAACTCATAAAACACCTTGAGCTCACGCATGCGCCGAACGCCTTTAATGACAAACCAATGCGTTATAATTAAAGATGCTCTTTTCATTTGAGAAATGGCAATTAACAAAACGCATTAATTTCTAATCTAAGTAAGTTGGTATGTGAAAGTTGTGTGTTGCGCGCACGCACCAGATTATTTTATCTTCAAAATATACTGTGTTGTTTACTTTAAATTCAGGATTTGAATTCCAAAAATTCATCATTTCTAAAATCTAATTTTCAAGAGACTCTTGTTAATTAAATATAATTCTGGAAAATATCTTAATCCTATTGAGATTTGTGCAAAAAGTGGGGTGTGCCAATACTTTTTTGACCCATTAGCATGTAGTGATCATCTAAGGGGTTTGTAATCTGTATTCTTAATTAAATTTACATTACATAGACAACTACCATTAGTAAACAATTAAATATTTACTTATTTCCATGATTCCATATTTACAGGTTTCCAAAGACATGACCAGAAGATTGACAATGGATTATCCACAACACTTCTGTCAACCTTCTATGTGAACCAAAAAAATTAACTTTGAGAGCAGATGTGCACTTGAATAAGGAATAAAGGAACATATGGTGGCAATGCTCACTAGGAAAAGTTTCTTAACCACTTACAAGTGAAGCGCACAGCTGACAGGTCACCACTTTCTACTAAACTATGTATGTCGAAGAATAGTAATTATGTTGGTTGAAAAATAGTGAATATCAAAAATGTAGTAATTCTAGATTAATCGAAAAATATTTTATAGCTGTCTGAGAGTTCCATCAAATGTGTCGCAAAAAAAAAAAAAAATATATATATATATAACTTTTCATAATGGTTTTTTCTGTCCTATACGTAATAATGCAATAATGAAGGCTTAACAAACCGAAGGTTCAATACCGACAACACAAATCGCTCCCTGCACAGCTCTATCCACCAACCACTATCCAGACCCAACTTCTTCAAGATCTGCCTTAACGCAATCTCCCACCTCTGTCTCGGCCTGCCCCTTGGACGTTGGCACCGCGCTTATTAATCTTTTCAGAATTGGTTCGCTACTAAGTTTCACAATTTTACACGCACATTTTATTCGTCTCGCTGCTATCATGTCAATTACATTTACCGGGTTCAGTTCGGCATCGTTTAAGTTTCGAAATTCTTCAGTTAGTTCATCCCTCTTAGGTGTAAGTATTCTGCACAGTACTTTATTTTCAAAAACACTAAGCCGTTGCTCATCCTCCAATGTCAGCAGTAAAGTTTCGCATCCGTAAAAGACCGTTGGGAGAATAATAGTTTTGTAAATCCTAATTTTTAAGTTTCAGGACAGAACAGGACAGGCGTGAGCTAAGTGGTTTCACTACTGAAAGGTAGCGAGCATTACCAGCTTTTAATCTAGCCTCAATTACCTTATCGATTTGGTTTTTTCTAGTTACCATCGCCCAAAAATATCTAAATTTCTCTATGTGTTCAAACGTATTCCTTTCTAAATTATATATATAATAACCCAGACGTCCATTCAATTCAGACCCAAGAAATAAAAAACTATTTTGAAAAGTTATATAAATTATTTTGTTGCGACACCTTAGCTACATGATTGTAATTACCTTCAGGTTTACAGAAATAATTGCATATTTAGCATATAGCTATAGTATCAGCAGAATGTTAAAACTAAATTTGTACTGAATGTAAGAATGTAGTTGGTTTAACTGTGTTTTTAGATTGGAGGTTTTAGGTTTCCACAACTAATAAATCAGCTTTCCGTATGATGTATTAATGTTGAATTCGGAGACAAACCCCCAGGATTGTCTCCGAATTCAACATTAATAAATAAATGGCTGGGGAAAAAATTGTCCAGATAAATTTTTCATGAGTATAAATAAAATTAATTAATATTTTATTTATCAATAAGATAATATATAATGGACCGAATACAAATACCCAAAGGTTATTGAATAATTAAAAATTTTTATAATTGAGATCAGTGAGGAATAAACCTTCATTATATATATTAAAAAATATTTAATTTTATTTCAAATCATAAATTTAAAATGAATAAACATAAAATTAAAAAAAAATATTGAATTTACAACTTAATAATATCAATATTTGGTAAGATTTATAACAATCAATAATTTCTAATACTAGAGAATGTGAAATACTTTTTTCATTACTAGCGATAGTACATAATATAATGCAGTTCTAGAAAGGTAATAATAATGTTCTTCAATACGAAATAACTAATGTAATTTTAGCAGAAAATACATTTCTTTTAATTCTTTTTATATTTTATACAGTTTTAAACTTTCAGAATTATTCTGATGGTTTTCATACTGTTAACCATGATTAAATAATAGCAATAAACATTATAATGAGCAGACCTTACAAAGTCAATACTACTGACAGTATCGATGAAGTGGGAAGCATCCTTTAATATATTATTCTTCAAGACGTTTGCAGTTAAGAGTGAGGATATTAATTGTTTACTGGCCATAAAAAAAGAGATTTCTCAACTAAACCCATCATTCCACAGCATCTGTAGAGGCTAGTAATTGATGCATTATAATGGTTTCCAGTTAATCTATAGGGTTTTATAATTACAGGTTGTCCACTGTAACTATTGTTTAGAAAAATTAATAGATTTTCGGGTCTAACATAAAATAAGTGAAAGCAAAAACTAGCCCAAATAAAACAAAAGAATATTTTAAATTTAATTAATTACCATAGTTTTTCTTTTTCCTTTTTGGAATCCATTTAATTTCCATTTGAGGTATCTGTTGTCCAAGTTCCAGCAAATCTTTATTTCATGATAATGCGTTCTCATTACATTATCACCTTCATTAATCTTTTTTTTAAATGAAAGGAACCAATGCATAATTCTCAAACAATACAAATCAAGAAAATTGTGGAAGGCCGAATGGCCTAGCTGCAATAGGTGTTAAGGTTCATGATGGTATAAATCCTTTCATATTTATAGAGAAAATACTGGCAGAGCAAGACTTGGTTTAAATAAAAACCCAGGAAGCCCTATCCTTGGAAAAGAAAAGTCATAATCTAACTCATCTTCCAATATCAGACAAAGATAGCTTTTCTCTCAATGATTCCCACATTGAGTCAATGTCGATAATAAATTTTATTAATTCTTTCTCTAAACCAACATAACTGAATGATTTAAAGTGATTTAGAAAACCAAATTAAAATCTGAAATTCTTAAGATTTCAATGTATCAATAAACATCTCAGTTAATGGTCACTGAATCCAAAACAATGGATTAAGATAATTAAAGCCTGGAAATGGTCCCTAATCCATGATTTGTAACGATATGTGGAACGCCTGTGTGAAATTCAACAATTCCTGGGTGGTTAAATAGCTACATATTTTTTCAATACAATCAAAATTTAAAGTTACTTCTTTGCTCCCAGCTTCAAGATCTGGTCTGTTAGATATCTTATATGTTTGCAGGTCTCTGAATTGATTAATACACTTCCCTCTTTGCAAAGCTGATGCAATATTTTCTTGTATGATATCATGATAAATTGGAAACATCACGCTTAATTCTGAATCCGATAGTTCAGGTTCGGAGTATAAAGGTTTAAGGTAGTGATTATGTCCAAATACAGCAAAATCAAACACTGAATAGGTAGAGTTAACTTTTGTTGTCTGCATCGAAACCAGTTCACGAATGCATCTAACCATAAATTTCGGCAAACCATCACTATTAATTCTAGGATCTTCCTTTAACTCAACAACTTTTGAAAAATCTTTGATGAAGTTCTTCAAGAAAATTACCTTTATAAGAAGTTTAGCTGATAAGGCAGCCCCTAACACTACTGCTTTATCTAAAATTGTAAAAAAACCCAAAGAAGACAAAAAATCATCATATACATAATCTGTATCTGCTCCATATTCAAGTAGCATTTTAATTATGTTGTACCTTTTAAATTGGCTAATAGCTAAATAGAGAGGAGTTTCACCAGACTGATTTCTGGCATTAACATCGGCTCCAAGGGAGAGAAGCCTAGGTACATATTCTGAGTCCTTATTGCTTGTAACAGCTAAATGCAGTGGAGTCATTCCAATTTTATCCCTAGCATTTAAATTTGCTCCTTTAGATATCAATTCTTCAATGATCTCTGAATCACAGTTCCAGCCTACAGCATGGTGTAGAGGGCTTCTACTATAGTAACCATAACCAACATTGACATCATCAATGTTATAAAGAATTTTTTTGATACTATCTAAGTTCGCATGCTGCTTTAAAGCTAAGAATAATGGTTTAATAACAGGTTTGTTGCAATTTGACTCACAGCGACTCTTCTTCTCATTTTCCATCATACTAGTGGGTGAATTTTCCAAAGCCCTTTTCATTATTGATGTTACCAAAATCCAAGGAACAGAAGAAAAAAAAATCTTCAGACCAAGTGCACTCAATATCTAACAAAACCAGCTTTCAAATTGAGTACTGAACTCAAAAACATAAACAAACCTAATTAAGTATTCAAACTTTAGATAACCTTCCAATTAAAGTTCAGGAAAAAAATATCGGGATATCGATGTTTGTGTCCGATATTACAATATATCTAAATGTAGAAATTCAATTATCGATAATTATAGAATTCAACTATCGAAATCGGATTTTTTTTTTTTTTTTTTTTTTTATGAAACAAATTATAAATTTAAAACATGGTTACATGCACGAATGGGTGTATTGGAATGAAATGACCAGATTGCAAGGGCGGATCCAGGAGGGGGGGGGTCACAGGGGTTTTATTACCCCACCTCAATGTTATAAGGTGCCTTTACACCTTAAGGTGCATTTACACCTTACGAACCTCACCTTCGAACAAGTTCTCCTTCGAACCTTGCCGTACCGAAGTGAAGCGAACAGCCATTTATACTCACGTGACGTTAAGCTAACCAATATGGCTGACGCACCCCAAGCCAGCTTATGATAAAGAAAAAATCTCCTTTATCAATATATTTTATATTATCTGTAAAATAAAAAATAGGAGACGAATTACAACGTATCACAAATTACACTAGTATCACAAACAACTCCTGTCACTTAGAAAAACCCAAATTAAAAGTGACACTAGCGCTACCCCCGAACCCAGGCGAACAGATGAAGTACCTAGAACAGCCGAACAGTCGACGTGAAGGCTTCACGAAGGTTGTTCGAGGGTGGTGTTCGAAGGTAAAGTTCGTAAGGTGTAAAGGCACCTTTACATTAGGTAGTTTCTATGCTCTAAAGATAACCCTTTTGGTTGTTTAGATCTCAGTCCTTCTTAATACAAGGTTATAATCTCATCCAAAATTGGTGCTATCAGCCACTAGATAGGGGTGTCATGATTTCGTGCCAAATCCGGCCCTGCCAGATTGATCCTTATTAAGTGCAATTAGAATTTTCTAATAATAATGCTTAACATTTTCATGTCCTAATTTTAATTATTTTTCAACATCACCTAAGGATAATCTTTTTGATCGAAAACTAATTAAAATTAATAGATGAGAACAACTTTATGTTGATTAAATTTTATATTAATCTAATCTTAATTTGTGGGTGGCCACCATTTTAAATAATTTATTTTTTTGAAGAGAAAAGATTTGGCTCCGCCGGGATCATCAACATGCGCGGATGCTAACCACTGCACCACAGAGCTCGGCTCAAGGCAGAGCAAATCCTTCCTCTTCACTGATACCTACTCCCCTTATCTCACAAATTTTGCGAGTAGTAGCGGGAGCTGGACAAATTTTGTCCAATTTATGATATTTATAGACATACGTCAATTTTTAACGCGGGAGACCCGGGTTCCACTCCCGGCGGAGCCAAATCTTTTCTCTAAAAAAATGAATTATTTGATTAAATTTTGTATTCCACATGGCAATAGCCCAAGAAAAAATTTTCAATTTATATCTTCAATTATTCATTTGCTAAATAAGGTAACAGTACCAATAGTAGACAGGTAAGAAAAAAATATTAGATTATTGTCACTGTTTACTAAAATATTGATGTTAGGTTAATCTTTGTTATGAATTTAGTTAAGCCAATCCCTCTAGAAAACTGGGAATACAATATCCTATGGTCTACATGTACGGTTTTTATAAAAAAATGATTTCTTTGAACCTTCTAAAATGTGCCAATAGCTGACACATCAAAATGGAAAGGTTTGGAATGTTGACATTTATTGTGTCAATAATTGACACTTACATTATTTTTTAATTTCCCAAGGAGAATATTAGGTAATAAGTACTGCAATAAAAGTTAATCATTTTTTATTTATAAACTATTCAAAATTGAAACGAAACATATAAAATGTCCACAATTTAATTACTTTATACACAAAAACTTAATAGACAAAAGAAAAAATTTTAAACTGAAAAATGAGATCATCCAATTAAGAATAATACAGATACCATATAGCAACAATCATTTTAAATTAATCTACCTCAAGTGGGAAACTAAAATGGTACCTTTGCTGTCCATTAAAGGTAAAAACTTTGGGCATATGTATCACGGATATAATATCACATGATAGGACTGTGCAACATGTATCGTTGTTAATAAAACTTGATATCATCCAATTGCATGGTTGTAAAAGTAAAACCAGAATCTCTAATTTTCTGGCAACTTTAGTAACTTGGGCCAGACTTTTTTTACGCATAAATCTCTTATTTGAGAACCCAACTTTTATAAATTTTCATTCATCAACACTTAAACTACCTTGCTCCTCCTCTTGAAGAAATATTCCTTGATCAACATTAATTCTCTGCTCCTGCTCTTGGGAATCTAAGCTTTTCTGATTTTCTTTCTCCTCCCAAATTTCTGGTTGAGATAGTATGGTTTCGTCTACTTCCAGTGCTGCAGCATCTTCAGGTATCCCCTGATTGACTGAATTTTTCTTAGGTTTCTTTTTGAATTCTATTTACAACATTTATTTACAACTATTTACAACATCTAAAATTATTATAAGTTTATAATAACTTGTATTATTCAATCCATATAACTATTTAACTTTACGATATATTTTATTCCCTAATAAAATAAAATTGTTATAATTTCCGACTGTTACAATTGTTACTTAATTTAAAAAATAAACAAAACAAGATTATGTCAAATAAAGCTGAGGCTATGCCTGGATGTCAACTATAAACACAGAATATTCGACTAGTTGACACGTTTGGACGGATAGTTGACACCCCTGTCGAACATTGGTTAGGATGGAGCTAGATTAGTGATTCCACCACCGATATTAAACCCAGATATTTTTCAAATCAAGCAAATTATTTTAAACAATCAGTTTCATCAGAGTAAAAAACACCAATAGTTGACATCGATGTCAACTATTGAAATTAAGTATTAATTTTTGTTCTAATAGTTGACACCCACATTTAAGCCCTAAAACATTGTATAAATAAATCGAAAAGGATATCAAATGATTCCCATGAACTTAATGAATACCATGAAAGTAGTTAGAAAATAATTGAACACAAATAAACCAACTAAAAAGCTTATTTAACTTGACTTCCACCTTAATGAAACAGGGTAGGAGAGACCAAGTTTTCAGGCCACTAGAAAATTCGCCATTACAACCTCTCACAAATAAGCTTGAGTTTTCATCTCACTAATGTCGATGGCAGCATAGCTAACTAGTATAACTTGGCAAATTACTGCCAAATTTTGAACCAAAATAATCAACCCTGAATCTTATTATTCACACTTTTTGTGCAAAATGTCAACCATTGGAGCACTGTCAACTTAAGGTACAGTTAGTTACCCTAGGATTTTCTAAAATCTAAAAAAAAAAAATTTCATTTGATAATTTCGTTAGTATATTAAAATTCAGTTTTGATTTTTAGCATCTTTTAATAAAGATGCTAAAATTGTTTAATATTTGTATGATTATCTATAATAAAAGTTAATTTACATCAAGAAATTGTTTATAAATTTGATTCACCAATCATTTCAATATGAATCTAACTCACTTCTTCTGTATAGTTCTCACTCTCACTAATAAAAGGACCACCATGCTGATACATAAATAAGAATTGTTCATTTATAGTCATGTGAATCATAAATTTTTACCACAGACCATCAGGAGGTCAACTTCCGAATGCTACATATGTTCTAATCTGACCAGTTGGGCAGTTGGATGTTCCTCCTGACCTTACCACAGACTTTGTCAGGCCAACAATTTTATCCTAAACACGATTTAACAGTGGTTGGCTTGAAAAATTAGATGTTCAGATCAGGACATGTGTAGAGGCCTTAATAAAACTAGTAAAAAGTTGAATTCAATAAAGATGAAAATTTCAAAAGAAAATTCATATCTTTATTCATGAAATGTTTAATGAACATTATCACTTCAAGCTTTTCATCAAATTAAAAAATTTTGGAATGATTTAATGATTAGTCTTCCTCCTCTTTCTCTAATTCATGAAAAGAAACTAATCGTTAGATCCGAGTTGGCGGGCACAAAACTTTTTTGAAGTCTTTTAATGCCTCTGCAGCGAAATCATCATTTTTTACCTAGAACCAGAAAACAAATAATTATGCTTAGGTTAACCTATAATAATTAACTATAATTACTCTATAGATATTAACATGTTTGATGGTGGATGACGAGGAATAAAATAATAATTTTTTTTTTTTTTCTTAATATTCTGTCAACTTTAAAATAATAAAAATCTCCTCATGTGAATTGAGATGGACAGAATTCTTTAAAAGTGTAGCTTACAAGAAGATCCTTGCCACATTCTATTCAAATGCAGGAAAGAAATTCCCCATTCCTTGACAAATTTAATTGTTAAGAAATTGAGGATAGCACTGGAAGAGTTGCCCTTCTCCTTTGTTATCCTTAATCTTCTTAATTAGAGGAAGATTTTTGGATACAGTTGTATTCATATTACCGCTTGTGAATACTAATACTAATGCAGTATAAATAAATTTGTATTTATATTGATACAAAAATCACAATGTGAATGAATCCTTATTTATAAATATTAGTATTCCCAACTCTGCCATAAATACACCCAATATTATTGTTATGAAGAAATTGGCATTCAAATGGATGACAGAGAATGGTATAAACCATTATTCTAGACTCATGTGGAATCTATATTAATTCTGGGGTCTGTTATATCAATTCAAAGCTGAAAAATGAAGGAAAAATTCATATTACTCATTTTTTTTTTCTCAGACTGATTAGTATACTGAATGAATTAGCAAATTTATTCAGTCAAGTAGCCATTTAATTTTTACGGTTCACGATATTCATTATTTAAGATATTTTTATTACTTGATTTAACTAAAGTTCTAAATTCCTATATGGGTAAAACCTTTTACTCCATTATAATTTTTAAATCAAGATGACAATGGATATTATTACTCACAGATGTCCACTGTTTTTTTCTAAAATGCTGTTAAAAACTTTTTCCAAACTGATCCCTTCTTTTTATATTTATGTTTCCTTTAAAAACTGAAATGTTGTGGTAAACAATGCATGTAGGCAGAGAGATTAGCAGTCCACACTCTCATATGAAAATACAGCTATCAATTTTATATTGCTACTATAATTACCCTTCTAATATTTGTAGTTTAGCTTAAAACTGAAAAATTGAGTTCAACTGCTGTCTATGATAAAATAAAATTATATTTATACTTACAAAAGCCATAGCATTGAATTTCCCACCACTTTCTAAATGAATTGATAATTAATACAAGCGAGTGAAAATTGCTTTACTCTTAACCACAAAGTTCATATCTGTTCATCCTAAATGGATGGGAATACATATACATACATCAGAATTAAATAAGGCTTAAAAGAGAAAGAAAATTTAACATTTTTTCCTCTTTTGTATGCATAAGACAAGTATTTATTTAGCACCACAATTCATTTATAGCCTTAATGGTCCTTGCTTCCACCAATGGGAACTCCCAAATGTCCCTCTCCTGTGCCATTTCCTTCTAGTTTTGCACATTGAAATATTCTTTTATATCTTTCAACACCAACACTTAAGTTCGGCCTATAGGTGTAACCAACCTATTCTAACCATGGTCCATACCTCCATCTTTGGTCTCCATATATTTGGTCCATATCTCCACATATATATTCCATATCTGAATAATATATAATCTGAGATATTTTTTTTTTTTTTTATATCCCCTTACTTTTAATTTCTCAGTTCCCCTACCAAGTTGAGGGCTCTGAGGTAAGCCTTAACATCTGTAAATGAAACATATGGCTGATTTGAGTTGTTAAATATTCCTTAGACACATGTCACAATCTGCTGTTCATAAGGTGAAGTTAAAACTTTGAAAAGCCTCATATCAAGCACTACCAAAATACAGTTTAGCTGAAACAACAAAAAATAATTTATTCTGGCGTTATCTTTAGAGTGTGGCCAGGCATTTTTCTCTAGTTAATGTGTGTGACGATGGTTATGTTTAATACATCTTCAACCATTTAATTTGCAAAAATTATCCGGATAATTTATTTATTTTGCAGCCCTACCTTGCTTGATTGGCAAAACATATTCCTGAGTAGCAACCAACTGCTGCTTATTAACCTACACAGCTTATTAAAAACTAATTGTAAAAGGTTTTATTAATTAGCTCTTGTGTACACCACAGCCTGCTGTTCCTGCATGGCTGTCTTTCTCCACCCCTACACTGATGCAGTCCTTCTCAGTTGCATACTTAGCCCAGCCTCTGACATTGAGGCATGAGCAACGGCTTGGGGTTTTTGAAAATAAAGTACTGCTTAGAGTATTTGGGCCTAAGACGGATGAACTAGGCGAAAAATTTGAGGGCTTGCACAAGGCCGAACTTAGTGAACTGTACCAGGTAAATATAATGGACGTGATAGCAGCGAGAGGAATAAAATTGCGTGTAAAATGGCGAAACTCCGAAAAGACTGATAAACATGGTGCCTAATGGGAAACGTCCCTGGTGTAGGCCAAGACGAGGTAGGAGGATTGAGTTAAGTCAGATCTTTCGAAGTTGGGTCAGGGTGGCGGTCGGTGGATAGAGGTGTGCAGGGAGCGAGTGGTGGTGTCGGCATCGAACCTTCGGGTTCGTTAAACCTTTATTATTATTATTATTTTTACTTTCACTTACCTATGTATAAAATATTGCAATATATGAATTGCAATCGTTGAAAATTTCGACTTCCGATTTTCGTGTGTGTCTGTGTGTATGTGCGTGAACAGATTAGCTCAAAAACTATAATTCGTACGAAACTGAAATTGGGTATTTGGTGTATGTATATGCCCGTGATCGTGATGTGACAGCAAATATTTCATCAAATTTGGTGAAACGGATGGGGTACTTTATTTAATGAATTTTGTCAAATTTTTACGTTTTTTTTTTTTTCTTCGATTTTGTCAAAAACGGTTCTAATGATTTTGTTTAAACTCGGTATTTGATGTATGTATATGCCCCTGATGTGACATTCAAAACTTCATCAAAATTGATCAATTGGTGGGGGCACTTTACTTAATAAATGTTGTCTCATTTTCACCTGTTGTTTTATTTTCTCAAAAACGGCCCTAACAATTTTGATAAAACTGTGTATTTGATGCATGTATATGCCCTAGACACGACAGCAAAAATTTCATCGAAATTGATCAATTGGTAGGGGCACTTTACTTAATAAATGATATCTCATTTTCCCCATTTTTTTTATTTTCTCAAAACCGGCTATAACGATTTTGATAAAACTATGTATTTGATGCATGTATATGCCACGACATGACAGCAAATATTTCATCAAAATTGATCAAACGGAGGGGGCACTTCATTTCATAACTTTTTTCCCATTTTTTACGTTTTTTTTCGATTTTATTAAAAATAGCTTCAACTATTTTGATTAAACTCATGTTTAATGAGAATCAATCATTCTTTAATATCAGGTAAGCTTTATCATTATTAAAATGTTCTGAGGGGGCTTAAATGGGGAAGGGGTCTTTTTTGTTTTCCTATAAAGTACCTTTGTTTTTGTTTATATGGAGAAATTATCTTGCTTCGCCTAAAAATAAGAATTGGCTAAATATGAAACATTAAAAAATCAAGTAAACATATACGGGAGAAAAATATTCCGTCAACTCATAAAACACGTTGAGCCCAGTCATGCGCGGTACGCTTTTAATGACATACGATTTTTTATAATTAAAGACGTTCTGTTCATTTAATGGAAATTATTTCATGGTATATAAATGAAGTTTTCAATTACATAGAGAATTATAAAATCAAACGACTTGGAGTATTATGCTTGCATTGACGTATTATCACAAGTAAAAACTTTTATTTAATAATAAAAGTTTTTAGTGTACTTTAGAGAGTAAATAAAATAAGTAAATGAATGTGGAAAAATATGTGACTTTGAGGATTGGCATTTACACTACACGTCAATTTCTAATCTAAGTAAATTGGTAAGTGAAAGTTGTGTGTTTCGGGCATCCCATCATATTTTTATTATTATACTTATGTGCCATCAGAAAGGGAGCACACTAATTTTTTTTTTATTCTATTTGAAATTACTATAGTCAGTATTGCATAAGAAAAGTGTCCCATGAATGAAATTGGCTCCACTTACTTGTAAGACGCGATTTCCGGGATTCGTTTGGATTGTGGACAAACGAATTTTATAATGAACGAACGAGTTATTATATATTGTTGCGGCCAGTGGGTGAAGACAAAGCGCCTATTAAGAACAATCCGTCCATTGTTTGGCACGGGACTGGCGGCCGGCTAACATCGAAGACTTTGTTCTAAGCGAGAGTGGATTCTTCTAGAATCTTCTCAAAGACAAAAATAGCGGATGTGACAAGCCTTAGTGGAGTAGTTTGGCAACACCCGTCGAGTGCACTTCGAAGTAATAAGTGATAAGTCATAAGTTCTATTGTGGTAAGCATAATTGTGATAAGCTATTGTGATAAAGAGTGTAAGTCGTGGAAAAGACTCAAGTTTTTAACCCGTGCGGTTTGTTGTAAGTGATTATAGTCCACATACACATCCTATTCTGTATCTAATAATAAGGCAGTAGTTACCATTGTAAGTATTGGATTAATAAATTATAGTTCTAGTGCTAATTGTTTATTTTACTGAACCCCTAGCCCTATATACATATATATAATGTATAAATGACTTTATGTCAGGTATCCGATCGATTTTCTTAACGAATATAACAAGGTGTGTATAAAAAAATTAACCAGCAAGATTTTGATTCTTCATTATTGACCTATACCCAACTGAAATGGAGAGAATATATATTTTTATTTATTATGGGGTTTATGTCAAATGCCAAATATTTGATTAAAAATTATTTAATTTTATCCAAATCCTAATATTTGATTTCGCCTTCTCACAGTCAGGAGTGATGGTGTAAAGTTCTTGATGCTTTCTTACGGCCTCTATGAGTTTTTCGTATTACACTCGCAATACATGCCTCAGTTTGCGTCAAGCCTTAGGGAATGGTCCGTAATATCCATTACAGGTAAATATTAATGAAACAAATAAACATGAAGCTAAATCCTGTAATTAATTACCCAGTGAAATGTTAAAATACAGACTCGTTAGCAACAGGTGTTTTATTTTTGCACCATGAATAAATTTGCTAACATGAATAAATATGATATATAATAAGAATGACGCCTCACTTGTTTGATATTTTCAGTTATAGCAGCTAAATAAAGAGAACGTGACATAAAACAAAAGTGACTACCACAAATGCTCACGCTATTTACAAAGAAAGGTCACCGCACACTGCATCGTGATTATAATTTTTTGATTTTTTGTTTTCATTCGGTAATATGTAAGTATGACAATTAATTTTAGTTTTTCGAATCAGCTGTCAGGAGCCTTGAACCAGAAATATACAAGAATAACAGCAATGAAGCTACTAAATTAAAAATCAATTAAAAAATATATAAAACAAGTGAATTAATCAATAAAATTATCTTAATTAAAATTAATTATTAAATGCATTTCTAAATTAATTCCTGTGGATCCTAACCTTCTTAGTTTAAGAAATTTTTATTTTATTTTTAAGTATTATATATATTTTTATAATTCGAAAATGATCTTTCGACATCAACAGATAGTGATTGAAGCAAATTTACTGGCGCCTAAAATTATTGGGTTCTTGTCAATGTCACTGAGAAAAATTGAATTATACCCGTTTTTTTCCAAGATATAAAGCCCTGAATTTTTCATAAAAACGTCCTCCATTTTTTCTCTCAAAGCTTCTACAACATGGCCTGATATGCGATTTAGATTTTTATTTACTAAATAGTGAGGGAGACAAAATTTCTGTAAATATTAATTCAAAGATGTGTAGCAGTGTTGCCCATGTATATCAATTTTGTTGTTTTACAGATTACTTCTTTTTAAAAGTTCTTTATATTCAATAAAATTCTATTTATAAAATATTATTAATTAAGTTATTAGAAAATAACTATTTAAATATTAATATCAACTAAAAATTGTGTAAATATTTTTTTTCTTTCTTAATTTGTGCTACCATATGACAACACTGTCAATGATCTTTTAAAATTATAAAAATTATCTGTTTTAATTACATACTGTGTGTTGAAAAATATCTGTGTGAACACATGAAAATTGTTAACCTAAAATGTGTTGTTCCTAGGTTTACTTAGAATTAATTGATTGGTGCAATTAGAAGTACCAAAGATGAACTTATTTACGGCGAACAACCCCGATCGAAATTGGAAATCTTATCTCCCACGTTGGATTTTACTTTTATATTTCTAAACGTATTGATTACTTTGTTAGATCATCCAAATATGCAGTTATCATCAAATATGTAAAATAAAACTTGGCCATTTAGATCTGTGTAGCCTAATTCGTAATCATATGTGGTTTGCTATTTCTAAAAAGCACGCAAACAAAATATGCAATTGCATAAAAATCCGGGCCCTGCTCATAATAAGAAGATAGACCATGTAACACGAAGTAATCCATGAGGAAGCCTCTAGACTAAAATACGAGTAAATACCCAAATAGTAGTCAAGAGATCATGTAGGAAACCAAAATGTAGACTGATAGGTAGAATCCACAAAGTGGCTGTATGAACACACAGGAAAGTATTGTCCTAAGATATGTACATGCCTGAGTTGTAAGCCTAAGTTATACTTCTAGAAATCTATCTGAAGAGATCGAGTAAAGACTTCGAACAAAACATAAAACAAATGAAGTAAACTTTATACCAGGGTTTGAAATTAACTCTTATTTTCTGGGAAAGAGAATAAAAATCAAATCAGGACTTTTATACTTCTAATAAATAAATAAAAGTCACATCATGACTTTTATATTTCGGGCCAGAAAATAAAAGTCCTGATATGATCTTTATCACAATGATACCTAATATAAAAGTCAAAGCTTGATTTTCATTATTTAAGGAGGAATTTATTAGCTTTTTTATCGAATTTCTCCATATTGTTGTTCATTATTGGGTTAACCGTTTTTATGGAAATCTTATAGGGTATAATAAATTACCTTATATCGATCTTAAGATCGATTATTCGATTATCAAGGCTGCTGATAATGAAAGAAGTATCGCTCAGGCTCGCTCAGGGATCGATTGCAACTCATCCGATATTTACAATATTGGGGTCGATTTCTAGGTTAATTGGGGTGCTGATTCTGAAAATGGTATCGGTTTTTCGATTAGACCGTCAGGTATCGATTTATTTTAAGTTACGCGATACAAATGATATTGGGGTCCACTCATAGGTTATTTGAGGTGCTGAATTTGAAAATGGTGTCGATTTTTGGATTACGCGCTCAGGTATCGATTTATTTGAACATACGCGATTTAAACGATATTGGGGTCAACTCATGGGTTATTTTAGGTGCTGAATTTGAAAATGATATCGATTTTTGGATTACGCGCTCAGGTATCGATTTATTTCAACATACGCGGTATAAACGATATTGGGGTCCACTCATAGCTTATTTGAGGTGCTGAGTTTGAGAATGATATCAATTTTTGGATTACGCGCTCAGGTATCTATTTATTTCAGCTTACGCGATATAAACGATATTGGTGTCAACAGTCACAGGTTAGTTGAGGTGCTGAATTTAAAAATAATATCAATTATCGGATTACGCACTCAGGTATCGATTTTTTTCAATTTACGCGATTTAAACAATATTGGGGTCATAAGTTGCATACAGTTTCGATATTTTCATAAAATTAGTCATTTGCAAATAGTTTATATCGCGTATGTTGAAATAAATCAATTCCTGCGCGTAATCCAAAAATCGTTATCATTTTCAAATTTAGCACCTCAAATATCCTATGAGCGGACCCCAATATCGTTTATATCGCGTATGTCGAAATAAATCGAGAACTGAGCGCGTAATCGAAAAAACGACATCATTTTCAAATTCAGCTCCTCAAATAACCTATGAGTGGACCTTAATATCGTTTATATCGCGTATGTTGAAATAAATCGATACCTGAGCGCGTAATCGAAAAATCTATATCATTTTCAAATTCAGCACTTCAAATAACCAATGAGTGGACCCCAATATCGTTTAAATCGCGTAAGTTGAAATAAATCGATACCTGAGCATTAAATCGAAAAATCTATATCATTTTCAAATTAAGCACCTTAAATAACATATGAGTGGACCCCAATATCATTTATATCGTGTAAGTTGAAATAAATCGATACCTAAGCGCGTAATCGTAAAATCGATATTATTTTCAAATTCAGCACCTCAAATAACCCATGAGTGGACCCCAATATCATTTGTATCGCGTAACTTGAAATAAATCGATACCTGAGCGCGTGATCCAAAAATCGATACCATTTTCAGAATCAGCACCCCAATTAACCTAGAAATCGACCCCAATATTGTAAATATCGGATAAGTTGCAATTTATACCTGAGCGAGCCTGAGGTTGTATATTGTTGTTGTATTGCAGCCTTGATAATCCAATAATCGATCTTAAGATCGATATAAGGTAATTTATTATACCCTAAAGATTTCCATAAAAACGGTTAACCCAATAATGAACAACAATATGGAGAAATTCGATAAAAAAGCTAATAAATTCCTCCTTAAATAATGAAAATCAAGCTTTGACTATTATATTAGGTATCATTGTGATAAAGATCATTTCAGGACTTTTATTTTCTGGCCCGAAATATAAAAGTCATGATGTGATTTTTATTAGAAATATAAAAGTCCTGATTTGACTTTTATTCTCTTCTTCTTCTTCTTCAACTTCCTCTTATGCCATTAGTTAGCGTCGAGGAGCCTCAATCCAGCGTAACCAATCTTCCCGGTCTCTGCTTAGCCGCTTCATCTCATTGAGGGATTTTCCTCTTTTAATTCCAATTCTTTGGATGTACTCTTGGTATGTAATTCTGGGGCGTCCGCGTGGTCTCCTTCTTATGGGTCGAGCCTCCAATACCTTTATAGGATTCATATCCTCATTCATGCGGTAGACATGTCCGAACCACTGGAGTTGCCGTTTTTCTAGAGTGGCTTTAAGTTCTGCAACTTCTAGTTGCTCTCTAATACTTTCGTTTCTAATGCGATCCCTTCTTGTTCTCCCAACAGACCTGCGAAGGAACCTCATTTCCGCTGCCGTTATGCGACTAGAATGTCTGTCCAGCATAGTCCAGCTTTCTCCGCCGTAGGTGAGTGTAGGTAGGTAAACAGACTTATATACATGCATTTTTGTCTTCCTGTCTACTTCGCGGTGGCCGATAAAGCTATTAGTAAGCTGTTAATAAACTTGATTTGCCTTACATATTCTGTTTGATATTTCGGCATCTATTTTACCCGAGCTACTAATTACGGTCCCTAAGTAGGTATATTCATTCACTACCTCAAGTGTCTCGCCATTGCAGGTTAGTTGGACATTTTCCTGTTCATCTCTCGCCATAACCAGCACTTTACTCTTGGAGGTGTTGATTTGCAACCCTTTCCTGAGCAACTCTTCTTCCCATTCCACCAGAACTTTTTGTAGTTTGGTTTTGGTGTCGGCTATTAGGACTATGTCATCCGCGTATAACAGGCTTTGTATGAGGACAGTTCTCATATTCCATTTTCCAATTGTCCACGCAGTTCGGCGCTTGCAGATTTTGTGGATTTCATCCATAACATTTATAAATAGAAGAGGACTTAGGCTATCTCCCTGTCTAACTCCTCTAGCAATTGGGAAAGGTTCTGATTCCTTACCACTTATTCTTACTACACTTTTATTCTCTTTCCCAGAAAATAAGAGTTAATTCCAAACCCTGCTTTATACATTAAAATCCACAATTCTTCAAAGATACAATTACTCACATTATTATAAGACACGTATGGTACGAACTCTTCCTCGTCGTTGAAGAATTTCTTAGTCTTTTTTCCATTATCCTCAAGCAATTTCCATCCTTCTTCAGAGTTGAAACATTTCAAGATCTTAGGGAAGATGCCAGCAGGAACTTCATTTAGGCACTAAAAAAAAAAAAAAAAAAAAAAAAAAAAAAAAAAAAAAAAAAAAAAAAAAAAAAAAAAAAAAAAAAAAAAAAAAAAGGAATGAGGTAATTTATACGGTTTCTTTAAGTAACTACCTATATTAATAATAAAGACTTAACGAAAACCACCCCATCGCTCGCTACACACCTCCATCCACCCACAGCCGTCGACATACCTGGTTTAACGCTATCCTACCACCTCCGTCACGGCTTACCCCACGGTCGCTAAGTGGGTCAAAACGTTAAAAAAACTGAGAAAAACGCTATATCTATAGAACGGTTAGTCCTATCGAAATGTTAACTGTTTCATTCGATTCAGAAAGGAAAAATACGTTAGGACTTAAACTAATATTATTTTATATTAATCTAATCTTAATTTGTGGGTGACCACCATTTTTAAATAATTTATTTTTTGAAGAGAAAAGATTTGGCTCCGCCGGGAGTGGAACATCAGTGAAGAGGAGGGATTTGCTCTGCCTTGAGACGAGCTCTGTGGTGCAGTGGTTAGCATCCGCGCATGTAACGCGGGAAACCCGGGTTAGACTCCCGGCGGAGCCGAATCTTTTCTCTTCAAAAAATAAATTATTTAAAAATAATATTATTTTTTCTATTATATATAGAAAAATAAATAAAAGCATTTAATAAAACACGTCTATTTCTAAGTAAGTTGGTAAGTGAAAGTTGTGTGTTGCGCGCATCGCACCAGATTTTAAGTTTTTTTTTTCCTTCTCTCTTATATATTAACTAATATTATGGCGACATTCGTGATTTCATCTATAAAATAAAATCACAGTAAACCAAATGTTTTATAAATAGAAATAAAAGATTTTTGGGTGAAGTAATAGTGATGACTTCAGAAGTCTGTAAGTCACAACTATAAATAAAATGCAAACAAAACAACTATGTATGAGTATATGCACGACCTAATAATCAATCAATACAATAATAAATCAAACACGGTAAAATTAAATTTAAAAAAATAGGGATTTTATTTCGCGCTTGCCCCACTGTGGATCGTTTCACGGCGCTAATTCATCGTTCACCGATTCGTTAACACCCGAGTTTCCTAATTTTACATACCCATTTTATTCGTCTCGCTACTATCACGTAAATAATATTTACCGAGTACAGTTCACTCAAGATTCCTCTATCTTCGTACCAAATATTCTTCACATTACTTTATTTTAAAAAACCGTCAGCCGTTGCTCACCCTTCAATTTTAGCGGCCAGGTTTCGCATCGGTAAAGGACCGTGGAAAGAAGAAGAATTTTCTAAATCGTAGTATTTAAGTTTCGGTACAGAAAGAGCGAACTAATTAATTTCGCGACTGAAATAAGCAAAAATTTCCATGAAAAGGAACTTGCTTAAAATAAAGTAAAAAATTAACTTTTTTTTTTTTGTTCTTTACCCCTATCTGGTCATGTGTGGCATACGGGGGGTTACCCTAGAGGTGTAACAAACCTATTCTAACCATGATGGGTAGGTCGAGAATAATTCCGTGGGGCCTCCACGAAATAAAGTCTACCATTCCAGTGATGATTCGAACCGCCACCTTTCGGCTCGAGCGTGCTAAAGCGGTCGCGCTCCAACACGCTCGACTATTCCGGCCCAGTAAAAAATTAATTGGCGATACTTAATTAAAGAATAATAAAATTTGAACTTTGTGAGAACATCGCCCGATATAAACGATAAACGCCCGATGTAAACGATCGCCCCGATGAGAACATCGAGTCCATCGCCCCCCCCCCCCAAACTTATCTTCACGCCCTTTCCCATCTTCACCCCTCCCCCTAGTTTGTGAACCTCCAAATCATCGATTTTCTCTTACCTCGTTTAGTGGATAATCCTTTTCTACCTCAGAATCAACATCAACCGTTTCCGCCAGACAGCTTAAGTATTCCAAGAGCACCTTTTTGTTTTGGATGTGCTTGATGGCGCACGAATGGAATCTGTTCCCTTTGCATTCGGCTTCTCCATGCTGGCAGGCGTACTCGTGAGCCGTGGAATTTTCCTGAAATTCACATAATGTAAAACAAACATCTTTCCTTAAATGCTTAATTCATATTTCCTGCCTTTTTTTTTTTTTTTTTTGCCGTTTACTTACAACTTCAGCGATACCGAACGGTATCAAATTCAATTCCTTGAAGTGCGATCTACATCTTTTATCGAGGAACGTAGGACCTAGGTCATTCAATATGAAATCGAGGCTAGAAGGGCATAGACTTTCGTAATATAATGTCACCGACACCTGAATTAAAAAAATAAAATGATTAAAAGATTCTTCATAATAGAACTAGTTAATAAACCACTGTTTCCTGTGGCTTATTAACTTTTAGAGAAATAAGGAAATGCATTCCGGTGAACTGTAAACAAAAACAGACTAGTGACAGCGAAAATTAATCAAAATTGATCAAACGGAGGGGGCACTTTATTTCATAATTTTTTCCACTTTTTAGTTTTTTTCGATTTTCTCAAAAAAGGCTTTAATGATTTTGATCAAATTTGTCATGTTTAATTAATATCATGTCTTCTTCAATATCAGGTAAGCTTTATCATTATTAAAATTTTCTGAGGGGGATTAAATGGGGAAGGGGCCTTTTTTGTTTTTCAATAAAGTACCTCTGTTTTTGTTTATATTGAGAAATAAATTGTCTCTCGTTACGCCTGAAAATAGGAAATGGCTAAATATGAAAAATTAAAAGAATTAAGCGAACATATACAGGAGAAAAAAAAGAAAAATATTCCGTCAACTCATAAAACAGAGCACAAGCATGCCCTTTAATGACAGACGATAGTTTATAATTAATAGATATGTTCTGTTCATTTAACGGAAATTATTTGTTTCATGGTAAGTAAATGAATTTTTCAACACCTACATAGAGTAAAAACATTTATTTAAATATAAAAAATATTAGAGCAAATAAAAACAAAAATAAGAAATGAATGTGGAAAAATGTGTGCCTTTGAGAAATGGCAACAAAAAAAACACGTCTATTTCTAATATAAGTAAGTTGTTAAGTGAAAGTTGTGTGTTGAGCGCATCGCACCAGATTTTTTCCATTGGGAATTAATGTAACAAAACATGTGATCGAAAATGAAACAAGCGATAATTCTGTTAATAATTCTTCTATATACCTGGTTTCTTCTTCATTTTGTAGTGAGGAAAAAAAAACTAAAAATCAAAAATGTAAAAAAAAAGTAAAAATCATTTTAGTTACAAATGACAAAATAGATAACGGACAAAAAACTTTAAAGAAAATATTTTTTTATTATTGATTGATGACTTATTTATATGCTTACTAGCTAGGGTGCCCGGCTACGCTCCGGTAGTTTTGTGGTAGTTTTAATACCAGAAAAACTTTAAAATTAAAGGAAATGTAGAACAAAATTAGCACCTTCTTGAAAATGCGGTTTTAACTTGGTATCAATATTCTGCAGGCTTGAGATCTGCAGAGTCCGCCCAAATAAGGAACCCTGTATAAATTACAGGGGGTTGAAAATGGTAAATGAACAATTAATTTTGCTGCAACTTTGTCGAGTTATGCATCGTTTTGATGGTTTCTGTGATTCTGAATCCTATAAGCCTATTCCAAGTAGTCAGCAGATAATAAGTTATTGATTATAGTTAAAATATCTGGTATCTCAGTTAAAGAAATTATATTTCGAGTAAAACTTAAGCGCCGGCTACTATGATGGTCCTATTTGATCAAGAAGTATAAAAAACTACCGAAGATTCATAGAAACTTTTTTTTTAAGACCTTTCTTCCATTTCAACCTCCCTTAAGATATCCCCACGTAATTTGAACGGTTTATGCACATCTAGAATCTTACTACTATTACAAAGTGAAAACCAAAATTTCTTGAAGGCACAATTTTTTCATCATGTTTCTTTTAATCTTGAACTATGAACTATGAGGGATGATAAAATCTGGAATGCTGTTATTGGAGTTAGTCGTTTTGTCAACTGGAATGCTCATCATGGGTAGTAACCAAACCAACTTCTTTTTCTTAAATACAATAAGAACACTTCAAACTTTTTATTTTCGATTTATATTTAAGCAATTCATCTCTTTTTTTATGTCTAATTTTATTCGCTCATTGTACTACTACGAAATGTTCACTCATATTGCATTAAACTTACTTAAGTATATAATATATATAGATTAAATGTAATGTGCTGATCATATATTAGCCTTCTTATGAGAAAACTAATTTTTTAAGGAATCCAGTTGGTTTTCTAATTGATTGCTGAGATGTAAAGTACTTATTTTATTTTGGAACGCAAACTAATTATTTTTTCTTACTTTTTTAGTAATTTAAAAAGAACAGCTGAAAAAATATAGAACGATTACATACTGAATGAATGGACAATAAACATTGAGTGAAACGCACCCTAGCGCTTCCTGGTAGCCTGGAGCTCGAACTAAATTTTTCATTCATAAACTCGTATCTCAATCTCAGAATGGCTAATTACATGGTGCGAGAGGCTTAAAATTCCAGTCCTTTTCTCTTCAATTTTACACTCTTAAGAGAAAAACGGAAACCTTCTTCTCCGTTAGGGGTCATATGGCTATAAGAAGACATAATTTCCTTAATCCTACGTGGAGTCGTTTTTGAGCCTTTTCGGCACGCACATTGTACACTTTGCTTTAAAATATATATTGATTAAAAAAAGCCGTAGCATTACATTTTCAGCGAACGTTTTGTAAATTGCTTTAATTTTCAGGGTTTTTCTATAAACATTTTATCTCTAATTTCTGTAATCCATCTCTTTTATCTACGAGTAAAATTTACTCGATCAGAGCTTTATCTCGTATCTATCTTCCTATCTTTTTTGTTGTCAATTTTTTTATTGTGCATTATTATTATGTATAATAGGTCATTTTTACTTATTTTAAAAAAACTTGTATGACTGACTGTTCTAGGGAAAAGACATATACTTAGAGAAAAAAACTGGTGCGTGCGCGCAACACACAACTTTCACTTACCAACTTACTTAGGTAAGAAATAAATGCGTTTTGTTAATTGCCACTTCTTAAAGTTAAACATTTTCCACATTCATTTCTTATTTTTGTTTTCATTTGCTCTATAAAAAACAATAATTTCTTTTATGATTAAATAAATGTTTTTACTTGTGATTATTCAGCAATGCCCCCTCCGGTTGATCAATTTTGAAGAAATGTTGGCTATCACATCTACATCAAATACCCAGTTTGATCAAGATCGTTAAAGCCGTTTTTGAGGTAAAAAAAAAAAAAACACGTGAAAATGGTACAAAAATTATTAAGTAAAGTCCCCACTCCGGTTAATAAATTTTGAAGAAATTTGTACAGTCATATCTCGGGCATAATAATACATCAAATACCCGGTTAAATCAAAATCGTTTGAGCCGTTTTTGAGAAAATCGAAAAACACGTAAAAAGTTATTAAATAAAGTGGCCCCTCCGTTTGACCAATTTTGATGAAATTCGCGGGCATATACATACACTAAATTCCAGGTTCACACGCAAATTTTCAAGTACCTATAATAAACTTTATGCAGATAAAATGAATAAATTTCCTACGCTTTTTTGTAAGTAAAAGAGTGTGTTGTTTTCAACCTTAATAGTTTTAGACACTTCATTCCCATGAACACATTATAAAAAAAATGGCTTGGTAAACTAAAACTATTCTTTTAAGGATTGATCAAATTTTTACGGATTCGCCAATATAAAGTCAACATATATATATATATATATGTTTCTGAATTTCGTGTTCTATAGCTTCCAAAATTGTCTAATGAACCAAACTTTTTTCGGATCAAGCATGCTAATTAGTTAATTTTAAAAATTTAAATTAATGATATATTTGAACCTCGTTTTTTAGGCAATATATAGGCGAACTCACCTGTGCTCTGGCGTTTTCGACAGGTATCGATGTGATTAAGGTTGCTAAAAACAAAATATTGTATAAAATTAACATGACTAATCCTATTTATGACACTATTCCGTTAATCTACCCGCCTGAAGTCGATCTGTCACTAAACGGAGAGTTGCAGAGGCTCGGTGAAGAAGTAGTGGGAGGAACAAATAAAAGTAGCCATAGCAACCAATTACAATATTTTAAATCTTTGGCACGGCTTATATATACTACTTTAAATAAATTTAAATAATTCTCTATACGAGTGAAAAATTATCAAATTACGATGCTTATTACTTTGACAAGAAATCGTTTTTCTTTTTTTTTTATAGGCGTACCGTTGAAAAGTAAACTCATAATTATATTTTTCTAAAATAGAAATATTTTTTTTTTTATGCAGTTGGGAAGTCAGATCTTCATAAAATAAATTGGTTTACCGAGAGGGCTATGTGTGTGTATAGGGTATATATACAGGGTAAATCATACAGTTATTGGCACTCAGTACAGTTATTGGCACCCCAAATTTAACTTAAAGAAATAGGTAAGCAAGTCCTAATTACAAGATATATATGAGTCTAATGTTTGAAGGGTCCTCTAAGTAATCTATGAAGTAAGACTTTAACAAACTAACCATAGGGAAGATTTCACAATTAAATCCACAGGGTGCCAATAACTAGATTTGGCACTTTTAACAATAAATATTGCCATATTGTAAAACTATTGAACTTTTGACCCAAAAAAAAAACCTCTTGAGTCTTTATGAAGATAGATAATGAGGAGCTATAGGAAGTTTCTATTTGATCCATTTATAAAAAGTATTTTTTTTTAATTTAACCACAGAAATGTAGTCTTAAGGGTACCAATAACTTTACGGTTTACCCTATGTATACATATAAAAACCGGAATAAAACTTTTGAAAAATTCTTTCATAATACAAGCCATCTCCCTCTGGAATTTCATCCCTTCCAATATCCGACATTCTCCTTCGATTTCATCGTTCAAATTAGGGATGCGACATCGATGTCGAGGTTTCTAAAACATCAATGTTTTCACTAAAACATCAATGCTATGCAGTCGATGTTTGCGTGTCGATGTTAACATCGATGTTTTAAATTGACCTTTTTTTTTTATTTTTTGTTAGTTGAAAAACTTCTGCAATGAGAAATATAACCCTGTAGTTTTTAAGCATAGCACTCAGTAAATTTAAGCTTGAAAGGAATGAATCCAAAAGAATGAACGTGACAAAGAGGCGAGAGCCAACAACCAATGAGAGATTTCCGAATCTTGGCCTACCTGAACCTTTTACTTTGGTTTTCATTTATATGGTAAGGAGAGTTTAAACGTGAATTCCATTAGATTCGTCGTTTTTCTTTTCTTTTTTTTCTCGTTAAGTATTTATATTAAGGTGATTTAAGGTTTTTTAACATCGATATTTTGACAACAAATAAAGATTTTTTTTAATTACCGATGCATTGACAAAAAATAATTATAGCAGTGTTGTCCATGTATATAAATTTTGTTGTTTTATCAATTTTTTCTTTTTCAAAGTTCTATATATTTAATAACATTCTATTTATAAAATTTGATTAATTATGTTAGGAGAAAATAACTAGTTAAATATTATTATCAAGTAAAAATTGTATACCATAAATATTTTTTTCCTAATTTGTGCTACCATATGGCAACACTGTCAATGAGCTTTTAAATTTTAAAAATCATCTGTATTAATTAGTTTATGTTGAAAAAACATATGTGTGAACAAGTGGAATTGTTAACCTTATATAGAACTAGCTAGGGTGCCCGGCTTCGCTCCGGTAGTTGTATGGTAGTTTCAATAACAGAAAGACTTTACAATTAAAGGAAATATAGAACAAAATTAGCAGTTTCTTGAAATTTTTAACATATTATCAAAATTAAAATTCGAGATCTGCAGAGTCCGCCCAAATAAGGAACCCTATATACTTTAAAGGGGGTTGAAAATGGCGAATAAACAATTAATTTTGCTGAAACTTTGTCGAGTCATGCATCGTTTTTGATGGTTTCTGTGATTCTGAATTCTATAAGCCCATTCCAAGCAGTTAGCAGATAATAAGTTATTAGATTATGGTTGAAAAATATATTAGTTAAAAAACTATATTTCGATTACAACTTAAGCGCCGACGACTGTGATGGTCCTATTAGATCCAGAAGTTTAGAAACTACCGAAGATTGATAGAAATTTTTTTTTTAAGACCTTTCTTCCACTTCAATCTCCCATAAGATATCCCCCCCCCACCGTTATTTGGCCGTACACTGCACCTACTATTACAAAGTGAAAACCAAAATATCATGAGGGCACAATTTTTGATCATATTTCTTTTTATCCTGAACTATGAGGGATGATAAAATCATATTGAAAAAATGCTGTAATTGGAGTTAGTCATTTTATCAACTGGAATGCTCATCATACATAGAAATAAAACCATTTTTCATAATTGCATACAATATAAGAACACTTCAAACTTTTTATTTTCGATTTATAATCAGTCAATTCAGCTCTTCTTTTTTGCTTTATGTCTCTTTATTTCGCTCACTGTACTACTAAAAAATGTTCAGTCATATTGCATTAAATTTACTTAAGTAGATGTTATATATTAATCAATTAACCTTCTTATGAGAAAATTAATATTGTAAGGTATCCAGTCGGTTTTCTAATTGATTGCAGATATGTAAAATCATTATTTTATTTAGAAAGAAATGGTGAAACAATTTTAAAAGTAATTTAAAAAGAACAGCTGAAAAAATATTTAACCTTTACAACAAACAATGAACATTGAGTGAAACGCACCCTAGCGCTTCCTGGTAGCCTGGAGCTCGAACTACATTTTTCATTCATAACCTCGTATCTCAATCTCAGAGAGGCTAATTAAATGGTGCGAGAGTCTTAAAATTCCAGTCCTTTTCTCTTCAATTTTACACCCTTAAGAGAAAAACAGAAACCTTCTTCTCCGTTATGGGTTTTACAGCAACACGCTGACATAACTCTCTTAAACGTGCGTTGAGTCGTTTTTGAGCCTTTTCGGCACGCACATTGTACACTTTGCTTTATAATATATATTGATTAATAAAATAGTGATTTCAATCTATGTTTTGTTCCTTGGTGTAATAAGAATTTATTGATTGGTGTAATTAGAAGTACCAAATAATAATATCGATGGTTTGGCCAAAACAGATGTTTTTACAAAGCAAAGATTTTTTTAACATCGATATTTTGACAAAAAAACAGATATATATTTACCATTGATGTTTTTACAAGAACAAAGATGTTTTTAATACCGATGTTTTAAATAATTTAGGGCCCTAACAGGTTAATGTTTAAAAAATCGATACTAAAAACATCGATATCGAAAAACATCTATGTTTTATGTTCGATATAAATATCTTTTGTTTTTCATTTTATGAACTTGTATTTCCACTATGAATAACAATTTATTTTTATTTTTGTTGGGTATATTTCAATAAATGTAAGGCCATACCCGCATATTCACTTTTTTTATTTACAATTTATTCTAAAGCGACATCAATCCCAGGATATTAAAATCCTTATTCATTTTATTAATCATTTGGCCCCAGGCAGGAATTGTTTAAAAAAATCTTTTGAAACGTTTGATCTAAAAACCATGACGAATTTCCGGTAATGGAGTTCCATGAATAAGTGGAGCCAACTCCATTCTTAGAACACTTCTGTATAAGTATTGACGGCTGACTCCATTTCATGACTGCAAAATATAATTTCAATTTTTAGTCCTAGAAAGGAGGGTGGTAAGTGAAAGTTGTTGCACAAACCGCACCAGATTTTTTATAATTTAAACACATTATTTATTGTTACATATTTATGTATAAATCTAAGAATGTGTGTTACATAAAAGATGTTTTTATCGATGTTCCCATTTACAAACTCATGATTTTTAAAGTGTTGCTATACTACTAAGAATCTTTCGATAAAATCTAATAACTCCGTACTTCCAACAGTTTTTACTTATTACTTTCTATCTTCTTTTCATCTTTGACTGAGGAAAAATTCACATTATTTTTGATATTTATTCCTATTGAATATTTGTTGATCCATATAGTAAATTCTTTCAATTAAGTTAATAGTGACAAAGAATAATTATGAATGGACAACATACAGCATCTCAAACTTATAAAAAAAACAGCTAGCTATTCTGTAACGCAATCAGGGTTACTATCATTCAGGGGGGGGGGGGCTTAAATAATTTTATTAAATTTTAGAAAAAAAATATTCCACTACATCTGTTAGTACAAAATGCATTATTATTTTTATTTATTTATTTGACAATGAAGTGAATGGAAAAATGCTGCTTAAAATTTAAATTTAATTCATAATGATATTTTAGTGAGAAAAGAAAATTCTTTCTTTCCTCTGAGGGAAGTGGGGGGGGACTTCATCTTCCAAGCTCCCCCCTTGTTTGCGTCACTGTATTTATTTATATTTCTATGGGATATTATTAAAATTATAATCATGTAACAAATCGAACAGGGATGAAGGTATTAGAATTTCGGTTATTTAAACTTAAAATTAGAATTTTATCTCTAAAAGGCCAGCATCACTTGCATAACAGAGGTGCTTTTTTTTCTTCTTTTTTTTTGTGCGTGTTTGTATCAGTACTAAACCCAATTTCAGGAGGATTACGAAAATTATTTTTTTTTTTTGTTCGGTACCCCTTCCTGGCCATGTGTGGCATACGGGGGTTACTCTAGAGGTGTAACCAAACTATTCTAACCATGGTGGGAGGGTCGAGATTTATTCCGTGGGGCCTCCACGAAAAAAAAGTCAACCATCCCAGGGCGGATTCGAACCGCCACCGTTCGGCTCGAGCGTGCTAAAACGTGTCGCGCCCAAACATGCTCGGCTATCCCGGCCCGAGGATCACGAACAAAGAGTTGTAAAATAATTTGAATTTTGAACAGTGTGAAATTAGTGAAAATACTTCCTGTAATAATTTCCTCCCCCACCCACTCCCCAAATCATGTTTGGCTAAGTCATAAAGTTTTACTCTAAGATGTATGCTAAGTTAATTGATGTTTTTGAATTTGATTTTTCATTTTGTTTTATCGAGCATTTTTATTATATTTTCACTTACAAGCACCACAGCACACCTTTGAGTTTTGGTATATCAGTCGATTCACAATTAACAAGCATTTCTATTAAAAACGCGAAAGATAATCTTTAGCCAAAACAATAAAAAGTTCTGTTAAAAATTGAATATTTATGACTAAATACAAATGAAAATACAGATTTGACAATAAAAATGAGGAAAAAACTACCAATTTAAAGGAACTAGTTTCTTAAGTAATTGCGCTTTTTGTTTACATTTTATGACCAATAAAAAGCTGAATACATATCATAAGAATGCTTTTAAAACGTTAATCTCTTTCCTTTCCTAAAATTGTAATTTACATGATAACTTTTTATTTATTTTAGGCCAAAACAGATTTTAGTTAAGCTCTTAATAGACCTTAATTGAATCTCACTTAGGAGCTGAGGGCTAAAAAAGTTTCTGATTTGAAGAAAGTTTCTGATATTATATAGCCTGAACATTTCATAGAAAACAAATATGAACATCTGCCACCTCAGATAGGGTGCCACAAGCTCCTTACACACATTAGCTAAATCCTGCGTGGGAAATACAAATAAAAATTTGAAAGTATTCTTTGTGCTTACTAACTGCTAAGACATCGGTTTTTGAAGTATCAAGGATTTGATAAAATATTCATAAAATCTGATGCGATGCGTGCAACACACAACTTTCACTTACCAACTTACTTCGATTAGAAATTTGTGTTTTGTTAAACGCCATTTCTCGGAGTCACACATTTTTCCTCATCCATTTACTTATTTTTGTTAGTATTTGCTCTTTAAAGTACACTATTTTTTTTTATTATTAAATAAAAGTTTTTACTTGTGATAATTTGGCAATGCAAGCATAATACTCCGTGTCGTCTGATTTCATAATTCTATATGCAATTTTTGAAAACTTCATATAGTAACCATGAAACAAATAATTTCCATTAAATGAACAGATAATCTTTAATTATAAACAATCGTCTGTCATTATAGGCGTACGGCGCATGCGTGGGCTCAACGTGTTTTATGAGTTGACGGAATTTATTTTTTTTCTCGTGTATATGTTTACTTGATTTTTTTTTCATATTTCATATTTAGCACTTTCTTATTTTTATGCGAAATGGAGACAGATAATTTCTCCATATAAACAAAAACAAAGGTACTTTATAGGTAAACAAAAAAAAACCCTTCTCCATTTAAGCCCCCCCAGAACATTTTAATAATGACACAGCTTACTTGATATCAAAGAATACTCGATTCTCATTAAACAAGACGAGTTTAATCAAAATCGTTAAAGTTATTTTTGAAAAAAAACGTAAAAATGAGAAATAAAGTTATGAAATAAAATGCCCCTTCTGTTCGATCAATTTTGATGAAATTTTTGCTGTCATATCGCGGGCATATACATACATCAAATACCCAGTTTTATCAAAATCGTTAGAGCCATTTTTGAGAAAATCGAAAAAAACGTAAATGGGCAAAAACGTATGTTATTATTATATACTTATTTTATGAAATAAAATACCCCCCTCCGTTTGACCAATTTTGTCGAAATTTTGTTTTCACATCGAGGACATATACATACACCTAATACCCAATTTTAGGTTCGTACGATTAATAGTTTTTGAGCTAATCTGTTCACAAACACAGACACACACAGGCCATTTCGCGGAACTTGGTATTTGGACTCATGGGACCCCAAAACGTTTATTTCCGTTAAAAACCGGAAGTCGAAATTTTACAGGATCGCAATACTTTCACTTGCTGTATATTTCATATATATGAGTAAGTGAAAGTAAAATTTTCTGAGGGGGCGCCCTTTTTTTTTTAAATTAATTTTTCTCCTCTCTATAAAACAATTAGTAATGATGATGTGTTTTACGACATCTAATTTTTCAATTAAAATTAGATTGCAGACTCGTGGTGTCTGATAATTTATTTATAAAAGGAAGATGGCCCAGGAACGATTCAATTTATAATATGACTAAGATAAAATTTATAATTCGCTTAATATTGATATCTACAATTTTACCTATTATTATCTCCTAACCTATAAACTTTATTACTATTAATATTTATTACAATTTAGAGGACATTTTGAAAATTATTGATTGTATTCGTAAATGTAAACATATTCTAAAACCGATAGACTGGATGTATAAATTAGAATTTAATTTGTCCTTTTCAATTCATTGTGCATTTAACATTCAATGAATTAAATAAAATAAAGATTAACTAAAATATTGCCCTCAGATAAAAAAAGAAAATATTAGACAGACTGATAGACCTTTAATCAGTTTAATAACAATTGGCTTATTTTTAGATTTTTTTTAAGAATTATTTCCTGATTATTTCACTAAGAAAAAAATCACCCTGTACATAAATATATTAATCATATTTCTAATTTTGAAATTAAAATAGTTTACTTTTTAAAGTAATTTTTTTGACCGTTTGACAGGCTATCTTTAACAAAGATGCTTCTAATGAGAAAATAGTTTAATCATAAACAAAGTAAAAGGAGTTAGTATATTGAAGTTTAATCATTTATTATTTTTGGATAATTCATTTATAATTTTTATACAATTAGATTAGAAGATAAAAGATTCGACAACGGCCGGAAATAGACCCCAGATCCTCTGCATCTAGAGGAATTAGTAATGAATTTCCCAAAATAACGACTAAGTATATAGATAAAACAGCTTCATTTTTAATTCAAATCACAACTGAAACTCTCCAGAGAATGTTACGAAGAAAAGGAAACAACTATAAGGCAGCCATTTCTATGGTTTAACTAGTCTAAACGTAAAATTACGACCACTAAAAAAAACATTTTTTTTTCTTTCTTTAAAACTAAAATGCGTGTAAATGAAACGATTGTCAGGACAAAATGGAAAGTTGTGTTGTTCATTTCAAAATAAGTAAATTTCATAATGAGATTAAAAAGAATTAAATGATTTCCTTTGATTCTCCACACCATGTTAGTTTTTGCGAAATGCTCATTAAAAATAAAACGTGCCTCTGTAAATGTAAAGAAGTTTTTAACGTGTATTTAAATATTCATCAACGGGCAAACGATTAGTTTCGCCGAAATTTATTTTGAAATGCGTACGTCTGTCAATAATAAATATATACCCTTTTGAAAAAACATTTAAGCTGCCTATCAGAAGTTTAAGTTTTTTTTTTTATCCAAATATCGTAACGCTGATTAAACTTAATAAAAATTAAAAAAAAAAAAAAAACATTTCTTTATAGCAAAATAATATTTATGTTGCTTACAAGTATTTTAAATACACATCAGTATTCAGTTGTATAATATACTGTACACAGAAGCGATTCCATAAAAGAAAAATGTCGGTTGGGGGGGGGGGATTGTTTGATATTTATTATTTGCATTTATTTAAAAGAAAATGGGAACTTGCATGCATAGAAATAAATACTGTTAAGGTAAAAAATTTCAAAGATTTAAATACGTAAAGTTTCTCCACTATTTTTTTTTTTCGAAATTTCGGGGGAAATTATCCCCATATAGCCCTCCCCCCGACTCAGGGAAACCGCACTTAACAGCACATTCTCATACCTTTTTCTTTATTATAACACTGCATTTTATTGTAATTTATGAGGCATGTTGTAAGACGTATTTAAATGATTTTTACTTTTTTTTTTTACTTTACTTACTTTTACTTTATTTAAAGAATTTTGTCTATTTTTTACGTTTTTCTCGATTTACTCAAAAACGGCTTCAACGATTTTGATCAAACTTGGTATTTGATGTATGTACATGTGACAGCCAAAATTTTATTAACCGTATTATGAAAATAAAAACTTTTATTCATTAATAAAAAGATTAATTTTACTTCAGAGAGTAAATACGTGATGATCAAATTTTTGAAGCATTGCAAGTGTTTAAAAACATGATATAGGATAATAGTCTATAATTAATATAGGTATATTTTAGCCTAGAAACTCGTATATAATAATCGTTCTTGATTTCCAGAAAGACATAAGAGACAAACTTTACAACGAGGCGCAAATACACCTATCGATTCACCTTCACGATGTATTTACAAAAAGCAACTCGTAGCAAAAAACAAGCAAGCAGAAAAAAAAAAAATCTACTGTTGATGAAATTGGTCCCTTCAAAAATAAATTAGCAATAATGAATCGAAAAGTGCTGAGAACTTCCAAATTTTGCTATACAGATATTCTATAACTTATGGAGATATACAAATAAAAGTATATATTTAAATGTGGAAAAATGTGTGAAGTTGAGGAATAGCGATTACATGTTATCGAAACACGTCGATTTCTAATATAAGTAAGTTCGTAAGTGAAAGTTGTGTGTAGCGCGCATCGCACCAGATTTTTTTTTTTGTAAATCTTTCGATCGTTTAATTCAAAACTTTTTTAATAGACTTGTGAAATTTCGCAATCAAGAGTTTTAGGTAAGAATTATAACATACGGTAATATCTTGCGTGGGTTACTTAACCAGCGGCGAGAGTTGTGTTCGGGAAAGTATCAGTGAAAGTGGACTGACCAGCTGAGCACTGAGTCACTCAGCAGTCACTTGGCGTCTTCGTCTTGCAAAGGAAGGGCGATGTGGCCCGCCTTCGGTTAGTGAGTTTGTAAAGTGTTGAGTGTGAAGAGAACAGTGGTGATCTTGCATGTCTCCGGCAGGAGGCGAGGGACTTCTTCGCGGCCCTGCAATTTTTTTTATGAAAAATTAAGTGCATCTTAATATGAATAAAGGGAAAGGCGCTGCAGCCTACTACAAAAGCTTGAGGAAGAACCCAATTTTGAAATTCATAAGGTACCTTAAAAATATAATTGGAAATATTCAAGAGGAATTGGAGGTAGCTGTCGATAGGGGAAACTTGGAGAAAGTGAAAGAGCTTCTGGCGATAGGCGCCGACCCCAATGCCAGGTTCGGATTCAACAAGACGACATTTCTCCACAGAGCCCGTAGCCCGGAAGTCGTCAGGGAGCTACTCTCCCACGGGGCGGAAGTCAACGCCAGGGATGTCTACCTCTGCACTCCGCTCTACTATTCCGTCACGAAAGAATCTCCCGCGGTAGTTCGCGAACTGCTCTCTCACGGCGCTGATGTGAACGCAGCGGATGAAAACGGCGACACTGCCTTAAGCCTCGCTTTGAACGATTACCCAAAACTGGAAGTGATAAGAGAACTGCTAGACCACGGGGCCATCTTGAGCAAGAGGGATGTGGACCGGTACCTCTTGTGTTACTTCACGCGGTCATGCTCAGCCATTAAAACTATCCAACTTCCGGTGGCCAAGTTACTAGTCAAGTTCACACTTCTCGAGCACTTCGCAGACGACTACCAATCTGTCATCGACTTAGAGCCCTATAGCAAATGCGTAAATTATGAAGAGCTCGCTTGTTATCGCGACGGTTGTGCCCGAGAAATAGAACAAATGATGAGGCATAAGATCAACAATGACTTTTCCATTTATGACTACATCATCAAAAAACCGCGAAACATAAAACCCTACTCAGACAAAGCCATAGGAGAAGAAGTGTCAACGAAATACCCCATCTATCATGACGTAATTTTGGGTAATGTACGATCGTGCTTGGAACGGTCGGAACTTCTGGAAAAGTTTACAAGCCTTCAGATTTCTGTGACCTCCAGGGGCAAAGAAATTGTGCTCAGCTATGATTGCTTGTGTGTGATTGCGGATTATCTGTCGAATGAAGACTTATCAAACTGCACAGCTCCTTGGGTGAGTTATATTGAACAGTTAAATTTTTCAGGAAGTATTTTAAAGATCGGCAAACAGTGTGAAGAAATCGAACTTTATGGTGCCAAGTGCACTATATTTTAGTTTACCATTTCTTCTAGTTTTATTAGCAAGTAGCCTGAATATTTTAAATTTAATTTTTGATGCCATGGTTTTTGTTGTGTTTTTTAAATATATACGTACCGTTGATTATAATTGAGAAATCATTTATTTTATTTTAAAATGTTGTTAAAATTGAAGGTGGGATTGATTTGTTAAATAAAGTTGTTGTTTCTGTTTCATTTTTTTTCTTTTTTTTGTACACTACAAACCAGAATATTAATGGGAAAATATGTTAAGGATATCCTGAGTGCCAATATGCAGGAGAGCAATATCTTTATACCACTAAACTGAATATGAATAACAGGAATTGGCTCTTACATTTCTGTTAAATATCAATGTTCATCTATAATTAACAGCTTCTGTTTAATAAAATAGAACCAAAAAGGATCATTGTTGTTGCCAAAGAAAAACAACAACATTATTATATTAAAAAAATAAATAAATAATTAAGATTTAATCGTTTAGATTATTTAGATTTAATAAGATTAAATTTATAATCCCTGAATGGAATAATAAAGTTTTAAAATCAATCTTAAAAATTCTTTTGCTATTCAATATATTCAAATTAATTTAAATAAAAACAAAATAATAACAAAACATGACGTTACAATTAAACATTAATTAGGTAACCATGACAATACATATATTTTATAAACGATAATAACAATACATATACATAGTTTATTAACAATAATAACTGCTGATATTCCTGTTGTGATACCATTTAAATACAAAGTAACTTCCATTTTTAGGGGTGTACTTTAAACAAATAAATTTAAGGGAAAAATAATTTTAGATATCGTCGACTCAATGGTAAAGTTGGGAATCTGTGAAAATTAATTACTTCTGGAGAGCAAATAGTAACTTTAAATATAATCTCATACTTTAAATCAAACAACTGGTTATGCAAGTTTACATCACAATCTATACATTAACAGGTTAAGATGCAGATTCAGGACTTTACCAGTGTGCCAACGGTATATTATAAAATATTTGAAAACTGTTTTAATTAAATTAAAATGTTACTTAACCAGTATGCTTTATTTAATGTTAAATGTAGGATTGGTAATTGGTTGGTTGGTATCTTTAAATCAATTGATCAATTAAGGATCTAATCATTAAAGGAATAGATCATAATCAATTTAATTTTTTTTTTTTTTTCTGAAGACAGCATAAATATAAAAATGCATACTAGCTGAAGAAATTGATATATAAAACACTTTTTTATATTCCGAAAGCAGTACTTTTGTGTTTACCTATTAATTCAAGATTTGTGGAGGCCATAGAATTGATCTGTTTAGTCACCTGGCCCTTTCAACATGTTTTTAATGCTAATGGTACAGCTCAGCTAGTACCGTGCTCATTTACCAGTCAGCATTACAGGATAATCCCTCTCTAATCTATGGGACATAAATTATCTGTAAGCTTCACATCGGGGGCAAACCCCCCATCTAACAAATTATAAAGTGTTAATTATAATATATTATAAATTTCACAAATTTTGAGGATTTAAAACAAAATATTACACTAAAAACTTGGTTTATATAACAGAGATATTAAGATAACAGAAAGCAAAACATATTCTAAAAATCAATTATAATTTAAGGGATATAAAATAAACAGATATTATCAATAAAAAAAGAAAAAGTAAATTAGATTTGCCAATCAGATTAAGGGTTAGATGCTTTAACTCTCTAAAGAAGGTCTTCCTTGAAAAGAATGAAATTTCAAAAAATACAAAAAACATAATATATAAAAATAAATATCTACCTATCCTAACCAATGCAACTGAGTCCTGGACCCTAACAACAAAACATAAAAGTCGGATCCAAACAATGGAAATGAGGTATCTCTGGAGGGTCGAAGGCAAGACGAGGAGAATCCAGTTGTGAAACACAACGATCAGAGCGATCCTCTATTTAAGACCAATAGAGGAAATTTTAGAGTAAGTACGCCTGAGATTGTTTCGGAAATGTCTCTCGAATGTCGGATAACCACGTAGCCATAATCTCCTATGAGACCATCAAAAAAAGGAAAAGAAGGAGTAAGTTGGCACCTCACACTGCGCTGCGGTAAAAGAGGAACGATCAAGAAGAAGAAGATTAAGGGTTAGCTATTTGCCAAGTACTTAATAACAATTTACTTACTTTTGCATATTATCTGAGTTAATCACAAGTTGCCCTGGCAAATTTTATGAATTTATTAATTTGAATATATTTTTAAAATAAATAGGAAGAAGAAACTCTCTAAACAGAAACAAAGATAAAGTTCTTAAAGTTAATTAAAGGGATTGGGAATAATCTTCTTCTTCGATTGCTCTACAACTCATGAAGAGTAAGGCCCTTCCGCAGTCAGAGCCGCCAGTCTTCTCTGTTTTGTGCAGCTGCTCTCCAATTCCTAATGCCAAGCATGTTTTGGGCATCTACCACCACACAATCTACCCAGCGCAGGCGAGGTCTACCAACCTTTCTTTGTCTAAAGATTTTTTCCTCCAAGAGCATTTTTGGGACCTCATTATTGCTTAGTCGAGCAATGTACAAGTCGAGCAATACAGCCCATCTCCAGCGGCCAACTAATAATCTCGGCATTTTTTCTTATTCTTCATGTGCCGCTGCTACACACAAGCCCCATAATTCTTCTGCGTATTTTCCTTTCAAATCTCAATAGAGATGATTCCATTGCCTCCGTCATGGTCCAACAATTGGGAATAATAGTTTTATTTATATGTCGATGTCCAAAATTTTCACTCTGGATAATTTCTTAAAATTTTGCTGCTTTTTAATAAAATCTTTAGTTAGTAATAAAAAGAAAGAAACAAGAATTACAAAAACTTTGGAAACTTCATTCAATTGAATTTGATACAACCTTTATTCATTTGAATAACAACATAAATAAAATATAATTACAATTAGTTTTAATTGATAAAAATCGTAAATTGACCATTTATATAAGTTGATCTACATATTATAGAAACAAAGAAAAACATTGTAATTCGTCCAATGTTTTAATATATATGGGCAAATCTTACATTCATTCATGTTATCTTAAAATTTCTAATCTCCGGATTCCTCTCAAGTCAGTGAGCGGATTTGAAATTTAACTCTCCGCATATCAGTATGTAATTCGTAATTATCTACCCAAAAAATAAATAAATAATAATTGTGAATACATGACTGATGGAAATATTCTCACATTTTAAAATAACATTAAGCTAACTATTTTTCTTTTTCTCAAAACTCTTTTGATTATGTTATACCAACTCTGTGTCAATAATATGATGTATGCTGAAAAGAATTTTTTAGAAGTCAGATTCTTGAAAATGACTATTTCTAACTTAGATTTGACAATTAATGCCCCATACTTACAATTTGTATGTAAATATACAAGCAAGTACTTAATATTTGCTATAAAATTTTAAATCATAAATAAATTAGCAAAACTTTTTTCAATAATCATATAATCAAATGTTAACCATGAATAAATTTAACTATGGAATTTTATTCTAGTTTTTAATACTTTTTAAAATCCCATAATGAGTCATGATTACAAATGATCATTGGTTAATCACTAGCTCTGGTGTTAACTGAACCTATTGAAGAACTGTCACTTCGCGCTGATTTTACTCTTACAGTGGCATAAACAATATATGCGAAAAGACTTAGTAAAAACACTATACCTAAGACAACACCAGATAAAATACCAATCATTTCATAATCACGCATATCAATATTAAAGAATCCATCGAGAGGAACTGAAGATGTTTCAAGATGAAACTTGGTGGTAGTCGGAAGTGTAGTAGTAGCAGCTGTACTCAGAATCATGTCTTGGCACTTGACATGTTTCTTCCGGTTAACTGATGGAAATTTGTAATTATTGACCATCTGAATATTTGATCTTTCAATATGTCCTACCTAAACAAACATGAACATCATTTACTGAATCATATCCATAATAAATTTTTATAATGAAATCAAAAATTTATTTTATTGAAAATTTTACAAGTGATATGCCAAAAGAGGCCTAGAAAGACATCTCTTGAAAACTGGGATAGCCTCATTATCAATCTCGACAAGCCCTACATGTTTGATTCTCTAATATTTTTTGGTAAACACTTCCTTTTTGAGATATTTTAAGTGAGGCCTTAATATTTCTGATTATTAGGATCATCCTAAATAATCAGTAATAAAAGGAAATAGGATTTTTATGTTAAACAAGTATCTTGTATGTAAGTTTGTATATAAGCATTTTTAGTGTAAGAAATAGTTAAATGTACAATAGTATAACTGTGAACTTAACTAATTACTAGGAAGTTTTACTCTTATTATAAATTAATTTTATCACACTAATGTGTTTCATAATATTACACAATGAACTCATGATATCATAATGTAGTATGAAGTATTGTTTTCATAATACATTCAGGTATATACTAATACTTTTGGAAAATATATACAGAAAGATATAGCTCGCACTATATTTTCCTAAGAACCCCGTCCTGACCTGGTATCCAACATTCAATTACAATAGTATACTCATATTGAGTAAATTATAACAAACTTGGATCATCACAACATGAAAGTTCAAGGATGGTCAATTTTTTTTTCAACAAAAGAAAACTTTAAACTTTTTTTTTGTGCATACACCATTTACATATACTTACTATTCTCCAAAATACCAACAACCTCCTTTTATACCATTTGTTGAAGGTTATAATTTTACTTGCTTATATATTAATGGATGGAATATGAAGATAATATGCGTATTTAAGGAAAAATGCAGTAAAATTATATTCTTACCAATTTAATAGAACCATGTTCCAGCACTTTGATCATAAATTTACCATTAATATCCATATTGAACCTTATTTTTTTATTACTTGATTCAACTTTAACATCATTCAATGTCGATGAATCTCTAAGAAAGTGGTGCCATTCTTTTTGTGACATAGTGTTCAGATTTGAACACCAACCTTGGCTACCAGTTAGCCTATTGCATTTTTTATTAGCAGCCTTTTTAACTCCCTGCCCGTAGAGCAATAAGCCATATTCCAATAAATCCACGGTCCAGTCTTTCTCTTTCATACTCAAGGCCTAAAATGAAAAGTACAAATGGAGGAAAGTTCTGTTGAATCATACTATTTTTGTTACATTCAAGAAAAATGTAAACTCAATTGATTATCTTTAAATATTAATTAGATGAACATAACAACACATACATTTTTTTTAAACCTATTAACATCTTATATCTACACTATATTATCTTTAATATAGATTAGTAAATAATGCATGAAAATATATAAAAAATAAAAATAGCGTGTTTATTTATATTAAATATATAATGGTGTGTTTATTTATATAAATATATAATGGTGTCTAAAAAATATGTATTTAATCCCAATGCAGCCTTGGGGCCTAGAGGGCAACTTAATTTGCTTATTTGTTTTGCTATGGTGAGCCAAGGGACGCAGCACTCCTTTTGGCGGAGAGGAGAAACAATGATTTGCAAGCCCTAGGTCCAGTACAGAAATAGCCCAGATAATCAACAAAATTAAAAAAAAAAAAATTGAATTAGGAAAAAAAAAATGCATGATATAAATGTTATATTTGTTTGCATATTTAACTTCTATTTATACTACCATATTATACTATATATATATATATATATATATATATATATATATATATATATATATATATATATATATATATATATACACCATACTATTTATACTACTGCTACTAAGGCTATTCAGATGATGCTACAGTGAGAGTCCTAAATTTTTCCTAGCCAGATTTAATGAGGGGATCTTTAACGAATACTTGACATCATACAGGCTTGGGACCTCCATTTTAAGACTCATCCAAAGAATGGCATAGCCAAGGACTTTTTACTCCCTTCAAAAAATATGTGGGTACACAAACTTTTGTACATTACCTGGTACAACCCGCAACCTTTAGTATTGTAAGCTACTATGCTAGCCACTATGTGACCACAGGTGACCCCAACTTAATTTTTACAGGGGACTAGCACTGGTCCAAGTGACCACATTTATCTTTTTATTTATTTAGTAATAGACCTTATTGGTACCTATGAATACTTCCATGCTTGAAAAAGTGCAGTAACTTCCAAACAAATTGTACTTGATATTTTTTAATAATATAATCATAGTTTTTTTTCTTGGGTCTAAAACTTTTTAAAAACAAAAATTAAATAATTCCCTTGATATTTATGTATAAAATGCATTCCTGACAAATAATTTACTAATTAGAAATGGTAAAAGCGATGGCGTGTTTGGTAGGTAAGATAATGCCTTCTTGCTGAGCTGGAGCATGATGATTTTGGTCCATTGATTCTTCATTTATTTTATTTGTTATGGAAAGGAGGCTAAAAGTACTATTCTAGAATAGCAGAAGATTTTGAAAATCCTTTCTTTCTTTTTTTTACCAGATGGGAAAGACAACTCATGGTCATTTTTCACGATATTTTATGGAAATGGGTACTGATCATGTAAAACACGTTGTTACATTCCAAAAACAGTACAAGAGTGATATTGATTTAAGATTTATTTTTATGAATTCAAAAAATTTCTGTTTAAGCATTCCAGAGATCAAAAATAAATAGTGAGTATTTATCAGGTAAATAAATGTTTTAAAATTATTTATAAGATATCTAAATAAATATAGATCATAGATATAAGATATGTCAAAAAATAAAAATAATAATAATGAATGGTCCTAAGAGAAAAATCCAATTGATAAATATGCTTACTTTAGTAATTGAGGAATTGCATTTCACTTCTAATTGATCTTTGGTTTTTAAGCATTTCAACATTTGTTGTTCATCATAAATTTTAACCAGTTTTTCATCGTATCGTTGAGATAAATTCCCGATAGGTGATAAACTGAAACATATGTGATTGAATACTTCATGTCATATTCGATTCATTCATACTTAAACCAAATCAAATTTGTTTTTTTGTTAAATTGTGACTATCAATCACCTCACAAATTGCAGTATGATGGTTGATTTTGAAAGAGGAAAAAGAAAATTTTCTGTACCAGTTTTACCAGCAGATATTATGAGCTTCTTACTATATTTCTGTAAATATCCTGACATTTCATCAAGAATATTAACATTTTCAATTATTATTAAAATTCCATCTTCATTTGAGTCTATACCACACAAAAAAAATTGAAAATATTTATTTATAGTGTTAAAGTTCAAATACTAATCTTTATTATATGTAAATCATTGAAATATTGATAATTCAATTGAAAACCCTATTACATTAGTTTTCAACTCAACAGATTCAAATTTAACAAAAACAAATTAATAAATTTTTTTTTTTAAACCCTAAGTAATATTAAATATTTTTTTTAAACCCTTTAAGAAAATATTAAATAGTATTAAAAATAAAAATATTGTACCCCATGTTAGCCATTATTATTTATCTGAATTGAAGTATCTTACTTATACTTAGTATTATTTTTATCATGTTCTCACTTTGATAATTATGATCTTACATTTTTTCAAAGTCTATAATTTTTTATGTTATTTTTATTTAATTTTGTTTAATGTTATACATACAATTGATGTTTCTTTATATAATTTCTCTTATTTGTTATTGTCTTGTTTTTCTTATTCAGCCCTGATGAGGACCTGAAATTCTGGTTGGAACGTTGGCAAAAATAAAACATGTGATTCTTGTATATTAATGCTTTTAATTTTGACTGCACCCCCAACTATTTCCTCTTCATATGTAATCATAGAAGGAACCGTAATTTTTAGAAAAAAACTTTTTTTTAAAAATATATCTTGTAAAATTTAATAGAAATATCTTTACATTATCTTTAAGTGTATCCTATGCAGCTGTAGAGATAGCATTATATCATATTTCCCTTTCCAATGTCCAAGATATCAAAGACCAAAAGGCCTTTTATATGAAAATAAATACAAACACATTCGCTTCTCTTACTGTCACTAGAACCACTTTGGCCATAAATTGAAGGATACAAGTCGGAACTGGAGTAGGGTGGAAAATTCATGGACCTATCATATACGATCTGACCATAACAACAAAGGAAGGTACTTAAAGGATCACAATATTGATTTGGTCCTAAAAATATAAAATCATGTAAAAACCTACAATTGATTTACCATGTGTAATCTGATGCTCAAGGTCTTTAGCACTTACAAACATAACAGATTTCATGAAACATAAATCTTCTTTTACATCATTAACTAAATGATTCAATTTCATTACTGATAATGGTACACTTTCATGGATAATAATGAAATTCTGTATTCCAAGTTTTTCAAAAATTATTTTCACTGCCTGAAATATGAAATATGGCATTAACAATCAACTACTGGATCATCATTCAAATTATATATATAAATTCTTTAGGGTCTGGCTGTTGGTGCAAATTTTCAAAATAGTTATAGTTGCAGTTTATTAAATGTATTTGTGTGAATAGGTATTGAAATACCTAATAAATAAAGTTCATAACAAACCTCAGTATGCTGTTTGATAGGATAAGAGGAGACAAATAGAGTGTTATCGTTAGCAGTCAAAGCCAAGTTAAAAGAGTGTGGAACAACATGACTTATATTGAATGCTTTAGTAATGCTTTGGGAAACTTCAAGCCCATCTCTGTTTTCAATTCCAATAAATCCTTAAAATTAAAATCATGATTTAGTTTATATCAACAGTTAAATATAACTCCTGTAAATATATAAATAAGCGATATTTTTTTAATGCATCTAGCTTTAAATAAATATAAATTACCTAAGAAGAATGGAGTGTCTATACAAGTTTGCTCTGCAGCAACTAAAGCATTTAAAGTTGCAATCATAGTTCCTTTTGTTGTTGAGCAAGTATCAAAAATTAGAATTTCTGAAATTTTCAAAATTCAACTATATTAAAATGAATGAAATAATATACCAATAACCAATTCAATAGAGTAAGTAGCATATTTTAAATTATCAAATATATTTGACATTTTGTTTTAATGTATTACCAAGTGAGAACCTTAATATTAAACACAACTTATTATTAAACAATCACTCTTCATTGTTAGGCATGAAAAATGAAGAGAATCATACCTTGCATTGATTTAGATAGGCAGTTGAAATTTGGAAGGAAATCCATAAGAAAAATATGGGAGACACTGGTTTATTTTGTATATATATATAAACTAAAAAAAATGCACAAGTGTTATTATGATGTTACAGTATAAAATATCGACAATAATAAAGTTATTTCCTGTAATGTAAATATCCAAGGGGGTCATGTCACAAGTTTGATAGAAAAAAAAAAGGTGTCTCAATAGAATGAAAAATATATGGAGAAAGGAACAAGATTTTGAAAATTTGAGATTAGGGCATCAATTTTTTTTTTTTTTTTTTTTTTTAATACTTCAGAAGCTATATTTTAATAAACTTAGACTAAACAAACTAACAACTGCACCCGAATCAGAAATAAAAGTAAAAATCAATCAACATTTTGTCGGGGCCGTGGGGGTCAAGGAGCCGAGGGAGGTAGACCTTCTGCAGGATTGACCTGTGGATTTGTCCTCGTTTTGCACCAGTGGAGTAGCTGAGAGGACTGCAAACCAAAATGGAGAGGTCTTAAGGGGGCTATAAACCCATGACCGTCCATGCGTGATGAAGAAGCACATCCTGCTAGGGGTAGCTACGCTTTAATAATAGAATAATAGAACATGGCGGATCTAGACTGGGAGGTCAATAAACATCCCCGGTGTGAGGCAGCGGTAGCATTTGTACTGGTATGGAGCCGAAGAACCCGAGTTGGCTGGGTTCATGACCAGACATCACCAGGCTGAGCTGCAGACTAGCAGAAAGGCTGATGCGCTGCGAGGGACAGATGGGCAACCCACAGCCTAGGCTAGAAGACTACCTAGGCACCCATAGCCAAATTCCATAAGCCTTCAAGGGACAATTATTTTCACTTAAATGAATCTTTATAATAGATTAAAAGTTTTAGGCTAGCGATGAAATAACCACTAACATCAAACAGTTCTTAGTCACTCCAATTTTATGTGAGTTTCTTATGGTTTCTAAAATATTTTTCTAATCTGGATTGAATTCAATGAGATTAATATTTATATTTATAGCAATATTTCTATTGAATATTGATAGAAATTTCACTTACTTATTTCTATTTTCTCAGGGAGCAGAAGTGAATTTATTTCTTCTAAAGTACTGTGAAGGACAGCCATTTGTTGAATTCCATGAAATTTCACTATTTCACAGTTTTCACCAGTATGGAGGTCCAACAGAGCTGCAATAACTGGCTTTTTTCCTTTGATATCAACACTACATCCATTACAGTTTGATAATAGAACAATAAATAAGGTGCTGCTTTTTACTAAAACACACATATATGTCATATAAGATGAAGTAGAATATCATTATTTTACAAATATATTCTTTCCATTTTATAATAATCAGAGGGATCTTATTTAGTTAACAATAATGTAAATTACAGTAAATTAAAATTAAGAAGAGAAAGGTTCTACTTGTATAATTTCCATATTCATGGGATAAGCTGGTAAAATAAAAATATTAATATGGGTATTTCGACGTTTTAATAAAATATGATAAAAATGGATTAAGAAATTTCAGATTTACAGATCAACAATTAAAGAATAAGAATACATACATAAATGACATAAATGCATATCAAATTCGATCCTTACTGTAAACCTTGGGCTGTAAAACTAAAGCTTGAAATACTTTTATTCTAGTAGAATAAAATGGATTAGAGTTAGAACCCTAGAACTACTTAATTCGTGAATGGCTTCCCAAGAGCTTCAAATTACATAATTGTTGCCTCTTAAGTTTAAGATATATTTTTTTTTTTTCTAATAAATTATATTGAAAATAAATAAATAAAATTAAGAACACAGCTATATTAACAGTAAGTACAGATTTTTTTTATTGATTTTTTTCGTGGACTATCTAAATTGAATAATGCAATAAGGCATCCTTGAAAATGTTCACTTAAGCCATAATTTTCAAAATTCAAATTCTATTTTATTATAATTAAATGCAAGAAAATTATTAATAAAATAATATGTAATTAATATATTAAAAAATAATATTAATAAAATCATTCCAGGAATAAAATCTGGGAGAAATTGAAAAATATTTAATTCATTTATAATGTTTTCTTTAGAAGGATAAAACACTCAAGTCATCAACTCCTAAAAATGTTTTAAATTCAAGAAAATTCCTTTCCTCACTCATTTACAGCAAAAATTAACAACAGCCATAGTTGCTGTAATCAAATATAAATACAAATAATCAAACATCAAATAATTTTTTTTTAACATAAATAAAACTATTTGACCCGTGCTAATAATTTGTATAACATATTTATCAATATGGTTTATTACCCATATGTGACATTAAGGAAACACCATATTTACAAGAGAAAAAAAATTCACAATGTAATTAAATCATGAACAGAATTCAAAAGGCTGTAACTTCATATTTTTTTTTTTTTTTTCATTTTATAAGTAATATGGAAACCTTCCTGATTTTTACATTAACAAAAATTTGTGTGCAAATGAAGTCCCCATTTTTTCTGTGGAATCGGACTATTTTTCTAGTCTGGAGGAGAAGGAAACATGATTTTAGAATAAAGGCTTAAGGAATGGAAGGCTTGATGCCCACATCACCAATTCCTCCTCAGATACCTTCATCCACCTCCACAGACAGAAGGGGAGAGCTAAGTAATTTTGCAACCGAAAAATAACAACAATTTCTCGTCTTCAATTTGTTTTTTCTAGTTTTTGTAGATCCTAAATATCTTTAGTTTTCCAAGGCTTCGAGCATTTTCTCTTCTACCCAGGATCAAAACTAGTGGAGGGGTACCGCGGAAAAGGCGAATGAAATGAAAACTATGTATAATTATAGCAGTGCTTTATCAACTAAGTTATGATAATTATTTGCTGGAAAAAAATTTATTCTATTTCCAGCCTTAAAAGCCTAAAAAAGTATTGCTTCCAGCCTTACATTAAAAATTAAATCAATATAATGATAGAAACTGTAATATGATTAGTTTGATAATCAATGATAATTTAGGGGAACATTTTATTAAGTTGAGTAAAATATAATAAATATCGTCTGTGATGCTGCTCTTCTTGATCTAATATCCCAACGTTAATATGAAAATCATACCATTTTTAAAAAAACATTTAACAATCGAGACAGGAGAAAATGTCAATAAAAGTGAACTAGAAAAATACGATGAACAGTTCCAAATCGAAGAACTACGAGCAGCCTTAGAGAGGTGCAGTGGAAGATCAGCACCTGGACTAGATGGTGTATCAGGTGATTTTCTAAAAAAACTACCCGAAAGAGGAAAATCATTCCTTTTATGATTATTCAACGAAATCTGGTGTAACGGAGAATTTCCTCCGAATAGGAGAAAATCAGTCATTGTTCCGATCCCGAAGAAGGAAAAGAGCTACCAACTAAAAGATTTCAGACCCATATCATTGATCTCCTCTATTTTCAAGACACTAGAAAAGATGGTAAACAAAAGGCTTATCCATACTCTAGAAAGTAAACAAGCTCTCTCTCCTCATCAGTTCGGTTTCAGGTCTCATCGCTCAACAAATGATTCTTTATTTTCCTTAAGCCTGGAAGTCGAAGAGGCCTTTTCACATAAAGAACATTTATTAGCGGTATTCTTAGATCTCGAAAAAGCCTATGACAGAATGGTGAGGGGGCGTGTTTTGGAGATATTAGAGTCATTGGGGATTGGAAAAAAGGTGTTAACTTACCTGAAGGAGTTTCTGACTAAAAGAAAATTCTGTGTAAGAGTAGGAAACACCTTCTCTTCCGAATATTGCATGGAAAATGGTACTCCACAAGGATCTCCGCTGAGTGCAACATTGTTCCTCGTGGCAATTAACGGAATCATATCAACTATCCAGAATCCAGTTAAGTGTATCTTATTTGCTGACGATATAGTCATCTTGTGTAGAGGCAAGTCCCTAGCGTACGTGCAGTGGAGACTACAGGATGCTATAAATCAAACAGCAAAATGGGCAAAGGAAGTAGGTTTTAAAATATCATCGACAAAAACGAAGTGTATGCATTTTTGTCGGAAACGGAACTACCAACAGAACCCGCAACTTACCCTAGATGGCTCAAATATCGATTATGTTGAGAAAAATGTATACTTGGGGATGACATTGGACAGGCGTTTGACTTGGATCCCTCACATAAAACAATTAAGGGAAGAATGTACCCAAAGATTAGGGCTAATAAAGTGCATCTCGCATACAAGCTGGGGAGCTGATAGAGACACTCTCGTGAAAGTATATCACTGCGTAATACGATGCAAAATAGATTATGGGGCTCGGATCTATGGCACAGGAAACAAAATGGCTTTAAGGATGTTAGATACTCTCCACAACGCAGCCATCAGAATTTGTACTGGAGCATTTAGAACTTCTCCAGTTGAAAGTATTTATGCTGAGTCGGGAGAACCATCCTTGACTATGAGGCGAGAATACCTGCTGCTTAAATACGTGTCTAAAGTGAAAACAAAGGTTCAGCACCCATTAACATCAAAATTGTTTGGAGAGGAGTATGAAATGGCCGGACTTGTAAATGTTCAGAATAGCGCGTTAAAAAAAAAGATACTAACATCCTTACAACGGTTTAACATGGACCTAAATAGTATTAAACCCACCCCCAATCTGAAAGTTCCGTTATGGAAGAAAGAGAAACATTTGATAGATTTATCGATGGCGAAATTTTCGAAGGAAAGTCCATTAGAAATACAAAAATATTTTTTAGCTGTCCCCCCCCCATGCCCCTAGCTGGGTGTGCTCATGCTTCTACTTAATATCGCCAAAACCGTCACCGTTCCTACAGCTAAACAAATTTAGAGTCGATATATAGCTGATGTACAATACCGTTATATTCTAATTTTTCTCTAATATTTGACGAAGAGAGAATTTTTGGTCTCGGTTCTACTGTTCCGTCTGAAACCACATTGATGGCTACATTTACGTTTCGGACGTACATTTCCTTGGTGTATTCTGTGATTCTTGACTTGTCAGGATTAACCTAAGAATTTCGTAACAGACCGGAAGTAGTGAGATCCCGCGATAGTAATTAATCTGTCAGCGACCCTATCTTATGAATCGGAATGAGTATAGACTCTCTATATTCTTCGGCCATTTTCTCATACTCCCATATTTTTTTAATCAGGCGCGGTTCCAGAAAAAAAATTCGAATGGGGGGGGGATTGGTCGGTAGGAAAAAAAATAGCACACTTTATTTGCTTATGCTTATACATTAAGTTCATGTACAAAATTCTGTATAAAAAATTCTAGTCAAAATTAAACTAAACTTCCCTAGAAAACTCGTAAAAGTTAGATGCGTAATTAATTTTTTTAATTCATCCCACTAATTTTTTTTTTCGTCGAAATTTCGGGGGGTTGATTGATCCCCAATATCCCCCCCCCCTGGGACCGCCACTGTTTTTAATCAAAAGATGTATTTTAGTATTGTATCCCTTTTATAAACTAAACAGCAAAAAAAAAAAACGGCGCACCTTGAATTTCGTCGCTTTTTTTCTTCCCAATGCAAATAATTTAATTTTTTCTGTATGTGCCAAGTAAAGTATACATCATATGAGATAACAGATGGAAACAGATCCAAAAACAAGAAATATCTTGAACGAAAAACAATTTATTTTAAAAAAAAAAACTCCAAACTAGTATAAATGAATAACATAGTCCGGAAATTTTTCTTCATTAATTTTTTTGTTATTGTTATTATTATTTTTGTCTAATAACGGGTGATTCCTCCTATTCCTTGTATCACAGCCTTGAATCTCCTCGGCATGCTGCTGATTAAGCTGGCAACTCTTTCCTGTTCGATGCCGTCACATTCTACCATTAGCGCGGTTCTGAGGTGTTGAAGGTCCATTGGTAGATCGAGTCGCCTTCGGATGGGCCTCCCTACTTCATCCAATAGGTGTTCTCTGGGATTAAGGTCGGAGCTTCGGGCTGGCCACTGTAGGGTGCCTATACCGACTTCATTAAGATAGTCGGTAACATTTACATTTACAACATGTGTTACCACATTTACAACATGTGGCCGTGCTTTGTCATGCATTAACATGAAATCATCACCTATGAAAGGGGCGAATGGCACAATATACTCTTATAGAATTTCGGATAAATACCTGTGTGCAGTTAGATTCCCTCTCTGGAACACATGGAGATCAGTCTTACAAATAAAATAAATCTATCTATCTATCTAGTGAAAATCTTGATTCGTCTGAAAACAGTACCTACTTCAGCCCAGTCGTTTACTGCCCACGCGGAGTGTTCCCGACCAAACATAAGACACTATGACCGATGTGCTCGGGTGAGTTAAACTCCCGTAGCTGGGGCCCTTCATTGAAGGTGAACTTCATGAAGCCGCCTCCGTACCGTATTCACAATGATATTCACGTTTCGGGCAATTCGAAGCTTTTGATTGGTCTCCGCGGCTGTCTGAAAGTGATTTCTTAATCAAGTCCGCATCACAATAAATCTATCGTCAGCGGGAACTGTCGCTCTGGCCCGACACGAACCTCGCCTCCTGCTTAAGTTACCAGTCTCCCTTTACCTCTGGACTACCCTGAGAACGTTAGTTGCTGGTAGCCCTAAGGACCCAGCCACATAACGCTGGCTTCTCCCATCCTCTACCAACGCGATGATCTTAGCGACTGTTTCGGTGGGTAAAATCATTCTGAACAGCAAGCATGATAAAAAGAAGAAGAAAAATGGCTTTAAAAAAAAAAAAAAAAAAAAAAAAAAAGGTGCGAAAATGAACGTGAATTTAAAAATGAAACGTAGATAACTACACAATTACTGCAGATGCAGAGGAAATCATTATTATCCATAGGGCAATAAAGGACTTTGTTCGGGATTATTGATATGAAAGTCTTTCTAGCCGTTATCTAACCAGAACAAAACAAACAATACGCTCAGATCTTACTTTGAATACATATTTATCGAAAAATATAGGGTGCGCCGGTTTTTTTTTTCTGTTTAGTTTAGTTTAGTATATGTATTTTATGTATTGTATCCCCCCTTAATCCCAGCTTCCCCACATGCTTTGATTATGATGATATTAAAAATAATAATAATACAAACATGACCTTACTAATACATATAAAACAAATTATCTATGGATAAGTTATATTATTTAATATTTAGTATATAAGATTAAGAAATAATTTAGGTCTGGCCCAAATGGGCCAATAATCCCGCCGTTCTTACTATCAACATACTATATGATTTCGATAAACTTCGCTACGTTTCGCTAAAATTCCGAATGGCGTCATTCACGTTTTATTTATTTACTATGCATCGCCTAGCCTTCTAAAGGACTAGAAACACTTTCTTCTTTTAGAGTTTTCTCCAATTTTCCAATGGAACTGAGAGAAGATATGATCTCTGCTGCTCTCATACTTTATAATTCCATCATATATCGGGGGGGGGGGGGGGGGGGGGGGGGAAAGGATATTTGACGGACACTATAAGTATAACAGAGGTTGTGATGTTTTTCTCGGAATGTTTAAAATAAAATGTTACCCAGTCACTAACATCTTGTTTATACTTATAATAGAGAGATGTAGATGCATTAGTAATATTTATTAGTCTACGAATGTTTTAGTGGGTTTGATATTTTATGTAGTATTAATAGATATTTTTTGCGACAAATGAAACTTTTTATAAATCCCTTATCTAAAAAATAGGCTTACAAATCTTATGGCTGAGTCATTAATTTTTTTATAGTTCTAAGAAAAAAAAATCCTTAATCAGCATCCTTTTTAATCTTGAGATAGTCATAAATAAAAATCCTATCATGAATGCTTGATAGGATTTTATTAGCAAATCAATTCTTTTAGTCGCAGTCTCAAGAAACCATGGAATCATTACTGCTGCTTACAATTGCACAACAGTAAGAACAAATTATTTCATTCTTTGAAAGGATTAAATTCTTAGGTTATTTGTTGCATTTTACTTTGCAAATAATATTATATTGCAAATATTTAATTATTTATTGTTTAGCCTCTACCCCTGAGGGTCATTGGCTTTAATTTTTCCTTTTTATATTCTGTTGTAGTAGTTTACTGCCTTTAAGAATTCGAACACGTTAAGGGCTGAAGAGTTTCATCCCCAAATATTTCCTTCTCAGCCTTCTTTAGATTTAACTTTTTCCGTACATCATTATATTTTGTACAATCTAGCAACAAATGTTTTACACTTAGAGTTGTATCGTTGCACATTTGACAGGTGGGTGCTTCCAGACTTCTGAGTAGATATCCATGTGTAAATACACAGTGCCACATCCGAATTATACACAATACGATTTCTTTTCTTCTTAATTTCCTATTGAATGTGACCCATTTCCGGGTTGATAGCACTCTGGTTTTACTTCAGCTAGTTTTGGTTTTCTCATCCAGTTTATTTCTCAACTTTTTTTCATATCCTTTTTCTTTAAGGAATTTTAATTTAAGTTATGTTTGTTTCATCTCATGTTCTTGCCAAATTTTCAGCCAGTTCTGCTCTTTCGTTCCCTATTATCCAGGAGTGGATTGAACCCAGACTAATATTATGTTTTTTTTTTTAATATGTTAGAGTTCCCATAACGTATTAATAATTTATCTATTTATTGAGTTTATTGTTGTTGATAGCCGACAACACGCTCCTAGTTTTTTTTGCAATGACCCAGTTCGATTTACTGTCATCCAGTGAAGAGTCTTCATGATAGCTTCTGCTGCTCCAGTGAATACAGAGCTCTCTCTTGGTAACTTACATAAACGCTGAAGTTACAAATGATACTAACACTAAAGCTTGCGTTACTTTTAACCTAAACTCCAAATTTATTTTCAGAAGTTACTTATGTGACACACAATCAAATTTTAGAAACCCGGTTACATACACGATTTCATTTTAGTGTACAAAACGATATATACCGATATATAACAATATAAGTACTTCATAAAGTTACATGACGAAGAAATCTAACTCATTTTTTGATGGAAATGGACCATTCATGTGACTTATGTTATCAACCATATCGTTTTTAATTTAAAATACTATATTTTTGTCTCGTTTTATGCATATTTATTGAGCTTTACCAATTCTTCTCTAGCTGTAACATGTCGGTAAGATGCCTTTAGGAGAGTAAATTCGTTAGGGCCCGGATTTATATTTATTTAATTTTTTTTTCTAACTCTAGTAGCCCTGGCCCACAGCTGGTATTATCAGTGCCAGAGATACAGGGTCGGATTCGGCACAAACTTTCAAGTCTCCCTGTTTAATTACGAAAGTTAAATAAATGTTGTATTTGAAATAAATCAGTAGAAATGAAACAGTCTAATAAAGCAAGTAAACTGTTAAGTTTTCAGTCGTCAGTAGCCCTTCATCCGCCTCTGAAGCGTACATTAGGTAAGGAGTTGCGTTGCGCTGCCCTGCCTCTCAAAATGACCTGTCCCTATAATGATTAACAAAAACTGTGCTGCTCTGCTCTGCGTCGCCGGCGTTTCAATGTGCACCTGGCCTTAAGGTGGCATTTCGCATCGAGCCACCGCGACTCACTGTAGCGATTCTATCCGTCTCGCAGCGTCGCTGGAAGTTAATGATTTCGTCTGCGCGCCTGCGACTGGGGTTTCGGTCTTTGTTAGGCGAGCCTCCCGATTTCAGTTATCGTTAGCAAGCTGAAACGGAAGCTAGGCTTGCGAGTTGTTTATGGAGCAGGAAGAAGATGATTTTTTGTTTAATGGGAGAGAGGCTCCATTTTGCCTCTATGTGAAGTAACAGGAGACTAGAGATAAAATCAACCAACACTTCGAAAATAATGGAGAGGAAAAGTTCTGGAAATTCTTCAGATTTAACTGCGAGGACGGTTATCTGGAGAAAAATGGGCATTCAAACTACAAAAATGAATTGTGTTCTGAAAATACTATGAAATCTAAAACCTTCAGCAGATCAGGAGTACTTCAGAACTTGGACGGCTTCGAGATACGGTATACACTTGCCCAGTATTTCGCAAATGAAGTAGCTATACCTTGACAAGAAAGACCGTTGTATCAATACATGTTTCTCATTTATTAATACAAGAATATAAAAATTTACAAACCCATCACAATAGCCGAGTGTTCTAAACCTTAGACCTCTGGCAACAACTACTTTTCCCCTGTGTACTGTGTTAGTAAAGTGTGTGACCCATATCGACTTAACTGCCAATATTTTTGTAGATATAAGTCAATATTTTTTTAGAGTAATTTTATTTTTTATAAATCATTTATACAAACTTTTTATAATGTAAAGGTACTTATAAATAAATTATTTGATTGTATTGGGTTGTAAAAAAAGTTCGTAGCGTTTTTCATTATTTTAATTTAATCCTTTCTGTGTTTGTTAATCCTGTTTACATGGTCAATAATGTTTACATATCCTAAAAAGGGATTAGATAACGTTCTTTTATGCATCAGTTTCAACCGGGATCTTCTATTGTTCAAGTGTATTGTATTAGTCCAAAATGCAGGAGGAAAAAATTCATTTTCGCCATATAATGCTATTTTATTTCCGAAAAGGAAAATCCGCTGCACAGACGGTCAACAAAATTTGCAGCGTGTATGGAGATGACGCCGTAGGGGAAAGCACCGTCCGTAAGTGGTTTGCTCGGTTCAGAACCGGAAATTTTGAGTTGGAAGACGCCAAGCGCTCTGGTCGTCCTTCAACTGTTGATGACGTACAAATTCAACAATTAGTGACCGATAACCCTCACTATACTACCCGCTTTATCGCAAAAACACTTGGCATATCACATACAAGTGTTTCAAATCATTTGGGAGCTGCGGGATATGTTTCTCGAAGCGATGTATGGATTCCTCACATTTTGACGGAAAAGAATTTATTGTTGGAGTTTGGCTGGGATGTGTTAACCAACCCACCCTATTCACCAGATCTTGCCCCAACAGATTACCACTTATTCCGGTCTCTCCAAAACTCCCTCAACGGGAAAAATATAACTCGCTCGAGGACTGTAAAAAGCACATAGACGAGTTCATCGCGCAGAAAACCGAACAGTTCTGGGAGGACGGAATTACAAAATTACCTGAAATATGGAAACAAGTTATAGATCAAAATGGGTCATATATCATTGATTAAAAATATTTACATGTATCTGAAATTTTTAATTAAATATATTCTTAAAAAACGCTACGAACTTTTTTTACAAACGAATAATATATTTTTTTATTCCATCTTTTTTTTTTGTTAATAACACTTGTGTGGTGACTGGTTACCCTTACTTTTCAAGTTGGTGGATTCATTTAACCAGTTCGAGGTTATATTTTATACTCAATTATTATTTATATATTTATATTATTTAAGTAAACGATACTTACCGTATCTTTTTAAGAAAACTCCGACTTCCTCTCATTTTTTTTTCTTTAAATTGAATATTTTTGAATGCTCAATTTATGTTTTTCTAATACTAAATTATTGGAGGGGGGCGAGGGTCTATATTATGCCCCACCTAAATCCACGCCAGCGGCATTTCCATTATGTCCCCTCCAAGAGTGGGGGAAAAACTCGGCCTCCAATCACACCTGCTCAGCCTGAGTAACGTGATGAAAGTATTACGCACACTATTAGTTCAATTGTCCAAAATTTTAGCTAAATTGATAATCTCTATAATTCTCCCAGTGGTCTGTAAACGATATGGCCGCATAATCCTCTTATTTGAGTGCTGCCAATGAACAGTTTCTCGACAGGTTTAAACTGATACCAATTTTAATGATCTGTAACACCGATATGGGTTAAATGATTTTATTGGCGTAAAGTTAGTACACAAAAATGTCAAAATAACAAAACTCAAATTCGTAACAACTTTACAAAGCATTAACTCAGGGACTCAAAGTAACAGCATGCTTCGTGATTTAACGTAAGACTGAGACGTTCGTCGATCCCTTCATAGATATGGTCCTATGTGGACCAACACAGAAAGGCCTAGAACATTCAAAACATATGATCACGAACTAATATGAGACAGGTAGAAGGGGCGAATTTTAAAGTAGGTGCTCGTGTGGTAATACCACACGACTAAATACTTGTCGTAATATACCCTGCTTGGACTAAATGGACTAATAGCAAAAGGTCTCATTTTCACTTATTTAAACCAACCGATGCAGAATAAAGAAATGTGGTATAAGTATCAAGAGTAAAAGGCTTATCAAGGCTTTCAAAACAAACACATATTTTTGTTTATTATATAAAGAGAAATCCCCAAACATTGATAACCACTATCTAGACAGCTCTTATCACTTCACTAAAAATGAATTTTCCTCGCGACTACCAGATATGTAAATATTGATTCGTAAACGCAATGATAATTTAATTCTACCCCAAAAATAAATGACGGTGCATTCTAAATAGCTTTAACACTTTCCAGTTTTTAGTTAATTAATCTTTCTCGGTGGATAAGTAATATTGATACTTTCATAGATTCCTCTTCATCTTTACAATTGACTTATTAACTCTCAGCCGTTTCAAAATTGTGTTCAAATAAATCTATAATCATATCGGAAGCTGTTCATAAGATCAAACTGTACAAACTATTCATTAATAATAATCAGTAGTCCTTACAAACTACTGATTGTTGTTTAGGATATTGCCGCCCCATACTTACCATCCGTAACAAAATTAAACATTACATGAACATAAGAAAAAAAAACAAGATATTGCATTGGGCTCGAAGAACTTTTTTTTTATTCTTCGGTATCCCTACCTGGCCATGTGTGGCATACGGGGGGGCGGGGGTAATCTATAGGTGTGTAACCAACCTATTCTTCTGGGCTCGAAGAACTAAGTTAAACAAAAAGAAATACAAATATTCAGGAGACCAGTTGTCCCGAGGATTCTCTGGGCTAATAACCCGCATAGTTTATTCAAAGTAAAAAATCTATCGGATGTGGACGTATCTCAATGAAACGACATAGGGATTTACGATTTGGAAACTGGAACATCAAGACATTAGCGGGGAAAGAGTTTTAGTTTTTTAAAGAAACGAAGACCTATAAAATGAACATTCATTTTTTGGAGATCACAATTATTTGTGTTACAACGCAAAGAAACCCTGGGACAGGAACAAGAAAAAGATGGTATTCGTCGATCTCTAATGAGCATTTGACTCTGTCCCAAGACAAGTAATATGGATGCTTTGGTGGCAGAAAATGTGCCAGGTGATCATACCACAGCAATTAAGTCAGCTTCCCAGGAAGCAAATTGGTTTGTGAAGATCAATGGACGAGAGTCCAAGGCTTTTATCATAGAAAGAGGTGTAAGGCAGGGAAATACCTTAATTTCCCTTTTCATTTCTTACATATTCTTTTAATATAGAATGATTAAATCATATTTCTTATTTACGTATGAAGTCCATAGAATTTGAGTGCCGTACTTTTTCGAAGGTCATCGGCAAACGGTGCATGAGGAACGTTACGCTCCAAACCTTATTTTATGCCGACCATATTTTACTGCATTCAAAATCGAAATACAAGCTGCAGCAAGTCCTGGTAGAATGGCAGGAAGAATCACTCAGCAAATAAATATTAATAAACAGCAATAAAAGCAAATTTTTAGTGTTATCAAGAGGGAAACAAGAGGACGTTCTGCTGATCTATTATGAGGAGGTACTTGAAGTTGCACCAGGATTCACATATTTGTGGAATATCATTAACAAAAGGGGAAAGACTGACACAGAAGTACCAAATAGGATATCCAAAGCCAATCAGCTTTATTACCCTACCCGTAGTATAGTCGGGCATAAGGGTGTTGGTAAGGATTAAAAAAAAAAACACCTGTACAAATCAGTTCTCATCTCCCAATCCTTACTATAACAAGTGAAAGCAGGGTTATGTTGGACAAGCAAGCTAGCCGTATGACAGCTGCTGAAATGAAATTCCTGCGTAGAGTCGTAGGAAAGACCAAGAGGGACAGCGTCAGGAATTAAATCAAAAGAGAAGAAGTGGAAGTAATAGAGCTAAGAAAATAAATAGAAAACCGACTGCTAAAGGGGGTAGGCCAGGTTTGTCAAATGTGGCGGAGGGGGTCACCTGTGGTGTAGTGGGTAGCATAGAAACCTACGATACTAAAGGTCGCTGCTTCGCGTCCCGAGGTGGCCCTAGGATTTTTTAATGGATGCAGCTGGCATATTTGATTTATATATAAGACATCCCTAATGCATTGACCAGGAAAATCCTCGGAGCCGCTCCTCTCCTCTACAGGATGCCTAGAGAGATAATCTGCACAGTTTTTCTGACTCGGTACGAACACTATATTGAAATCATAATTAGTCAAATAGAGAGCATAATTATGTAACCGGTTCGCTGTCATCACAGATAGTTCTCTTTTCGATCCAAAAATATTCACTAACGGCTTATGATCCGTTTCCAAGGTAAACTTTTTTTTAGCATACAAATATTGTGAAAACTTGTTAACAGAAAAAAAACATTTTATACAAAAATATTAAACCGACTTCGAAACCTAGGAACCAGTAAAAATAAATTCACTGAAAAGTGTGAAATAATTACCTTCTGATTTTTATGAATACACAGCAAAATTGAAAATGGTATAAAAAGTGGAAAAGTGCAATAAGACGAATAATTTTATTTTGGTTTGTACAAATACACACTAATTATTAATAAAAATTATTAAATTTAAATATTAAATACTATGTTCAATACAACACAATCTTTTCGGAGGCGGCGCAAAATAGAAATAACATGTTACTAATACAATTCCATTAGTAGGCATTGAAATCAATAGCTGGGAAGAGAAGATCCATTTAGAAGATTTTCATAATGTCTAGTGTAAAAAATTTTAAATTTTGCGCCGCCTCTGAAAAGATTGTGTTGTATTGAACATAGTATTTAATATTTAAATTTAATAATTTTTATTAACAATTAGTGTGTAATTGTACAAACCAAAATAAAATTATTCGTCTTATTGAACTTTTCCACTTTTTATACCATTTTCAATTTTGCTGTGTATTCATAAAAATCAGAAGGTAATTATTTCATACTTTTCAGTGAATTTATTTTTACTGGTTCCTACGTTTCGAAGTCGGTTTAATATTTTTTTATAAAATGTTTTTTATTTCACAATTTTTAGTTGGAGAAGATAGCAAATGTAGAAAACCGTAAGTTGGTTTAAAAATTTCGTTGGTCATTGGTCGTTGATAAAATAAACGTTGGTTTAAAAATTTCGAAATCTTTTTACGCTCTACCACGTTTGTCTTTCCCAGGTCTTTTTATTATACAATAATTGTATAAAATTATTATGAAGTACACTTTACCTTTTCAATTTTATGAATACACACAGAAAAGTGGGAAAGCGGTGCATGTATTATACAACTTTCAGCACACTACTTTTTATGATTATAAATGAATTTTTTTTTTTTTTTTAAAAAGATCAATGTTCAATTGGGAAGGGAACACATACAATGTTTTTCCACAATGACAATATTTTTCCTTTACTAAATGTCGTCAGTACTTGTCATTTACGTAGAGAATCAGTGTTCCGAGATGTGTTGAGTTAAATATACATAAATCCGGCCATTCCAAGATGAAGTAGATAAGTCACTGAACAGTCGAGATTTTGGCCGGTTTTAGACATGATATCGTTAATGGAGAATCGATGAGGATGCTAATATGACCTATAGTAAATTTGAAAGTAATTTTTAAATTTTGATGGCTTGAATATCCTTCTGAAAACTATGGCGATATTATACACGACTTCATTGGATTACATCATTGGATAGAAGTCCCTGCAAAAAAAGGGGCAACCATAAAATTTATCGATATCAAAAAGACTGCCCCGCTAGGATAGAAGCAACAGGGTTTGGGACTCACATATGGTTAATTTATTATTACAAAGGATATTATTATTCTCCGTATTAGACTACTGACTTAATTCCAAAGGTTGATTCAATTATGTTCGTAATTCCTTTCGATGAATTTTTGACTAAATTTATTACCGAAGTACTATGAATTATATCCTTCGTAATAAAACATTATTCAGAAAATAAATTGCTAAACAAGTTGCTTCAATTCTAGTGGCGTAGCATCTATCATCATTTTTAACAATCATTTCCATGACTACCAAATTTTTGCTGAGGGGACTTTCATACAATGAGGTTGTTTTCGGGTAGTTGTCAAGTTTTATTGTGTAGTTTTTATTGATGAATGAACACCAGCAAAAGCCTCGATAGTTGTAGAAACAAATTTAAAAACCGATACTAGTAATCCGGATAACATAACAGAAGTGTCACCCTTAAAGGATCGGCACAAGACCTCCGGCAGGATATTCAACAGTAACCGAGTGTATCCGGAAGAAGACAGAGGTATCTGAATCCTTTATTAAGTCAACTGAAAATGAGCTTTTCCAGGAATTATTGTATTCTTTTATAATGTGCATAGTCAATAATAGATAGAAATCAAAATCTAATTTAAATCAATAAAGGATCCTTCGGGAACTTGAAGAAGTCTTAAATTCTGCTTTAAAACGATTACCGATTAAATGCTCAGTCTTTCTTGGAATTCCACGAATTTTGTTGTCTTATGATTATGGTGTCCAACTCTTGATTAGATCTAAATTAAGAAGGTTTACTGTTATCGATGAATATACATCTATCTATTATTTATGCTAATATCGCTACAGAAAACTACAGCGATATTATATTCTGCTGATATTTATATCTTCATTTAAATCTAATGTTGAAAAATTAGTTAAGGTTATGTATAGGTTTGTTCCAACAAGCACGTAAAACACATCGATAACTAAAAGACTGCTCATGTTCTCACCCCACTCTTTTGATTCTGAATTTGATTGGTTGGTTTTCCCATTTGATTCATCCGGCAGTAATACAATATTTGGGTTTGTTAGTTATCAATTAGTTTTAATAGCTTGTTGGAGCATACCTTATGTTATATATGCCATATGTTTTTCCAATAAGTAAACAATTTGAGCGATAATTAAATAATTATTTTCATGTTTTTTCCCGATAACTTCTTAAATAAATTAGGAACCCCAAAAAGGTTTAAATGGGACCACCTTGGGAAAATACTCTACAAGATGCAAAAGGTTTCGTTCCAATTGGTCCACCCATCTCTGAGTAATCGGTGAACATACATAGAAAAAAAAAAAAAAAAAAAAAAGTCACATACGTATCGAATTGAGTAACCTCCTCTTTCGTTCGAAGTCGGTTAAAAAAATATGGCTAATGCCTCTCTGTGTATTTGAGGGTATCGTCTCTCTGCTTATTTTAAGGAATAAATTTAAAAAAATAATGTTTGGCGTTTTGTTATTTTTATATTCCTTCATCGTTCAAAGCGCTCCATGCCTCTTTCACTCATGTACCACATCCTTATACACTTACAATAAGTTAGTGATTTATTTTCTACACTAGAAATTCCCTAGAAATAATTTATATGGCAAAACAATGTTTGCCGGGTCAGCTAGTATTTTATAAAATCTTAAAATAAGTTTTTACAACTCATTTCCTCAATGGTTTATGATTGGTCGGAAAAATAATGATGCGGTTTTTAGAAATAATAATTGCCTAGTAACATCGCAAAACAACAAAATTACATAACGGGCTAGCAATCCTAAAACGCATATGCTAAACACATTTTTTAAATAAAATATACATATTAATTAGAATAACTTATAAAGAAATCATCGCTGTATCAGCAAAGAACAATTATATAGCAAATTAAAAAATAAAAGGGAGTACCATAGGAAACCACTCCCAAAGCAAAGCAAAAGTGGGGAGGGAGGATATATTAGGTTTTCTTATCTTTTCTAATGCTGACTCGTCTTTGTTTTGTACCTGAGTGAACACTTACTGTTACCAATGTCGTAAGTGTTCTCATTAAGTTTTCTACATTAATTGAAAGTATTAATGTTACCATGATTGTTAATTTGCTTAATCGTTTTGCATATTTATAAAATTGCTGTTTTCTATTATTTTAAATTGAATACATAACGGTGACTTGTTTACGTTATATAATTTATAGGAATAGCAGCTAACACATAGTTGATACTTAATCTATATTGTTCAATTAAATTACTTAGAATAATCGTTTATTAATTCAACATTTTATGTTGACAGGCTAGGATATGAACTAAATGCTGTAGAAAGCTTAAATGCTTCTGGTTATGATGCTATACTTCTAGTTTCCCATAATGGAAGTGTGGATGAGACAATACCTCAACAACTCAGAGATGTTGTTAAGGAAGCATCTGCTGTAAGTTCTGTAAATTTTATCTGACATGCATATTTTGTAAAAAAAATTTCCAGTTTTTACAAACTTATTTCATTGTAATTCACTGTTATGATCTTCATTCCTAACTTCTTTTAAATTTAACATGTTTAAACCTTTGATTTACTTGTATCTTATAAAGATTACATATCAAGTGACAGGTGATATTGTCATTATTTTATGATGTATTGATAAGATAATTTTATGATGCATTGATAAAATAATTTTATGATGTATCGACCAGTAGTGATTCGGATGATATTGGTATTAATTTTGTTCTTGGTTCTACTAAGTTACAGAAAAAATTATTAAAGTTTATTAATTATTAATGGTATTGGATCAATGGGGAAAACATTTGATTAAATATGGCTTACTATTTTATTTACTTCGTATTTATTTATTACTTTATTTCATCTTATAAGTTAAAGTAGAATTATTGTAATAACTATTACAAACATGTATATATTAAAATCCTTTTCAATTATTATTCTATTAAGATTTTTCTATCAGCTTAAAAAAAAGTCAAACTATTGCACTGCATGATAAAAAAGGCATTTGCACCAAAATTGTAGCAAATTATACTTTACAACAGAAGTTCCTGGCGAAGTATACATAAAAAATAGAATATATTCTAAATGGGATTTAGTCAAAATTATTCAATATCATTTTATGTGTCTCGACATTAATTTCAAAAATATTTCAGCATTAAAAAATATAATTGGGCCAATTTAGAAGTATATTGGAACTAAATATTTAAAAAAGAAAATAGAATGGATCAAACAAATACATTTTTGAGTAAAACGTTTTTTATTTTCGAAATTACAATTTTGTTTTAGAAACATTTATGTCATTACATTGAAGGACTAATCCAAACTTATTATATGTGTACACTACCTTGAAATTAGATGAAAAATAATTTTTAATTATGGCTGTCTGCCCTATATTAAATAAATTAAAAAGTAACCACTGTCAACTATTTTATAGCTTTAAAAATCTACTATCTATTAAATAAATAACTGAAAAATTAAATGGTAAGAAGTTCCCTACTATTTAATAAGGAAAGTTACTCATCACTTTGAGAGCGGGTGGGACAGATGTCTCCCATGACTTCATCTAAACATATGGGTGAAGGTTACTCTTCTGTAGAGGCCTTTCAGCCTTTTTCTCTGTCTTCAGTACGGCTTGGGAATGTAACATTCATAAATTGTTAGTAATAACTCGTAAAGAAAATATAGTATAAAATTAAAAACGTTATAAAATAAACATATATAAAATATTTAATATAACAGTTCTAAAAATTTTATGTAGCTATCTACTTACTTATGTTCCTACACGTTTTTTTTTAATTTCATGATTATTAGAGGTTTTTCTCCGTTCCGCAGGGGTCGGGAGATTCATCAATTCGTTCAGTCCTGGCAGGAGTACCTCAAGGTTCAATACTGGCTCCTCTTCTCTACATTATATAAACACGACATACCCCTAAGGAATGATACACTGACCGCTACTCATGCTGACGACACAACAATTCTCACTAAACATCAAGATCCGATACATGCCTCACTTACTTTACAACACCTACATAAACTAAACGACTGGTGTAAATTATGGAAAATTCGATTAAATCATGAAAAATCAAAACACATAATGTTCACTCTTCGAAAAAATACTTGCCCTCCAATTTATATAGACAATATTCAAATTTCTCAAATACCGTACATTACCTTGGTCTTACCTTTGACAGAAAGATGACATGGGGCCCGCATGTTAAGATGAAAAGAAAAACCCTTAACAAACGACTCAACCTACTCTAATAAAAATTAGATTTTCCGATTTGTTCCACTCAGGGATCCTATTTTATGTTATCGGGGACGCTGTTAATGAAAAAAACATTCATTTTGTATTTCAGTGGCTGGTAGGGGGCACACTATAAAAAAAGTTAGATTTTCGGATTTCATTCACACAGTGGTGCAATTTTATGTTATCGGGGACGGTGTTTTTGAAAAAAATATTCAATTTTGTAATTTAGTGGCGGGGGGGGGGGGGGGGCACTATAAAAAAGTTAGATTTTCTGATATCTCTCACATGGGGATCCAATTTTATGTTATAGTGGACGGTGTTTTTGAAAATATATTCATTTTGTATTTTAGTGGAGGGGGGCGCACTATTAAAAAGTTAGATTTTCCGATTTCTTTCACACAACGTGCAATTTTGTTATCGAGGACGGTGTTTTTGAAAAAAATATTCATTTTGTAATTTAATGGCGGTGAGGGGGGGGGGGGTACTATAAAAAAGTTAGATTTTCTGATTTCTTTCACATGGGGATCCAATTTTATGTTATCGAGGACGGTGATCTTCCAAACAAATTTTCATTTTGTATTTTAGTGGTGGGCGCACTAATATTGATAATGAATGCCTTTTTGGATTTCTTTCACATCAAGGTCTAATATTATGTTATCTAGACAGTTTATACGAAAATAATATCTATTTTGAATGTGATCTAATTATACTTTATAGATTTCTTTTGTATGTTTTTTATGTGAGTTTATCTTTAATTATTCGATCATATCTGTTTGTTAAAATAATATGATTAAAATATTACCAGGGTTTATTTGGGAATTATTATTTATTTACCATTTTAAACATTAAATTGTTACATGCTCCCTCCCCCCGCCTCTAAAATAGAAAATAAAAATTTGTTTTGAAGAACATCGTCTGCGATAACATAATATAGGTCCCCTGTGTGGATGAACTCCAAAAAACTAACTTCTTTATAGTGCGCTCCCTCCCTCCCCTACCATTAAAATACTATAAATGAATATTCTTTTAAAAAACAACGTCCCCGATAACATTATTGGACCCCGTGTGAATGATATCCAAAATTCTAACTTTTTTATATTGCGGTTAAATTTGACTTAGAAATGCTATGTATAAATTTCTTTTATAAAGTTCTCTCACCCCTGTCCCCTTTCTAAATAGATAGCAGTACTTCAACAAAGCTGACTCACTAATATTCCGAAGTTAATAATAATTAATATTTGGATAGTCATCATGTATGATAGTAGTTAGTAGTTAAATAATTGTAATTACCAACTACAATTTGTAGTTAGTAGTTAAAAGTTCTAACTACTTTTTCTAACTTGTTGTTGGTAGTTCAAAAAATTTAACTACTAACTACTAGTTAAAGAAATGTAGTTACCAGCTAATAACTACTAACTACAAATTGTAGTTAGTAGTTATAACTACAACCAAGCCAAAGTAGTTGTAGTTAGTAGTAACTACATTTTGCCCAACTCTGACAAATGCAAATAGTAGACCAACATATAAAGACACTTTACAAACGTTTCCATACACACTTACACGGTCATCTCAACCAACCGTTAGAGGCATGGCAACAGCTGATATGGCCATAAATAGGAGATTAAAAAGGCACTGGATGAGAGATCTCCTTCGATTACCTGAAACAAGCCAGGGAAGAGGTACCGCTGGGTGCCATCCTTCCTCATGCCTGACATGCCCTTATTTCAATAGCACAGCGCACATTTGCTAATTGTCTATGATTGTTGACAAGCGCAAATTGAAACATGGAGCCAAAAAAAAATATATATATTTAGGACGAGTGCAGTAGGGGAGAGTGGGGTTGGTTGGCATAGGGGGTAGGTTGGCCTCTGGCTTATAGTTTCCCTCACACCTGTTGTGAAGGCCTCACCATTGTACCATGTGACCCGCTCGACCTCGGGAGTCTCGTCCTGAGTTTTCAATCCATTGCTAACAGTGTAGAGAAGAGTGTGCTTCATTGATTGATTTTACAACATTTAAGTAAATGTTTATATTTTCAGTGAATTTGGTTTAAAGGCATTGCAAAACAATTGACTCCGATTCTGTTCACATAGCCCCAAACTCCTTTGAAAAACCTAACCTTTTGACTAAAGTTTCTTGTTTGGTTGTTCTCCCCTGTCCTGGCAGCCTTCTTTCATATGATCTCTCCTGTGGGGTTAGTTGGCTCTTTTCTACTGGGGTTTTTTGGCACAGTAGCAATTCACAAAAGCAAGTTAAACATAAACAAAGGTGAAACTACCAATTGTCTTTAGTTCCAGCAAGGAGGATAAGAGCAATTTTTCTTATGCAGAAAGTGACGACAGTCTAAACTTCTATCTTCTTCTGTTGCCATTCTATTTTCCTTTAAAAGTTGTTAAAAACCGATAAAAAATTATATACCATTATAGTGTAGCTTTTAATAACAATAATATGTGTCAGGCAGTACTTGAATGAGATGGCTAAACCACCCCACCTTCTAGGCCAACCTGCCTCCACATAGGGGTTTTATTGGCATACTCTGGATTGACGTATGATCCTAGTATTAAATATTATATGGTGAAAAAAATACTTGAGGTACTCTAATACTTGGAGTTTACAGTGGTATCAGCCCTATTGGGATCATATTAATAGTAACGACTCAACAATCAAAAAAGTGAAAACTTGCCAACCAACCCCGCTCTCTCCTACATCAGTAAATTATTTTAACATTATTGGCATTCGTATTTCTCCAACCCTGTTTCCAGCCCGTCCGGTATTTCCCAGTGACGAGGTTTATGTTTTCCTAAAACGTAAAGAAGAGTGAATATGGCAAAAAGTATTCGGGCCATGCTTAAGGGTTAAAATGGGGCTTTCAAAAAATGTTAAATTACCCCTTCAGAAGTCATTTGAAGTCTAAAAAAAGATTTAAAAAAAAAAACTATAATAATAATATATGAAATATTTACAAATAGTTTTTATTTCGTTTTAGCTGGATGCACATTTGGAAGAGGAAATAAGCATCCTTAAGATTAATCTACCAGCCAAAAGATTAATTTATTCTCCAACAGGGCCTATTAATTCAGAGTATCATGATGTAAGAAGCTTTGGAGAAGCTGCCCGAAAGGGAATCATCAGGTTGGAAAATAACCAAATTATATTAGCTTTTGCTGTCAAATCTTTACTGTGTTTGACAAATATATATAGTATAACAAATTTACCATTAAGTTATATATTCTCCTTCTGAGTTGCTGATTATTATTCATTTTTCCAGAGCTGTAAAAGCAGGGGTGAAATCACCACTTTTGGTCCTGGGGAAATATTCTGCTTTCCCACATGCACAACTTGTTTCCCTGCTAGGAGTCATGGAAGGACTTTATATGGTAAATATTTTTTTCTTAAGGGAACTGAATTGAGATATATTACTACTTAAATGTGTTATTGTGCATTAGAACCTTCAGCTACGTGAAGATTGTCCAAGCAAGTTTCCGAAAGTCAGAAGCGTCGGGGTCCATGGCTGTATTCCATCTATCTCTCGACTTATTACCATAGCTTCAGCTCTTGAGAGTGGAAGGTAACGTTTACTTATGTATTTGGTAAAATATTCATTATTTTAAGCAGTAGTTATGCGCTAACAACTCCATTTCCTTGAAATGATTATGTCCATTATTTCACAGATTAGTAGCGAGGGATATTGGCGCAGCTGACCCAGAAAGGATGACCCCAAAAAAAGTTGAAGAATACTTGAAAGAAGTGTTCCCAGCTGGAGGAAATGTGAAAATGGATGTGATTTCTGATGAATCTACTATGAGTTCAGAATATCCGCTTTTCGCTGCTGTTAATAGAGCTGCATCAGGTATAAATTAATAGAAATAGATATGTGGGGAGTGATTGGTGCTGTTGAAGTTATTGCATATCTTTATTTTGAACTATAAATAACTGCAGTGGGTATTAGATGAAAAATACTCCTAAAAAAAATTCTTAGTTTTTAGATACTATTGGACTGTAAAAAGTAAAATAAATAGTTCAACAAAAACTATTAAAATGTTGATAGTTTTTGTGTGCACTGCTACACTTTATTTTTTGAGCATTCTTAGGGACTTCAAAAGAACTAACTAGGGTTTTATAGCTCAGAAGTTAAAAAAAAATAAATATTATACTTTTTTATTGTACCACTACATTCATACATACATACATACATACATCTATGTATATATATATATATATATATATATATATATTCACACACACATAAGCTGTTCTTGTTCTAATCTGGCTTGTTGCTTGTTAAAATTCATTTTTCGGTGGACTTATAAAGTGAATTTTGACCTTTTTGCTATACATAAAATATGTTGGTAACCAATCATTTCTGGGATAATTGGATTAGGATGTTAAAATACAAACCAAAATAATTAAACTTAGCAGCAATAGGTATATTTTAAGAGCAATGAAAGTTAAACTAGCAGCTTAATATGTAAATTTTAAGAGTCATGAAAGGAGTCTGGCATATAGAGTCTAAATTAAAATAGACTTTAGTTTTAATTTTTTAAGAGAAATATTCAGATACCCGACATGTCTTAGATGCTTTCAATGCATATCTTTCTGAGTTATTATCAGTTTCATTAATTTATAAATAATTTTTTTTTAATTTGTTCTTTTGTCTCATTTTAGTGATTGACCGTCATAAGGGAAGAATTGTGTACCTCACTTATGAGGGCTCCAATGTTACCGATACTCTGTTAATTGTTGGAAAAGGAGTTACATTTGATTCAGGTGGTGCTGATGTAAAGGTTGGAGGTAACATGATTGGAATGTCAAAGGATAAGTGCGGTGCTGCATCAGTTGCTGGCTTTATGAAGGTATGCCTTTTTTGCCATTTTGCCTTATCTTATTTATGTATTCGTTTTAAAGATCACTTTGTTCTGGCATTGTGGAAATAATATTTTGTTCCTCTGGTAATTTTAAAGTATAATTAATAATATCAATTATTTTTTTAAAGGTTATCAGCATGATGAAACCAAACAACTTGAAAGTTGTAGCCGGTCTCGGCTTAGTCAGAAACAGTATAGGTGAAAATTCCTATGTTGCCGATGAAATTATAACTTCTCGAGCTGGGAAGAGAGTTCGTGTCATCAACACTGATGCTGAAGGAAGGATGGTGATGGCCGACATTCTCTGCTACGTGAGTACTTTTATTTTAGCATCTTTTTATTTCAGAAAGTAAAAGCGATTACTAACTATCTATTTCCTTACATTTACAGTTGAAAGAGTTGGCCCCTAAGTGTGTTAACCCTCATTTGTTCACTGTTGCCACATTAACTGGCCATGCATTCAGAACTGTTGGACCAGGCTATACCGTACGTATTCCTGATTTTTATTCACTATTACCTTTATTTTTATATAATAAAAATAAAGGTAATATATTGTTTATATTACTTAAATTGTGTAATATTTTTTTATTGTTTATATTTTTATAAATTGTTTATATTTATATAAACTAGCATAACATCTGTTTAACATGTTAGGTGCGGCATTGGTCCCCGGGGTCTGATGTCTTACATTCTCATTTTAACAGCTGATTATCACATGAAAATGTCCGAAGCTGAACTCCTCAAAGACTCAATTTAGTCAATTTTTAATGAGATTATTGCATTTTAGTGCAGCAAAAGTTGCTAACTGATGAAATTCTGTTGTTTTTTAGAATCGGACTCCGGGGTCCGATTTCCCACACAGGTCATCAGTAATAAAACAAGAATACTGGACGGCATCACACCTCCGCGTCCAATAATATTGCAAAGAATACCTTTTTGGTTATCTTTAATACTTCTTACTTAGTCTGTAATTATAAATAAAACACTGATATTTGTTTTATTTATTTTATATAAATTCATTTCTTTAAAAAGAATTTTTGTTTTATCATAGAGTAGGTTGTTGTAAAGCAGTAAAAGATTCCTAAAAATTGTTTTAACATTGCAAAAATTATCAATATGGATGGTAATTCAAAATTCCAGCAGTTTAATGCTATTTTGGATAAAGTATGGCATAAATCGTGTTTTGGAGCCCGGGGGCATGTCCTGCACCTGTTATATTTAGGTCTAACCCTTACCAAGAGATAATGCCCTTGAGAAGCTCATTTAATTCACTTTTCAATAAAAAAAATAACACTTTCGTCAGAGCATTCCCATCGTACCCCGACGCCCGATATCATCTGTGGCTCATCCCAGGAGTCGGACCCCCGGGACCGATACCGTCCAATTAAGGATACCCCTTAAATACGCCGCCGCACCTAACGTGTTAGGTAAGGTCACAAAAAATATATCAGCTTTATTTGAATTATCAAATTTATACTTTTTACTATATTTTATGTTAGATCATTTTGGACAATGGTCCTGCAAGGATGAAGTCATTCTCATACCATCTACAGAAATCGGGAGAACTGTCTGGTGATATGTTCGAAATTAGCAACATTAGGAGAGAAGATTATGAAGCTTACAAAGGTATTAGTTGTTTTGTCAAAATTGTTTAAGTTTACTTTTTGTATATTTATAATAACAAGCTCAATCACATTTATAAAATTGTTATTATTTGTAATTAAAATTTTTAATTATTAGGCCTTGTACCTTAAACCAATGCAGTTATACTTGAAACATTTTTCAATGTATAATAATTTCACAAACCAATGTAAAACAGACCCTATACTGGATATTTCTTCTGAGTAAATCTTGTTTTACATCTTTTATTTTTCTAATGGTAAAAAATGCGTCTTAATATTTATTTTACTGCTGTAAACCCTCGATATAGTGAACTGGTAGGGGGTTTGATATTCATAGTTCGCTATAACAAGATTCGTTGAAACCGAGGATTCTTTTTTTTTTTTTTTCTTTTTTTTAGCCAATGGCCACACTAATTTGATCATATTTAGAAGGAAATTCATTCATTAGAACTAGCTAAATTAAAATGCATGTATGTAATTTATTTTTAGATAAACTACATTTTAATTAAACAATGAGATTCATTAATTTACCTGCCAAGTTCACTTGAGAGTTCTTTTGCCTTAGCTTTAATAAGAGGGTCTGAGATTGGTATTCGAGATCTCATTTGCTTAAAGTAATTTATCAATTTTTTTCCAAATATTCATGAGCCGCAGAGCGCAGTCCTTTATTTGATGCTGAAGTTAATCCTTGGGCTGCGGTTTAATCTATTTTATCTTTGTTTTTTAAAATGGTTGACAATGTTGATTTTAGAATTCCATATTTTTCTGCGATGGTTTTCTTCGTTTGTGACACATGTTTACCAATGAACTCATTGTGTATTAAAAAAAACAGTATAAACGACTACAGAACTCTGATTCGAATAATACAGAGGTCGAAACAGAACTGAGCTAGTTTTGAGAAAAAAGTCAATGGAATTAGAGAGAAAGCCAAAGGAAATCGGATTAGTCGTGAGTAAAAAAATCTGGTGCGTGCGCGCAACACACAACTTTCACTTACCAACTTACTTAGATTAGAAATTGACGTGTTTTGCTAAATATCATTTCCCAAAGTCACACATTTTTCTACATTCATATCTTATATTTGTTAATCGTTAAAGCCGTTTTTGTGTAAATAAAAAAACCCCGAGAAAATGATACAAAATTTATTAAGTAAAGTCCCCCCTCCCGTAGATCAATTTTGATGAAATTTTTACAGTCGTATCTCGGGCATATAAATACATTAAATACCAAGTTTGATCAAAATCGTTAAAACCGTTTTTGAGTAAAAAAAAAAAAAAACACGTGAAAATGTCACAAAATTTATTAAGCAATGTCCCCCCTCCGGTTAATCAATTTTAATGAAATTTTTACAGTCATATCTCGGGCATATAAATAGATCAAATACTCATTTTAATCAAAATCGTTAGAGCCGTTTTTGAGAAAATCGAAAAAAACCTAAAAAGTTATTAAGTAAAGTACCCTCTCCCTTTAAGTAATTTTGATGAAATTTTTGCTGTCACATCGCAGGCTTATACATACTCTAAATACCCAATTTCAGGTTCGCACGGTTTATAGTTTTTGAGCTAGTCTGTTCACACACAGACACACACACAGACAGACCATTTCGCGGGACTTGGTTATTTTGACTCAGGGGACCCCAAAACGTGTATTTCCGTTGAAAACCGGAAGTCGAAAATTTTCACGATCGCAATACTTCCACTTACTATATATTTCATATATAGGTAAGTGAAAGTAAAAACACCTCAATTCTAGAAACTGGAGCTACTTCGTCTTCCCGCGCTCATTCTACGTAATACAGTAAAAAAAAAAAAAATTAATAAAAATTCTAGCAGTTCGTTATAACAGAATATAATAATTCTCAGGCATCAAATTTAGTTCGTAGTTCGCACTAGCCGAGGGATTTCGCTATAACGAGGGGTTCAGCAGAAATATAATGGTAATTTTGGGGGGATAGTATTATGGTTCACTATATCGAGGTGTTCGTTATATCCGAGTTCATAATAATGAGGGTTTACTGTAATTTTTTATAAAGTCTTTTTCCAGCATTCTGTTTTATACAGACAAAAAATATTTTTTCCCTCCCGTAATTTTAAAGTTAGTAGTACGAATAATTTTTTTTTTTAATGTTTGATGTATGCAATCATTATTATATATATATTACTATTTATAAAAAATAGAAATAATTAATTTTAAATAACACCATTACATTAGATTAACCATAATTACTATTATTTAGGGAAAGTTGAAGGAGAAGATGTTTTGCAAACCGAGAACGTGCCATTTGCACAAAGCAAAAGAGGCCACCAGGGACCCGCTGCCTTCCTTATCCTTGCTTCAGGACTTGATAGGGTATCATTTTTTTTTTTTTTTTTATTTAAGATCATATAGTAATATTATATATATATATATATATATTAATTTTTTGAGAAGTTTTTAGGTGAAATAATTATAAGAAGCCAAATCCATTATGATTTGAATTCAACATATTAACTTTTCCTATTCAGTATTATGATTTAAAAGCCTATTTAATTTAATCATGTATGATTTAATTAAAACATTTAAATCATCTAAAAGTACTTTTTTTTTTTTGTTCGGTGCTTCTACCTGGCCATTTGTGGCATCCAGGGGGTTACTCTAGAGATGTAACAATGGTGGGTAGGCCGAGATTTATGCTGTGGGGCCTCCATAAAAGTTAACCCTCCCAGGGCGGATTCAAACCACTGGCGTTTGGCTCGAGCATGCTGAAACCGGTCGTGCTCCAACACGCTTGGCTATACCGAACCTCATCTAAAAGCACTGGCAATTACATAAAAAAAAAAAAAAAAAATCAATTAAAAACAATGCGATAATTAGTAGATGCCCTGAATACTCATTTCTTATTATTATTTCTTAATGAGCTGTCTTCAAACTTATTTTATGACTAAATTATTTTATCAATTTTGTTTTAGTGATTTTGAGACGTGCTTTATATTAGATTTTAAAGGGTATTCATAAACCTATTAACCTGCTCTTGGTTCATATTAATAAAGGAACTTATTAATATTTACTTACTTAGTTTGTCACAAATTGTGATTTTTACTTTATATAAAATAAATGTTACAGATAGGTTTTAATTGAACATTTTTTATTATTTTTGTTAACAGCATTCCCTGGGCACTGAAGTACCACTAAAATTCACTCATGTTGACATCGCAGCTTCATCAGGAATTTTTGGAGCAGAAATCGCTACTGGTGCTCCCGTCATCGGTTTTTCTACACACTTTTTAAACCTCAAAGACGAAGTTTTTTAATAATTTAGAACGGAAACAGATATTCATTTTTTGTCTATGATTACCATTAATTTTTAACTCAGATTACCATGTTATAATTTAGATAAGAGTTATTGAAAATTTATGTTTATATATAAACCTGTATATAAAACAGTTTTCTTTGATCTTATTTTTAATTTTTTTTTTTCTAAATTGAATACATATTTGATGTTCTAAATTGTTTACAGTAATTTATTTCCCTTTCTATGTTTTATTTAAATTTATCACTACCTTTCCGTCATTCCTCTTTGTGTTTGAATTCAATGTTAAACCTGTGGAGAAAAAATTTACTTGGATAATCAAGGAGTTTTGTCTTCTGCATCAACTGCTATAACAACTGGCACACCTTGAGCATTCCTAGAAAATATATGATGACATTTAAATGCTACATTTGATTTTTTGTGTTTTATGAGCATTTTCTACAACCCACAATTTTACTTCTCCCCAATATCTGCATAAAGTGAATTCAGTTAGGGGTAAAGTAAAGGTACTGAAGTGCTGATGGGCATGGCATGTTTTGAGAGGTTATGTGACCATGATGTTATCGAACTTCCATCCCTTTTTTTTTTTCAGTTAAAAAGTGCCTTGATTGATTTAATAGATACTAGCTTTCGACTCCCACTCGCTCTTCAGAGATAAATAAACACCCTAAAGGGTCCTTTCAGACTTAGAAGAGCGCCTTAGTGAACGGCTCCTCAGCATCACTTCAGTACTTGTACCCAGTTAGGCCGTGTAAATCTTTAGCATTATACCCACAGTTGTCCCTGCTTAGTGATGGGATGTAATCCTCTGTATGTATGAATCAATGAAACCAAATTGAAAGTTTCAGTACAGTGACTAATACCAAAGTCAGTGTTGCCAGATTCATCAAGCGAATCCCCCTAAATGTGACCAAAAAAATCTAAACCTAAATTTTTTTTTAAAATAAACCCCCTTTTATATTATATTTATAATATATAAGTAATTAAATTCTAACATATATATATATATATATATATATATATATATATATATATATATATATATATATAGGAAAAAAGAAAAGAAAATTTTTATTCTGGGACATCTAGTCCCCTGAGAATAATGCAGGAACAAAATTAATAGCCATTTGTCTGGCTAGTTGGAAGAAGTATAATAAAAAAAAATAAACAATTAAAATATAATGTAGACACAAAAAAGAAAAGCAATTCAATAAAAATAACAGACAGAATATTGAAAACAAAAATAAACATTTGGATAATGAGTACAAAACTTTAGTCAGCTTTTGAACTTAAAAGATATAATAAAAATCAAATAGATATATCCTCAATATTGCTTTCACTATTTTACATATTTACAGGAGATTGGAGATTCAGGAGGTGATGAAATAGTAGGGTTTTAAAGGAAGTGAGGGATAAGGTTTTTCAGATGTAGACAGGTAATGAATTCTAGAAGGTGGCAACACTATGATAAAGGATTTTGTAAAGGAGGCAGATCAGTAGAAAGGGATATATAGGCTAGAGGTTATATTTATATAACCACTCTCTCTCTCTCTCTCTCTCTATATATATATATATATATATATATATATATAAATCAAGGACCAGGATGTAACAGCATTCCCCTTATTACCAAGTGATGCATTGAAACATTTAATAATATATATGACACATGGTTACATAATTGGATTACTATAATTATTGTTATTAAAAAGTTATTATTTATATATATCAGTAAAAGTCGTATTTATATATATGACAATTAGATTTAATTGTTTATTCTCTGTTTCCTATCAGTGATATTTAACTAGTGCCGAAGCACGGGATAAAAAGCGTCCTCAACCTTGTATGTCCTTCAGTACTTGTACCACTTGTGGTAAACGTACTGAAGAGCAGCTGATGAACGTGGCCTGTTTTGAGAGGTTATGTGACCGTCATGTTATCGAATGCCCATCGTCTTTTTTGCAGAGAAAAAGTGCCTTGTTTGGCTTTAATAGATTCTAGCTTTCGACTACCGCTCGCTCTTCAGAGATGAATAAACCCCAAAAGGGTCCTTTTTAGACGAGATCGGGCCTTACTTTGAACGGCGCATAAGCCGCACTTCAGTACTTGTACCGTTTTTTTTTTTCCTATTCGTGAAGACGGTAAGCCCTAAAAGATGGCTGGAGGAGTTCTAAGACCACCGATGCTCAATTTTCCAGATATTCCACAGTGAAACGAGAAACGTTGGCGGAAGCACACGCTAATAGGGTTATTCCATTCGAAGTTGGAACGCCTTTCGATGATCGCTGGAGGGAAAAGTGGTCAACGAAAAATGGGATGTGGCGGAGACTGACCAGACACATGACCTGGATTATAGAGTGGCCAGTACCACTGATATCATCCGTGATGCCGCTAATGAGTCCCTCCTGCATCGGAAGGCGAGATCTCGACCTGTCCCATGGTGGACGCCGGCATTACCGTCATGAAGAGAGAGCTATACAAGGCCCGGCGGTCGTACCAGAAGTGTAGTTGTGATGAGAGGCGCACTACACTTAGTTGCGTGAACAAGTCCAAGGCCAAGACATTTCGAAAAGAGGTGCGTTCGCAAAAACGGAAGTCTTGGGATGAGTTCATCGTTCAGGAATATCAACAAATCAATGGGGTATTCCATACAGAGTTGCCTTGGGTAAATTCACACTAATACCCTAGAATGGATGAAGCTTATGTTGGCAATATGTCAGGACTAGAGGAAGGCAATTTCAGATTTGGAGCGCTTCGGAGGAGAAACCGATGATCTAAATCATTTCTTGAATGGCGGAGATCGCCTTCTAGAAAGGATAGACACGAAATTCACTGAAAATCTCGTCAATGCGGGGGATGCAGAAGCATTAAAGGCGACACTAGTGTGTAGAGTAAAAAGGAGTATTCTTAACCATATCCAAGCGGATGAAGAGACTCCTTGGCCAGTGAAAGAAAGACTAAAGAAGGCATACGGGGCAGAAAATGGACCCTGGAAGAAGGCATTTTCCTAATGTTTAGGGAGATAAAATCACCTCGGCAATCAAACGGGCAGTACGCAGCGACACTATTATCCAAATTTAATACCATGTGGAGAGGATGCAGAAAAGAAGGGTGCCCAGAAAGGTTATATATGGTCAACCCGGAGGAGGAAGAAGGAGAGGCTGGCCACCACTACTGTGGATAGACGATGTGGAAGCGGATTTAAGAAAGCTTGGAATCAGGCGGTGGAGAGCTGCCGCAGCAGATCGAGCTGAGTGGCAACAAATCGTAAAGGATGCCCTGGTCCCCAGCGGACCGTAGCGCCGAGGAGTAAGTAAGAACAGGCGTAGGCTGCTGTAGGTAGTGGCCGGGACTGCTATGCAGTACGAAGGTCATTGACTCAGTGGTCGTGGCTAGATGCCCTACAGTGAGATAGTCCTAGTTTTCTGGACAACCTTGCTGCAGTGCGGAAATAAGGTGGAGGTATTTTCCCCTTCCGTGTTTTGGAGAGAGTTCGGGCGGGTCCTGGAAGAATTTGTTCCAGGGGTTCCTATTTTTTGGGGGGACCCTATACATATCGGAATCTTTCTCTGGCGCCCCATGCTTTGATATATTTATAGCTTTTATGTTTGATATATTATTTAATAAATTATTAAAACTCCTGCCTTTAATTTTTCGACTATAGTGAACGGCGAAAGTCCTGACAAGGTTCTTTCGCCCCCTATCCAATCAGTTTCGTACCCCCCCCCCCCTTCCACCCAACTAATCTGAGAGGCCAGCCCTTTCAGGACACCCATCTCACGTTTCTTTTCCTACCCTGACCTCCGTAGGGATTGGTTACCACCACATTGAACAGCGTTGCTCGGCTTAACGGGGTATACCACGGGGAGGTGAGAGTGGAGTTGAGTAGAATGGAGTTGGAGGCTGAGTAGCCTTCCGTGACCATAGATTCACTTCTTACCCCCTGTATGTACCCAAAGTTATCAGATAGTATCATGCAATTATCATTATAAAAGGACACGATGTTTCTAATTATATCCATTGGGCGCTATCCTCGCATATTCTTAAAAGGAGACGCTTTGAAGATCCCATAAAGTTTTAGCTTGATACCAACGACGGTAAGTACGACATCCCATATTTGATAAAAGTTTTGATCTACCAAACCTCAGATATGTTAAGTCAATTAAATTTTATGTTGAGAAGCACTTTATTGCCATGCTATTGTTTCTGCTTTGACGATTTTTTAGCGGATAATGTTAGTGGACAAATTTTTTATATCTTACTGTGGAAAAATGTATTTTCTGATTTTCAATAAAGAAAATAATATAAGTATAATAATAAATATAACATATATAAAAAGTATATATTGTGTAAATTTTTGTATTTCATTAATTTGAACAACGCAAACGCTTTTTTAAAACATTTTTTTTTTAAAACATTTCAAATTTAATTATTTGGATTCTCTTTGCATCTTAGGTGGTGTGGGGTGCATAGATAAGATACAACCGGTAGTGGGTGGTTACCGAAGGAGTTGCATTCAGTCTTGTATAGTTGTAAGGAGGACAGTTATTGTTTTATCTTTTATCTGTGTCACTTCCTCCTGAAACATGTCGTAAGTTTATGAGAACGATCTTAAATAATTAATTTGAATTTCGCGAAATCTAGATTATCAGAAATATAGTTATTTTAATTTTTAAAAAAATCCATTGCTATTTTGGAATTAATTCATAATCTTTAATTCCCAATCATAATGAAGTATTATAATTTACCTAAAGTATTGCCTTAGGATTATAAATATTATTTTTATTGTTTTAGGTTAGGGTATGAAGTACAGGCTGTGGGTAATGTCAATGTTTCTGGATTTGATGGTATACTTTTGATTTCTTACAATGCTGGGTTAGATGAAGCTGTTCCTCAAGAACTTAAAAATGTCATCAAAGAAGCCGCTGCTGTAAGTTTATTTTGTGTGACATAGGGTCAGTATTGATGTGAGATTGCCTACCTGTAAGATCCTGACATTTTCAAGGAGATTAAAAATCATTTATATAAAATAAAAATAAAAAATTTCATGAAGGGATTTTTACAGAAATTTTAATTTAATTTAGTATAAGAAATAACAAGTTATGTTCTCTTGAATAGATAACATTAATGAATTGTGCATTCATTGTAAATGATTATAAATTAATCACAAACTCATGTAGTTACACACTCTTGGAAACCCATTAGCCATACCATCCTCAAAAAAGTGTTATTCAAAGATAACTTCCTTTAATTAATTTACATTTTTTCTTTTTTTTATGCAACTCTTTTTAATTACCCCCTAAATCACTAGTAAGCAAGGAATGTGTGTTTATTGAAAAATTTTATTCTATATTTATAAAAGCTAGGTTATTGAGCAGTTTTGACAAACTTGTTTATTACAATTTATTGTTATATGTTGAAAATATGAATGTTATTCCCTGAATGATAATAAAGTTATTAAGTTACAGTATAATCACATCTGTTGTTCAGTGCTCAACTGTCACAATAATGATTTGATACATTATCATAGTTGTCTCCTCCCACTTTCTCATATCTTCTGATTTGCCAATTTATGAAGAAGATAAAAAATTATCTGAATAATTACACATTTTATTATAATTTTGAATTATATTTTAAAATTTGTAAAAGCTAAATTTAAGTATGAAAAAAAGTAATGGGCTCCAATTAATTTAATATGAATCTAATTTTATTTAAGAATTCTTGTTATTTGTTAAAAATCAACCCTACTTATGTTATACTTATTCGTTAACCAATTTAAATATCTCAGCTCCATATTTACTTCAACTAAAGAGCTGCGGTCAGAAGTAGAACAGTGTATAATTAATTCAATTAGAGCATCCTTCTCTCTTTAAAGTCTCTAAAAAAATTTTAAATAAAGGGTGTATATATGCCATTAATTAACTATATATGATATACAGCTGTGAGGCCAGCACATTAAACAGCAAAAAAAAAAGGAGAAAAAAAAAGGATTGAAATATTTGTGAGTAAAATTCTCTGATCGGTAAGAAAACGATTGGGGATCAGATTGGTATGTTGTAGTAGAGATACAAACTGCTGACAAAAACTGATCTACCCTGATATGAAGACAAGGTAAGATGAGCTGGTGACATGAAACCAAAGTCATTTTCTGAATGAATGCCTCAATAGGAGGCCAAAAATTAGTTCGATCGATAGAATCAGCTAAAATGCTGCAAATAACTGTAGCTCATCTATAGCTAACTGTTAACAGATAACTATAGCTCAAGATAAGAAGAGGTTGAGAATCTGGTTTAATTATTCCAAGATCTATGTTAACAGAAAAAAAATGTCATGTATATCATACAACAATAATTATAAAAATTTAGCAATTTAATTTCTGTGTTATAATCGGTTCATTTTAGGAGAAAAAAAAAATGTTCAAATAGGTATCACTTTACTCAAGAATAATTGTAATGCCATTTTAGTTAGTGTTATTTATGAAGTAGATACTACGTGTTATTAAAGCAGATACTTGGTACAGTTAGATAATGTCTACTAACATAGAAACCTCAGAGGCTTTTTCAAATTCACCTGAGATTTTTTTAATAGTTGATTCCAGCTAATATTAACTTTATTTCTGTGATAAGGAAAAAAGAACCAGTCAGATTTACGAAATTATTGATATAAATTTAATTGAAACATAAATTTGAAAATCTATTTGTCAATAAATTTTAATATTATGTCACTATTATGGATCTTCATTATGTACTGTAATATTTGTTTTAACTTCATTATGTGAGGAACAGGAAGTTTTGACTTGTAGACCCTCCAAATACCTATAAGTTAAATAGACCTAATTTTAACCAGGAAAAATATAAAATATTCAGTCTAAAAAATCATAATTGGTAAAACAACTGGCTTGGTTTTAATGGAATAGAACAAAATCCCTTCTTAAGTTATATTTAATTATATTATATTTAAACTATTCTAATATTTGGTATTGTCTTATTGATTTATTTCCATTTTCAAGGCATATTTATAAATGTTGAGAGAGCTGGTGCTTCTTTTTTTTTTTTTTTTGTACATGTCTTTTAGTCTAAATGGATTCATTTATTTTCATTTGTTCTTAAAAATAATAGTATTCATGATTTATTTTAAGTAAATATTGATATTAAAAACAAAAATGAATTATTCTTCTTACTATCCTTGATTGTTTTTTTATCTAATTAATTCACAATTATAAAAATGGGTAAGTTTTGAAAAATTATTAATTATAAAAAGTCAAACCTGGGAGGTAAATTTTTTTTTTTTTTTTTTATCTTTCTTTTATTTAATATCTTATCTTTATTTATTCATTCATTATCAGGTAGTGGTACTTGGAGAGAGTGGATTACATAATAAACTATTGATGTAAAGCCAACACTCATGATTATATAAATAAGTTGATTGATGGAATGCATCAATCAAATTATACATATGTTGTTTTGAGAACTTTTGAATATGTCAGTACTTTTTTAATCCCTTTCCTTATCATATCATAGTACAATTATTGAACTTTAATCAGATTAATACTTAATATAAATACTGTTGCCTAAAGAAATAATTTCATTACTTAAGAAATAAAATGAATATTTATTTTCTTGAAACCAACTTTATAAGTTATTTATGTATATAAAAGTTTTATAGTTATATTACAATATAGCAATTTGTTATTTATATGAAGATATTCTTTTGAATATCGAAGGGATTTTGAGAGCTATGTATATGGTCTTTCATTATAATTCATTTTTATATTAAATTAATTTTATTTTTTTATATTTTTCAACATTCCTTAACATTTTCTGAGTAGGTTACTGAATACCATGTTATTTAAAAAAAATTATGATAGTATATGTATCAAATGTGGAAGGGAGTAAATGTATTTTTTTGGCTTTTAAGATATTAAAAAAAAAAAAAAAATCCAAGAATTTATACATCCTGGAAGATTTGGAAAAAACAAAATTTTTAAAGGAATAATAAAATGTAGTTTAACACTTGGTTTATGAGATGCTTCATTTTGACTCATTTAGAATTTTATTAGGAAAATTACAAAACCCATTTGCATTTAAATTTTATCTCTTGTAATGACTTTTATCTATTGATCGATGTAAATGTATGTTGAAGTATATTTCCCTAAATAGCGTTGAAACATTGACATGTTCTAAGTGGTATTTTTTTTTTTTTTTTTTTAAGCCAATAATGCTATTAGCTAGTTACTATACCCTAAACCCTTTTGGTTGTTTAAATCACAGTCCTTTATTCAAGGTAATAGTCTTATTAAAAAACGGTGCTGTCAACCAAGTGATTATGAGACAAATTTCGTGCTGAATCTGCTCCTGGGTATACCTATCTCTATCGATATGTGTCAATTTGACGACTTCAAAAAAAAATTTGAGTAAATATACAAACATCACATCAATAATAAATAGGAATGTACCGAAAATACTTCAATCCGTTATCCAATATCGTCATCTCAAATGAAACAAGCGATAAACAACTGTTGCCGATAAACTATAATAGAAAGAACTAAACACCGAAAGTCAATTTATGTCAGAATCGGAAGAGATTTTGAAGGTTTCTGTTGTCAAATCAGCATCTTTTTGATGGCCTTTCCAGGTGTTCTTCAAAATTTTAGATTCAGCGGCAATAAACGCATGGGTCATGTACACAGAGTGAACTTGGTCAAAATTATCCAGAAAGAATTTTCTAGTTCAGTTGGCCTTGCACTTGCAGGAAAAAAAAATTCAATTCATTAATTATAATCACCCATCATCTGGCACTTCGAGAGAACGCAAGACTTGCCAAATTAGCTTTTGTAAAAAGAAACAGGAGCAATAACTCCCATAAAATATATGAAAAGGTTGTTTGCAGAAAGTATTCAAACAAAATTGAGTATTCGTGTAAAAGATGCACGATATAAATGTAGAATATTGAAATGATGTATAATTAAAATTATTGAATAATAAAAACTTTCTATTAATATATATCTCATATTTTTATTTTTCTCCTATAGCATATAGTTACATTGCTTTCTAAGTGTTGTTATATATATATATATTCGTTCATGCATCAAATTGACGCATGTTCGTAGAGATAGGTATGTAAGAAACGTCCTAATTGTAAACTCACCCAACTCAAAAAATATAACATTCTTTTTTTTGCCATGGGGGATTTAGTTGATCTATATTTATGTTTAAAAGCACATTCAAAAAAATAGTTGTTAAAAGAGTCAAGTTACTTGATAAAAGTACACAAAAATAATGTATGCACTATTGAAATTAAAAAAAACTTCTGTTGATTGTGTTAAAGTTGTCATATTAATTTAATCTATTTTTGTGGGTAACCACCTTGTTTTAAATTATATCAAATAATTTATTTTTTTAAGAGAAAAGATTGGGCTCCGCCGGGAGTCGAACCCGGGTCTTCTGCGTGGTATGCTAACCGCGGTATGCTCAGTGAGGAGCAAGGATTGGCTCCGCTTGGAGGCGAGCTCTGTGGTGCAGTGGTTAGCATACCGCTCATGTCACGTTAAAGTTGTCATGTTTTTCAAATCACGAAGAAACATTTGAACGAAATGGGTATAGTAACAACTATGTTGGAAATAAAGGGAATAATTATTGTTAAAGTAAGAATATCAAAAAATAATTAGAAATCTGGATGGGGGAGAAATTTTCGGGAAAAGTTTAATCAAAATTTAAATTATTAAGTATTTACTAAAAACACTGTAATTATAGAAATTCTTTTTTAAAAAATTGGATAAAAACTATTTCAATCATCATTAATTATTATTGTAGCATGATTCAATTTATTATTGTATTAATTACTGTTGATTGATATCATTCTTATGTTGTTGTTAGTTGCAAAAGAACATAATTTTACATTAATAAGAATAACTTGTTTCTAGTTTTATCAAAGAACACAAATTAATTCAAGGACACGACAACGCTGTAATTCATATTGTCAACTTTAGTGGTCTCATCTATTCACAGTTGAATCTATTTTAATAGGCGCGCTATGCTGTAATAATTTCCTTTTTAATTTCTAATAACTATAAAATGCCTAGTTTAAGTAATTGTATTTAATTTGTTTACATACTGCTTAATTTTGTTATTATTAACTCCAAGTCCTGGGGCATGTACAACCTTGAATTTCAAAAATATTCTTCTGAACTTTATCCTCAATAAATTAAAATACTGATCTATTGAAATAAAGATGGTCCCCGATCATAAAAAGAACAAGTATTTTTTAAAGTTCTAATTTTAAAAAATAAAAATAACTTCCAGATGCAAGTGAACATACTACTTTTAGACTGTATACCTTTTTTTCTCCACGACCCCTACTGGGATTACTATAGAGCTGTAACCAAGCAGGGTGGGAATGTCATGATTTTTACTTTGAGTCCACCATTAAATAAATTTCAAATCCTCCTGGGCAGATTTGTACATATAAGAGGCCTCATTTTTTTTTCTTTTCAGTTGGCGCATTAGGCCTAATGAGACTTTTGGCCCCGCGGTGTGGTCTTCTTACAGACATTTGTGTTGATTGCGGGAGAACAGACAGCCTGGAGAGGGTAGCCCAAACCTCACGTTGCTGCAAGCCATGGCCTGGCCACCATGGATGCAGCAGCAGACTGCCCATAGCTCCATAACCAATCCTATTGGGGCCAATTTGGCATTGTCCTTCCCATCGATGGCATCAGCTCTCTCGGGTTCAAGGACAGTGAAAAACTGATCTAAGTCCAAGGATTATGGTAGCTCAGAGTCAGCAGGCCCCGAGGACCTATATTTCTTTCCCTGAAGCATACCGTCCTTGAACCAAACCTCCGGGCGGTTACTGACATCTTGGAAAACCATACCACGATTCTCGATGAGATACATGGGGAAGGTTCATCACTCCTACGCCCGGTCGGTGTGAGTCGCCTCCAGTATGCTGATGGGCCTCACATACCCGGGGGTGGGGGGGGTAGACTTGGACTGCGTGGCGTTCATTGGTGGGCGGTCACCCATCCAAGTACTAACCACGATGGAAGTTGCTCAACTTTGATTACCTATTGCAAGTGCCCTTGTCCACTCGGCCATCCTGGCCCATAAGAGGCCTCATATGCCTGATAAATGCTTTTCTATAATCTGTAGGAGTTTGCTTTTCATGAATGAGTGTTAAAACTCTTACAGGTGATGCCGGAAATTCTTTCCATTGCTAACGATGGGTAAAGGTCAATGAGACAGGAAATTATGTTGGAGAGTATAATGATTAGACTTTTCATGCACATTTGGGTTTTTATTGAGTTAAAAAGATAGAAAATATGCTGGATTATAACTTATAATGTTTTTTTTTTTCAGTTTTTATGTTAAATTAATAATGTGGTTGTTTATAAGGGTATAGAAGATCTATGGCCATCAACGCCCATTGGTTATTGTGGTATCTATTATGTGTAATTTATAATATCAACTTGTGTCCCCCTCTTTATTTGAACAACAATATTTAGCTAAGTGTTCACTATATTAATTTCAGTATGCTTTATTCAGTTTTAATAACTATTGAACTGTGTATATGTTAATCAGTAATTTAATAAGTTGTGAATTTTCAGTTTTTTTATTTTATTTATTTTTTTTCCTGATCAATGATAATTGACTCTATGCTTAATTTTTTCAGCTGGATGACCAATTTGAAGAAGAAATCAGTGTTCACAAAGTAGACCTTCCCGCAAAGAGGCTATTCTATTCTCCTACTGGACCGATTAATCCAGAATATCATGATGTAAGGTGCTTTAGTGAAGCTGCACGGAAAGGGATTACAAGGTGAGAATTACAGGTCCAACCTGATAATGCTGTTTTGGTTATATTAAACACATAAAATTAATAAGAAACTGTTTGTCACCTTTAGCCACATAACATCTACTTCTTGCTTGGCATTTAAAAATGAAATAAATAGTATTCTGTAGTATAAAATAAAATTAACATTATTGTATTGTTTTTTTTAGCTGATAACATTTATGTATTCATGTGTTTTGTAGTAATATCAAGAACATTCTTATGAAACAATTGTTATTTTTTTGGGAATAAATTAATGTCTGTTGTCAAAAATAATTAGAAATATCATACATATTGAATTTTGGCAGGATATTATGTCACAAAAATATGAGACTAAATTGTGATCTTTTTTTTTTCTTTTTTTTTCAATTATAAAACACTCTTTTAAGAAATATTAACCATTAAAAATTTAAATAAACTGAATTATTATCAAATTAACGTAATATTATGGAAGCGCATTAATTATATTATAGATATTACATTGTCATTCACAAATTATTTTTTTTTAATTTGAGCATTTATAAAACAATATACTTATAGGATATATACTTATATAAATATACTTTTTCTTTTTTTGTGTGAAAGTAATTTTAATGCAAAGGAATGTACTTGTCTTTAATTAGAGCCACCTTGTTTAGATTCTCGCATTTATCTTTAATAGATTCAAATTAAAAAGTAAATAAAAATGTCTCTATTGTCATATACCAATTATATAAAGAGTTATCACTGATAACTTTAATTAGAATACTTTTGTTGTTATCATTATTTTGATTAATTTTTCTAAACAAGCTTGAAGTTCAATCTCCCCGAGGAATAACACTTTCTCTTATTGTTATTAATTGAATAACAATAATTTGTATACAATAATATATTTGTTGTATTATAAAGTTGTTTCACCTTGTTATTGTTTTTGTTTTTTTTTTATCTTGTTTCATAACTTTATCCTTCAGTTGCTATTTAAAAAGTTGTAAGTAAAATAATGGATGTTTTTTTAAAACTAAGTGGATGAGCTAATAAATATCCTCTGTTACTTTTGCTATTTAAAAAATCATTTCTTTTCTTTTCATTGTTTTATGTTAATGTTTTTTTAACTATTCATCTTGTTGTTAAAGATATTACTTTTTTATTTTGAAATTCTTTGTAGAAAAAAATTTTATGTTGTGGTGAATAACTTAATATCTTCAAAAATAATTAGAAATAATGATTATTTCTTCGATCTCCTATGATTATGATTTATGATTTTAAATATTTTTGCGATATTAACAGTTACTTGATTTTTTCTATTTATTTTAATTTATCCATAGTAAATCATTGGTGCTAACATTTGGAATTGATGAATTTGAAAAACTTCAACATAAGTTTAATTTAAGTATGGGGTGTGCCAAGAACCAGAAAATATGGCAAGATGTCTGCTAGACAAGTTTGTAGACCTCTGGATTACATAATCTCCCCCTTTTTTTTTGTAATCCCTTATTTGAAAGCTTGAAATGAGAATTCTTAAAATAGAAAAAAAATGAATTAGCAAATACACTAGGATTATAATTTAATTGGAAACTGAAGAGAATATTCACATCTCACAAGCATTATATTCAAAACAAGTTTACAAATTTTATTTCTTAAAAGTAATTTGAATTAAATTTATGCTAGACAAATGTAAAATATTCCCCTTCATATCTCCCTCCAATATTTGGCTAAAAAGAATGGGCTATTTGGAAATTTAACCTTATGCAGGAAAATAAATGTTTACATCCTTAAAGCCGAATCAAAGCGTGGCAATAAGCTATTGATGAAATATAAGCGTGGCGAAAAGCGTTCATTTGCACACATGTAAGTGAAAGGAGTTGATGGATGCAAGAAAATCTATTTGGACTCATATTTTAAATTTGAAACCAAATTTCAAACATAAATAAAACAAAACAAAATCCAAAAATAAACAGAATCTAACAAATAATAGATATAGACCTTTAGACCACTGTGGAGAGCAGTTTGTTAAATGGGAGTAAATGTGATATATTTGCCAAAGGATGCAAAAATATATAATTGGTTTTTCTTTTGTGTCCAAAAGAAATCATGAGGTGTTGTTGTACCCTACTTGACAGACTTCTTTGTGTGTTGTCGATTTATTTCAAAAATTAATCACTGGGAATCAACATAAATTTTGATGAATAATTTGATGCATTTTTCTGTTTTTAAATCAGAATATTGTGCACTTATTTAAGCTTTTCGAAACATGGACCTACCCCCCTATTTTTGGCCTCATCCAATTTCCATCACCGATAGTTAACTTTTACCCTTAGAGCCGTGACCCCGCTCGATTTTTTATTATTTTTTTTATTTTATTAATATTTCGATTTAATTAGTCCTTTTTACTCTTTCGATTTAATTAGCATTTTATAGACTGCCTCCTAGTCCGTTCCCGTCCAATTTGTAATCTTTCTAGGTATGATACTTGAAGCCCGAAATAGGGTTAAGTGGGCGGGTGAGGGCCGGTTACACCGATGTTTAAAAATATGCCCGTACCTACCCCCCCTATTTTCGGTCTCATCCAATTTCCATGGCAGACTTCTTTGTGTGTTGATTTATTTCAAAAATTAATCGCGGGGAATTAAAATAAATTTTTCATGAATTTTTTGATGCATTTTTCTGTTTTTAAATCAGAATATTGTGCACTTAGTCAAGCTTTTCGAAAGCATTGAATAGGCTTATTGTTATTTTGATACAATTAATGTATTTTGCATTGATAAATATAATCATAATCCAGTGATAAGGACTGAAAAGTTTAGCTCTATCAAGTGCTTAAATAAAATTGATTTAATATTTTATATCATGTATGCGCTCAACTGTAATAAATTAATGTTTTAAATATTTTATTTCATTTATAATTCTTAAGAAACTTTTTAACTGATGAAGTGAATTATATTTTAGGGCTGTGAAAGCAGGAGTTAAGGCCCCATTGTTAGTACTGGGCAAGTACCCTACCTTCCCCCAGTCTCAGCTCGTCTCCCTGCTTGGAGTTATGGAAGGGCTCTACGTGGTAAGTAATCCTTTGGATACCAGAAGATAACTTGAAAAATATATTTCTTCATCTTATTTTCTTTTACACCTGTCATTATTTCTTTTAACTTGATCATGCTTAAATCCGTTGCCCCTAACTACCACTGATAACCTGAAATTCATGAGTTTGAGCTCCGATTGCCAGTAGTCTTTTAAAAACTTGTCATTAATCCCCCTCCTCGCCTGATAAAGCCCCCTGTACAGGCTAAAAAGTGGAGGGGAAATAATGATTCAAAAAATAAAAAATGTAATCAGTTTAGCTTTCTAATAATTTTACTTTCCTAGTAAGTAGTCTTTTTTAAAAAATCGTTTGTAATTGTTAAGCAGACGACTATTTTCTAATAGCTATCTGATTTGTATAGTTTCAATAGTTTAAATCTTTAATTCTTTTATTTCTAGAGAAATGGTTGGGTGTTAACATAAAAAAATTCACATTGATTTTGGGATCTGTTTTATTTTATACTTTTTTAATAGTTTATATTTTATAGGAAGACTTTTTAAATTTCTTTTTTGGTCTTGATTATTCCAATTTTATACAACAGTGAAAAATCCCATCTTCCTTTATGATATATATATTTTTTTCAATACATTAAATCCTCACAACATTTCGAGGCTTATTGCCTCATCTTCAGGTGTATAACCATAAATATGATGTATTGTATAACCATACAATACATCAATTCATTAAGATCTCGTCAATAAATAAATAATTATGTCGGTTGTTACTGTAATAGTGAGGTAAGAGGTAGAGTAAGAGTAACAGTGAGGTGGCCAAAGAAAGAAGTGTAATCTGACATAATTATTTATTTATTGACGAGATTTTAATGAATTGATGTATTGTATGGTTATAATATATGTATTGTACACCTGAAGATGAGGCAATAAGCCTCGAAACGTTGTGAGGTTTTAATGTTTTGAAAAAAATATATATATCGTAAAGGAAGATGGGATTTTTCACTGTTATATAAAATTGGAATAATAAAGACCCAAAAAGATACTTTTTTAAGTAAAAGTAAAAAGTATAATTATCTTTCTGTTTCAGAATCTTCAGTACCGTGAGGATTGTCCTAGTAAATATCCTAAAGTCAACAAACTTGGTGTCCTCAGCCCCGCTAGTCCAAATATACCAAGGCTTATTTCTGTGGCCACTGCTTTGGAAACGGGAAGGTATTTGATTTCGATATCTTAGAAATTGGTAACTGTTAAAAAATTTTAATAGGCATTGCCTAATAAAAAATGATATCGTTTGAAGGATCGTTGCAAGAGACATTGGTGGGCCTGACCCGGAAAGGATGACTCCACAAAATGTTGAAAAATATGTTAAGGAAACATTCCCTAGTGGAGGAAACGTAAAGGTTGAAGTGATCTCTGATGAAAATACCCTCAAAAAAGAATATCCCCTTTTCTCCGCTGTTAATAGGGCAGCTTCAGGTAATATGTAAAAACATATCATTTGGTCTGCTTTAAAAATTCATTCTAAATTGGCTTATGATTGTTTTTATGTTTTATTCAGAAATCGAGAGGCATAAGGGAAGAATTGTATACCTTACTTATGAAGGCTCTAATGTAACTAACACTCTGTTGATCGTCGGTAAGGGAGTAACTTATGACACCGGTGGTGCTGACATTAAAGTTGGCGGTGCTATGATAGGAATGTGTAGGGACAAATGCGGTGCTGCGGCTGCTGCCGGTTTTATGAAGGTACAACTTAGGTTGTTTTAATTATTATAAAAAATGGCACAAATTGCCATGTTGTATCAAAGAGGTTCATTGAAGAAACATTATTTTTTATGGTATTACTTCCCCTATTCCCCTGCTGGCTTTGACAGCTGATAAGCACACTGCTATCTGTTGTTCACCATGCGAACTACCATCCCCACCACCTCTCTTCTTAGCCGTTAAAGGCCGATTTTATAGGTTAGAATTATATTACGCGCCTTCTTTTACGAGTATGTGACCGTGACGTCATCTCAACTCTAAACAACTATTCCTGGCAAATAAACATCAATTAATCATACTTTCTGAACATATGATTAATTTTGAAAATACCGCGTCTCCCCCACCCTTGCATCTATAGAACATTACTTACTCTTCATCGAAATGTTATCATTTTTCGAAGTATTAGTATTTTAGAGTCCCTGAAAAATATTAATATTGAACCTACACCGTTCCGAATACAAGTAATTACGTAACTATTCGTTATGTGTATAAGTTCCTTACCTATCCACTATTTTATTAACAATTTATCCACTTCTTTGTTTTTCTATAACCTATTATCTTTTCATTATGCCTATAATTTTTTGAAGAACTGACATGTACATACTTTACAAAAAGTTAAAGTTAAAAAAAAAAATAAGTGATAAGATTTATTTCATTGAAGATGTTTATCTAATTCCATTGTTATTTTTCACGATATGAAACCACCTATTTTGTGGGTAATGTTTACATTTGAAAGAAGAAATAAAAATCATACATGAAAGGATGTCAGCTTATAATTTCTTTCAAATTTTAATATATCTAAATCAAAATAGATAGAAAGTGAAATATGATGGAGCAAATGGTGGGGAGACGCGGGTTTTTTAAAAGTTAGATAATTATATCGCCTGGCACAAAATCGATGTGTTGCTTTCAGATGGGGTGAGATAGTGTGTGACGTAAAAATGATGTAATACTGAGGCAGGGCGGTTATTTTTCAAAGAGGAGGGGCAATATGGGAAAGATGGCGGTGCTAGTAGTTTGCACGGTGACCAACAGATGGCATTGTGCTTATCAGCTGTCAAAGCCAGCAGGGGAATAGGGAAAGTAGTACCTTTTTTATTTTATTTTTTTACCGCTTTGCTTTCCATACACCTCTCAACAAAAAATGAGCTATGGTATTTTCTCTTCTCCAGGTGGTTAGCATACTGAAGCCTGAAAACTTGAAAGTTGTTGCTGGTCTTAGTTTAGTCCGAAACAGTTGCGGAGAAAACTCATACGTTGCAGATGAAATCATTACTTCAAGAGCTGGAAAGAGGATACGTATTGTCAACACTGATGCAGAAGGAAGAATGGCGATGGCCGATGTCCTTTGTTATGTAAATAATTCTTTAGTTAACGAAGACCTAATTTAATATGTATATTAAAGTAATATTTATATGTTTATATATTTTTCCAGATGAAAGATATAGCCAAAAAAGCGGTAAACCCACATCTGTTTACTATGGCTACTCTTACTGGGCATGCTTTCCGGACAGTTGGACATGGTTATACTGTAAGTAGTTATTAAGCCATGAAACATTATCATGTAATCATGTTTTACTCCTTCATTACATAGATTACTTAAATAGTTGAAAGTTCTGAAGGTTGAAAAAAAAAAAAAAAAATATTCTAATTTCATGACATTATTTATAGTTAAGATTGTATTAATGTTATAGATTGCATTGGATAATGGTCCAGCCAGGCAGAAATCATTTGCCCACGTTCTGCAAAAAACTGGAGAAATTGTTGGAGATATGTTTGAAGTCAGTACAATCAGAAGAGAAGATTATGAAGCATACAAAGGTATTAATTTTTTGATTCCTTTTTTACTCAATGAAAAATAAATTTTATAATGTTATTGTATGAATCTTAATACAATTTATAAAAAAAAAATTCAAATTAAAAAAAGATAGGGGAAAGTGCCCTATCATGGGATGGTTGCCTAATATGGGATATGTGGTTTCTGGATATAGTTTGTACAGCAACCCCGGCTTTTATTCTATTAAATTGAAGGTTAAAGTCGCATTGGTACATAACCTTGTCACATTGTTATACATTCTCATCCTGTTGGATTATTTTCAGTGAAGTGTTGTTTTAGGGTTCAAAAACTTTTTTCGTGATTATTTTGACCTTATATTTTAGGCCTGAAGGTAATTCGAATTCCCTTAATCATTGTTTTATCTTAAACTTTGGATAATTCATTTCAATATTTGCTAAATGCTTTCTTTTTTTTATTACATGCTTAAGCACAATAACCTTTAAAAAAAAAGAAGCCACTAACTCTAATATGAATTTTAATATGGATACCCATTACTTCCTATTATGGGATATCCCATATTGAGACACCTTTTTATCAATGAAATAAAAATAGTTATTAATAGATTAAAATGATTTTAATGAAATATTACTTTAAACACTGAGTTTTTAGAAACGTGCATTTTTTGTGATAAAAATTTAGAAAATTAAGAAACTAAAGTTCAATGTTCCTAATGTGGAGTACCCTGCCATGAGAGCTGCCTTGAACTCATTATCCACATATTTTCTTTGTAATTTGTGAAAAAATCTGTCAATAAATGTAATGTAAAGGTCTTATCAAATTTCGGTTATTTGAATATTATTTGAAAATTATAATAAAAAAATGTTATTTTTTTTGTAACATAATTTACATGTATTTATTGACAACATATATATAAATTTTTTTTCCTCCCCTTCCTCGTCTCTTAGGCTAACGGAGTTTCCCGGGCTAGGGGAGAGGGTGGGGGATTAATGCCGAGTAATATTAATAAATATCCCCTGGCTCTGGGTTTTGAACTTGCTATCTTCGGTTGCGATCGTACGTTGTTGTCAAGGGCATTTACAACATATATTTTTGTGAACATCGTCTGTATAATAAACAAATTTTGCTTTATATATATATATGTATATATATCATTTTATATCATTTTATATCATGGTCCCTAAAACGGGATAGGTATCCCATATTAGGACACCCCCTTATCCCATATTAAGAGCCTATTTTCAAAAAGTACAAATTTGACTTATCTCACATTAACTGTGAATACAAATTTCAAAAAGGAGATATGGTATGTTTTTCATCGTTGATGTGGTCTACTGCTACTGCTAAATGTATAACATTTTTTGAATCGTCTAAGCAATTTAGGACCAACCAATTAAGTATTAAAAAAAAGTATCCCATAATAGGGCACTTTCCCCTATTTTTGTTTATTATACTGTAACACTTACCAAATTTATAGGTTTACAATTTTTATTGAACAAAAATTACAATATTCAAGGCCATTCAAATTATGAAAACAAACTATTAAGAAGGTCACAAAAGTTATCACTTTGTAACAGAAATATAATCGAATTAAAACATTTTATTGACTTAATGTGATAGAAAAAAAGGTTAAAAAATCATTTGTAAGGTATAATCACTTTTATTAACAAACAAACGTTTTATATACATTAAATTAGACAAAAATAACAAAAAAAGTAAATGTATGTTTTTCTATATTATGAGCCAACGACGATACGAAGTCGAAAATGTTTTATTTCTTCTTTAAAATATCCCGTACAGTTTGTTCGCCGATTCCTGGTTCAGCAGACAAATTTTTAACACTTTCACCCTTTTCTAATCTGTTTATAATAGTTAATTTCTCTTCATTAGCGTTAAAATGGCACGTTTTCTTTTTTCCGACTTTTGCTCCTTTGTATGTATTTAAATCGAGACTAAATCACAACTGACAATATTTTGTTTTGTAGCCAAACAGGCCAGAGTAGGAGTGTCCTGGAAAGACTTGAAAACAATACCGTTCCTAGATTATGAATTGGAGTATTAGATACCGGAAACATCTCACAATACAACACTCGCTTTCTGTATTTTTCCATTTATTGTTTTATTTCATAATAGATAGTTAACAATTGGGTAATCGTTAAATATTTACGTATACATTTTTTTAAATATTATACATTCAAAATAAATGGCATACAACTTAAAAGAAGCTTATTAAAAAAAAAAAAATTGGCTCCTTGGCACCCCGGTTAATTGGATCCCTGGTTAATCGAGGCCCGGATAATGGAGGTCCTACTGTATCTTTTTTGTTAAACCAAATAAAACTTTCCAATTCTTTCCTTGTCAAGTATTAAATAGACCACAATGAAAATTAAGAAAAAATGATGAAACAAACAAAACAAATTAATAATAAAAAATATCTACAGAAATGAAATTTTACTTTTTTATTAACTTTAATCAAACAAGAATTGCTACCTCAGAACTCGATATTCCCTCCTCTGACTCTGATGAAGGCTTGAATCCTTAATGAAGATAGCTAACCGCTCCTGGGGGAGGTTTTGAAACCTTTCTAACTGCTCCTATAGTTGTTTTGTTGGGTTCATTTCTGGGTTTGGAGCTAGCCTCTACAATGTACAAATGCCTACCTCATCCCAATACTTTTTCTCATCTATGTGGCCGGGCATTAGGGAAAAATTTTCAACTATGAAAGACTTGAATACATCATTTGTTTCTCTAGTAACTCTGTACTACTAAACAAAATTTAATTCTGGAAAGGTCTTTTGAAAATGTGGAGGTCTGTTGGATTCTTTAACATAGCACCACGATAAAACAGTCTTCTTATGGCTGTCATTCTGGGGCACCCGCTCTTACACAGGCCTCCCTGTCTGGAGTCACATCCACTGGTATCTGTGAGCCTCAATTTGAACCTTGGTTTCTGGTTGGCCTGACGTCCTGACCCGTGTAACTTTGGCTCCTACTTTCTCTCACCTACATAATTATTTTGGAAATTTGTTTAGCTTCTATAACTAAAACAATTTTATTAATAGAAAAAGATTAATCTATTTTTTTTTCTATCTGTCATAGGAAAAACTGAAGGTGAAGACGTGATCCAAGCAGAGAGCTTACCTTCGGCTCAGTGTAAGCGAGGTCATCAAGGTCCGGCAGCCTTCCTTATCATGGCCTCTGGTCTTGAAAAGGTTTGTTCAATATTTATTGTTTTTAGATATGAACTAGCGTTAGAATTCACTTGAAACATTCAATGATGACACTTTACGACGGAAATAGCATTTGTATTAACCTATGTCGCTGCACTCCATGGTCCAGCAATAAACTGCCCACAGTTCTATAAACAATCCCTTTGGAGCCAAATTGGCAGTGCTCTTCCCACCAATGGCGTTAGCTTTTTCGGGCTCAAGGGTAATGACAAAAGGGTCTAGGTCCATGGATTATGGCTACATAGGATCAGCAGGCCCTGAGGAGCAATATTTCTTTCTTTGAAGAAGTCCATCAATTGACCAAACCCCTGGGCAGCTATGACATTTTGAAAAACCTATTCTCAATAGTACACACAGGGCAGGGTCATCACTCCTTCCCAGGGTCAATGTGATTCGCCTCCAATATTTGAGTATGTGAGGGGCCAGTTTTTGTCAGTGGACGATCTCCCATTCAAGTACTAACCATACTTGACATTGCTTAAATTACCTTTTGCAAGTATATTTGTCCATTGGGCCATCCCGGCCCCCTTCTCCACCAACCTTACTTTATATAATTCTTTTAATTTTACATTTATGGCATTCTTAGTTCAATTTCTTCTGAGCCATTGTCTGAACTTAGTTCATTACCCAAAACTATTAAATTTTATTTTTAAATTAAAAATTTGGGGAATAAAAATTTCCTTAAAATATGAATAAAGTAATTGTAAAGATTATTTCGTTTTTATTTGTTTAATGACCTATCAGCAAGATTATTTAAATACTTTAACAATTTCTTTTTTACAGCATGGACTGGATTCGACCGAGGGTAAACTTAATTATACTCACTTGGATATTGCTGCATCCGCTGGAGTATTCCCTGATCAACCGACCGCTTGCCCTGTCTTGGGGCTTGCTGCCAATTACTTAAGCGTCCATTCTTAAATCATTGCTCCAAGATTGTCGCATTTTAAAATTTCTTTATTTTTAATAAGCAATTCATACTAATGTATTGTCAGCCTGTTAAATGGTTAATTATATTAATCTTAATATTTGTTTGATAATAAAATTTAATTGATATAAAGTATTAACTATTATTCCTGATGTTTTTATAATTCTAAACATTTTTTACTTATTAGTTTCCTTTTTATTTTAAAAATACCTATAAAAATGGAAACTTTAGTTTATAGTTAGATTATAAGGAACCATCACTAGATTCAATGAGTTGGGGAAGCAGGTATAAAACACAAACAAATGTTTGCGTAATGCTTTCGATTATCATACAAACTCTAATAAGGCCCTTTATTTTAGTAAGAAATTGAATTGCTTCATATTACTTCTTCTTCTTCCTCTAACTCCTGTGTGCCGCTAAGCGTGGAGTTGCAGTTCCGGTCCAGCGAACTCATTGGTCTCTGTTCCTTGCCATTCTTTTATCTTTGGGATGGTTAGTCCTCTTGCTGCACCCAGTTTCCCAATGAAGTCAGAGTACAAACATCTGGGTCTGCCACGAGGACGTCTCCCTTCCGGTCTGGCCTCAAAAAAACCACCTGGCCTTTCGGGTATCGTTCATTCTATAGACATGCCCGAACCACTTCAATTGTCGCTTCTCCAGGATGTCCGGCACTGATCTTACTCCCAATTCCTCGCAGATCCTGTCATTTCTAATACAGTCCCTCCTGGTTTTGCCAACTATTCTTCGGAGGAATCTCATTTCAGCTGTTTGTCGAGGGTAGTCCAGCTTTCAGATGGGTACAAATGCACAGGTAGGAAAACAGATTTAAATGTTCTAATTTTAGCCTCTTTGCTAACTTCATGTTTCCCAATGATAGTTTTGGATATGTGGTAGTATAGTCCAAGTCATCACCTGATTTAGAACCTCCTGGTCTATTTTGCCATCTTTCCTCATGACTTTCCCTAGATACGTGTAGACGTTTGTTGTTTCTAGGAGTTCGCCATTACAGAATATCCTAGGCTCCAGATCTTGCTTCATATTACACCGTTATAAATTATCAGAATTAAATTTATTTTCCAAACAATATAATCTTTCTCCATTGTCACTTCTTAGACTATGATAGGTATCAAAAGCTCAGTTCATCAATTACTTACATAGCTTTAACCATGTAGCGACCGAATATGGCCGGGTCAGAGCGGGCTGGTAGAAAAGTGAGAGGGACTGAGTGGTAGAAAAGTCGACCATGCCCGCTGAAATGACTATTTTTTGACTCTGCAATCATGTTTTTTATTTAATTCCTTATAGTTTCTCCATCATCCTTTTTGATCCGGACTTTGGACCGGCACTGGTGGATTCAAGAACTTTTTTCTTTTTAATTACTCTAAATTAATTTTAATGATTTTAAAAATTATATTTAAATAATTTATTTTTTGAAGAGAAAAGATTTGGCTCCGCCGGGAGTTGAACCCGGGTCTCCCGCTTGACATGCGCGGATGCTAAAAAATAAATTATTTAAAAAAAGGTGGTCAGCCACAAATTAAGATTAGATTAATATACAAAATTATACTAAATAATTTATTTTTAAAGAGAAAAGATTTGGCCCCGCCGGGAATCGAACCCGGGTCATCCGCGTGACATGCGTGGTATGCTATCCATTACACCACGGAGTCGCTTCCTTCCTCTTCACTGACAACATACCGCGCATGTCACGCGGAAGACTCGGGTTCCATTCCCGGAGGGGCCAAATCTTTTCTCTTCAAAAATAAATTATTTAAAATAATTTAAAAAATAGGTAGTTACCCATGATAATGGTTAAATTAATATAAAAAATTATACAATTGAATGGATCCGCCGAAAAACGTTCTAAGTGACAAATATGCAATGTTGAGTAATCAGTGAAATAAAATCATAGTCTAAAGTTATTGTTAGTTCTGTAGGTGAATTTTTTTTCTCAAGTGATTTGTTATGTATATATGTAAAATGACATAATGGAATACTAGATCATACTATGACGTACTATTATACATTTTAATACATTCACCCAAAAGTGCCACTTCGGCAATTTCGTCGCTTAGAACGTTTTTCGGCGGATCCATTCAATTATATACTTTCCTTTTTTAAATGTCGACATACAAATTTATACAATTGAAAATTCTTTTGATTGTGATTTATCCTGAAGCAGGGCACCACACAAACACGTATCACAGTTCTTGCAGTAGTATTTCTTCTGCGACCTTTTCTGTTTTTTTCTACATACCACACAAATCCTAGTTTTCTCCAATAAACTTGGAAAATGGTGTTGGATTAATCTTGTTGGGTTTTCTGATTTTTTTTTTCCACCTCCAATCTCTTTTTCCTCTTCCCCAAAATTTTCAGTAATTTCTCAAATCAATTCAAATTGGAATTTTTGAAATGGTACTTTTATTACTTTTAATTTATATGAACAGAAGGCATATTCATATATTATGCTAAATCTAATATATGTATAATTTTCTGTCTATTTCCTGATGTACCCTATGGATGACAGCATCGTATCACTCCTATCTATGGCCCCCATTGATTTATATAATCTATCACAACGCTTGGCTTCATTTTTATTTCTCATCTCCAGTTTTTTCCTCTCTCTGCCATCTCCGGTCCGTGCCTACTGAATAATAACTATACCTCCTGCCTCCTGCCACACCATTTTACTGCCAAAAGCATTACAGAAGCTGTTGGGAAAGTGCACTCTCCTTTTATTTTTTACTCCTCCCCCCTCTTTGGCATATCTTTTCGTGTTTTTTGAACCTCTAGCATTTTTGGCTTTTGCATGGAGCCAACAAAAGATTAGTGTACCAATTTTCCACAAATAACTTTTGATCTTTTTACTTTCACTTACCTATATATGAAATATATAGTAAGTGGAAGTATTGCGATCGTGAAAAATTTCGACTTCCGGGTTTCAACGGAAATACACGTTTCGGGGTCCCCTGAGTCGAAATGACAAAGTCCCACGAAATGGTCTGTGTGTCTGTGTGTGTGTGTGAACATACTAGCTCAAAAACTATAAACCGTGCGATCCTGAAATTGGGTATTTAGTGTAAGTATATGCCCGCGATGTGACAGCATAAATTTCATCAAAATTACTTAGAGGGAGGGGGTACTTTACTTAATAACTTTTTAGGTTTTTTTCAATTTTCTCAAAAACGGCTCTAACGATTTTGATTAAACTGAGTATTTGATCTATTTATATACCCGAGATATGACTGTAAAAATTTCATCAAAATTGATTAACCGGAGGGGGGACTTTACTTAATAAATTTTGTAACATTTTCACGTGTTTTTTTTATTTACTCAAAAAAGGCTTTAGCGATTTTGATCAAACTGGGTATTCGATGTATGCATAAGCCAAAGATGTGATAGCCAACATTTCACCAAAATCGACCAACCGGAGGGGGGACTTTACTTAATAAATTTTGTATCATTTTCACGTGTTTTTTTTTTATTCAAAAACGGCTTTAAAGATTTTGATCAAACTGGGTATTTGATGTATTTATATGCCAAAGATGTGATAGCCAACATTTCATCAAAATTGGTCTAACGAATGGGACCACAACAACGCATTAATTTCTAATCTAAGTAAGTAGGTAAGTGAAAGTTGTGTGTTGCGCGCACGCACCAGATTTTTTTCAAATATGGCTCTAATAGTGTTGCCTCTACATCTTCAGGGCTTGATCCTGCAGAAATAATTAAGTCCAAAATACACCCTGTCAAGCAATCGCATAAAAAAAAAAAAAAAAATATGCCAAACCTGCTGCGCTTAACCAATCTATATTGCTTGAATTTTAGCCCGCCTTTGAATAGGATCAGGCTTTCATCAACGGCTAGCGTAATCTTAACCAAAATATTGCCTCCGTGCAGTAAAGAATTGTCACTAAAATGCAGCATCTATAAAATTGACAAAAATCTGTTTCTCGATAATAACTCTGAAAAAATTGGTGTAGCTAATAATTTGTCATTGGACCTTGTTTGTGAAGCGCTAACTTTTTTACTCGCGTCATGAGGAATGTAACATCACCAAGAAATAAGTGCATTTCATTTCTTGTTATTCGTATCCAGTCGGCCTTAGTTATACCTGCTTCTTTTTTTTTTTTTTTTTTTTTTATATAATTTAAATTTGTTTTCTTGCAGATGAGCTGAACAATTTCCGAATTTAAAAATATTGAAAAAATGAAGAAAAAAAAACTATTTTTATTCATTCCGTTTTCAGCTCAGAAGAACTCGGATTAAAATCATGAATTAATGGATTTTTATTATTTTTTGTCCACTTCATACCTTGTTGGATTTTTTTCCTTTTTCATTCTGGAACTTCATCTTTGTCAGAGGAATCTTCTGAGGTCTCTGAATTTTCTCGTAAAGTCCTTTTCTTATCCAGTTCTTTTCTGCAAACCCGATGTCCCTGGAGAACTTCCAACAAAAACATTCATTTCTGCATCCCAGAAGTCCTCAAAAGATGAATCAGAAGCTATATCATCACCTCTTTTACTTGCGAGGATCTCTAACAACTTCTCATCCATATATAATTTTTTGGACATTTTAAAATTAAACACAAAGTTAGAAGCTTGAATATAGAATGAGTAGACTTACAAGGCTAGGTAGAAGGGTTGATGCAGGTAGAAAAGGGTAGGAGGGTAGTTGTAGCAGGCAGCAGACACACTTAACGAAAAATGATATAGCAAAAAGTGGATTCGTATGATGTCTGTTGTCAAGAAAAATTACTTCAGCTTGTCATGCGGACACCTAGATGACTCTGGAACTGAACTACTATTGTAGCTCAATGTCTGAAACGCTGGAGAAGCAAAACTATTATAATAGTCCATGGCCTATGGAGCCCACTTGACACCGGACTATTATCAGTCTCCATGGCACGGCATGCTCGGACGGAGTAGTTCACGGTCGCTAAAGGGTTAATAACAGTTCTTTATCTGAAAACTAAATTTTTATCAGTCGTTCAGAATTTTTTTTTTTTTTTTTTATTTCAACTTTTACAATGTTAGGGTGTGGCGTATACAAGGAGAGGGAATAACAAGAAGAAAGAAGAAAGAGGAGAATAACATTTTTATTTGTTGTACATTAAATGGTGTGTATGGCACATTAACTTTGGTCAAAAGAAATCAGAAAGGTTTCATTGACTCACTTTTATACAGTGAGAAGTATTTTTAATATTTGGTTTAGAGTTTAGTAAAAATTAATAAATAACGATTTTCTTCTACAAAATTTCAGGTGTACTGCTATAGTTTTCAATGATCATATAAATATATCTATATACAAAAATATAAATTGTCGGTTTTAATTTTTTTTAACAATAAATTTTTAATTATTTAGGAAGTATATTCCTTACTATACTGAATTAAATAATTAATAAAAATAAAAAACAGCGTTACAGCATGTAAATGTGAAATAATAAATGAGTAGACAACTGTATTTGTGTCCTCAATGTGGTTAACATATACATTGTAAACAGATTCTTGAAAAAGAAAATCTTTTAAATTAAAATCGAACTACTGATTCTAATAAATAGAGAACAAAATAGCACTTGGAATTTTAGTGGTTACATCATCTTAAGCATATTTGCGTTTAACAATAAAATACTAACAAGTAACAACTGTCAATATACATTAATTACACAGAAGTACTGTATTCCACGGTCCACAGACCATTTGTCGAACTGATGCTTCAGGAGGTACAGGAAGTTTGGTCATATTTGAGCATCTTTTAGCACCCTGTAGCCCTAATTGACCCCATTTATTCCAACCACAACCTAATATTTCACCATCTCCTGGAAACCGTGAGAAATTTGTTAAATACCAACACTAAGAATAAAAAAATATGTATAATTCTTAAATATGAAAATATCATACTCAGTTTGATGATTGTATGACTTGCCCCACAGGAGACTTGTTCAACCAACATATTCTCAGGTAAATCTACAGGCTTAGGGGTAGCCAACACAGATACACCGTTTTCCTTTTCAACTAAAGCAAAGAAGCAACATTTAATATCATAAAGTTTGTTTTTTATTCAATTATCCAATTAAATAATAAACATTTTATACTGATAATGATTTAACAAACTAAAAAATAAGTACTATTTGAAATATTAAAACTTAGAGCGGTCTAAAGTAACTATAAAACTAACTTAAATAAAATGATAATTAAAACAAAAAAAGAGGGATAGATTAATAAAATATATCAATTACAATGTAATTGAAAAATTCCAATGACAAAACCTCTTGAATGGCAATAACATGTTAACAGCCAATGTTCCCCCAACTTAGGCAGTATCATAGTTCTAGAGGTGTTACTCAACCTTTTCTTACTAAGGATGGCAGGCCAACATTTTTTTCCTTTGGTTATGAATACCCTTTACATGGCTCCACAATAAGAGTTGGTCATGTCTCTTCCAGATTTATGATATGTTAAAGGAAATCGAAAATTTCTTATTTACATTGAACAAATTTTTTGAAGTATGCCTCAAAGCTAATTTTGTAACAGCCTAAAACACAAATATTGCATCTTAGAGGTTTTTCAAAAGACCCAGGAAACTGCCCACTCAAGTCGATGCAGACTAAGAACCAATTTTTAATTCACAGTCTAAGAAATACAAAACAAAAAATATTTGGCTCCTCAAAAGATTACTTCTGAAATTTTTGGCATAACAATAGATTAATTAAAACAGTCATTTGAATAGACTATATTCGACCTTGAGAAGGTCTTAGGTCATTTGTGAATACAGATGTCTGGTACAGTTCTGATAAAAAATCTAAGCAAGTACTGGCACAGGTGGATTAGGAAGGTCTGTCAGCAATCTGGAGCTGGCTTAAGGTTTTTCAAATATCTGTTCTTGCTTCAGGAAATACTGGACTTAAACCATCAATAACTAAAGTAAACCAATCGAATACCGACGTTATGCTAGATAACCCTCAACATTATCTGAACTTACTGTGACCTTCAGTTGTTACCCACTTGAGAGGTGAAAGTTTAATGTTCTGAGGTTCACTGATTTATCAAATTTTGAAAATAGACTATACCAATGTTGTTGTGGAACGGCAAAAATATTAAGGAATCATCGGAAACCCGGCCTCTGTTGGATGGCAGAACTAGATGACCAGGCAGAAAGAAGATGGGGATGACCATCACTGAAATGGATAGACACAATTGAAGGGGTTGGGGTGAAATAGTGCCAAGCAACATTTTTAACAAAAATGAACTGTAGCTGCAGTCTGCTGTATATTACGTAGGTATGTCACCTAAATATGACTATAGAGGCTATATATAGCCATATTTAGGAGGCATTCCCATCATAGACATATAGTACTATGTAATATAATGCAGACTGCAACTACAGTTTATTTTTGTTAAAAATGTTGCTTGGCACTATTTTGCCCCGACCCCTTCAATTGAGAGGTAGCACTGTTGGATCAAGCTTGGTGGATCCTTGCATAAGACAAAAAGAAGCAGAGGCTGCTATTTTTTAGCCAAGACCTATAGGAGGTTGTAGAGTACACGATGATGATACCATATATCAAATACACCATAAATATGAAATATAGCAAGCACATTCTTACTATCAATTGTAGGAAATCCAAGTTGGCCCTGTTTGTTCCAGCCCCAAGTATAGAGGTCACCTTCGTCTGTTATGGCAGCTGTATGCCATCCACCTGCAGAGATTGCAACCACTCGCAAGCCAGACAGTGCCTCCACCTCACATAGTGTTTCACTGCTCTCTAGATCACCAGTGCCAAGCTGTCCACGACTGCCAAACAAAAAATGACTATTTCTTAAACTAATAATTTTAGGTGATACATCAAGTAAAATTATATATATATATATATATATATATATATATATATATATATATATATATATATATATATATATAAACAAATGAAAACACAACCAAATACAATGCAAATTTTTTATTAATTCCAATTTATTCACCTTATGCAGTTCTGAAAATAAAAGACCTCAAGTCAAATTTGCATTAAATTATTATCGAAATGAACAATCATTTAAACAGAAGTGCAAATCTAACCTGCCTCCTCCCCAGGTATAAACAGAACCTTCCTCAGTTAGCAGAACACCATGTTCTTTCCCACAGGCTACATCTTTGGTTTTACCAGGATAGTCAAGAATATTTGGAATACAGTAAGCAACACCTTCAAGAAAGTCTTTGTCATAAATAGGAGTCTACTTTTGATTATAAACTAGATTCAATAGATTCTATACCTGTATCTGAAAGGGCAACATTTAAAGTACCTCCATTGCATACCTTCACAATTTTTCCTATATCTTTATCAAGTACTTCTGCATAGAATAAATTAGATAGATTTTTCCAATCGCCGCAATCAATGTTGTATTGCCAAACTTGGCCATTGCTAGTCACTACAGTACTTGCCATTTTACCACAAGATATCTGCAATATGTATCAACAAAATTATGAATAAAAAAGAAGAGGGACATATGGTGCTATAAAAATATAGTAACCCAGATAAATTATTAAACAAGTTGATATTTAAAACAGGAAAATGAAGGATTGCCAGCAGGCTTAATGAAAGCTGCAAAGATTGACATGATATGTTATGTTTGTGAAAAGGAATTCAAGAATTTAAATAAAAGAATTCACAACTTGCCAAAATTATCTCTCTTTTTCCCTAATTATTAATATAAATTAAAGGAAAACAGAAAAATAAATCAAAATTATAATTTTAACTTACTAGTTAAAATTATAGTTTTAATAAATGCCTGGATTATGAATGGCCTAATAAAAAGTTAAGTTGGTACTACTTCATAAGAGTAACACTAATGTGATCATTGTGGTTACAGGGTCGCATTCAAAATATAATTATGAAAATGGCCAAGGAAGATCCTTCATTGTTGGCAGGTTTTTCTCTTTTAAAATAAAGTTGACTGTTGTCATGATATAATTAAGGCCCCAAATTCTAAGCTAATTCCATATTCTACGTTAGGGGTGTGTACTGTAAATGTTGTTTGCAAAAAGTATAGACTTGAAGTGGGTTAGTCAAGATATATTCCATGTGACTCCCACAAAATAAAACTCAAGACCCCCACAGTAAATTCGAACTGTCTCCATTCGGCTCAAGAATGCTGAAGCGGGTCACACACCAACATGCTTGCCTATCCCAGCCTAACTTGTGCTCATCTGTCATGATGTAATAAAACTTTTGAAGTAGAACCATAAATTTTAAATTATAGCAATGTTAAATGGCTTAGTATATGAAGCTTAACAAAACGTAACATATATTTATGTATGTATACATACGTGCATGTATGTATGTATACATACGATTATTTAATTGTTTCGTACGATTTATCTTTGGGGTCCCAAGAGATGTCTCAGTCTCACCTTTCTACGAAAGGTTAAAGTGGTTATACCCATCCTACCGTTGTAAATATTTCCTGGCTTCCTTCTTTTCCAAGTTATCTGATCCCGCCGTCCTTCATACATCACAGAACTTCTCCAGTTCAAATCCTCTGTCCATTCCCACAATATCCGTTCTAGGTCTTCAGATCTATACACCCGGGCACACCGAACGTCAGCTTTCGAAAGATCTATCATTATCCGGTCCTCATCCCTATGGAACTCAATTCCCCCTTTTATCCTTCACTCCAACACTCTCCCTACCTTTAAATCCCACCTGCACAATCACCTATCCACCCAGTTTCCCGAACAATTGTAAATAGGCTTCATATACTCTCAATTTTAACATAAAATTGGGGTAGGCCTTTACTAATTATTTATTTTTTAAATATAAGTTCAATTTACTTCATTTGCAAATAAGTGTATATATTTTCATGTTAAGTCAATAAGGGCATTATTTATTTTTAATTTTTTTCATCAAAAGAAGACTAATTTATTATTTATCATTTTTTCTCTTTTCTCTTTTTCTTTTTGTCTGTTTCATTTTAATTTGCTCCATTTTTTTATAATACTCTAAAGCACTGAAGCCTATTATGTATAATTTGTTCCTAAGGGACTAGTTCCCAGGACAATCAATAAAGAGTTTATTATTTATTATTATTATTATATTACATCATTTATCTCAAAATTAATCCCTACAATATACCGCTCCTTGTGAAGAAGAGTGCCCCAATCCAAAAACTGAAATTGTACAGGACAATCATAGGTAAAGCTATCGCTACGATACTTCTGGCCTGGCCCTATATTGAGAGGTTAGTACACAACAATATAAGCAACCTCCCATTGTGTCAAATTCAGTTAAAAGGGGCTTGATTAGCTTTATTAGATCCTTTTGACTCCCGCTCGCTATTAGGAAGAAAGTCCAGCTCAGTTGTGATCGAGGCCTCACTAAAAAATATCTCATCTTGGCAATGTCTTGAAGTAACATAGCGATATTGGTACCAAATCATCTATGTTGATTATTATCTTGGTCTTTTATGTGATAGAAATCTTTCAAGTAAAAAATGCATAAGTGAAAATGTTCAAATAGTGGCACTCTTCTTCCAAACCAGTAATATATAAATAATGGGTAAGTAAAAACCTGTATCACAGACTCCTTAAATGGTGTTTCAAGTGACACGCTCTTTCCAGGCTCTCCATTGACAAATCCAGACAATATTAACTTGTTATCTGAAATCGTTCATGGATATAAATTAAGGTACTTGTATGTGCTCAAATAAAAATTATAAAACTTACTGCTCCAAATCAAAATATTGCTCCATGAAGCCGAGATTATTGATGGTTCATACTCAAATTTATTAAAAACAAAATTTCCAATAACATCATTTTCAGAAATGAATTTGTCATTGTCTGATAAAGACAAAAACTGTTGAAATCCATTAAAACCACAAAATAATACCATTATTTGACTGCTTGATGGAATTGTTAAAACCTTCAGTCATTTCAATGAAAATCGAGCATCTATAGATACAAATTCAAAATTTAACATTTCAAAAGCTTTAATCACAAACGATTCATTCAAATTGTTGGAAGGAAATTATGACTTTGCTACTTCTCTGGTTCAAAAAGAAAGACAAAATAATTCATAAGGGTTGGCACTAAGGATATCAATAAGTTTGATTTTATCGAAAACTGGTTTTGTTTGAAATATCGCTACATTTTTGTTTTTTTAGGTTTCGCTTAGGTAATAAAAATCCAATAAACGATGAAAAAGAAAAAAACGAAATTATTCCAATAAACCATAATGTTTGAAAATTAAAACAATATAAACTTATTTGTTTTTGTTTATGCCCCTAAAAAAGTAACATGGGATAAGAAGAGCCTAGGAAACCTTTTTTTGATTGTACAAAACAGTTTGGGAACCTCTGATCTAAAAGGAAATTTAACACTCTCATATGGTGCAATCATATTTGTGGTGATTGAAGTTTATCAGGAACTGTATGTATAAGCGGCTTTTATGGAGAAAGAAGATAATAAAAAATCACATTTTTTAATAATTCGGAGTCAATTATTCAACCAATCCTAGGATATCATAGGATTGGATTCAACCAATTACCAATTAACAATTATTCGCACTTTAATTAAACTCGGGGATATCATATATGGGTACTCAAAGAAGCTACAGTAAATATTTTCTGACAAAATTTCCTCAGAGTTCTCGGGGTGAGGGAATCCCACTCTTTTTACAGTTATGTGCTAATAACTTGAAAACCATGCATTGGAAAAATTGACTGTAGCTTCTCTGGGTACCCATACATGGTATTCCCGAGTTTCATTAAAATGGGAATACATTGTTTCATCCAATAAAAAGTGCGACCTCCAAAACAAAAGAGTAGGCCAATCGGTATCGAGCTATAGAGAATATTTTCAGTGGTTGGTTAGCTTTAAAAAAAAAATAATAATAAATTAGGAGTAGAATCAGAAAGAAATATTCACACACTCAGCTTACCACAGTGGACAAAACATTTTCTCTTTTGGAGGACTTAGTAATCCGGCGCCTATTCCATTAGCTTTGTTTAAAAAGTAAAAGAAATTTAAATCCTTAGCAAAACGGGAATATTTTTTAACGAAAAAATAAATTCAACTAAGTGTTTATCATGATACTTGAGCCCATAGTGTTATATTTAATTCAATAAATACATTATTTTGCGTAATATTTTATGTATCAGTGAACTAAGTGCACAAGGATATAATTGTTAAAATCTTATGAGTTTGAGGAAATAATCACTTGGAAAATAGAAATTAAGTGAATATAGACGTAATGTGCATTCCACGCAACCCTCCCCCTGGATCTGCCTATGCACCTACCCGACTTTTTATATTTTTTGTTTGTGATACTGTCACTATTTGTGATAACATTCTGATTTTCGTGAAAAAACTTTGGATTTTGTCATAAAAAAAGCCTCACATGTTGTGAAATCAGAATTAATAATTATGTAAAATATTAACTAATCTTTGGCACTTTAAAGGCAACTCTAAAGTATATAGAGTTGTATTATTTTAACGTGATTCAACACGTATATATGTCCTTGCTTGGCGCGCCCGAGAACATAAAGGTCTTATGTTCGGGTTTGCTTACCCAAGTGAGCCCACCTTATCTCTATTCACCGCGGTTCTGCGGGCTTCAGATTGAAACTGTTGATTACGAATGTCACGATTGTTATTAGCGCCAAAGTTGTAAATTAATGTAATTTATTTACTTCAGTATTTTAATTAGACCTAAATTATGTGCTCCTACAATAAATCGACCAAGAACAAAAAAGCCTCTAAACGAAAGTGTGACCCGGGTAAGTTTTATTGTACTCTTTTAAACATGATTTTAGACTTCCTTAATTTTGAAAGTTAGAAATTCCTATTAACCAAAGTATCTGAATTTTGTTTTCTTAAATTTTAATGATATTTTTCTATTTAAAAGGTTTAGATTCAACTAAACCTTCTGGTTTGGTGTCTGTAGAAGATGTAGGTAAATATAGTGTCTTTTTATCATTTTTTAAATGTTGTTTTACAGCTTTTTAATCTAATTTCTATTATCACATTTTATTTTTGGGCGTCATTGTTTTTCTTTTCTGTAGATGTTGCAGAAGCTTCTCAGTTATGGGCAACATACAAAAATATTTATGATATTATTGCTGCAAATCCTAATGAAGGTATGTACAAATAAAGAATCTTGTGTATATATCAACATACACAAGTGTATATCCTAATAAAATTGTTGTTTATGGCTCACATGTGGGATTCATGAATTTCAGTACAGACAACTGCAGAATGTGTCGCTAATACGAGAGTAATTGATGTTGCTACAACAAAACTGATAGATGATGTTCAAAAATTAGATTTGAGTTCTGTTGATTTATGGACTGATATTGCTGAACGTCTGGTGAGAACCTGTTTTGAGAAAGACACTTCTTAGTTATTTAAGTTATTTTCAGATAATTTTTTTTAGGTCATTGGTTGGAATAAATTTTTTTATGGGCCTGAAAATGTTGAAGAGTGGAGTATAGGTGATTTAGTTCCATTAAATCGTTGTAATCATAACTTTTTTAACTCAAGGTCACTACTCATAAAAAAGCTCAATCCTGAACAAAAAGTTGCCCCTAGCCAGAAAAAACAAAGAATTACTAGGAAGGATGACAATTCTCAATCTAAAACATCTAAACCTCTTCAGGTACTATTTGTATATAATTATATTAATTTGGTAATTTTAAAAATTGTCATAGCTCTAATTATATTTGTTTATAGGGGTTTGCAGAAGACAAACCACCTCTGTTGATAGAACACATGGAAAGAATAAAATCAGTTTTGAGCAAACTCTGCTCTAAAAAAGATTCATCTGTTCCATATATGAAGCTTGTATTACATCCTACATCTTTTCCTAGCACTGTGTACAATATTTTTGCTGTTGCCTTTCTTGTCCGAGAAGGAATGGTTGCATTAACCATAGGTATGTTGCAAACTTAAAACATTAATATTGCTTTTTTTAATTTTTATTTTTATAGATTAATGTTGCTTTTTTTGTGGCATTAATATTGTTAGGGCCATGGATGTTTCGCTATTAAAACGCAAACCTTCCCCGGTGAGATTTTAAGTCTTCCACTCCTAGCAGGAAAAGACTAGTAAGTGGACTGTATAGAATGTGGTTGGTAAGATGGGTGCCTATATGTCTGTAGGAAAAAAATAATAAAGATGATAGGTAAAGTAAAAGGCGCTGCCAAATACAAATATATATATTGAGGAAGAATAAAACTTATAAATAACATTAAACTCCCAAAATTATAATATAAATGCTTCAGAAAGTAGTTAAAAAAAGGTAATTAAATTAACTTAAATTTATACGAATTAAAATTAAAGAAAAAAGATAAACAAACTTCTTTAACAAAAAATCTAACGTTAGGTACACAGAAGAAATAAATAAATTAACTGTTCATCAGTGAGAGAAAAAGGATGAGGTTCTTCTATCCTTGTAGATTTAGATGGAAGAAGTGTATATAAGGTACCTTATATCAAAGTGGTGTTGAAAATCCTATATATCCTCAGTTATTATCATGAGGTGCATCTAAATGATAAAATTCGCCAAGCGATGGTGATATTTGAAATGAGGTGGGTGAGGGAACAGTTGGTAACAGTGGTGAGTGAAGTTCCCCAAGCAACTACCAAACACCAATGACTCCGGCCTATCGCCGTGTTTGTTGTTCTCTTGTTTTTTAATACCCTCGCTCCAATAGCTGGTATAAATATCATATGGTTCTTATGACCATGGTTTAAATTAAAATATACTACTTACAATTTGATTTACATTATACATAATTTAAAAAAATTTCTTAACCTATAAAGATTATAGAATGAAAAAGATGAAGTAACATACCACCCATCAAATTTTGTAAAACTTTTCAAGAACTCTCTTTCTCTGGAATTAAGGGATAGATAAATAGATTTTTTTTTCTGGGCCAATCACCCGTTTGAAGTATAAGCGATTCATAGTTCAAACACTAGCCTCGGAATCGGACAGTCGAGACGGCAACAACACGGCAAGGATAAGGATATACGATTAGCAACATGGAACATAAAGACGCTCACTGGAAAAGAGGTAGAACTGGTCAAGGAAATGCAAACATACAACGTGGACATAATCGGATTAAGTGAGGTGAAAAGAAAAGGAAGTGGTACCAGGGACTTACCATCTGGATTCACAATGATGTACTCAGGGGTAAATGAGGGAAGAGCAAGGGAAGGAGTTGCCTTGATCTTTAGAAATGAGTTGGCAGACCGGGTTGAAAACTGGGAAGCAGTAACATCCAGGATCATGTATGCCGATATCACTCTTACCATGGGTAAAGTGGCAATTATCCAAGTATATGCACCTACAGAGGACAGCTCAGTCAGAGATAAGGAGCAATTCTATGATGACCTCCAAAGCGTAGTGGACTCTGCATGTAATTGGAACTGGAAGATAATTATTTGCAGAGATCTGAATGCTAGAACTGGCAACGGTTATGATAATGCACATGGTTCAATGGGTATTTGGGGAGGTGCAAAATGATAATGGACAAAGACTCATTGAATTCTGTGTAGAGAATGACTTGCTCATTGGCAATTCCTTTTTTAATCATAAGGGCATCCATAAAATAACCTATGAGGCCTATGGTGGAAGAGGAGGAAGCAGTGTTATAGACTACTTCATATATACCAAAGACATAAGACGATTCTTCACCGACATAAAAGCAATCAGGGGCGCTGAATTGAATACGGACAATCGCTTAGTGGTTGCTGACACCAAAAATCTGGTACAAGTAGGCAAGAAAAATCAGAAGAGATACGAAAGACTCGCTGTGGAAATGCTCCAGATGAACGATAAGAGAGAGCTATACGAAGAGATATTAAGAAAGGAACTTGAGGAAATTAATATAGACCAAGATCTTAATAAGATATGGATCTGCATTAAAAACAGTATTCTGGATGCAGGTGAGAATGTATGCGGAAAGAAAAAGATTATCCCAACTACCAAGAAAACCAGATGGTGGAATGCGGAGGTTGCTAGGATAGTGAAGGAGAAAAAGATTGCTTGGAAGGAATATATGAAAAGGAAGGATGCCGAAGCCTGGAATGAATATGTGAGAAAAAGGAACGAGTCCAGTAGGATTGTGAAGGAGGCTAAAATTAGATCTTGGGAAGATTTTGGAGCCCAGATCCAAAAGAATTTTGAACAGAATATTAGGAAATTCTGGAATACGGTCAAAAGCATTAGAGGTAAGAAAGGCAAGCAGGTGCGATCCATAAAGAGTATCGACGGTCAGCTGATAAGCAACAACAAAGAAGTGTTGGAGGTTTGGAGAAAGCATTACCAGTCCAAGTTCTCTTGCGAGGAACCAGAAGACATTGATGTTGATGGCAGGAGGCCTAGAGCTGAGGATACGGTACCACCAAACATGGAAGATGCTATCTCTGAGGAGGAGGTCGAAATGGCTATCGAAAGAATTAAGTTAGGGAAGGCTGCTGGAATTGATGGAATTCCACCTGAACTGATCAAGTATGGAGGAATGGAACTAATTAAGACCCTGCAGAACCTTTTTCAGTTGGTGTGGAATGAGAAAAAGATCCCGGCTGAGTGGGAAGAAAACATAATAATTCCTATTTACAAGAAGGGACCACAGACCTCATGCGAGAACTATCGGCCGATATGCCTCTCTTCCGTAGTGTATAAGGTATACACAAGGATACTCGAACAACGTTTAAGAACCTATGTTGATAAGGATTTAGAGGAAGAACAGGCGGCTTTTCAACCAGGTAGACAAACGCAAGACCACATATTCTCCCTAAGAATGGTTGTAGAGAAAACGTGGGATCGGGGTCGCAACGTGTATCTCGGATTTTTAGGTCTGAAAGCAGCATTTGATACAATTCCCCGCAAGGAAATATGGAGGGCGCTTAAGCAAAAGCGGGTACCTCAAAACTTAATAAATGCCATCAAAGCTGTATATGAGGATCCTAAAGGAATAGTGTGCCTGAATGGAATGAAATCTTCTCCCTTTAAAATGTGCAGGGGTGTCAAGCAGGGGGATAGCCTGAGCCCACTACTTTTCAATATAGTTATGGATGAGGTATGGAAGATTTGTAAAAGGAGAACTCCACGGACTACAGTGGGGTATTGGAATCTCATCCCTATTCTCGTCCAGAGCTTCATTTATGCGGATGATATTGTGATAGTAGCTGATAGCCCTGATCGACTGCAAACAGCTGTAGAGGAGTGGTATGAGGAGCTGAGAAGGAAAGGTCTACAGATCAACCCAGCTAAGAGCAAGGTAATGCACATTGGAAGAGATGCACAAGAACTAAATATATTATGCTGTGGTGAAAAGCTGGAGACGGTAGAATGCTACGAATACCTAGGGACTGTCATTAGCAATAGTGGGAGAATCGACCAGGAGGTGCTGAACAGGATAAGGAAAGCCAATGGTGTATTCTACCAGATATCCAACACTCTAATAGGGAAGCAAGAGTTGAGCCGAAAAGCCAAAATGAGACTCTTTAAGACAGTGTTCCTTCCAGTTTTACTTTACGGGTCAGAAAGTTGGACAGCTCTTGAAAGGCATGTTGGTAAGATCACAGGGGCAGAAATGAGGTTCCTGAGAAGAGCTGCTGGTAAAACCAAACTAGACCGAGAGAGAAACGAAACTATCCGGGAAAACTTGGGAGTGAGACCCCTAAGAGATGTCCTCATTGAACGTCAACTCAAGTGGTTCGGCCATGTGTGCAGAATGGGTGATGACTGGAGAGCGAGGTGACTATTGGAAGCAAGACCACGAGGGCAGCGACCATTGGCAGGCCGAGGCTTACATATAATGGATATGTAGAGAGACTTGGGAGTGAGAGGGGCTGTTCAATGGTGGAAATGAGGAGAATGGCTCAGGACAGGGGAAGATTTAAGAAGTGGTGTGAGGAGGCTACTCCACGCCTTAGGGCACAAAGTAGATCGATAAAGAAAAAAAATAAATAAATAGATTTATAAAGGGATAGACGGGAAACAATTTTGATGGGTTCTGCTTTTCCTGTGCTTAATCTGACTGCCCTAACCAATCCCTACTATCCAGGATATACTTCTGTCACCCTGGCAGTGGGCAATGGTATGGATAATATGTTGGGATCTCTCAGTAAAACCAAACTACCCTGTTCAATAGGATTGCTCGGCTTTGTCCCTTTAAATCTTTGCTGAGGGCAATGTTCCTCCAAAGCAACGCAGCCGGTGGTACGACAAGTGGTCCGACCAGGAAATGCCCCGGGGTGAGAACTTCACCCCAAATAGTGTTGGGATTCCTTGATGAGGAACGGGCTGTAGAAATCAATCCCAACATTGAGAAATGAACACAATCTGCCGCCCACCCTCACAAAACCAATGGGATCCACTAAAGGGTTTAGTGGCTCAAACGACTTCAGGTGGTTCAGCTGGTCTAACAGAATCTGTTTTATTAAGTGCATTACAAAAAGGGGGATTACCTATGTCTTTGTAAAAATATAAATATTTAATGCTAGTTCCTGCTGATGAAGTTGTTCCAATTTAACCAAAGATCTGTCTACTTTCTGTCATCTAAAATAATTATTCTCAATCATATGTAAAATGCCAATTATTACTGTCCAGCTTACTAAGTTTGGTTTGTTTTAGGAAAGGATGATGAACCCATGGTTGAACTTCTTTCCAATGCTCATTTAATAAATCCTGAAAATGACAATAGGAAGAAATCAAACTTCCTTATTTCATTTACAACAGAGGAATGGAGTGTAAGTACAACATAGTTATAAAATTTTATATTTTTTAGTAATTGAGATAGTTTTTTTTTTTTTTTTTGGAATTTACATACTAGTATATCCTTGTGAGAACTCTCATGTTAATTCTTTCTTCTTTCTAATAAAATAAAAATATAAGCGATATTAGGGAAATATTTTTCTTTATGCAAACCAATTAATAAGTAAGAATATATTCATTACATTCTATTAATTAACTAAGCTATCATAGTTAATGAATTACTTAAGTAATTCTTATATAGGTAACCATAATTAAAACATATTTACTGTTGAAATAATTATTATTAATCAGTATTGTTGATGCAAGTGTGTACTTAATATACTTCTTTTGTTAAACTGTTCCTAGTGGACAATTGCAGAACAGCATATTCTTATGCAATTATTCTTTCATCTCTAGGTCTAGTTACATTTCTTCTTCATCAATTTGTCTTCTACCGTTTTGTCAGTGTCGAGGATCCTGTTTAGTTATATTTAAACTGCCATGAATACAATCGACAATAAATTACTGACCAAGTTTGTAGGAAGAGACTATTGAATTATAGATATAGAATACAAGGCCTCAAAGTCTCGTATTATTTCAATAATTCACTTAATCTTGCAGATTACATGCCAAATTTTCGCCTATTCAGGCATCCTCAGGGCTACAAGGGTTTCGCAAGCAAGCTAGAAAAAGACTTTTCTACACCTAACTGTATTTAGTAAGAGTTCAGTCAATTAATAATTAGCTTGCTTAATGATGTTTTCAGTCTGTTTCTAGCTTGCTTGCGAAACCCTTGTAGCCCTGAGGATGCCTGCAATAGGCAAAAATTTGGCATGTAATCTGCACGATTAAGTGAATTATTGAAATAATACAAGACTTTGAGGCCTTGCATTCTATATAAATTACTGATCAAATATAAAGAGCAAATCAATGATTTTGCATGACAATATCAATGAAGAGACCTAAATAAAACAATGGTTTGTAATACCACTCTTTTTTATCTTTGATAAAACAACTTTAATATACTTGTAAGATATTCAAACATTACCTAACTGTGTTACGGTTAAATTTTCGTTAAGAATTTAAATTTAATTTAAAATTTCGTCATGGCAACAAAACCAAAATAAAAATTATTTCTTTTTTTTTATAAGTCAGAGCAGCTGGTGTCTAAATAAAATAATGATGTAGATTTAATATAAATCATAGAAATACTTATTTTCCTGTATTAGAGATAAATAATTAATAACTGATAATATTTATTATTTATTTTAAATAAAAATATTTGATTTGGAAAATCGACAATCGAAACGAGAGTTATAGTGTGCGACAGAGTGGTGGCCGGCAGAAAAAAAGACAAGCGAAGTGAGCCAGTGTCGTGAGCACATGGTGTGTTTTGGTTAAAAGAAATTTCCTCGGTTTTACCGGATAATTTGAATGGACCTTCGCTTCTGATTCACCCAAAACGCGAGTGCAGACGGTGGATTACCAGAAGGAGCTAGAAATGCGAGTCCATCGGGAGATTTGAGGAAAAGAAGGCAACGGCGGCGGAGGAGAGGAGAGGCTTGGAAGTCCTACTGCTAGAATTGGGAAGTACAGACTCTTTTTTTATTTGTTTCTAATTGAATTAATCAGCAAAAGGAGGAGATGACATTTCTTTTGGTTTTCTGTTTTTTTGTATGGATGTATTAAATAATTTAATTTCTTTATGTATGTTAATTTTAGAAAATTAAGGGGTTAATTTTATTTGATTTAGTTTGTAGTTTGGTTAAGTTTGATTTCGTTTGTATCTCTTTATTTTTTTTAATTATTAATGAATAAAAACATTTTAAAAGGATTTAAATAAAGGATTTAATGTAAAAGAATTTCAGCTGTAAACCTAGTTACTCTGATAATAGAATCATACTGATTATAGGTAAGTTGAACTGTTACCAAGGTTGCAAGTCATGAGTCATGATAGCCTAGTGCATAGCGCTCTAGACTTACGTTATTAAGGCTAATGGTTCAAATCCAGTGTTTGATGAAAACTTTTTTTTCTCTTTTCCAGAAATTATTATTTTTTTTATTTTGTGTTGTTGCCTAAGGTTTATATCAATTAAATTAATTTTAATATATTAATAATAATTATTACTTAATAATAAATGTATCAATAAACCTTAACAAGATTAATTCAATTTTCTCATTAATTTCCTTTCTAATTATGTATTAATTTTCTTTTTAATTATGAATTAATTTTCTTTTCACTCAATTATTAGTTCACTCAATAGTACACTTGGATTTCTTTGATTCTTTGGTTTAATTGCACTAAATTATTTTTTTTTTAATTTAATTTTATCCACATTTTCATTCTTTTCCTCCTTGGTGTATGTTTAATTGTTTATATAGTTTTATTCCATTTTTTTTTTTTTTTTTGTGGATTTCACTATTTTCCATAAACAAATAGTGTGGCGCCCGTTTTATTTTTTATTTTGGATTTATTTTCATATTTAAATAGTTTTACTTATTCAGTAGAACCCTGGCGTCGCGATTGGGCTATGATCTGGGTAATAGATTGCTCACCCCGTTTGGAGGAAAAACGTGGTAGCAACTGTATTTAGTAAGAGTTCAGTCAATTAATAATTAGTTTGCTTAAGTAATGAGTAACTACCTTCTTTTATCATGCCCTCTGTAAGAGACTATTTATGGCAACACTGATTGGCCATCTATATAAATAAAGTTGAAATTCTGTTTGTTTGTTCTTTATAGAAATCCATACCGTTTGTCCTAAATTCTCCAAATTTCGCTCAGTGGTTCTTTGATACCAGGTGCGAACACCTATCCACATTAAAATTGCATAACTTCAGCCAATCTCTGGGTATATTCCTTAAGGAGTTTTGGAATTTTTAAACCATATGTTTTTTTTTTTTTTAACAATACAATACGTTTATTTACATGTATGGTGAATTTATTTTTTAAAAATGCCTCCTAAGAAGCGAGCGTCAATAGGAGTAGTGAGCTCAAAAGCTAAAAAACAACGTAATATACGAGCAGCTGAAACTTTTGGCGAACATCAAAATAGAATAGAACAACAGAGGCTTAGGCAGGCCGAATCTCGGGAAACTGAGTCTCGCCAAGAATACGAGGCACGTATTGCGCAACAGAGGCTTAGGCAGGCCGAATCTCGGGGTTCTGAATCCACTGAGGAGGGAGCTCTCAGACTCCAATGTGGCCGCTCAAGCAAAAGTCGAGCAAACGAAACCCGCAACCATCTTGGCCTTCACCTGGAAGCCTATAGGTATAATCCAAGAACGGTTTATAATGTTCATTCTAAAGTTTCTATTGGGAAAATGAATTTAGTTTGTCAATATTGTCAGGCTAAAAAGTTCAGAGGCGAGCCTCCGGGGATGTGTTGTTCTAATGGAAAAGTCATCCTCCCACCATTAAGTAATCCACCAGAGCCGCTTTTGTCTTATATGTCAGGTACCACTTCTGATTCCAAACATTTCCTTCAAAACATAAGGAAATATAATTCGTGTTTTCAGATGACATCATTTGGGACGTCTTCATCTCTTGAATCAATAGGTTTTATGCCGACTTTCAAAATTCAAGGGCAGATTTACCACAGAATCGGGTCTATTCTTCCTTCGCCCAATGAAGAGCCTAAATTTTTACAAATTTATTTTGTAGGAGATGAAGACGTTCAATCGAATCAACGTTCAACTCTCAATCCAGAGACTAGAAATAATATTATTTTGGATTTACAAAAGTTATTTCACCAGCACAACCATTTGGTAAAGTTATTCAAAACTGCCTTAGACAGAATGCCATCTGATGATTATAAGATTGTAATTCGTGCTGATAAGACTCCCGCAGGCGAACACGAAAGGCGATTTAATGCTCCATCTATTAATGATGTGGCAATCGTCATTGTGGGTGAGGATTGTGATAAGAGGGATATCGTAATCCACCGACGGGGAAAACCTCTACAGCGAATTGCAGAAACTCATCGCTCTTATGATGCTCTACAATATCCTGTCATTTTTTGGGAGGGAGAGGATGGATACCATTTTAACTTGAGGCAAACTAACTCAGGCCAAAAAAAAATATGAGCTAACGACTTCTATGCCTATCGGATCATGGTGAGATCAGATAATAACCACATACTGCAATGCCGACGGCTGTTTCATCAGTTCATTGTAGATATGTACGCTAAAATAGAAAGTGAACGACTCCTTTACATTCGTTTAAACCAAAAGAAGCTTCGGGCTGACGAATACATCCATTTACGTGATGCGCTGGCCTCAGACGGCAACGTCTCCGACATAGGGCAGATGGTAATATTACCTGCTACCTTTACAGGAAGCCCCAGGCACATGCACGAATATGCTCAGGACGCCATGTCTTATGTCAGGGCCTACGGTAGGCCGGACTTTTTTATCACATTCACATGCAATCCAACTTGGATAGAAATAAAGGAAGAACTAATGGAGGGCCAAGATCCGACCGACCGCCATGACCTCACGGCTCGAGTATTCAAACAAAAGCTGAAAAAATTAATTAATGTTTTGACGAAGTGTCACATTTATGGAGAAACTCGATGCTGGATGTACTCAATTGAATGGCAAAAGAGAGGTTTACCACATGCTCATATTTTGATTTGGCTAAAAAATAAATTACATCCCTCTCAAATTGATGACGTTATTTCAGCAGAAATACCCAATCCTGAGAGTGATCCAATTCTATTTGAAATAGTAAAAAAAAATATGATTCATGGTCCCTGCGGCTTATTAAATCCTAAATCACCATATATGAAAGAAAAGATCTGTACAAAAAAGTATCCGAGAAAATTGATACCAGAAACCCAAACGGGCAATGATGGATATCCTCTTTATAGAAGACGAAATCCGGGCCAAGGGGGTTATACAGCAGCAATACAGCTGAAGAGCAATAACCAGTCCAGACAAATAGACGTGGATAATAGTTGGGTAGTGCCATATTCTCCTCTCCTTTCTAAAATGTTCCAGGCACATATTAACGTAGAGTACTGCAACTCTGTGAAATCTATCAAATACATATGTAAGTATGTTAACAAGGGAAGTGATATGGCCGTTATCCAACTAGAAAATAATAGAAGTTCGGATGAAATTTTCCAATACCTAATGGGTAGATACGTAAGCAGTAATGAGGCTGTTTGGCTAATACTGAAATTTCCAATTCACGAGAGATACCCTCCCGTCGTCCAACTCAGTGTTCACCTGGAAAATGGGCAGCGAGTTTATTTCAGAGCCGATAACGCCCAAGAAGTAGCCGCCCGACCACCAGACACCACACTGATTGGCTTCTTTAAATTGTGCCAAGAAGATCCGTTTGCAAAAACATTATTATATTCAGAAGTTCCTAAGTACTACACATGGGATAAAAACAATAAACTATTCTGCAAGAGAAAACAAGGTTCCTTAGTATCAGGATTTGATGGTCGTGCGAGTGATGCCTTAGGCAGAGTGTATACTGTACATCCAAGCAACTCTGAATGTTATTACCTGAGGTTACTTCTACACTCTGTACGAGGACCGGAATCTTTTCGTGATTTGAAAATTGTGGACGGCGTTTTGTGCCAGACGTTTCGCGAAGCATGTCGAATGCATGGACTCTTAGAAGACGATGAGAACTGGGATTAAACATTGTCAGAAGCTTCCCTCACATGTTTCCCATTTCAACTTCGTTCATTATTTTCCGTTATAATAACAACCTGCAATCCGTCGAATCCAGGCCTTCTTTGGGAGAAGTACAAAGAAAATCTAAGTGAAGATATTTTAAGAATCCATCGGCGGAACAGTTGTATGGAAGATTTAAATTTCAGCCCAGACATTTTCAATGAAGGACTTCTACTCCTGGAAGATAAGACGTTATCCATTAATGGGAAAACTTTAGTTCAATTAGGTTTACCAGCTCCTATAAAAATGTGCAATGCCAATAACGATAGGGACTTTTTACAGGAGAGATGTTATGACATACAAAAATTAAAAAGGTTCGTTGAGTTAAAGAGGCCTCTTTTAGTTCAAGACCAATGCTTAGCCTATAATGAAATCCTTGAATTGGTTAACAATGGAAATGGGGGTATTTACTTCCTCGATGCCCCAGGTGGCACAGGAAAAACGTTTTTGATAAACCTATTATTGGCAGAGATTAGGTCTCAAAATGAGATAGCCGTTGCCATTGCTTCATCTGGCATAGCAGCTAAGCTATTAGACGGAGGACGGACTGCACACTCAATGTTGAAACTGCCTCTCAATTTAGCTCTTTCGGAATCCCCCGTCTGTAATATTACTAAGAGAACAGGAAAGGCAAAATTGTTGGAAAAGTGCAAAATTATTATCTGGGATGAATGCACTATGGCTCATAAGAAAGGTCTCGAAGCGTTAGACAGGACCTTAAGAGACCTAAGAGGAAGTAAAGATACTGTTATGGGCGGAGCAGTTGTACTTTTGGCTGGGGATTTTCGTCAAACCTTGCCTGTCATTCAACGGTCAACTCCAGCTGACGAACTTCACGCTTGCCTTAAGGCATCCTATCTTTGGAGGCAAGTTCAAATAAGACCTTTGTCTACCAACATGCGGGTCCATTTACTTCATGACATAAATGTTCAGAGGTTCGCTAGCCAACTACTACAACTTGGCGATGGAAAAGTTCCCCTTGACTCTTCAGGCCTTATATCTTTTCCAGAAGATTTTTGTGTAATGGCTACCTCTATTCAAGAAATCGTTGACAAAGTATATCCTGATATTTCTAGAAACTTTGTGAACCATGATTGGCTTTGTGAGCGGGCTATTCTTGCTCCAAAGAATGACTGCGTAAATCGCTTAAATACAGAAATTCAGGACAGGCTTCCAGGTGAAACTACAACGTATAAGTCCGTTGATACTGTTATGGATACAGAGAAAGCGGTATTTTACCCTACTGAATTTCTGAACTCTTTAGAGCCACCAGGATTGCCTCCTCATCAGTTAGAACTGAAGATTGGTACACCTATTATCCTCCTTCCAAATATTGACCCTCCGAAACTATGTAATGGGACCAGGCTAAGTGTGAAATGTCTGTTGCCTAATGTAATCAAGGCAACTATAATAACTGGCTTCCCTAAGGGAGAGAATGTTTATATACCTCGAATCCCCATTGTCCCCAGTGATATGCCCTTTGATTTCAAAAGAGTACAATTCCCAGTCCGGGTCGCATTTGCGATGACTATAAATAAAGCTCAAGGGCAATCACTGCGGGTAGCTGGTATCAATTTAGAATCTCCATGTTTTTCTCATGGGCAGCTTTGCGTTGCATGCTCTAGAGTAGGTTCATCTAAAGACCTAATAATATATGCCCCAGGGGGTAAAACTAAAAATATAGTATATCCTAAAGCTTTAGAATAATAAAAAATTTGTCCTATTTTTGTTGTATTTTTTATTTATAGAATTGTTCATGTTTATCAGAAAAATGAAATTCCCCGGGTGAAACCGGGATATACAGCTAGTATGTTTATATAATGTTACTAATTATGAATTTTAGTTTAAATTATGAAATTAATTTGAATCACTCTGTGAGCTTATTTCTTGTCAAATAAAGCCTATTCCTCAAGGGTATTACATTTTATAACACCCCCTTTGCTTCCTGTTTTCTTAGAATGTTAAAATGTTTACTTTGGGGATTTAAAGGTGCAAATTACCGACTTTACTATCACTATCATTTTGATACCTCATTCATCAAACTCTACTGCTCCTGATTACAAGGAGAGGCTCCTATATTACTGTATGACATATAGTTTAACAATTATAATTGAAGCTGTTAAAATATATACATTTTTGCACAAAGTACCTGCTTTGAAATGTTTTCCTTTTAAGTTGGCTTTTCCAGAACCCATATTTAGTTACAGTTACCTTTTTATGGAGTAACTTATGACAACCATTAGACATAAATATTTAGAGCAAGTTATTTTAATTTTTTGCATTTAGACTAATTATATTTATTCCTAGCTATATAAAAATAGTTATGTATCATTCATAAAGGAACTGTGGTCACTATTGGGATCATTCTAGAGCTACAATACAACAGCGATCCAGAAGGCTCTGCTGTGATCTAAACTCATCATGTGTGATGGAACAGTATGCTCGTTTTTGATTTATAACCAATCAAAAATCCAGCAACCCTGGCCAATTATGGGTATTATTCGACAAATCTCACAACACATTATTCATTATTTAAGTATCAAACATAATTTAATCAATTATTAATACTGTAACTTGAACCAAAACCACATGGTTTTGTCTGTTACGTTGAAAAGGGTTCTAGACTTTTTGTTGGAAAAGTTACCTAACTGTTCTAGTACAGGTTCTAGATTTTATGAGAATCTTATAAGTCCCAGAATGTTCTGTTTCGTAATAAACATAAGAAGCAATGGACTCGAGTCTTAGTCTGGCTCTTAAGATCGAAGCGTGTTGTTGCCTGTCTGTCGCTGTATTGTTAGAAGTAGTTACTTTTTGTAATTCTGTTAATAATTTGAGTATGTATTGTTTATTTGGCGTTGTGAATTATTATTTTCTTCTAATAATATTTTTTAAACAATTAAAAATAATTGTAATATTTTAAATGATATTTGTTACAATACTGATAAAAATGAATAGAATTCCTTGAATATGAAATGACGAATTAGATGTTTATTCTTATTTCCTCCAACAGGTCCGAAACCGCAATTAAGTTTCCGTTTAATATACCGTGAAAATATTTTAGCACGAAAGTGAAGGGACTGAAATATTTTTTCATGTTGAAGGATTTGTTACTTGCTTAGATATGTGAGTTAGTAGGCATTCAATAAATAAAAATAGGTTAGTAGGAATAGTGTATAGTATAAAAATTTGTTCATCTTGACATTTATCCATTGTGGCTATCCCGTGGCTATCGAAATTTCAAGCATTCTTTTATTTGAAACACCTTCTTGGGTCGTTCAATGCAAATCCTTCTTGGTTCCTGGGTGGAGAAGTATGGTGATTCGATAAAATTTTTAATGTGTAATCCTCTCTAGACTCCCATCTCTCAGAGTTTCGTCAGTCAGAAAAACTCATTTTCAGTCAAAAGAATAATATTAAAAAAAAACCCTAAAGTTTAATGCCAACATGATCAATTTCTGGCTATTCCTCTCTATCCATCAACTGTCATTCAAACCCAACTCCAACAGATCTGCCTTCAAACGATCCTATCTTCTTATTTACTTACTCCTTGGATGTTGGATCCGATTCTTGTACTATGTTTTTCTTCTTTCACCTTCATTGAGAATCTTCTCTTATGTTCTCAGATTATAGAGATATAGTGAAAGCCCTATCAGTCGTGGCTTTGAGAAAGAACCACTTTTCCTTTTAAGAACCCACAGCAGCTCGTCAAATACCAACTATCGCTAAGAAGTACCAAAGACGTAAGCCTTCGACAGTATCTTCTACTCAGTAATTCAAGCTACCTTGAATCTTGATGGAGATAACTTCTGGACGATCCATATTGTAACCAGAGGTTATGTCGAAAAACAAACTGTTAATTTCTTCCCTACCTTTTCTTACATGTCAGGGTTTACTCTAAGCAAGATATCTGTTTCCATTCTTTTTCCTGAATTGAACAAAGGTCCACTCTTGTTAAGAATGGGAGGAGTAATTATCATAGTCTCTAGGCATTCATATCTCACATTTTCAAATTCTTTTACCCATATCTAACCTTTAGGAGTCAGCCATGTTTTGTAATATGCAAAAGGTAATCAGAACTTACCTACTATCAGAGGTTCTTTCCAGAATGCCATTGCTGTTAAGGCTACCTCAATGAGTATCCAACAATGCCCCTGTTTCCAAAGATGGTAGGAATAACAAAAGTATTGTTTAATTGTAGCCGCAATAAACTCAGCCATAGATCTGTACCAGGATTATATATTGAACCAATAGCAAGTTTTTTTTAATTTTAATGTTTAAACTAAATACCCCCCCCCCCCCTACACAGTATCACATATTCTTAATAGGGAAAACCTCAGAGATACATCTTTCCGAATACCTGCACTTATGTTTATTGAAACTTTTTGCTGGGTTGGGCTGAATTCTATCCTGTTCCTAAGACATACCCTGGATGTTTAACATAGTCTTTTGAAAACTATTATTCTATCTGAAAATTGGACTGTGATTGTTGATGGTAATGTTACTCCTGATAAATTTTGACCAAGTATGCCTGAAAATCTTTATTTTTATTTAATTATACAGAGGAGTGCGATAATGAAAAACTTATAATAATTATTGATGTTCCTTGTAGTTAAATTAATTATAATGAGGAAAACTGAATTAAAACGATAAATCCCCAACTTCTATACAGCAGTAAGCTTATTGAAGATTTGAGACACTTCAGCCATAATATTTGAGATAGAAGTAGTTCACAAACTTCTATAATCGATAATTAATATTTCATTAATTAAAGAACTAATTTTTTAAAAATTACGGAGTATAGGAAAGAAATTGGAGATCATGCATGCCCCCCCCCCCCTGAAAATTCTAAAAAATATTAGTTGAATAAATTTACGCTTTTGATTCTTAAAACTATTGAGTATAGTAGTGTTTATGTACATGGATGGACCAATTTACTATCCTTTTTATTTATAAATTAATGTGCTGTTTGTTTACCAACCCGCCTCCAAATTTTTCTGGTCCCATTCCTGGCTGAGTAGTTTCCTGGAAGAAATGCGCTGTTGTGATACTAGTTGACAAGAAAGAGTTATATTTGTGGTTTGTAGCTATAATTCTGTTCAGTTTAACTTGAAATATCAGTTGCGACAGATGATTAGATACACAGACGTAAGCAAAGTTAATTTTTGATTTTCTGATGGTTCTTATGTTTGTTTTAGTGTAATTTGTTAATCAGGAATTGTTTATCTGTAGTTTAATACCATATTACTTTTATTTTTCAGATGCTGGTAAAAAAGCTTAACATTTCAGCTCCATTAATACCGAGTCCTGATGGCACCCAAGATGACGATGAATTTTACGAAAAATTTACGATGTCTCAGAAAGAAAGGCGAAAAGAAAAGAAATAATTATTTTTAAAAACCTATTATATTGTTAATATTAATGTACAAAGTTTGATTTTTTATTTTATTTTCTACCTGTAATCAATAAATTATATATTTGTTAAAACTGTGTATCAAGTTTATTGAGTTTCCTTTCGGCTTCACAGAGTGCGCCGGTGCAGACTGCCATTATGGGGGGTCTTGTATTGCCTGTAATCATTCCGTTTCAAGAATGTTTTTAGTTACGAATTCTAGTTATTTTAAGTGATTGAATTTGGAAATGGGGGAAGATTCTAAACCAACTACGGCTGGACCGGTTCATCACGTTATTGTTGTTGGTTTTCACCATAAAAAAGGTTGCCAGGTAATTTTGTTGATTAATTTATCAAAATTTGTTTAGGTGGTAATTTCTGACACCATATTATTGTGATAAGCTGCATCAGCAGTTCCTTCTCTTTTGACTGGGACTGTATTTTCTAATTATCACTGGGCAAATGATAAATTTTTACTTTAGACCAGTCAGTTGCTAACCCAGTTGTCAGTTTGTGTTTACTATATGTTGCTATGTTTTTATATTAATCCATCTCTTGACTAAATTAATTCTGATCCATTTATTCCTTTTATGTATGCAAGTACTATTATATAAACATGTGAAAAGTTTACTTGATATTATAAATTACTTGGAAATCATATTTATATTTGTAGGTTGAGTTTTCTTATCCACCTTTGATACCCAATGGTTCAGTTGATAGTACTGAATGCCCCCCTGGTTGGAAATATTTACCAACCCTTGCCTTGCCAGATGGATCACATAACTATGATAAGGATACTGTGTTCTTTCATCTCCCTGGCTTGAATCATCCTAATGAAACTGTGTTTGGAATTTCTTGTTTTCGCCAAATACCTGTAGAAGTGAGTATGAATGTTCAATTTTAATTTATAATTAAATAGTTAAAACTATTTTATGGTCCTCATTTTAATTTCCCTTCTAGAAACTCAAAAACCGAACATCTGATATTACTCGAGGAACTGTACAAAAAGCAGTCTGTGTTCTTAGTAGTGTACCTTTGTATGGTCATATTCAAGTTAAAATGGAACTAATAACTCATGCTTATTTCGATGAAGGAGATTTCACAAAAGTTTGCCTTCTTGAGGATACATACCATCACTTGAATAGTTGCTTAGATCAAATAGAAGATTTACACCAAGCTCCTCAACTTTTTGTGGGTTAGTCAGTTTTATTTGTATTGAATTTATCTTCTAGATTGATTTTAAAAAAATAGTTTTATTATGTATATAACATTTTTTGTTGTAGGTCTGTCAGCTAGGGATTTGATATTGACACTCAGACATAAAGCTTTGCTGTTGTATAAACTTTTATTGCTTGATAAAAAAATTTTGTTCTTCCAGTCACCTGTCCAGCCACTCTGTTCTACAATTCTTTCACTTCTTTCTTTACATCCTGGTATGATCGAAAGAGGATTGTATGAATCAGCATGTATCAGGTACTGATTAAACTATGTATTATTATTTTACTCTTTTATGGAAATTTGACCTATCTTTTTTAAGCAGTAGTATTCGTTCACAGAAAACATTTTGATTTAATGATCACCAGGACTGCTATTCACTCTGATGTTTATAACCTGACACAACTCATACTGATAAGGTGCTAGCCTGATGTTGGTATTGATGAAAAGTGAATTTAAAAGAAAATTTTTAAAATAATAAACAACACTTATTTATTCTTGAATGGTTTATTAATGAATATAGAAATTTTAGCCATTTTGAGTAATTAGAGGCATCTAGCTTGGCCCCAACCTTCACTCGAAAAGACCCCCAAGTAGTTTGTTTCTCCTTTTTGAGTGAGTGGAAGTAGAAAGCTAAAATCTATTTAAAGTATTCTTAAAGTAACTAAAAGGTTGTTATGGGGTTCACTGGAGTCATAACATGCCTATTATTTTTATAAAATTTGAATTAGGAGGACGCACACACAAATAATTGAGCAGAGACAAGAGATAACAAGAATTTACACGAAATAAGAATTTAGATCCCATGGCGATGCCCTAAATCAATAGCACCCAATTGAATGTTTACACAGTTAAGTATTATTAAAGTAGGCCAGGATCGATGCCAATATTTAAAACTGATTTAGATTGTCTGCATTTCTTCTTCTTGATTTAGATTGTTTTCAGTTTTCTTTATTGCATCCAGATTAATGCTGTCCTGGTTATGTTTACTATTTGCGGTGCTTTTGTATCTTAGCAAAGTCCTGCAATCTACTCTGATTCTCCATTTACGTTTTGTAACCGATCTTTCTTACCATTTGCGTTTTTAACTTTGGTTCTGTCAGAATAGATGATTTTGGTTGTTTATTTATCTTTATAATATTTTGACTGTCATGAAGAATAACTGCATGATAATGCTTTTGGAATGTCCTTTTAGAAATATAAACATGAAGCTAGTGTGGTTATAAACATTATTATGGATAATATCCTGGTTCTACTAAGATATATAAGTACCCTATTTGCTTATTTTTCATTTCATTAATATTAATCCAATTACCTTTTGTTTAGAACTTTTATGTATTATGCCCCCTTGATGATATGAGAGCCTACCACAGCCCCCTTACATATCTGATTGTATGGGCATGAAAAACATAATAATTATTGCAATGAAAACTTGGTTGTAATATTCTAAACCTAATGGTTAATTAAAAGAACTAAGAAAAACCTAAATTTCCATTTAATAAATTGAGTAATTATATTTTAACTAAGTAAGAATTTTTTTTCCATCTGGTGCACCCCCAGTTTGGGATCCCCTGGTTTATAATGTATTTTACCTTGTAAAGTAAATAAGTTTTTAATTACATATAGGGCATCAAGACCAATGTCACCTGTTCCTAACTTTTCTGACATTTCAAAATTGTCTTCTGAAGATAAAAATGTCAATAGAGAAGCGGTGACTGACAATATGGATGATAAAACAATTAATGGTAATGGAGAAGGAGATATGCCGCTGGATGTGAAGGAGAATGCAATTCCTGCACCTTCCGAACTGAATGGAAACAGTGAAGACACTACAAAGATATGTAATGGGATGCTGTCGAGGGATGCTTCAAGCGTTGATTTAGCTAGCGAAGTAAATGTTCAGAACACTCTTGCTGCGATAGCTCAGATTGATGCACAAAATTGTGGATTACCGTTACCTATTTTTTCAAATGTAAGTATTTAATAGCTCTTATGTTCATTATATAATAATTTAATTGATCATTGGTGTACATTAAATTGTTACAAAATTATTACATACTATTTTTTATTAAATAATATATACAAGTATAAATTATAATAAATAGTATGTAAATATATATATACAAAATAATTACAATTGTTTCTTACAAAATTACATTCTAAGATACAATAAACAAAACATTGTCTACATACCTTGCACGCTCAGTGGTTTCTGGGACATAGGGGGTGAACATTTTTTCCATGCTTGAAAAGCTTTGTTCGAAAACCTCCATGTCCCATTAGAATCTGAGAAAACCAACAATCAGGGAGGAGGAGGACCCATGTCATCTCAAGGCATGATCTGGTGGTGGGGAAGTACTTCCTTAGGCCTCGGCCACATTGGCGCACCGCCCTTAGCCCTTGCTAATCCCATGCCCCATCGCACCGCACCTCACCCCTCGCCCTTCACCCCAGGCCTGTCCACAACGGGGCACTTTACCTAGCACCTCCGTCACCTTTAAAGGGAAGCTGGACCTCTCCATAGATAGTAAAAACATCGTGATGCACACGCGGAACATTATCTGACGGAGTGATTGTGCTGGATCCAATGTCATCTCATCTTTCATAAATATTTAATATTATAAAACATATATTAAATTAAATGAGTATCAATTTATACTATTGAAGTCTTTTCAGAAATGAAGGATTGTCTTAAATCATTGGTAAAAATCTGAATTAGATATGAATAATAGGTAAATATTAATTTTACATAAATATCAATTAGCAATATCAGTATGTTATATCCCCAAGTAATTACACCCAATTAATCAACAACGTCCTAGGGAGTTGGTAAAAAATTAAGTCAGATTAGAGTAAATCCTTATATATATAAAAATCTCAGAAACTACTCAACCGATTTTAATGAAATTTTGCTCAATGTATATAGTTTTTGCTAACTTAATAGATGGGATAGTTTTTAACTTGATTAGTGACAAAAATAATTCTTATATAGTGAATTATTGCAAATACAGTAGATCGTGTTACGATTTATTAACATGGCTTCACATGTCGATTTCATAACCTTTTTGTTTACAAGCATGCTATTATAATTACGGTTATAATCATTTTGTATTGTGTTATTAGTAAGTGCAGTTATTTGGTCTTATTGTTCCATCTGCAGGCAAATAGTAGTAAAAATCTTTATATTTATTATTAATTTTCATTTATGAATAAATCAAGAAAAGGTTACAACAAAGTCTCAATCATTTATGAATAAATCAAGAAAAGGTTACAACAAAGTCTCAAAAGTGTATGTATTTTTCCTTCCTTTTCCTTTTTTATTTGTAATCTTTCCAATTCCTAACTAAGTGCTCAAACACTTTGCTGTGGTCCACCCCGATATCAACTTTTAGAAAAGTAAATACATTTTAGGCTATAATTAGAATAGTCCTTATATATGTGTAAAATTTAAAAAATGTCAGCGAAGATTTTGTATTGTATTATGTAAGTGCAGTTATTTGTTCATAGTGTTCCATCATTATATTCCACTGGCAAATAGTTGTAAAATCTTTGTATTTATTCTTAATTTTAATTAAAGAATAAATCAAGAAAATGTTACTACAAATTCTCAAAAGTGTAGGTATTTTTCCTTCCTTTTCCTTTTTTATTTGTATTCTTTCCAATTCCTAGCTAAACACTAAAACAATTTGCTATGGTCCACTGGTCCATCCTGATATCAACTTTTAGGAAAGTAAACTCTATTATTCTAAATAAATATTTGAAAATTAACCTTAATCTTTATCATTGAATATTGGATTGACTTTGTATTTATTTAATGATATCGTTAAAGGTCCCTATCCTAATTATACCTGGATCGGCAAACTTTAAAACTCTCACTGTAGCATCGTCCGATTAGCTTTAGTGGCATAAAGTGATGTTAAATCAAACAAACAAACAAAGATATTAGGATATAATTAATTCAACGCATTATAGCTAATGAGCCACAGCAACGCGTGGCCGGGTCTGCTAGTTATTATATAATTAATTAACAGTATAAAAATGTCCGATAAATGATGGCGCCGTAAAGCCCGCTGGCATGAAATTTTCCGTTTTCAATTTATATTATAGCTATGAAGCATTTATTTTAGTAGTAATCCTTGGATATTTTAAATAAAAAATATCCTTGGGTATAAAAATTAAATTTAATATCAATGTTTATTAATATTTACATAAGAAATCATTAATGCCAGTAACTGAATTATTTGAAAAATAGAAATTCGATTTGCTCGAAATAGCATTGGCTCCTTTCTCCGGCTATCCCAATGGCATAGGTATTTCAAAACCAAGTTAGCATTATTTCATATGAAACATGAGTGGAGATGAAATGAAAGAGAGAATAAAAAATAAAATGAAGCGAAAGAGAGATGTCTCTTCTTCATTTCAAACCCCTCTTGATTCTTAATGACATGGCTGACATTTTCCGTATTTTGTTCATTCTGATAAGCAATAATTTTGTGTTTTGCAATTTTTGTTTTGTGTTATGAGAAAAGTGTAGGTAAGAAATGTGAAAGTCTATAAAAGACTTATGAGTTTGTATGGACCTGTTATATTATTTTGTGTTTACCTATTTTCTACTTAAGTGTTTTTCTTAAGCATCGTGTGTTAAACTTTTTCTTCGGGTCAAATGTAGCTCACTGTATCCACTTGTGGATATAAAAAATTAATAAAATGATATGATCAATTTGAATTATATATTTTCAGTTATGAAAATTGATTATAATTGGTAATTATTTCTCAAGGCCTTTTTTTTGTCGATGCACCATAACTTCTTAAATACTTAATCAAATTTCATGAATGAGGCATCTTGACCATTACACCGGAAAAATATACAAATGACTCATTTCGCCTTCGATTGCGAGTTATTAGTGCAAAACCTCGGTTTTTGTGAGAAAAATGGTTGTAGAAGTTTCTAATTGGTGACAATCTTTTCAGGTTTTTTAAGGAGAACATTTTCGGTCATATATATTTTTTCGATTAACCCCTTCTTCAACGAGTTGTAAGCGAAAAATTGCAATTCTCAGTGAAAATGGTCGCAGGGCTTTTTCGAAGGGCTTTTGTCGAGACGAATATTTTTGGTTATATACACTTTTCCGATTGCTGCCGTCGTTTGCTAGTTACAAGAAAAAACCTGCGATTTAGTCAATAGAATCAGTGCACTCGCTTTCTGCGAAACCAATATATATATTTACATAAGTATGTAGCATTTTCAAGGGTGCGCTCTTTCAATGACATCTATGTCTGTGTAAAACAAAACCACCAACAAACAATCACAGATGAACATATCGTGATTTCAAGCATAGTGTTCAAAGAGTTCCTGTAAACACATAAATACTGTGTAAATATGTAAATACCTTATGTTTCAAAAAACAAATAATCTACAATTTAAACACATCTATTCTTTACTTCAACCCTCACCTATGCCCATGATGCACTAATACGCACTATACGATACTAAATATAAGGTGTGTACTCTAATTAAGTTGGATTTAAGTAAGTTAGAGTGGGAATGCTTCGCATGTGTCAGCTAGTAATTTTTATTTTAGAGTTATATGTTTTTATGTTTGAACAGTGAGATCCTGAATTCATTTCGTTGCAATTAAATTTTTTAATATCATGTTATTTCATCTTTTATTTATGTCATCAATGAAATTCAAACTTAAATTTTCCTCTAGGGTTACCTCTGTCTTCCATATTTATCTCTGCCATATATGGATGTTCTTACTGATCCTAATATTCGAGGTTACGTTGTCGGTGCAACCAATGTTCTGTTTAAACAAAAGAAGAACCTTGCTGATGTTATTATCGAGGTAAGTTAATTTTTATAATTTATTGTAAGTTTATGTTATTTTATATGAGAGTAGTAAACATATGTTAAAAAATGAAAAACAAGCAAAAGGAAAACCATGTTTATAACTACTTTCTGCCAATAGGAGTTGATGTCGGTATCATTTTGCTGTTGGTTTTGTGACAAATAACTGTTTACATGCAATTTTTAAGTTGACGTATTTATCAAAGATCTGATAACTGAGCTATACGAGGTGTGTGAGAAAAGTAATGAGATTGGCAACACTGCGGGAGATCTGGCAATGTTGTGTCTACCGGCCGATGCTAAATCTGATTGTTGATCCCTTCCACTTTCTCAGTCTGAGTTACAAATCCGTACAGTTAACACTTTAGTTTTGACAGCGCCATTAGTAAAGTTGTGTTTTCATTGTGCGTCACAGAAATGGAGCATCGGAATTTAGAGCAACGTTGTGCAATAAAGTTTTGTGTTAAACTTGGTGAATCCGCGAGTGTGGCTTTTGAAAAGTTGAAACAGGCCTATGGGGAACAGTGCTTATCGAGAGCACAAGTTTTCCGCTGGCACAAATCATTTTTGGAAGGCCGAGAACACGTTGAAGATGAACCTCGCTCAGGGAGACCTTCGACTTCAAAAACTGACGAAAACATGGATCGTGTGAGGGCTCTCCAGGACAAACTGTCAACCAAGTGTTTTATAAAAGTGTCCTTGAAAAGTTGAGGAAAAGAGTGAACCGTGTGAGACCAGAAATTGTAGACAAGTGGATGCTTCATCATGACAATGCTCTGTGTCACACGGCCATTACCATCCGTGAATTTTTGACCTCAAAACGCATAACTGTTGTTTCTCAACCCCCCTCCCTATTCACCTGATTTAAGTTCTTGTGACTTTTTCCTCTTCCCGAAATTGTAACATGTCCTAAAAGGACGTCATTTTGGAACTATGGAGGACATTCAAAAGACTGTGACCGACCAGTTAAAAGCCATACCAATTGAAGACTTCCAGCGCTGCTACCAAGAGTGGGAACGACGACTCCGTCGAGGTATAGCTGCCCAAGGGAACTACTTTGAAGGGGATAACATTGTTGTTTGAAAATAATAAAAACTTTGGTTAGTATGAAATCAGTCTCATTACTTTTCTCACACACCTCGTATGAAGGATGAGGCTGAGCGTTTACTCCTTGCAGTTTCAACTACTATCCCTTGGCCAAATGGAAATATTGTAGTTTGCAGGACTATTTGGCTTGGTTCCTGCTGGCCAAAGCGGAGTACTTTACATTAAAAATAGCATAAACTTAGTTTAACTGTTCATGATTAAGGGTTAACTTAGCTTTTCGCACTGATAATGCTTAATTTTTAATATGTACTTAGCAGTATTACTTGTAGAATTAAGTTGACCTCTTGGCATTAAAACCCTCCAGCCATTTATCACCTTCTGGTTCCCTCCCTTGGTGCTTAATTTCATACTGATTCATCATTAGGTGGATAAAAAACAAAAACAAAATAATAAATAACAAACTGTAATAAGAGACCCTTTCTAAGAAAATCTCCAGCCTGTTTAACTAAAATATCTAGGGTTTATTTGGCAATTCTTTTAAACAATTTAAAGCATTTCTTATTTAGTTTAAATGTTTATAAGAAATTTTTTTTTCCATTAACACCGCTGCAACGCTATTATATCTCTGAATTTTATAATTAATAATCAACAAACAAAATATTATCATGTTTATTAGAGAAAGTTGATCACAACACACTTAATATATTCATAGAATTGAAACATCTGTTTTTAATAATTAAAAATCATAATTATAGGAAGGTTACAACAGTCCTCCCCCACTAATTTGAAAACAGTATGACATAATTTACAATTAATATTTAATATAACTGAATACAATAAAACGGAAAACAAAATTATAAATAATGAACTATGACTTGATGAGATCGAATTGAGTTTATAGTTTATATAATAGATAGTCACTTAAGTGTGATGGGAGGTGGCGGGGTCTAGTTGATCGTCATAACTCTTGTGGTTGAATTTGCACTGGTTGAGGGGCAATGTTCTCTGGAGGTGGCTCACTCGTATGTTGGATGTTTGGAATGCCAAAGGTTACTCTCCTTTGTTGAATTCTGGAAGGTCCCTCTTCGATATTCGGTTGACATGGTACTCTTGTTGATACCAACTGGTTTATGTGGCGTTTCAAATAGCGGCCTGAATCCAATTGCATGATGTAGTGTAGTAATCCTAAGCACTTCTTTACAACTCCGAATTCCCATATTTCGCACTTATTAGTGTACGTGCGAGCCTGAACCCTCTCCCCCACTAAGAGAGAGCGTACTGCGGGTGGAGTCAAATCTGACGTTTTCATCTTCTTCGGAAATATGGCATCCAGACGAATCCGGAACTTTCTGTTGAGGTACGTCTCTGCTGGGGTTCCTCCGCAGGCCAAGGGGGTTGCCCGATAGTGAAACAGGTATTCCTGTACTTTTTCTGACATTGTACCAGGCTGGTTTATCATTGATTTTAGCCAATGCTTAAAAGTTTGTACATGTCGTTCAGCGAGACCATTTGTTGCGGGATGACCTGGTGCGATTAATTTTTGTGAGATGCCATGTGTTGTGCTAGAAGTCCGGAATTGTTCACTGGTAAATATTGCAGCGTTATCCGATACCAAATTGTCTGGGTATCCATGTGTTGAAAATATTTCATTCAATAGCTTGATGGTTAATGCAGAAGTTGGTGCTTCTCTTTTTGGAAGGGTTCTAATCTCGGCCCATTTTGATTTGGCATCCACCACGATTAAAAAATTATGTTCTTCAAATGGCCCGGCGTAGTCTTTGTGGATGCGCTCCCAGTTTGATTCAGGCTCATCCCATGGATGAACTACCACTTTAGGAGGGTTACTAAGCAATCTTGGACACTGCTTACAACTTTTGACAAGGTCCTCGGTTTCACGGTCGATCCCTGGCCAATAGACATAACGTCTTGCCAGTTGTTTCATCTTTGTTATCCCAACATGTGTTGTATACAGTTCCTTAAGTATTAGCTTTCTCATACTTCTTGGGATAACAACTCTGTCCCTCCTAAATAAGATGCCATGCGATATGGTGAACTCTGAGTCTTATGGTAAGGATTGTAAATCATAGATAACCTTTGCCAAATCAGGGTCCTTAATTGTTTCTGCTCTAATTTGGTCGGCAGTGATATAACAGTTCGTTATTTGGAATAAAGAATCAGAGTATAACTGGTAAACTTCCTCATTAATATAAATATCAAGTGACTTCACATCCTGGTACACTGGTGCACGTGATAGGCAATCAACATTTTCATTCTCTTTCCCTTTTTTAAATTGCACGGAATAATCGAAACCTGAGAGAAATGAAGCGTAGCGTAGGAGCTGAAGTCATTTGGGGCAATGCTCGATTATGGCTAAAAATTCTTGTAAGTGGTTCATTATCAGTGACTAGAAGGAAGTGCCTTCCAAAGATATAATTGTAAAAGCGTTGCATCACGAAACTTATAGCCAAGGCCTCACGGTCGAGTTGACTGTAGTTTTTTTCCGTGGAAGTTAAGGACCTTGACGCAAATGCTATTGGTTTTTCAATTCCATCGACCACATGACTGAGTATAGCTGCGATTCCCATGGGACTGACGTCTGAAGTTAGCACGATTGGTAACTGCGGATCAAATGGTACCAATACCTTGTCGCTGCACATTTATTTTTTCAAGCTCAAGAATGCTTTTTCTCAGGAAGTGTTCCAGTCAAATCGCTGCTCTTTTTGTAGTAACTTTCGAAGTGGAAATGATATAGTTGAGTAGTGGGGGATAAATCTGGAGTAATAGGTCATCATTCCTAGGAAGCGTCTTACATCATCTGTATTGGAAGGGCGTGGCATTTCTGATATTGCTCTTAATTTATCTGGTGACTTCATGATTTTGTTAAATTCCACTACGTGGCCCAAATATTCAATCCTTTCTTCGAAGAATGAGCACTTTGCTTTATTAATGTGGAGGCCGTATTCCGTCAATCTTTTAAGACATAATCGGAGGTTTCGAGTGCAGTCCTCTAAATCTGACCCGTGAACAATAATATCGTCAAAATACGCTTGGCATTTTGGTAAGACTGATAAGATCTGATACATCACTTTATTGAATTCAGATGGAGCCGTTTTGATTCCAAAGCTTAAGCGATTCATACGGTACATGCCTCTGTGTGTGGTTATGGTTTGTATTATACTGCTTTCTTCGTCAACTGGGAGATGTAGATATGCTTTAAATAAATCCAGTTTGCAGAAGTACCTGGAGTTCCTCAGACTGCTTAGTACGTCTTCAATACGGTTGATGGGGAAATTTGCTGAGACAAGTCTTTCATTTACACCAGCTTTATAGTCAACGCAAAGTCTGACTCCTCCATCTGGCTTAGGTATGACTACTAATGGTGAACCCCAGTCACTTGTTGTGACTGGAGTAATAATAGCTGCTATTTCCATTTCATCCAGCTCCTTGTTAACTTGTTCTCTCAGAGCAAATGGAACATTCCTTTCCTTTGCAAAGGAAGGTTTAGCATCTTTCCTCAGTTTTAGAGATATTTTTATGTTTGGGATGCAGCCTAATTTTTTTTCAAAAATTTCCTTTAATTCAATTCCAAGTTGCCTGATCCAGTCAAGGTCATGCCCCTTAGGGACCAAGAGTAATTCTGATATAATGCTTCTTTTCTTATATTGGATCTTGAGTGTTAGTTGGCCTTAACATGGCACAATGTTTTTTGAATAATCTCTAAATTTAATGCTCCATGGATTAAGTTTTTCATTTAACCCAAGCTGTAAAAATTTGTCCTTGGCAATATTGAGAACCTTGCTCCTGAATCCACTTCCATTTCTTGCGGCTTTCCATTTAGCAAAACTGTTATAAGATACTTCTCCGAAACTGAATTGATTTCATACAAGTCAATAACTTGTTTGAGGTAATCAACCCCTTTAGAAGACTGGAGAAAATCTTTTTACCTTCTTTTTACATTCACACTCTTTGTGAAAGTTACAATCTGTTCATTTCCTTTTAAGATCAACTATATACTCAGGGATTGTTTGGTCAGCTCTTTGAATTGTAGAGAAAAAGTAATGATGCGAAACGGCTGTGTTTTTCTTTGGTGATAGCATCACAGTTAGGTTGTTTGTTTGTTTGTTTAACGTCCATTTTTATGCTACTAAGGCTAATCGGACGATGCTACAGTGGGAGTCCTAAATTTGGCCTATCCAGGTATAATTAGGATAGGGATCTTTAACGAGTACCTGACATCGTACAGGCTCGGGACCTCCATTTTACGTCCAATCCGAGGGACGGCGCTAAGGATTTTTTACTCCCATTAAAAAATCCTTGGGCCACCTCTGGAATTAAACCCGCGATCTTTAGTATTGTAGGTTGCCATGCTAACCACAACACCACAGGTGACCCCTGTGACAGTTAGGTGCTCAATAAGTTTATCAAATGTTAAGTTTTTAATTGGGTTATCCGGGCCTAAAATTACAGATAAGTTATTGTAATGGTTCGATCCAATGGATGTGCATAATAGTTGAGCTTTTTTCACTGGGTCGCTTATATTCTTTAAACTAAGATATTGATCAGAACGTTCGAGGTAATTTGAGAAATTTTCCCTATTTTGATCAAAATTTTCGAATGGTGCGGTGTTTGTGCTGGGGTTATGTTGCCAAGATTGCATACCTTGAAGTACCTGTTTAAATGCTTCCATCATTTGATTAAATTGTGCTTGATCCATTTTCTTGTTAATTTATTTTATTTTTTTTTTTACTTTCACTTACCTATATATGAAATATATAGTAAGTGGAAGTATTGCGATCGTGAAAATTTTCGACTTCCGGTTTTCAACGGAAATACACGTTTTGGGGTCCCCTGAGTAAAAATAACCAAGTCCCGCGAAATGGTCTGTGTGTGTGTGTGTCTGTGTGTGTGTGTGTCTGTGTGTGTGTGTGTCTGTGTGTGTGTGTGTGTATGTGAACAGACTAGCTCAAAAACTATAAACCGTGCGAACCTGAAATTGGGTATTTAGAGTATAAGCCCGCGATGTGACAGCAAAAATTTCATGAAATTTGCTCAAAGGTAGGGGGTACTTTATTTAATAACTTTTTAAGTTTTTTTCGATTTTCTCAAAAACGGCTCTAACGATTTTGATTAAACTAAGTATTTAATCTATTTATATGCCTGAAATATGACTGTAAAAATTTCATCAAAATTGATCAACCGGAGGGGGGACTTTAGTTAATAAATTTTGTATCATTTTCACATGTTTTTTTTATTTACTCAAAAACGGTTTTAACGATTTTGATCAAACTTGGTATTTGATGTATTTATATGCCAAAGATGTGATAACCAACATTTCATCACAATTGATCAACCGGAGGGGGGACTTTACTTAATAAACTTTGTATCATTTTCACGTGTTTTTTTTATTTACACAAAAACAGTTTTAACGATGTTGATCAAACTTGGTATTTGATGTATTTATATGCCAAAGATGTGATAACCAACATTTCATCACAATTGATCAAGCGGATGGGGGACTTTACTTAATAAATTTTGTATCATTTTCACGTGTTTTTTTTATTTACTCAAAAACGGTTTTAACGATTTTGATCAAACTTGGTATTTGATGTATTTATATGCCCGAGATATGACTGTAAAAATTTCATCAAAATTGATCTACGGGAGGGGGGACTTTACTTAATAAATTTTGTATCATTTTCACGGGGTTTTTTATTTATTCAAAAACGGCTTTAACGATTAACAAAAATAAGATATGAATGTAGAAAAATGTGTGACTTTGGGAAATGATATTTAGCAAAACACGTCAATTTCTAATCTAAGTAAGTTGGTAAGTGAAAGTTGTGTGTTGCGCGCACACACCAGATTTTTTTAAGTATTTATTAGAATACTAAAATACACTAGAAAGGCTGATACTCACGTAATGTTAAAAAAAAAAAGTTTCCTCTTGGCCCAATAATTCAGACTAAAGAGAGAGCTGCGGGATGTTATTTGCAGAACTAAATGATCCCATCCTCGTCGCCAGTATTATATCTCTGAATTTTATAATTAATAATCAACAAACAAAATATTATCATGTTTATTAGAGAAAGTTGAACACAACACACTTAATATATTCATAGAATTAAAACATCTGTTTTCAATAATTAAAAATCATAATTATAGGAAGGTTACAACAAACGCTTCATAGAGATTAATGGCAGTAAGAATGCCAGGAGGCTTAGACTCCATGAGCTGTTGTGCCATCTTTGTATGGATGATTGATCCTCCATCAATAAATTGTGTAAAAGATTTTAAAGTGGCATGTTGGAGTTGAGGACCATGCTATTTCAGCCTTCACTCTAAAAAAAATATCTCACTGGATTTTTCTTAGGCGAAGAGCAGTTAGAGTTGATGAAGCTAACTGTCAGAGGCCACCTTGGGATGCCAATGTCAGTTTCCTACAATATTTACAGATGTTCAGATTAAAAGTTTTATCTTATATAATTTATTCATTTGTTGTACTAAATGTATAAAATATTTTTTTTTTATTATTAGAAATAGGGTAACTGTTTTTTTTTTTAGAAATAAGGTAACTAGTTGACAGTTTAAGAAAAAAAAATTATATTATTGATACTGTTTACCAATATATTGATGTTAGCATGGTCTTTGTTATGAATTTAGTTAGGCCAATCCCTCTAGAAAACTGAGAATACAATATCCTATGCTCTACATTTACGGTTTTTCTAAAAAATGATTTCTTAGAAACTTCTAAAATGAATCAATAGTTGACACATCAAAATGTTAAGGTTTAGTAAGTTGACATTTATGGTTTTTAAGTTGACAAAAGCATTAATATTTGATTTCCTCTGAATTTTAATAGGTAATAAGAACTATAATAAAATTTCAACAATTTAATTATTTTATACACAAAATGAGCTGAAAGGAGACAAGAAAAAACAAAAACATATTTAAACGAAAAATGAGATCATCCAGTTAAGTAATTATGATAAATAGATTTAGTAACGGTCAAAGTTTCTTTTTTTTAATGTTGGGTTTGCACAATTTTCGACTCTCCAATGATTGAACTTCACTCTTCCGGTGCCCTTTTAGACAATTAAAGATTGCCACAATCGTTGGTTGGATGAAATGTGTAGCATTTTGATAGAGTGAGACTAATAGCAAGTATCCCATATTCTTTGCAGATCGGGAAGTGGGGAGAGTCAGATGAGACGCTTGTCCATATAGGAATAGTATTATTGGCAATACAATTTCGCTCTCAACGATCCATGGATAGAGCTCATTAGTGATAAATTATAAAATAAGACACCTGTCATCCATACAGACTCAGACTTCCATAAACCACCCCCAGATGGAACATTATTTGCTAATTTTGGCGGTAGTTGACATCGATGTCAACTATTGAAATTATGAATTAATATCTATTCTAATAGTTGACACCTACATTTAAGCCCTAAAACATTGTATAAAAACATTAAAAAGGATATCAAATGATTCTCATGAACTTAATGAATACCATTAAAGTAATTAAAAAATAATTGAACTCAAATAAACCAACTAAAAAGCTTATTTAGGTTGACTTCCACCCTAATGAAACAGGATAGCAGAAACCAAGTTTTTAGGCCACTAGAAAATTTGCCATTACAACCTCTCACTAATAAGATTGAGTTTTCATCAAACTAATGTCGATGGCAGCATACGAGGTGTGGCTATTAAATAACGAGACTGACTCTGCTACAGAAGAAGTGCGCATGCGCCAAACGCCAGCAACCAACAGCTGTCATCGTGAAGCCTTCTCTTTCGAATGTAGTGCCTCTCGCTTCTGTAAACAAATCAGTACAGCCGTAGCCTTCGTTCGCATTAAAGTTATTTTTTTGTTTTGCTGGAAAAATGTTAAGTGTAACAGTAGAGCAACGAATTGTTGTGAAATTTCATGTGAAACTTGGAAAAACCGCCACTGAAACTTATAATTTATTCAAAGAAGTGTCCACCATCCATGCACTGGAAGAGCCCATCTTCACCGAGAGCCAAAAAAGCTCGAATGAGCAAATCAAAATTCAAAGCAATGTTGATTGTTTTCTTTTCGATATTCATGGGATTGTATACCTTCACTGGGTTCCTGAAGGTCAAACGATTAATCAACATTACTACCTTCACTTTCTTGCTGAACTCCGCGAAAGAATAAGGAAAAAACGACCTGAATTGTGGAAGGACAAGTCATGGGTTCTCCACCAAGACAATGCGCCGGCTCATTCCGCATTGTCTGTTAAGAGGTTTCTAGCCAAATTCAGCATCCCAGTGTTAGACCATCCGCCTTATTCGTCGGATCTTGCGCCGTGCGACTTCTATCTGTTTCCTAAGGTGAAATCTGCATTAAAAGGAACAAGATTTGAGTCTGTTGAAGCTTTGAAAGGGAAAGCGGCACGCGTCCTGAAGGAGCTGACATAAAAAGACTTCCAGCACTGTTTCGAACAATGGAAGATTCGCATGGAGCGTTGTAGGGATAGAGGAGGGGTGTATATTGAAGGTGATAATAAGTAAAAATGTATGAAATAAAAATAAAATGTTTTACAGTGTCAGTCTCGTTATTTAATAGCCACACCTCGTAGCTTACTAGTATAACTTGGCGTATTACCGCCAAATTTCGAACCAAAATAATCAACCCTGAATCTTAATATTCACACTTTTTGTGCAAAATGTCAACTATTGGGGCACTGTATGGTACAGTTACTCTACTTGATCCTAATTTTTTTTTTAGCTAGAAACTGGCCTGATCGAGAGTAGTGATTTGGATTTAAGGCGAGCTGGTCACCTATCTACTGAAGATCTAAGGTTTGGGGAATATCTTGTGCGCCACGTGTCAGATATGAGAGGAGATTATCTTGACGGAGTTGGCTGGGAAGGAGGCGACGATTGGGTCCGTGCACAGTTCCATGCCTATACCTTGTCGTTGCTGAGGACATCTTTGTTACCAGGTAAATGAGTAATCCCTTAATGGAATTTAATTATAAACTACATTTTTTAAAGTTTTTTTAAGTTACCCGTTACACTTCAAAACAATGACTGGTGGCCATTTTCTGAATAAGACCCTAGACCCCAAGTTTAAACACTTGAAATTTATTACCTAAAAATGTTATTCAGCAATTTTATACATGAAAAGTTTTTATTTAAAAAAAAAAAAAAATCTAACTCCTAACGTCTCTTATTTATTCATCTAATTTTGAAAATTTTATTATCTGTAACTTTAAAAATTGATGGATAAATAATGAAAATTTTGAATTATAATTTTTTTTATTCCAGAAACCAACCATTTAGTCATGGTTTAGAATCCTCAAAGGTTGGCCTCGGTTGGGGACAAAACCGCAGTTCTTTCAACACTGATAATTTAAATTATTATTTTTAAAAATTGAAATGTATTCGTTTATGTTACCATTCAAAAATATATGAATCAACAAAAAAAATTTGTCTAAACATTTTTTTTTTTTTTTTTTTTTTTTTTTTTTGTAATATTGCCTTAAATAGGTGGGTGCAGGTTTCTATCTTTCATAAAGTAAAATGTGTAAACTCATCTGCTTGAAAGTTTTTCTTATTTAACATGATTCATGATTCTCAAAGAATCATTCTATTTGGCCCGTTTTCTTCATGCTATTGTCTAGTCAATATCTTACTCCCTTGGAAAATGACATAACTTTGCTCCTGTTTTCCAGTTTTGGGAAATACTAATTGAAGGGTCAGGGGGAAAAACCAAGGTAATCCACTTTTTGTTGATTTGAAACAAATGGTGCCATCTAATAGTATAGGAAGTGTACTTTCTTTTCATACTTGTTACAGTCGAGAAAAAAAACGATAGTCCACATAAAATCGATACAAGGGGGAAAAACAGCTGAAGTCCTGAGTATCGGGCAAAGATTAACAGTAGTCCATTTCTGTGGTTGTAGTGTAAATGAACTGTGATTTTAATTCAAGTGAAGATGAATACAAGTCCACAAAATTAACAAAAAGAAAGAAAAAAAACTCTGGCGAATGTCTGATGTCATGAAAAACCTCAGACTTTCAACTCACGAGTCAGGCGAAAACTGTTTTTGTAAACGATTTAATTGTTTTGAAAAAGTTCCTTTATCTGCAAGAAACAAAATATTATCTTATTTTAATAATATGTCGTCAAGAGATGAGCAAAATGCCTTCCTTGGCGGTCTTATAACTGTTATACCAATCAAAAGTTGTCGTCCCAGAACAAATTCTGAGGTATCTATACCAAATAAATCTTCTTATGTTTATAAAGTTACAGTGAAAGATGAGAACAAGAATTATCAATACAGTGATGTTCAAGTTTGTTTGAAGGTTTTTTTATCAATGCATGGCATTGATGAAACTCGAGTCCGGTTCATTAATAAAAGTTTAATTAATACTGGGATGGGGCAAAAAGATCAACGCGGGAAACATAACAATCGACCTCACAAAAAGTCGATTTTCATAAAGAAAAACTGACGTGATTTGACTTGGTGGAAGTAATGTTGATTCTCCATTTTTTGAACCACTTTTCTAGTTCAAATGGATGGTTTTGAAGGGTGAAGGGTGCGATGGTAGGATTTTGATGTGATAAAAGGATAGCTGTGTTAACAGCGAAGCTAAAGATGATGGTGCAAGGGTGCTCAGGGATATATGATGTGTAGACAGAATATAGAAACAAATTTATTTCTATTAGCAAATAGAAATAAATAATATAAAATAGAAAAAGTAATAATAATTTACAGGTCACTAACAAATAAGTAATGGACTACAGTGGTCCCCCCCCCCCCCAATAATGAGCAGTTTGGCGATGTTTTGTTATTTCAGGGGCATTAATAACTACTATTTGGTTTTGGAAATTTTGTACATTGGTATAGAATTATCTGGGTTATGAGAGGAATATGTTTTGTGAAACTAATTTTAACTTTTGGAAAAAGGATCAAGGGGACCATAAACTTTAAATTTCATTTTTCTCAGAATGGACTAGATTGGACTACCGCGGTTTTTACCCATGACCCTTCAATTTTCCTGGTTGTTAACTCATCCATAGTGAGGGGGTTGCTTTTATTTTTGAAACCTTTGATTGCTATTATAAGTAATATTTGTTTATCTGAATACGTATATGTTTATTAATATTTGCTTATTCTGAATATGTAATAGTAATTTGTGTTATTTCCTCCATTTCAGAAGGTAGCAAGGAGATCGAACAGTTCAACAAATGGTATATCGCAGCTTTGCATGAAAGCCCCAGTTATAAACAATGGTTAGCCAATCCTCAGTCACAAAATATAACATCTGAAGTGAATCCTGGCCATCCCTTTGCTGGGCAGCTGAGTGTTCAGGACATGAAGCTGCGTCTAGCGCAGTAAGTATTTTCATTCATTATTAGTACTCTTGACAATTAATTCGGAACGATTAATATATGTATGTTAATAAACAATATTCATAGATATATGAAAAAGTGGAAACAAGGCCACCCCAAAAAGATGGTGCTCAAATAGTGTCAACTGGGAGAACATTTTGGGGTATTACCCTTAGTTATTTAGAAGAAAGGAAGTTTGATATCTAGCTAAAAAATTACAGGAAGGAACCAAATGGTCCTATATTTTTTACCCGTTGCTGCCTTCGGGTTAATCCGTTGTTTGTGAGGAAACTTTTCTTTTGTGGCATGCGAAGACAAATGGGTTACTTTGATGACCGATAGTACTGTTTTTTCTTACTTCCTAGAATCCAGATTTTGTTTAGGGTAGTAATACTTCAGAAGAAATAATCCTGTTTATACATTTCTTCGTATTCTAGGAATCAGTTAGGTAGGAATCCCATTCTTTTTCAATTTTTTAAACATGACTGTGACATTCGTGGAATATGATTAAATTTTCGGGGAGGGGACTTGTTTATTTTTTACTTCATATCAGTTATTGTCTTTTCCAAAAGTGTAGGGGAGAGCGGGGTTGGTTGGAAACAGTTTTAACTTTTTTGATTGTTGAGTCGTTCCTGTTAATATAATCCCAATAGGGCTGATACCACTGTAAACTCCAAGTATTAGAGTACTTCAAGTATTTCTTTCACCACATAATATTTAATACTAAGATCATAGGAAATTGAAGAATTCGTCAATCCAGAGTATGACAGACTGGCCTAGAAGGTGGGGTTGTTTAGCAATCTCATTCAAGTACTACCTGACACATATTATTGTTATTAAAAGCTGCATTATAATGTTATCAAAATTTTGAATTGGTTTTTAACAGCTTTTAAGGGAAAATAGAAGAAGATAGAAGTTTAGACTGTCGTCACTTTCTGCATTAGAAAAATTGCTCTCATCCTCCTAGCTGGAACTAAAGACTATTGGTAGTTTCACCTTTGTTTATATTTACCTTGCTTTTGTATTGTATTGCTTTTATGTGTATTTAAAAATTATATACCTAATTTTTCATTTTTCGTTTAATCTGTTTTTCGGTTAATCCGTTCAATTTTATCCTGCCTGATGGCAATGGATTAAAAGGCAAGTATAGTTTGGTAATCAATAAAACCACCTAATCAACTTATTTTTACCACTCTATTTTTGTTTCATAAACCATAAATTAATGTGACTATATAATACTAAAAAAATGAAAATATTATTCAAAGCTTTCAAAAATTAAAGGCCAGAAAAATTTTTATAATGAAGTGAGGTCATATTTGGAGGAAGGAACAAACATTTTTATAAAATTCAAAACCTCATTTCGTTGTAAAATTCAATGAGGTATTTTCAAAATGAAAATAAGGTATAAAAAATTATGAAATCGATGTTCCCAATTGGAAACCATCATCAGTAAATAGTTAATAATAATTGATTATTATTATAAAGTAGAAACTCGCCTATCTGACCTCGCTGGTGAAGTTATGTTACATATTTTAAACTACAGACTATCTTTTGTCATTGTTTTCAAATAGGAAAACTGTGATAGTAGAGCCCAAGAGAAAACTTTGCAGGAAAATATTGCTGTCCTTCAGCAGCAATTATGCATTGGATTTTAATTTTAGGGAAAGCCTCAAGAAAATCAAATCACAAATAAGAGTAGGAGTCTGGTGACAAAAAGAAAATAATTTCTTCTTTCATTTTGTACATAACAAATGTTTATTTAATAAAAAATACACCGTGGAAATAGGAAATAAATAAAAAACATTTTATAAAAAAATATTAAAACGACTTCGAAACCTAGGAACCAGTAAAAATAAATTCACTGAAAAGTATGAAATAATTACCTTCTGATTTTTATGAATACAGGAAAAAAAGGAAAATGGTGTAAAAAGTGGAAAAATGCAATAAGACGAATAATTTTATTTTGATTTGTACAAATACACAAAAATTGTTAATAAAAATTATTAAATTTAAATATTAAATACTATGTTCAATACAACACAATCTTTTCGGAGACGGCGCAAAATAGAAATGACATGTCACTGATACAATTCCATTAGTAGGCATTGGAATCAATAGATGTGAAGAGAAGATCCATTTAGAAGATTTTCATAATGACTAGTGTAAAAAATTTTAAATTTTGCGCCGCCTCCGAAAAGATTGTGTTGTATTGAACATAGTATTTAATATTTAAATTAATAATTTTTATTAACAATTTGTGTGTATTTGTACAAATCAAAATAAAATTATTCGTCGTATTGCATTTTTCCACTTTTTATACCATTTTCAATTTTGCTGTATTCATAAAAATCAGAAGGTAATTATTTCATACTTTTCAGTGAATTTATTTTTACTGCTTCCTAGGTTTCGAAGTCGGTTTAATATTTTTTTATAAAATGTTTTTTATTTCACAATTTTTATTTGGAGAAGATAACGAATGTGAAAAACCGTACGTTGGTTTAAAAATTTAAAAATTTCGTTGGTAATTTATCGTTGGTAAAATAAATGTTGGTTTAAAAATTTCGAAATCTTTTTACGCTCTACCACATTTGTCTTTCCCAGGCCTTTTTATTATACAATAATTGTATAAACAGTCACCTTTTCAATTTTATGAATAAACACAGAAAAGTGGGAAAGCGGTGCGTGTATTATACACCTTTCAACACACTACGTTTTATGATTATAAATTGATTTTTTTTTTAAAAAAGATCAATGTTCAATTGGGAAGGGAACACATAAAATGTTTTTCCACAATGACAATATTTTTCCTTTGCTAAATGTCATCAGTACTTGTCATTTACGTACAGCATCAGTGTTCCGAGATGTGTTGAGTTAAATATACATAAATACATAAATCCGGCCATTCCAAGATGAAGTAGATACGTCACTGAACAGTCGAGATTTTGGCCGGTTTTAGACAAGATATCGTTAATGGAGAATCGATGAGGATGGTAATATGACCTATAGTAAATGTGAAAGTAATTTTTAAATTTTGATTGCTTGAATATCCTTCTGAAAACTATGGCGATATTATACACGACTCCGGTAGGGACCGTTAATATGCTTTATTTAAATCGATCGTTGGAAAAGTAGATTAAACATCATTGGATAGATGTCCCAGCAAAAAAGGGGCAACCATAAAATTTATCAATATCAAAAAGACTGCCCCGCTAGGATAGAAGCACTAGGGTTTGGGACTCACATATGGTTAATTTATTATTACAAAGGATATTATTATTCTCCGTATTAGACTACTGACTTAATTCCAAAGGTGGAGTCAATTATGTTCGTAATTCCTTTCGATGAATTTTTCACTAAATTTATTACCGAAGTACTATAAATTATATCCTTCGTAATAAAACATTATTCAGAAAATAAATTTCTAAACACTGTTGCTTCAATTCTAGTGGTGTAGCATTTATCATCATTTTTAACAATCATTTCCATGACTGCCAAATTTTTGCTGAGGGGACTTTCATACGATGAGGTTGTTTTCGGGTAGTTTTCAAGTTTTATTTTGTAGTTTTTATTGATGGATGAACACCAGCAAAAGGCTCGATAGTTGTAGAAACAAATTTAAAAACCGATAATAGTAATCCGGATAACATAACAGAAGTGTCACCCATAGAGGATCGGCACAAGACCCCCGGCAAGATATTTAACAGTGACCTAGTGTATCCGGAAGAAGACAGAGGTATCTGAATCCTATCTGATCCTTTGTTAAGTCAACTGAAAATGAGCTTTTCCAGGAATTATTGTATTCTTTTTTAATGTGCATAGTCAATAAAAGATAGAAATCAAAATCTAATTTAAATCAATTATAGCTACGATTTTAAATTCAAACGATCCTTCGGGAGCTTGAAGAAGTCTTAAATTCTGCTTTAAAACGATTACCAATACTCACTCTTTCTTGGAATTCCACGAACTTTGTAGTCTTATGATTATGGTGTCCAACCGTCGATTAGATCTAAATTAAGAAGGTTTACTGTTATCGGTGAATATATATCTATCTAATATTTATGCTAATATCGCTACAGAAAATGACAGCGATATTATATTCTGCTGATATTTATATCTTCATTTAAATCTAATGTTGAAAAATTAGTTAAGGTTATGTATAGGTTTGTTCCAACAAGCACGTAAAACACATCGATAACAGACTGCTCATGTTCTCCCCCCCTCTCTTTTGATTCTGAATTTGATTGGTTGGTTTTCCCATTTGATTCATCCAGCAGTAATAAAATATTGGGATTTGTTAGTTATCAATTAGTTTTAATAGCTTGTTGGAGCATACCTTATGTTATATATGCCATATGTTTTTCCAATAAGTAAACAATTTGAGCGATAATTAAAAAATTATTTTCATGTTTTTTCCCGATAACTTCTTAAATAAATTAGGAAACCCAGAAAGGTTTAAATGGGACCACCTTGGTAAAATACTCTACAAGATGCAAAAGGTTTCGTTCCAATTGGTCCACCCATCTCTGAGTAATCGGTGAACATACATAGTAAAAATCCCGGCCATCGCACTCAATTTTTGGGCCGGGATAGCCGAGCGTGTAGGAGCGCGACCCGCTGTTGCACGCTCGAGCCGAACGGCGGCGGTTCGAATCCGCCCTGGGAGGGTTGACTTTTATTTCGTGGAGGCCGCACGGAATAAATCTCGAACCTCCCACCATGGTTAGAATAGGTTGGTTACACCTCTAGAGTAACCCCCCGTATGCCACACATGGCCAGGTAGGGGTACCGAACAAAAAAAAAAAAAAAAAAAAAAAAAAAAGTAAAAAAAAAAAAAAAAAGTAAAAAAAAAGCACAAAAAAAAAGTTCAAAGTCGGTTAAATAATTTATTTTTTTGAAGTAAAAAGATTTTGCTCCGCCGGGAGTCGAACCCGGGTATCACATACGTATCGAATTGAGTAACCTCCTCTTTCGTTCGAAGTCGGTTAAAAAAAAACCTATTTTTATTGTCACTGATTTATCCAAACTTGATGACGTTCTGACTCACACCCTGGTCCCATCAAGGTTGAATTTTAACATTTTTTTAAGTTCTAATTTTTTTTTTTAGTACAATGCAGACAACTGAAGGCGGAAGAAAACTGAATCAAGCAATGGTTTCGACTGGACGTGTTGTCGCTACAACTGGTAGAGCTGTAGGTGAGGTGTTTTCTTTTTTTATTAAGTAAAATAACATGCAAAATAAACTTCGTTAAAAAATAATGAGTGGATAATTATGTTTTGGCGTATGTTTCTTTTATTGATGAAATATAATTTATATTTCAGGTGGTGCAATTTCCCAAGCTAAAGGCGCCTTATCAAATTGGTGGAGCAATTTGACTACTGTAACCGTAGCTGTAGACTCGACAGTTGAGGAAGGCATTGATGTAATCGATGTTAGCAATGTGGCTCCTTGATCTGTGTGAGGTATATACAGTCCAAAATATTAGTTTTTGTTTACGCTAACTAATTTTTATATTATTCAAATAATATTAAACTAATAAATGTCTAACTTTAACCAATCATTTGTTACTTTATAAAAATTGTTATCTTCTACATATAATATTGATTTGAATTAAACTTATGAATAATTTTAAAAAGTAAAAATTATATTTTATTAAGATCTCTGCAGTCATTCGTTCCCAAAACTAGTTTGGACTTGGAAAATTACTTTTTCAAATTGACATTGACACCCTGAAATGTGTAATAAAATCAGGGATTGTGAATTTAGGGACTGTGAAAAGCATGTTGCAACACTGGGAACTTAGGTATTCATATGATAAAGGATACAGGATTCTTAAGAAAAGGGGGGGGGGAAAAAACCTGTTTTAATTGTATTGAATCAAAATTAGAAGAAAAAATCTGGTGCGATGCGAGGAACACACAACTTCCACTTACTAACTTACTTAGATTAGAAATCGACGAATTTTGATAATATGTAAATGCCATTCCTTAACTTCACACATTTTTCCACATTAATATGCTTATATTTGTGTATCTCCATAAGTTATAGAGTATTTGTAATGCAAAACTTGAAGTAATTTTCGATTCATTATTCGCTTATTTCTTTTTTAAGGGACCTCATTTTATCAGCAATCGAGTTTTTTTTTTACCTGCCTACTACTACTTTTTGCTGCGAGTAGCTTTTTAAATATATTGTTAGAAGGTGTATTTACCTCTCGTAGTAAAGTTTGGCCTTTAGTAAAGTTTGGCCTACACCAAGAACGATTATTGTTCCTCTAAAACCACTTTATATTGCATTCAAAAATCTATTATATAACTAAAGTTTCTAAACTAAAATGTAATTAATTAAATATTATCTTATACCATATTTTTTTCACAATATAAATGCTTTAAATAATTTGAGCATCACGTAGGTATTTACTCTCTGAAGTAAAATAAAAATTTTTATCGTTAAATCAAATTTTTCTTTTTTCAATAGTGATAATACGGGAATGTAATCATAATACTCCATCCTATCTGATTTTATAATTCTCTATTCAGTTGCTGAATACTTTACTTAGTTATCATGGAAACAAATACTTCTTTATCAGTGAATTATCTCTATAGGTACCTTATAAGAAAAACAACTTTTTTACTTCGCCACCTTAGCCCCCTCAGAACATTTCTATGATTATAAAATCTACCTGGTATTAAAGAATACTTGATTAAAACAGGATTTTAACAAATTTTATTTTAAAAATCGTTAAAGCTGTTTTCATTGATTGCTTCCATAATGAGATCACGAATCAATGATGATGGACCTGATCAAATTCCGGTAAAACTCAGTCTCCCAGCCATACTTCGAGCACTCTTGTATATATACAACTTTTCCATGCAGAACTCCCTTGAAAAAGGTTGAAGTACGCCCAAATAACAAGGTCCCACATTCTTTAATACCTGCTGATTTCAGACCCATTGCGATCTTATCAAAGCCTTTAGAAAAACTGGCCCATTTTCAACTCACTTACTTTCCTCAACAAAAAAGCTTTTCTTGATCCTCTACTATCCAGTTTCTGTTATTCCACATAATCTGCCCTAATAAAAAATCTGGTGTGTTGGCGCAACACACAACTTTCACTTACCAACTTACTTAGATTAGAAATTAATACGTTTTGTTAATTGCCACATCTCAAAGTTAAACATTTTTCCACATTCATTTCTTATTTTTGTTTTCATTTGCTCTATAAAAAACACTGATTTCTTTTATTATTAAATAAAAGTATTTACTTGTGTTACTTCAGCAATGCAAGCATAATACTCCAAGTCGTCTGATTTTATAATTCTCTATGTATTTGTTGAAATTTCATTTAGTTACCATGAAACAAATAATTTCCATTAAATGAAAAGAACGGCTTTAATTTTGAACGATGGTCTATCAATAAAGGCGTATTTCGCATGAGTGGGCTCAACTTGTTCTATGAGTTGACTGAATATTTTTATTTTTTTCTCCTCTATATGTTTACTTGATTTTTATCATATCTCATATTTAGCCATTTCTTATTTTTAGGCGTGACGAGAGACAGTTAATTTCTCCATATAAACAAAAACAAAGGTACTTTATAGGGGAAAAAAAAACAAACAGAAAAGGCCCCTACACCATTTAAGCCCCCTCAGAACATATTAATAATGATAAAGCTTACCTGATATTAAAGAACACCTAATTTTCATAAAACATGACGAATTTGATGAAAATCGTTAAAGCCGTTTTTCAGATAATCGAAAAAAAGGTAAAAATTGGAAAAAAGTTATGAAATAAAGTTCCCCCTCCATTTGACCAATTTTGATGAAATGTTGGCTATCACATCTTTGGCATATACATACATCAAATACCCCGTTTGATCAAAATCGTTAAAGCTGTTTTTGAGTAAATAAAAAAAAAACAGTGAAAATGATACAAAATTTATTAAGTAAAGTCCCCCCTCCGGTTGATCAATTTTGATGAAATTTTTACAGTCATATTTTGGGCATATACATACATTAAATACCCAGTTTGATCAAAATCGTTAAAGCTGTTTTTGAGTAAATAAAAAAAACACGTGAAAGTAAGACAAAATTTATTAAGTAAAGTCGCCCTTCCGGTTGATCAATTTTTATGAAATTTTTACAGTCATATCTCGGTTATATACATACATCAAATACCCAGTTTGATCAAAATCGTTAAAGCTGTTTTTGAGAAAATCGAAAAAAACATAAAAAGTTATTAAATAAAGTACCCCCTCTGTTTGACCAATTTTTGCTGTCACATTGCGGGCATATATATATACACTAAATACCCAATTCCAGGTTCACAAGGCTTATAGTTTTTGAGCTAGTCTGTTCACATACACATAGACCATTTCGCGGGACTTGGTTATTTGGATTCAGGGGACCACAAAACGTGTATTTCCATTGAAAACCGGAAGTCAAAATATTTAACGATCGCAATACTTTCCCTAACTATATATTTCATATATAGGTAAGTGAAAGTGAAATAACTCAAAACCTTTACTCCTCTAGACATCAGTAGAAAATCACAATCTTTATACTTTTTGATTTCTCTAAAGCCATTGACTCTGTTGATCTCACATTTCTCTTCAAATTACATGATGTATGTATGTTAAATAGTTCTTTCTGCTAGTTCCATTTGTTTCTCTCTTTCCTCTCTCAATCACTGACTATCCCCAACGAGTCACCATCACCATCCCTCATCTCCATCTGTATAAATGATCTTCAAAAAGTCATACATAACTCCTAATATCATTTATGTCAATATCATTTATATGCCGATGATCTTCAAATCTGAATACCCTTCTTATTTCGGGCTTGCTTGAGGTATCTTGTAAACTTCAGGATGATATTGAAGGAGTTGGCTACTTGGCAACAGAAAATAAATTGTGCCTGAACTCAGTGTAAAACAAGGCAATGCCCATAGGCACAAAACCTTTCCTTAATGCCCTTCCCTACTTCCCATCATGAGTACTTCATTTCAATAACACTTTGACCCAGTTCCAAGATTGTATAGAACCTCGAATTAACCTTCAATCTACATCTTACCAGGAACCCCCTATTATCCCAAATCATCCGCAAATCTATCTCTGTCCTCTAAAACAGCTTCTTAGATTCTGAGACCCATTACCCGTCGACTTTTAATATCCTCCCTTATCCATTCATATCTCGATTACGGGTGCCTGGGGGGGGGGGGGGCTATCCTGTGAGGAAGAGATGAGACTTATATTATTAATAAACGGTTTCATGAGATCTATCCTGGGCCTTCCGATAGACCCCCACATGTTATTCGTAGAAAAGTTTTATTTTTCATAAGTTCCAAAGGCAATAGAAAGGCTTTTGCTCCTTCCTATTCCAATCGCTAAGAGCATCAACAAAAAACCCACATATATTCTTGACCTCCTTACCCCACGTTTTTCCATCCATCAATTGAATACTAGATCTCAACCCACAGATTCTTAAAAGAGTACCCCTCTCATTGAACCCTCTCTTGATAAATCAATCACTATTCTTGCCACCCAGTTCTGGCATTCCTTACCCAATCCCATTCGTCAAGCTTCCTCTCAAGGGGTCACCTTTGGTGTGGTGGCTAGCATAGCAGCCTTCTATATTAAAGGTCGCAGTTTTCGCCCTGTTTAGCCATATATATCAAATTATGGTGGTATATGTGTTCTAAAATTATGGTGGTATATTTGTCACAATGTGATTAATCGAGGATGGCTTGAAGGATTTTCCTCAATATTTTTTATTAATTATCACATTCATTATAAACACACCTATCTCATTTTCAAGCACCTGACATCTGTATAAAATTCACTTAAATTAATAACAGTGCTCATTTTATATTTTCATATGTATGTATTTATGTATTAATTTTTATGTATTCAACTTACTATATCCTTTCATTTATTGATAAAATGTTTTTGATTTCTATAACTATGTAGTATAGCCAGCATTATCCTGCATTCATTATTTGTCAGTCATGTTATTGTTTAGGGACTAAAAGCTCCAGAATAAGTGAATTTTTTATTTCATTTATTTACAGTAGTATCTGCTGTTGTCTTTTTGCTACACTGAGTAAAAGTAAGCTAAGTGCTGAATTCTATAATTTTTTATCTCACTGGTCTTAAAATGTTTATTTTAAGTTTTTAGCAGTCAAAAACAAATTATTATTAAAAATATTATATAAAAAGTTATAATTTTCGTAATGAATAGTAATTGAAATTAGGATGATATATATTCTCAGGCTATTTTTTTTCTTGAGAAAATAGACTATACATCAATACATTAATCCCACATAATTTGGTTATAATCTCACGTTTGACAAGTCCAATATTGCATAAAATCTGTTGTAGCTTTTCATAAGAACAGAAAAAGTTTTGTAGGATTTTAATCATTGTGTCATTCAAATTGAAAATCATAACCAATATTTTCTTTTTGTATGAATGCTTTTCTTATTTTTCGTTTTTAAAGTTAGTATTTTTGATCTTATCCGCTAACTCCATTTTTTTTTTTCTAGATCGTCAACCTTGTGTGTCCTACCAAAATAAGATTAGGGAAGAATATTGTATGTGATATATTTAGATTTAAGCACAAAGAAGCTTTTATTTCTAATCTTTTAAGTTAAAATTTATTGAACACAGTTTATTTATTTTTTTATAGAATTTATTTTATTCATATATTTTTGTTGTCGTAAAGTCATTATGCTATGAATATTACCAAATAAAGCTTGAGTGAAAGCATTTATATTTTGATGATATTATGTGAATGCATTTATAAATTTGTTTGTACTTAATCTGTAAAGTTAATCTTTGAATAATAAATAGGTATTTTAATAATTTTACATTCTTATAACTGTTAAATCAAGTTTTGCCTCAGTTCGCTAAAAAATACTTTAAAGTTCAGTAGTTCTTAACAATATTACATGTTTTGTTTAAAACAATTTCATATTGGCAATACCTCATGATGATTTGAAACTCTTACTTACTAATGCGATAGGGCTTCTGGCTTTTATAACAGTTTGATGTGCTGCTTTGTTTTACTAATCAACCATTTCTACTCCATTGAAACATTATTTAAGGAAAACATATTCCCCAGTATTCTTCATATCTGTTGTATTCTGTTTCCTTAGAATGATGATATTCTTAGGAGGTTAAGTTATTTTAGTTAAGGTGGAGTGTTACATGATTACCAGATTCCTGCTGAACAAGGTTATTGTTCTCATACCATTATCGGTTGTAAGTTTGAGTTTTTCAATTTTATAATGAGGTGTCCTTTGGTTTAGAATTTTTTTTTTAAATGGTACAATATTTATGTATTCACCATTAATATACCAATTCATTTTCTGTGACAGTAAGATGCCAATACATGACATAAGTTTTATATTTGCTTTATATTGTACTTTTTAGTTGTTTATTTACTGTTTAAAATTATGTTTTGAATGTATTTTTCCCACTTATTTGAAATATTATGAAATAACAAAACCTTAAAGCACATACAATTTTTTTTTTTTTCATGCTGTAGGCTTGTAAAAACTCTCTTTTTGCTAATTATTTAAGTATATTCCAACTCTATGATCCTAACCATAGACAATGTTAAACTCTCTTGTAAAAAGATTTTTGTGTTATTTCTTATTATTGTGATTATTAGAATTAATTGTGAAAAGATACTTGTCCCCAGTATTTATTATTCCTCAGTTTTTTTATTCTGAAATACTAATTTTAACTATATTTTATAGTTATAGATTGTTAAATTGATATTTATGATGATATTTGAATTATTTCTTCTTCCTTTTTATTTTCTTTTTTAATAAATACTCTGTATACCGTAAATTTCTTTTTGTATTCAAATAAATTATTGAAAATGTTTTAATATTTTAGTATAGTTGTGGAATTTTAATTTGTGATAGTGTAGTTATTGACAATTTATTGATAAATATTTTTTGAATGGATGGCTTCTCTAGTTTTCACTTCTTAAAGTTTAAACTTATTCAGATATTATTAATGTAATTTTTACTTGGAGGTCATACATATAAATTTATGTATTTACATAATTGTGATTCGATTCGTCAATACATCAACCTAAGTCCTTTTTTTTTACTTTATAAATTGTTATATATGGTGTATATATATGATTTGTTAAAATATTGCTTTTTGTTTATTTGTGTTATTTACATGTATGTATGTATATATCTATATGTTTTATGTATAATAGTTCTACCTGTTGTGGAAAATTGCAAATGTATATGGAATTAAAAAGTATATTTATTATGTTGAACCTAATTATATATTTATGTCGAGGGAATTACCCAGAGCTTTCTTTTAAAGTTTTATTTTAATTTTTTAGAATTTGTACCTTACTTTCTTAATGGATAAGAAATTGAGGTTTCAAGATCACCATATATGTATGTAGATTGTATTGAATAGTAATGTTAGGGAATATTTTGACTGGTAATAAATTGGCAATAGCCTTAATATCTGGTTTTCTCATAATGTGTGGCTGTAAGTAAAATATCACTCGCAGAAAATTATTCTATGTCAATTCTGATATTCAATTTCAAAAATATCGAGATTGCAATTCATAACTCGTGATGTAAATAGCATTTACCTAAATGAAATATTAGTATATAGTAAAAATGACCTTTTGTTTTAAAGAAAATCGTGTAAATTATTGCTATTTCCTAACGAAATCGCAATATTTTTGCTGATCGGTATTTTCACACATTTGTATTGTGTTTGATAACTCACTAGGTTAATACCTAATGGAGATATAGGCTAGAAAAGATGCCACTCCTTGCCTGAGCTTAAAGTTGCTGTGCTGTCAGAATGCGCAATATTACGTTCATTAGGTGTAGTTTGTTTGACATGTTATAATCATGAGAGAATGAATTTCTGCCCATTTTGATATTATTTGTTTAGTAATCTTCATAAATTAGTAAATTTTAACACCATCAATTAAAAATAGAAAACTGTTTATGGCACAGTCATTAATTTCGAAATCTTCAGTAAAATTTTTTCAATAGTAATTTTTATGTTCAATAATTTTAATCTCATTCCTTAATTTAAAAATATGTTTTTGATAGTTATGCTCATTTTTAACTATTAATTTTGGGACAACAGCTTACCGAAATTCATATATTTTACTAAGTACAGCCGTATTTGAAGCCTCAGTTCTATATTCTCCTGTAAGTAAAATTGATCCATTGATATGATGAAAATTATGTGGAAACTAATTTAAGCTTCATTATTGACGTGATATTGTAAAAAAAAATAGCTACTGTCACAATAGTGAAGCCTCGAGTAAGTTCAGGCACTTGTGGAGCAGACAACCTCCTCATTTTCATATAAAAATGTCAGTAGATCTTTTTACCTTTGTTCCAATTATTTATAAATGGCTAGTATAAGGCTAGTTTTAAATTTTTGTCATAGTTTTCCTCTTGACGTGAAGCCTTTGTTTATAGAGATGAGATTTATGTATACTTTTGTTAATACATTAGCCTTTACTTATGCTGTTTTAATCATAAGCCAGGAGTGTCTAACCTTAACATAATATTATCTACCTAGGGTTCTCTCTTGAGGCTGGCCACTACCATTACACCACATATATACCACCATCTTCATAATACCTTTGAAATATTGTTTCTCAAGTTAATAACTATTTTAATCTCTGAATTATTTACTAAGATTGTGCTTATCATATATGCCAAGTATCACTCCAGGAAATTAATTTTAAACAAAAAAAGGTTGGATTACAAATTAAAATATTTCATATATAGGTAAGTGAAAGTAAAACTGAATGGTTGGTTGATGCCATTTATAAACAAGTGGCTCATGTCTCAGTTAGACACTCCTGGTATGAAGTAATGCATAGTTAATACATCCGTTTATTTTAGGATATGTGATCCTTAATTTTTTTTCATTTTTGTTGGTTAAGGATCTGTGTTATAAGTTCAGTTTTTCTCAATCTTAAATAGTTATTGTTAGAATAATACAATACCAAATAATAACGTAAAAAATCAGAAATACAAATTTGTGAGAACCTTTATCAAATTATTTATTTGAATATATGTAATTAATTGTATTGTTACTAGTCATGTCATGTTTTGCTCATCAAGAAATCATACTACTCAAAATAATTATTTATATACTGAACAATAGTTATTTGTATTAAAGTATCTTTATTTAAAACAGAATATATTTCATGAAAATAAATAATTATTACAAACTGATAGTTTTTGTTGTCCATAGTTAATGTTTTATTTCTATTCTGATTTATCGATTGAACCCTTCACCTGCGGACTAGTCTAAGTAGATATCTTAGTGTTAATCAGTGAATATTTTAAAAATTGCAACTATTTTATAGTTTGATTTTAAAGAAGGGACAACTAGGAAGAAGGTACTCTTATTTTTTTTAATCTTTGAAGTAGTTTAAAATGCATTAAAATAACCATTTAGCTTGTTATATATTAAAAATTGAACAATACTTTATTTTTCCTAAAGTTTTTTTATGTGATCTTGAACTTTAGCTCCTTAAATAGATATGTGATTTAATTTATTCACTGCAGCATTCTGATTGAATGCTTTTGAACTTCTTAAATTAGACCCTTATTCCAATTATGTCTTTTTTAGAGTAATTGATATTTTTTTCGATAGTTAATTTAAATCTGATTACAACTTTTATATATTATGCTGACCCTTCAATAATTCATATTTAATTCATTAACCTACCCAAGTTTAATGTAATTTTGGTAAAATGGTGAGCATTATCAAATTCATTGAATTGGTTTTGTATAGTTCCAAACAAATCCATCAGAGTGCATTGAGTTCGCTCTATATTGTTCCAAAGAGGTTATATCAAGTTAAGGATACACCATGTATCTCTTTGTCAATCTTAGGTTTCTTCCAAGTGAGGTTGTTTTCAAGATTGTTTACCTTCCTAATGATTCTAGTTGTTGAAGCAAACTAATGTTTTTAGGAACATCCTACTTATAAATATTACGCGGTTAGACATCGTATATGCACATGTCTACAGCAATGCGCCCTAATATTTCAACCTAATGAAGAAGGATAGTTCCGAGCAAAAAAATGGCCAGATATTAAACAAGTAGTCATGACATGACGTCAGTATGTCACCTGTGCAAAACAATTCGGGCCTGTTTCATTGCCTCTTTTAATAAAGGGTAACAATACCGGGTTTTTATTACTAATCGTGAGCCATCTCTGAATGTTTAAGAAGCGTAGGAAGTTGGTATTCGGAATATCATCCAGTTAATAAAACCGATTGATTGTAAGCAGTTCTGTTTTATTGATGGTTCAATGGATGAGTAAACAATTACTGGTTGGTCCTAGTGACCATGCAAGGAAAGGAGAGGTCTCTATCAGCGACAGGCCGCTGGCCGCCATCTTATTATAGATGAGGTTTTTGTCTTTTCTTTAGTATTGGGCATCTAATTAGTCATTGTGAATGTGATAATTTGAATATTAATGTGTCGTGTGTCCGGTGTTTGAAGAATTACATTCAACATTAGAGGCATCACTGGACATCTCAAGAAGGTAATTCATATTAAACAATATCCCATTCTTATCGGCATCAATGAAAAAAGTAAATCAAGATTTTGCCGAAATGAGTGTTGCCACTAGCAAAACTTCGAAACTACAATCAGCACCGTTATTTTTACAGATTAGATAATTTAACTACGCGGAATATTAATTCCCTTTAATTTAATAAAAATCGAATGAATTTCATAATCCTTCATTCAGAAAAGAAAAGTATATAACCCTTAGTATTTTATAAAATATTGTGATTTTTCATTTGTTTTATTTTTATTATCAGCTTCATTTTTCCTTATCTAATTTTAATCATGAAAATGACTTTTTAATTTCATCTGCATTTTATTGCATTCAACATCTGCATTTTATTTCAATACTGTTAATCTTGATTTTAGTTTTTTTTAGTCTTTAATTGTTACTGTTTGGAATGACACAATGTCTCTTAGCTGTAGTGACATTTTCATTTCATGTTCAATAAATGTCCCTGATAATAGATGCGAGGTAATGTTACCTTGCACATAAAATATCAATGGATAAATGGTTTTCATCATGTTGATCATATTTGGTTGTTGGTTATAAATCTTACTCTGTCGAAAACATAATTTCTAAAATGATTTTGTACATTTTAGGAGACTTCAGATGGGGTTTCGCCGCTTGGCGTTGGCGGGATGACTGAACGTTGGAGGTCAACTGGAGGTATTTCATTTTTATATATTTCGATTATAGAGAATATTTTATTGCATTTATGTAGGTTCATATTTTTTCAAAGAAATATTTACTTAATTTAATTTTTCCGATTCACATTAATATATTTATTCAGTAGTATGTTAATCCTTATCCATATCACGGGAGAAAGATTTTTCTTTCCTAAATTGTTGTATTTTGTATGATTAACGTAAAACTATTAAACATTGTATTTGAATTAAAAGCTTGACAATTGATTTTTCTTACAAAAAAGTTTCAGAATACACTATTTTATCATTTTTCTTTTGTTTTGTAATTTTGATATTTAAAAATTTACCCCAAAGTATATCGGTTTCAAAATTTGAGATTATATTAGGATTGAAAATAAATTTTCTCATTTTCTTTTCTTAAATTGAATATAATAATAATATAAAGTTAATATTCAGAAATAAAAGGAAATATTCTGGGGTGTAACCTCTATATTTGTGTGAATATGTGTATATCTACATTAAATGTTAGATTATTTTTACTATCAATAATTCTTGCAAGGTTAGTGAATAGTTGCATTTACTTTTTTAGTATGAATTTACTCAGATTAATGATGCGTTCATTTATTTGATTCTGTGATGGTTTATCATAATTTATATATCTGACTGATTGTTTATTTGATTTGTTGTAGAATTACGAGTACTTGGGGTTTTATCTATCCATTTAATTTCTGAACTTAAAAAAGTGTCTAATATTACCGAAAATGTTTTATTTCATATTCATATTCATATATTCACATTTTTTATAAATAATACTTTATTTGGTTATTACAATAAGGTTATAAAGGATGGTTACATATAGGTTACCAATCTCTTTAATGGAAGCAAAACTATTGACATATTTCATTAGTTTGTCATGAAATTAAAATCCACCATTATAGACCAGAAAGAACTAAGCATTCTTTACTGCATTTGTTTTCTGAGATAAGAAAATAAAAATCTTATTTTAAATATAGATGAGACAATTTCTATTGTGTCTCTCGGTTTTGATCTTTAAATTAATACTGTATATAAAGCTTTAAGGATATTTTTTGTTTTTTCGGTTCCTGATGTATATATTTTACAAATGTTTTAACATAGATTTTGATCATTTTGAAACAATATAATATTTATTTATTTTTTCATTTCTTTGAGTTAATGCCCCAACACACGTCCTGACATGAGAGTCCTGCCCGACAAATCGGGTTGTCCGTCAGTTACTTTCCTGTCCTGATCTGGTTTCCCTACCCAACCAAATTTTATATTTTCCTTCATAAAATAATTATTTCTAAATCTTGTAAATGTAGCAGAAATATATTTGGAAATAAGCTTGGCAGATAAGGATATTAGTTTATTTCATTTTATGTTCTTAGAATGGCCTAGTACCTAATAAACTATTCGTTTAAAATAAAATAAAATAGTATGAAAATACCCGAGAGTTCCTATGTGAATATTTTTTATTCTCACTTACAAAGGGAAACCTATGCTCTACAAATCAAGAGCTATATAACTTCGGCCATTTAATAAAAAATATTTATCACTTTGGGTCATTAGGTTTGTCTTCTCCGGAAGTCAGCCTGACAATCCTACACACATTTTAACCTTACAAGTGGGGCAGTTTGATGCCTGATCATCCAATTTGTCAGGCCTATATCCAACTTGCCTGCACACGATCCAACATTAGGGTTTAATCTGGTATTCAACCAATTGTGCCCATACAAGTCAGGACGTGAGTAGGGGCCTTTTAATATCAATGATATAAGACATTTTGGTTTTTATTAACATCAATAAAAAATTAATCAAGTTATTCAAAACATTAATCATGATTTATTCTATCAAATTAACTCATAAAAAAATAGTATTTTTCAAAGAAATTGTTTATAGTTTTGTTAAAACCGAGTTAGTACCCATGGTTGCAGTTTAGTCAGTTTCTTTTAAAATTTGTTTTTTTGCCCTGATATTCATATGCCTTAGACACTGATATGGAAAACAAGTATTTTTTCATTTTTTGTATGGTTATATATTTTTCAAGTTTATGAATATATTGAACATAATAAGTTAAAACATTAAATTTATTTTTTATTTTCAATATAGGGATGGCATGGTTCACTTTCAAATATGTTACCTGTTTTTTGTCTGTAAAAAATATATTTAAGAATATTATAATCTTTTTTTTTTCTTTGGTACCCCTACCTGGCCATGTGTGGCATATGCGGGGTTACTCTAAAGATGTAACCAACCTATTCTAACCATGGTGGGTAGTTCGAGATTTATTTCATGGGGCCTCCACGAAATAAAAGTCAACCATCCCAGGGAGGATTCGAACCGCCACCATTCGGCTCGAGCATGCTAAAGCGGGTCGCGCTCAAACACGCTCGGCTATACCGGCCCAATATTATAATCTTGCAACTAAAAAGTGAATAATGCTATATAGGATAAAATTTTATAATAGGTTTGGGATGAGATCATCAAGAGAGATGATATGTTTTGATGATGAATTTTTTGACTTTGGTATAGTTTTTTGTTGAAGGATTTTGTTGGATTAGTGGAGAGGGTGAAATGTATGTAATTTATAATCATTGGCATGATGCTGGTACAACATTTGAAGGTTTTATAAATATTAAAAATAATCGGGTGTTTTAGGTTCAATCATAATTTAATTTATATTTTTAAATTTTCTTACTTATTGCTAAAATTACATTTTAACATATTTAAATATTTTTAAGTACATCTTAAGAACCTAACTCTCTGGACACAACATATTAGCTGCTATTTTGAAGTTTAATATCCTAGACGTTTGTTCTAGTATTTCTGTGCCTCAGAACAAGTCGAATGTAAGCCCAAATATTACAGTTTTGAAGTTGTTAGATAATTTTATATAAAATTTGGTTTTAAAGTCAAGCAGTAACAACTTAATAAAAAAAAAGGTGTGTAATAAAATAATTAATAAAAGCTTAGGTGTGTGAATGAAGGAACTTAGAAGGTGTGGTGGGTCCAGAGTTAGGGGGAGGGTTTTAGACACTGAGTATTTAATTAACTTGTTAATTAATTATTTTTAAAATAATTAGAATTAAGTTGTTATTAGAATTGTAACTCTATACTCTATGGGTGTAGATAAATCCCTAAATTTCTAGAGAAACAAAAAAGATTTGTAGAATTAATATATATATGATAGACCTAATTAATATATAATAAACCTGGGTTCGATTCCCGGCCCTGGTTGAATCTTTTATCTTCTAATTAAATAGTTTAATAAAAAAAAGCCTGTTGAAAAATCGCCTTTGGTATTTTAAGGTTTGTACTGCAAAAAATAAAATTAAGACCATTCTTGTCAAAATAAGGCGTTGATTCTAATAGAAAATCTATGAATGAATTTAGCATCTATAATTTTAATAATGTCAAAATATTTTTTGCTAATGTTCGCTTATAGAAAAACACAGATTATACTGGTCCTGAGGCACGAATATGTTAAATTAATTAAAATGATCCTCTATTATGTACAGCTTCTCTCTTCATAACAAGAATCTGAAGTTATACTTGATCAAGATTTTCATTTATGTTAATAAACCCTAGGCTTCATTTTCTGTTCGCAACTGGGAAGTTTTGTGTTTATATAATTTTGCTTTAATATTTACAGTGATTATATCCAATTTGGGAATGAATCCAGTAGGCTCAGGGGTTCCCAATTTGTACTGTCTAATAACCCCCCCCCCCCTCCAATCCCTCCCTCAAATGGTTGAGATAAAAACTTCCTTTGCCCCCTTACACAATTACTTGTCTGACCATACAATAAAAAAAAAAAAAAGAATTTAGTATAATGAAAACATTATTTTAATTAGCTAAATATTATGATTAATTATAATAATCTGCAACGTGTACTTTTAGTTTAAATAAATTTTGTCCAAAAATTTTAACGAAATGATATTTTTTTTAATTTCACTTACCTACATATAAAGTGTATAGTAAGGTAAATTAATATCGTAAAAAAATTCCGCTTTGGGTTTTTGCGTGAATTTAGGGTCCCCTTAATCTAAATAACTGAGTCTCGCGAAATGGTCTGCGTGAACAGGCAAGATCAAAAACTATAAATCGTACGAAACTGAAATTACGTATTCGAGGTACGTTTATGCCCATGATGTGCTAAAAAAGATTTCGTCAAAATTGAGTTATTGGGCACTTTATACCGTCAAAAAAAAAAAAAAAAAAAAAAAGTTTGATAAGTATCAAGAATTCTTTAATACTATATGGGTTTTATCCTAATAGGAACGTTGATAAGGCTTAAATAGCGAAGGAAAACTTTTTTCTGCTATTAAATACCATTGATTTCATTTATATGGAGTAATTTATAGTCTTTCATTATGCCTAGTAACAAGATGATAAACATATGTGCAGGAGAAAAAAAGGATGAAATCTTCCCGAGGATGAAAATTTAAAATTCCGCTAATAAGTGTATTAATATATCTGTACTTTATATCGTTGAAAAGCTAAGTATTTCGGAAAGAATAAAATCTAGTTTATACACTAGATTTAAACGAAGATTTATGACTTGAGTTTGGATTAAACGAATTATATGGACATGAGAGATTTGTTCCTGGAAATTATATTTTTTGTCACATTGTCTATCAGTGAAAGTGATTTTAAAGATTTTTTTGTTCAATTCTTTTGTAAGTTGTAACCGGAGAAATTTTTTTTATTCTTGTTTAATGAGATCAATTCACATTAAATTGATGTCGACAATTGAATTAGTCCAGAGCATAGCTGTGTGGATGAAGGAACTAAGCAGGAACTAAGCGGTCCAGAGTGGAGGGGTGTAGACACAGAGTTTGTAATTAACTTGTTAATTAATTATTTTTAAACTAATTATAATTAAGTTGTTATTAGAATTGTAATTGTATACTCTATGGGTGTAGATAAATTCTTAAATTTCTAGAAGAAAAAAAAAAAAGATTTGTGGAATTAATTGATGCATCAAGTTCTTATAAAATTTTCTTGATTAGTAGTGCTTTTGTTCATTAATTTACTAAATGTCCTAATCCTTTTGTAAATAAATAAATGTGAAATTGTGACTGGAACCCAAACTTTTATTGCATGATAGGTTGATTTGGGCACGTTGAAATAATAGAACTCATCATGTCATTGTTAATTTTTTTAAAAAATCGCTATTTATTTACACTTCTTATAATGTTTTCCTCTGGTTTTTAATGATTCTGGAATCAAAATTAGTCGTAATATACTGAAATTTTAGGTTAATCAGGTATGGTGGGGGTTCCTGTATGTTTATGAAGAACGAGGGTAATTATTTATATTTCATTTCCTCTTTATATCAGCCATAGATCGAGAAGGGCTTGTACGTGTAAGTGGTAGATGGGGCACATAACAACATCAAAGCTCGTTCACGCCCTTTGCTACAACATTGAGAGTGTCGTGGGTGTGGAATGAGGTTATGTAATAATCTTGTTTTTATCTTTCTTATAGACACAGTTTGTAAATATTGTGTGTGTGTGTGTTTTATTGAGGTTGACTGTTAAAATTGGCAATATTCTTTAAAAAAAAATTGCTAATATTTTGGACGGTCCTTTTTAGACCGCGTTAACACTTCAAAGTTAGATAAGTGTCTGTAGGTCGCAAGCGGTATAAGTTAATCCCCCTGACAGGCTCGCATCCCTCATCCCATCTCAAAAAGGAAGGAACAACAGAATTCTTCCACACTAGTGACACAGCAATATCCGGATCAGGGTACGCGTGTCAAGCGGCGCAATTTTCTGGTCTCCTTCAGTGCCTGGCTGGGAAGGAGTTGAGAAACTAGCTAGCTCTGTTATTTTTTTTTATACAGGAAGTGAAATTACATCCTTTGGTTTAACACATTCACGCCGGCGTATATCACCGGTGGCCCGCACTAGACTGCCGCACCGAACACTAGTCAATCACAAAACTTTCCACGAAGATATATAACGAGGTAGGATTGTATTGTTTATTTTATTATTGTTGGATTGTCAATACTGCATTATGCACTGGTATAGCTCCCGTCCGATGGAGCGAAAAACATTAAGCTCAGCCATTAATGGGCGACGAGTATAAATTGCACTGCCGGCGTGAAGGTGATTTTTTTAGATGAGTACCGCTTTTGGATATTGAATAATTATTAGTAGTTAAGTTTTTAAGTTAAAGTGCCATTAAAAGTTACCTTGTTTCTTACATACAAGTTATATATATATATTTTTTTTCTTTTTACCGCACCCCGCAACCTTTTCCACTTTATTATTTTCTACGGTCATCTATTTTTCACGATTTTTAGATATCAAAATTTACCATGCGCAAATAGGTCAAATTCTTTATTGATAAAGATGACTCATAATTTTCAAAAACTGCAAAACACGTGAAAAGCTGTGGTTTAGGAGGAGTGTGTTTTTGTGTATTTGTGTCTGTACTATTCCTCAACACCGGATGTAGGCCATTAACGAGAAAGGAAACGGAGATTTAAACTGGGACCAAGATTTCCGCTTTACCTTGCAGAGTCACATTCACAGTTTCGGTAGCTAGGATAAACTATTGTTTTAAATTTTTCACCAAATAATTATTCTTTGATAACAATAAATTAAATAGAAAAACCTCTTTGTCCTAGTTCATGCCATATTGCTTTTAGGAACAATAGAAATTACTTATTTGTTTATTATAACCCCGTCTTATGGCATTATGTATAGTAAAACGACATCATTTATTAGGTTGGGTTTTTTTTTTTTTTTTTTTTTTTTTTTTTAATAGAATTTCTTATTAAAAAAGAGCGACAGCCTGTTAAATATCGAATGCGAATAAAAGATTTTTTTTCATTTATTTTATTAAATTTCCCGTGAAGAGATAGTATGGACAATAATTAAATTTTTGTGTCATTTACTGAAAATGTTTACCTTGGAAAAACGGTACGGTATTCAAAACAGCACATTTACAACACGGAGTCGCTACAGCAAGGGCGGTCGACCATTCCAACAGACGAGGCAAAACCGCTATGTCGTGGAATGACAACTGACCGTTGTTGGGATATATTCACTATTTCGTCAGTCTTCAAAATGTTACCGGGATATATTACTCTCCACCATTTTTAAAACATCAGTGGAACATGAAAAAAAAAAAAATCTATTCCTCTAGAGTACGAATCAAGATTTGGACCAACTTACCAGAATAATGGTCTCCCATTGAGGAAAACTGAAGGATTACTTTCTGTAAAATGTTACTTTTAGTTCCGACTAGTCTCTTTTGGGGATAAGTCTTGTTATATTACAAGTTTTAGCATCCCTGTAAGGAATTCTCTTTTTATTATCATTTACGTTAGACAATATTTGTTAACAACTAATGAATGTCACACTTTTAATTTTCAACTAATACAATTATCATAAATTTAATGGTTTCTCCGAGAGTAAAGTACTGAAGGAACTACTTTTTTTGAGGGTTTGAATCTGCCTGTGGTAGGTTACTTTTCTATCCTGCCGCAGATCTACCTTCTTTTCCTAAATCACATTTAAACAAATAAATCTCTGATCAAAAAAAAAAAAAAAAAAAAAAAAGGTAGTATTTTACAAAATGATGTGGTTGTATTTGATTATTGTCGAATAATTATATTGTCGCTTTAACAGCGTTTGTCGAAAAGACGATCTATCTTAGGCCTTGATTTTGATATCAGTCTAGTATTGAAATTGTTCTGTAAACTAAGGTTGGAGACAGGAATTGCCTCCTTTTACCTATGCTATTCCATAAAGTATGTGTTCAGATATGAGGCGCGTTTTTTCAAAACCAGCTCAATACATATACATCTAACAAACTAAACATTTTCCATTTTTCGAAAGTTCGTGATCCACTGTATCACCTGGGAACCTTGTTGGATCCAATACGAACTCAATCATTCGGTAAATAAAGGCCTTCAAGCAAGTGGCAGCTTCCAATCAAAACTGGCTCAATCCAAACTTCTCTCTAGGGCTGCATCGACCTTGTTCCATACATTGCACACTGGGGTATTTCATTAATGCGAATACCCTAAAAACGGCTTTTACATAACTTGTGCACATTCAGAATCATTTTTACTATTAGGAAATATTTTTGATATAATAGAAAGATTTTAAATAAATTATTTCTACAATGCTATTTGATGACCTATAATATAGGCGTACATGGATGGCTTCAGAATTGATGTTGATATTATTACTTTCACTTACCTATATATGAAATATATAGTAAGGGAAAGTATTGCGATCGTGAAAAATTTTGACATCCAGTTTTTAACGGAAATACACGTTTTGGGGTCCCCTGAGTCCAAATGACCAAGTCCCTCGAAATGGGTGCGGTTTGTGTCTGTGTGTGTTTGTGTGTTTGAACAGACTAGCTGTAAACCGTACGTTTCTGAAATTGGTGTATTAATATGCCCGCGATGGGACAGCAAAAATTTCATCAAAATTGTTTAAACGGAGGGGGTACTTTATTTAAAGAATTTTGTCTAATTTTTACGTTGTTTTTTTTTTCGATTTTCTCAAAAACGGCTCTAACGATTTTCATTAAACTTGATATTTGATGTATGTGTGTGCCCGCGATATGACAGTCAAAATTTCATCTAAATTGATCAATTGGAGGGGGCACTTCACTTCATAAATTTTGTCTCATTTTCACATGTTTTTTTTAATTTACTCAAAAACGGCTGTAATGAGTTTGATAAAACTGGGTATTTGGTGTATGTATATGCCCGAGATGTGACAGCCAAAACTTCATTGAAATTGGTCAAATGCAGGGCTCACTTTATTTCATAACTTGTTTTCCAATTTTTACCTTTTTTTTTATTATCTCAAAATCATTTGATTAAATTCGTCATGTTTAATGAAAATCAAGTCTTCTTTAATATCAGGTAAGCTTTATCATTACTAAACTAATTATTAAAATGATCTAAGGGAGCTTAAGTGCGGAAGGGGCCTTTTTTGTTTTCCTCTAAAGTACCTTTGTATTTATTTATATGGAGAAATTATATGTCGCTCGTTTCGCCTAAAAATAAGAAAGGGCTAAATATGAAATATGAAAAAAAATCATGAAAACATATAAGGGTGAAAAAAAAGAAAAATATTCCGTCAACTCATAAAACATCTTAGAATCGATTTGCAATATTCGACGAGGGCAAGTTCCAGGCCCGTCAGATACAAAAGGGCGTTGCCTCGTCAAAAAAATGCCCCCTTATTTTAAATAAAGTGAGTTTCATTCCCATCGGTTGTGAATCATTCCTATCTTTGTCTATCATATGGATGGCAAACTTTAGTCGAAAATATCGATATTTTTCTTCCATATTTCTTCTTCGATATTTTATCATCGATGAGTTCTAATTCGATTTTATCGACCATCGATATCGTCCTTACGGTATTTTAATAAATTAAATAAATAAAAATTAAGTTTTCGGAAAACTCTAGGTATTGAATATGAATGAATCTCATGTAAGAATTAAATACGTTGTAGAGTTGAATGGAGAGCTTAGATTATAAACTTATAACTATAGATTTTTTGTTTTAACTACTTCCCTTCTCTTTATTTGTTTCCTTGTTGAACGTTTGTTACTTGTTGCATGTTGCCATTGTGAACTCCAATATTTTAGTTTTAGGTAATTGTCTTTGTGATTGGTGTATGAAAGAGATCATGATGCCTCAAATAAAATAAATAAATAAATAAAATAAATAAATTAGTGGTGGTTATAATTGGACAGGTTTGCTTTTACGGGTAAATGTCCTACCTGCTCTAAAATTAAAAAATCTGGTGCGTGCTCGCAACACACAACTTTCACTTACCAACTTACTTAGATTAGAAATAAATGCGTTTTGTTAATTGCCACTTCTCAAATGAACAGAACGGCTTTAATTATGAACAGTGGTCTGTCATTCAAGGCGTACTCCGCATGCGGTGGCTCAACGAGTTTTATGAGTTGACTGAATATTTTTCTTTTTTCTCCTCTTTATGTTTTCTTTAGTTTTATCATATCTCATATTCAGCCATTTCTTATTTTTAGGCGTAACGAGAGACAGTTAATTTCTCCATGTAAACAAAAACAAAGGTACTTTATGGGAAACAAACAAACAAAAGAGGCCCCCCCCCCCAAAAAAAAAAAAAAGCCCCCTCAGAACATTTTAATAATGATAAAGCTTACCTGATATTAAAAAACACCTAATTTTCATTATACATGACGAATTTGATAAAAATCGTTAAAGCAGTTTTTGAGATCATCGAAAAAAAGGTAAAAATTGGAAAAAAAATTGAAATAAAGTGCCCGCTCCGTTTGACCAATTTTGATGAAATGTTGGCTATCACATCTTTGGCATATACATACATCAAAAACCTAGTTTGATCAAAATCGTTAAAGCCTTTTTTGAGTAAATAAAAAAAACACGAGAAAATGATACAAAATTTATTAAGTAAAGTTCCCCCTCTGGTTGATCAAATTTGATGTAATATTGGCTATCGCAGCTTTGGCATATACATACATCAAATACCCAGTTTGATCAAAATCATTAAAACCGTTTTTGAGTAAATAATAAAAAACACATGAAAATGATACATCATCATCATCATCATTTTCATGTGATACAAAATTTATTAAGTGAAGTCCCCCCTCCGGTTAATCAATTTTGATGAAATTTTTACAGTCATATCTCGGGCATATAAATAGATCAAATACTCAGTTTAATCAAAATCGTTTGAGCCGTTTTTGAGAAAATCGAAAAAAAAAACATAAAAAGTTAATAAATAAAGTACCCCCTCCCTTTGAGCAATTTTGATGAAATTTTTGCTGTCACATCGCGGGCATATACCTACACTAAATACCCAATTTCAGGTTCCCACGGTTTATAGTTTTTGAGCTAGTCTGTTCACACACACACGCACGCACGCACGCACGCACGCACGCACGCACGCACGCACGCACGCACGCACGCACACACACACACACACACACACACACACACACACACACACACACACACACACACACCATTTCGCGGAACTTGGTTATTTCGACTCAGGAGGTCCCAAAACGTGTATTTCCGTTGAAAACCGGAAGTCGAAATTTTTCACGATCGTAATACTTCCACTTACTATATATTTCATATATAGGTAAGTGAAAGTAAAAAAAAAAACGCCAGGTACCACAAACAACCTTAAAAGCCATACGTTTTCATTAATTAATTTAAAGAGGAAAATTAAACATTATCGGGACCTTCTGATATTTATATTGCTATTTCAACGGTTTTTCCAAAAATGTTTATAATATAGACGAAGATATCGGTATTTTATGGTATCGAATATCATAGACAATTGATTCAGACAATGACAATATCGATATTGAGCTTTCGATATCACACCCGTAGTTTGCCATCCTGGTCTAGTATTACAATTTATATTATGTTCTTATATATCGGGCGCATTAATTAGGTTTCAATAATCTGTTCTATTATATTTGAAGACGTGAGTGTAGGGTGGGGGGTTTATTTTACAAATTCTAAGTTTTCAGAAAATAAAAATTAAGTTTGTTTTATTTGTGTAATTTTCAAATGCCCTTTTCCCACAAAATGCCCAACCTTTTCACACAATTAAGTGCATCGAATCTTTGTTTTTTTCTCAAAATTGGATTTGTAAAGTAACACTTTATTTCGCTCGTGTCTTCAATTATCTGTAACCTTTTTTCATGCAAGACTGACCTAACTCCAAATCGCATTTTTAAAAATAGTTTTTGCACGAAAAGTCTTCCAAATTTTCTCTACTATATCTGTGAAAGACTGCATAAAGACCGGGATGATGATAATTTTTGACACATTTGAAAATGGGATGAAGCAGGCGATAGATATCATAGGTACAGAAAAGAAGAAACTTCTCCTATGAATAATTTTTTATTTGTTAAACTAGTTGGTATTGCAGCGAGCGATATATTTATCTGTTACAACTACTATCGAACTGCCCCAATTTATTTTGGAATGTGCTATCATCATCGCTGTCTTACTTAAAAGCTCGCCAACCACAAGAGCAGTGGGATGAATTTAAAATTATATTCAAGTTGGCTGAATGTGGAGGGATGTGCAGTAGTTGTCGACCTGTTGGGTAATGAATTCATGGTTGATTCCCAATTTAGCTGGACTCGCTATGGGGTCACGGCGCACAGTGGTTGAAAATCAACTATTTTCGGAAAAAAACCTTGTAAAACCCGATCTGTGAGCCGCAAAAAAATAAAGTTGATATTATCATAACCACGATTGAATTTCCTATAAAATGTATAGGTTCGAGCTCCGCTTAACCGGCTGTTCGGATTAACCGGCAGTGTAAGGAAAATAGAAAAAAAATTATACATCAAATTTCGACTCGAAATCGGCTAGTTTTATGCTAGTAATATCATTGATAGTACTTGCAATATAATTTTATTTCATGAAAACACTCAAGTTAGGTAAAAAAAAAAAAAATCATACATAGGAACTATCAATTATTTTTGTCGTTATGTTTCAATTCTTAACTATTAAATGTATATCATATTAAAATATAAGATTGGGATCATCCGACTTTAATATAATTTTGATAGGAGATAGTGGGATTGACTGTTCAATGTAGGTTTAATAACTAAAACTCTATCTGTGAAAATTTAGTTTCCTTATTCACGCTAAATAATAGCTGAACCTTTTTTTTAATACCAATCTTCTAAAAACGAATGGATGCTTAAAATGAAAAGTGCCGAACCCTTTAAGTTATCGGAGGTCATGTTAATAAACTTATTATTAATAATTTCCAAATTCATTCTAAAATCACGGTAGGTGAAAAAGTTGATTTATTATCGACCTAACAACGATTCAGACTGACTTTATAAATGATGCTACAGACCTGGTAAGTAAGGCATGATGTTTTACTAAACGATTAGTAATATCCTAATTCGAAGCACAAGCTCCATAGCGAATAAAATGCACGAAATAGCTTAGGTATTTCAATAAAAAAAAAATCCCACATGTACAGACGCAGGTGGACGCAGCTAGAATATGTTTTAATATTTCCTTGAATGTATCTTCTTCTTAAAAAAATGGATTTTAAAACTGCGCTTGAAAAATATGGATTACCAAAAAAAATTTTTGTCTTAATTTTATTGCATTTATTCGGGATTTTATTTCTGGGTTAAAACATAGACCAAATAGCATAATTTTTATGCTAGAGTAATATGTGAGATCGCTTTTCATGATTATGAAGGAAAATCGCTCTAAGAAACAAAAATGCGAGTTGTAAAAATTATTATAGTGCTATAAATTTTCCGTTGAAAAATAAACTTTTTCAATGATCGATTTTCAAAGGGTCCTAACAAGTTTAAAAATCAGAATATATCCGAATAAATTGATGGAATGTGTCAGGTAACTATTCTATTAATTAATATTAAAAAGAAAAAGAATATTCCAATACCTTCAAAAAATGGGTTTTTTCCGCCTTTCAACCACTGTGCGGCGCAATATCCTCAAATGTTCTCCTAATTGATATACAGATCATTTGTGTTAGTTTTAATGCTAATTTATAGCCATGAACTATGTACCTACTATGATATGTAATGGGAATACTTATGGACAGCTGACCAATACCACTATCCAGCCGGTACATAGGTGAGACCGAAGGTTGTACCTAAATATCTGGTGTTGAGCAGAATTAGGATCTAACCTGTGCAGTAAGGGTTGGTCCTACTGGCAAGGCTACAATTTGTCTATTTATATAACGACCTCATCATTTGTCCTTCCGTTAGTTAGGTTGCCTGCCTGGAGTCCGCTCTCATCCCCAATTCTGTGGGTATTATTACTTTGGAGTTTATTTAAATTCCTTTATTAAGCGATTTGATACAGACAGTGGCGGCAAAAAGTATTTGCACACCAAGTGTTTTCATTATATAATAATTTTAGGCAATAAAAAAATTATGCTATTTACAAAAATAAAAAGATAAGAAAAAAGAAAATAGATTAATGGCCGGGTGTACAATAGTCGTTTAAATTGGGTTTAACAGGTTACTTAAACAGTTGAACAGAATGTAGTTCATGCCTAATACACAATGTGGAATCGCTTGATTAAATTTGGTGATAAGGGCTAAACAGCGTTTTAAGTTAAACGTTCAAGAATGGCCGTTTAAACACAGGTTAACTATAACCTATCTTTTTATTTTTTGTTTGTGTTGTTTGATTTATATTTTAAAAGAATACCAGTTAAGTTGATAGTGCACTCTCTAACCACGGGACTGATAACGTATTGTACCTATTACAGACAAAAGTAGTTCTGTGTTAAAGTTCTGAGGAGCAAGGAGTTCTCCAGGTATATATTGTACATACAAAAAAGAAAAAAAGACAAAGAAAATAAAGCAATAATAAACGCGGAATCTTGTTTAAACGACGTTTACCTGATTCCCTGTTTAAACGGAGAATTTTTCACCTGGCCATAATACATATATAATTAAAATAAAAACACTTCTTACATAGTAATATGAAAAATTAAACATAAAATAAAAGCTGGAAAAAAGTATTTGCACACTTCGATTTCTGAAGTACGGAGGTTTGTTTTTAAGTTGTTGTTTACTTGCTTAAATATAATCATGTTTTTCCCTGTCTGTATTTTAAAGTATTTCAAACGTGTAAAACCTTTTTTTTTAACAGCTTGGCTATTAATAATGCCAAAGAATGTGAACTGTGTACCGACACTCGCGAGAAAGTGATTTTATTGCGCAACCAACCAAAATCGTGTAGCGAAATAGCAGATTTGTTGTGTCTTCATTTATCTACGGTAATGCGCGTGATTAGGAGATTTAAAGAACCAGATACAACTGCAAAAAAAACGAAAAGGTCGTCGGATGAAATTAGGTGGAAGAATGAAGAGAAAAATTGAAATAAAAGGCTGAAAAATCCAGCTGTCTTTGCAGGTGCCCAAGCTAATATGATCGATTCAATTCCTGGGGTGCGTTAAAGCATAAAAACTGTAAGGAATGTTGATTTTGATGAAAATCATTAAATCCGTTTTTGAGAAAATCGAAAAAATATAAAAATAGAAAAAAATAATTATTAAATAGTGCCCCCCCCCCCTTTTATCAATTTTGATGAAATTTTCTCTATGATATCGGGGCGATTTACATACATCTATATACTTATACATACATACAGTTGTTGAGTAAATAAAAAAAACACCTGAAAATGAGACAAAATTTATTAAGTAAAGTACCCCCTCCGATTGACCAATTTTGATGGAATTTTTGCTGTCACATCGCGGGCATATACATACACCAAATACCCAATTTCAGGTTCGTACGAATTGTAGTTTTGTAGCTAGTCTGTTCATACACACACACGTACCATTTTACGGGACTTGGTTATTTGGACTCAGGTGACCCCAAAACGTTTATTTCCGTCGAAAACCGGAAGTCTAAATTTTTCACAATCGCAATACTTTCCCTTACTATTTACTTCATATATAGGTAAGTGAAAGTAAAAAGACGAGTCGTTTCGTTCGTGTCTATGTCGTCGTTCACTCTGTTGTCTTATGTTCTCGTTATTTACCGTTTGTTTTCTTGGGTGACTCGCCTTGCCCCTAGTCTAACCCTTGGTGAGGATATAGGTATGTATCTAGTGTGAGGCCTCGCAAGGGTGTACTTACCTACCGGATTATGTTCATTAATTATTCTGAGTATTCTGGTAACTTAAAGTTTTAAGGCGACGTTCGTTGTATTCGTCTGAAACTAAGTCTATCTGTTTGTTACATGGTTTATTTCATATTAGTATTGAGGTTATAGATGTTCCGTATCGAATGCACATAGCTCATTGTATGTGTAATGGAAAAATTTCAGGGTTGGTGGCGGTATCAGCTAGAACTGATGTCACACCAAGGCCGCTGCCTATTGTGCCTTACATCATATTTCATCCAAGCTCTTCTCTACCAGCTTCATCTTTAATTTAATATCCTCACTTTGTTTTCATAAGTTTCTTTATTCCTTTTAGTCGATAATTGGGTCTGTTTAAAACACAATTTTTATTCAGCCTAAATTAGAATACGTGGAGGCAAAACAAGAAGGTATGATCGTAATTTTACGTTAAGCGTAACCCTACAGAACGAAATTGAAAATAGGAAGGTTTATTAAATTCTTATCTGAACATAATATTTATAATAAATCTAGGTAGTAATGAGTATCTAAAATTGTAGTTTAATTGCATCCTTATACGATCAATCTCACCCAATCCCTTTACTATAGAGCAAAAACCATTTAGTTTTTCATTTTTTTTTTCCATTATCTCCTTTAAATTACCTTCCTAATGTGAAACTATATTTCTCGGTTTGGATGGTCAGCGATGCCTGAGTCAACGGCGATGCCCATCTGTTAACCTGGCTCTATCTCTCGAATGTTTTCGAAATCAACGAAATTCTTTATGCAGCCAATAGATGGCATGACCTGCAATTATTACGCAGTCATTCTTGATTTTCACTAACATTTCGTAATTTATATTGTTCTGTAGCTGCATTTCATATGAAGACATAGGGAGTGTACTTTTTTAAAAAATATTTTTCCATTTATTGTATCAATTTAATCTGTTTCTTGATCTGAAACTACTTGTAGGGACTAACCTAATCTAAGCTGTGATTTCAATGGTATTGTTGTATTATGTTTCCTAATATGTAATAATCGCATGAGGAGATATCGCGTCTTGATATATGTTTTATGGTTTACATCAAAACGGAAATAGGATTTTTTTTCAGTAAGGTACTTTAATTTTTCTGACCCATCAATTAAGCTAACATTTTAACAGAATTATTTTTAGATATTGTGTTTTGATGTGAATATTATAACATTAAACTTATTTTATATTGAATTAATATAAGAACCATTGTTGAAAATGTTATGTTTTATTTAAGTCAAAAAACTTTCTCTTGCAATTTGATATTTAAAACCTAGTTCCACCCTACTTTATAGTAGGCGTCCATAGGGGGACGGAGAGGAGGTAAAATATGGCAAACAAAAACTACAAGTTAAATATTCATTAATTGTTATACAAAAAAAAAAATATTTATTTTCAAATATCAAGAATGTTTATCTGAAGAATAAATTGAGCCTTATATAGTCAGAATATCTCCCAACCCTCCTCCCCCGGTCATAAGAATTTGGCCCCATACGACAATTTTCCAGACTGTCCCCTAGGCGATAGAAATATATAATACTGATGTAATTTAGAGATGTGCATATTTTGAATTAATAACAATGATCGGTGGGGGTCACCTGTGGTATAGTGGTTGGCATGGCAACCTACAATACTAAAGGTCGCAGGTTCGCGCCCAGCGATGGCCCTAGGATTTTTTAATGGGAGTAAAAAATCCTTAGTCATGCCGTCCCCCGGATGGGTCGTAAAATGGAGGTCCCGAGCTTGTACGACGTCAGGTACTCCTTAAAGATCCCTATCCTAATTATACCTGGATAGGCAAAATTTAGGACTCCAACTGTAGCATTGTCCGATTAGCCTTAGTGGCATAAAGTGACGTTAAACAAACAAACATATGATTGTTTGGTACTTACCTCTACATAAAAATAATTAATTTTTGTTTTAAAGCGTAAACTATTATTCATGATAACTTAAGAGGATAGAAATAACTTCATTTTATAACTGGTAGTTCGTCGTAGTTTTTTTTTAATTTGTCCGAAACGTTTGGCCTTAAATTTGGAAATAATTCTTTCGTGTTCGTTAATGGTATTTGTGATTGCTTGTACTAAAACTTCAAGATCGAATTATCTTTTGTAATCTATATAATGTTAATAATAGGTGCCTTTTATTCAGCAATTGGTTCATTACAGTATATGAATTTGTGTTTCTCAGAAGGCGATTTCTTTATTTACGTTTTTGATCGATGTTGGGAAATAGATTTAAGATTTCATGTTTCGTTTTTTTTCTTTTTTTTTCTTTTTGGTATTAAATGAGACGATTTAGGTAAGAACGGAATGGAGAGTGTTGATGTTGAGGGTAATTCGCTATGTCTGCGAGGCATTGCTAACCCAACACCGTTAACCTAACTGATCGTTCCAGATTGCTATTTCTGCCGTTGACTTTGACTTGTGTGCCTTGATAATGTGCTATATTTTTGCCTCATATGTACCGATTATTATTTAGTGGTCATTCCAAGTGTAAATCGGCGGAGAAATGCCTACATGCAAAGTATGTAGTACGATGATCTTTATACTTATCCTAGTCTTTAAACTTTTTTTAATTGATAGAAGCGTGTTTTTCATTAAAAAAAAATATGCTTTTACGACTAAAATATAAATTTTCCAATTAGAAGCTTTATCGTTGAAACATATCGTGAGGGAAGAAGATATTCCGAAACTGAAGGAAATCGAGCTTCTGAGACCTACCAATTTCTCAACAACGGCATTCTTAAAAAAAAAAAAATATTTTCTACTTTCAGCCATTGATTCACATACTAAAATTAAAAATTTGCAGTTTCCTTTGCACAGTGTTACTTTTTATCTTCATTTGACATTTTGAAACCTGTCCAGGTTTAATATTATTTACCTTCTGGATTAAGGCATTTGGCCTTTAACTCTCACTAACTTTGACCATTTAGGCTGCAGGTCGACTTCTACTATATTACATACTAGCATTCCCCGTCACGGCTTTGCCCACGAGCCTTTAAAATCAATTCTGTGATCATAATCTTGGTATTAATTTAATATAATATGTTAACTGATGTTAAGGAGATTTAGTAAAATCGGAGCTTCCGGTAGTTGGAATGTTGGAGGGGAAGCTGCCGGCTCGGTAGAAGAGAGGGAGACGCGTATGGAGAGAGTGCACTAAAACCGCCGAAACAAAAAATTGTATACTCCTCGTGAACGCTTCATTTTTCGGCTTTAAAACGTGGTTTTCGACGCTCTGTAGGTGCTTTGAGTTAAACTCGTCGTATCAAGATCTTTATAATGTGTCCAAATTAGATATTATTTCTCGAAGTGCAAAAATAGGTGTCCGTTAGAGTTAAACGACAATTTCGCCATTTAAACCCCCTAGGGGATACATTTTTGAAATTCCTTTCTTAGTAGTTACCTACATCGCGTTTAAAATGTAAATTCCGGACTTCAAGTTTCTATCATTAGTAGTTTTTGCTCTGCGTTGATTCTGTCAGTCTGGACAAAGTCTCTTATATATAGAGAGATTTATAAATACGTATGTTACAGCTTAATAGATGATAAGAAGAATTTAACTAGCGAGATTGTTTCTTCTGTTGGCGTTGAACAGGTTTGCCTTCCTTACCTACTGCTACTGTACTGGTGGCCGCAACCGGTCCTGTAGGTTTTTATCTTAAAAAATGAAAAAAAAAGTTATTGTTTACTTATTTTACGCCACTTTATGCTGATAATGCTAATCGGACGAAATAAATTTAGTATCATCGTTATTATGGACTCAAATTCATATTGGAATCACTACAGCAAAATTTACAGCCCATTGCTTAAATAGTTTCATGCCATAGCCATCATTACTAGGTTGATGCCTGAATTATTTTAATATATAATAGAAATTATATCACTTTTTAGCAGACTGAATAATAAATATATTTACATCATCCCATGAACGTTTCGGACCTAAAGTCCTTATTCATGACACAACCATCCAATATGTCGAAACCACCAATCAATTCTAAATATCACTTCTTAACTTTCTTAGACACTTTTTAAAATTAAATGGAATCACGGGATTTTCGTTTTTTCACTATACTCGATGTAAGGCATGCTTGCTTTTTTTTTTTTTTAATACAAAAAGTCGTCAAATTCACCTCAATATCTGAGTTCTGGTAAAAGAGATTTTATTTTTATTATATATTAAAATAAAGCATACCGTTATTTATCTTGAGAATAATAGATAAAAAAGATAATAGATATTCCTATTAAATTTGGAAATTATCTAAGAGATTTTAGAAGTGATATTAAGAAGTTTTTCAGTGAATTCGGCATTTGGACAATAGTTTGATGAATATGGACTTAAGGTCCAAAACGTTCATGTGTTGATGTAAATATATTATTGAATCTGCTAAAAAGGGATTTTATTATTGATGTTTTTTTTTTGTTTTTTTATCTTATTAATGTTATTCCTCTATTTTCGCCTTATTGCAATCCATGGCATATATGATCCCTTTTCAGATTATTTCACTCTATTAGTGGAGACGTATTCATTCTTAAACATCCCCTTATACTATAATAGCTATATTTGTATTATACATACATCTAATCATCTAATCCTCCTAATACCAATTTTTTTTAAATTTTTAAAGTGCAAACAAATTTTCTGTGATCAATCAATGTGTTTATCTTGTAGACGACTTGAATACCCTTTTTATCTTCAAGGCTTTTTTAGCTCATTGGCTTTTTTCGATAAATGTTTCCAAGATTCTAAATTAGCTATTTTCGATTGAAATCCTCTCCAGTGCTGTTTATTAATCATTTTATCTCCTAATTGATTCACTGAAAACACTTTGTGGTATTTAATTGACAGTTTTATTGCTAGTAACCAAATAGTAACTTTTTGAAACTATTTTTTTTGTTTGTTTGTTATAACATCACTTTATGCCACTAAGGCTAATCGGACAATGCTATAGTGGGAGTCCTAACTTTTTCCAATATAGGTATAATTAGGATATGGATCTTTAACGAGTACTTGACATCGTACAGGCTCGGTACCTCAATTTTACGTCCTATCCGAGGGACGGCATAGACAAGGATTTTTTACTCCCATTCAAATCAATCAAAATCAAATCAAAAATCCTAGGGCCACCTCGGAACACGAACCCGCGACCTTTGGTTTTGTAGGCTGCTATGCTAACTACTACACCAAGGGTGAATCCCGAAACTTTTTTTTTAATCAACCTATTGACATTTATGTATTTATTTATTAAATTTAATTACTGATTTGAACACTTATACTTTTTAACTTGACTACGGAATTAGAATTTTTTTTATTAACTTATTTCCTTTTATTTATTCATTTAACTTATATTAGTTTTGAAATCCATTATTTTTCAGTTAGGATACAGCGATGATAAAGTCAGCAGTGCTTGAGTCGATCGAGCCTATTTGTTTAATTGGTTCCATGTTTACAATGTTTTCGTAATCAATGCTATTCATTATTCAGCCAACAGATAAACATGGCATACAATGTTTACGATGGTGGACGTAAACTTTCACTGATTGTTATTTCATTCATTTAATGAATACAATTTTGTTCTAATTAATATTACGTTTTAAAGCTATTTGAAGTACCTAGGTAAATTGGAGTTTTCATTTTTCACCTGTCACGACTTCCGGTCTTATAATCACGTGTTGTGTTTTGCCTGAAAGTACTTTTGTTTTCGAATTTTTTATCGGTATATTTCCTTGAATCAAAAAGGACTGCGGATCTAACCAACCAGAAGTATGTACTGCGTTTCAGGTTTAGTAGCTACGTAATTGCATTATTCCTTTTAAAATAAAAATATATTTCAGTTGGGTCAATTAATATCGCCCGGAAGTTGTTTAAAGTCCGTTTTTCGGGCACAACTCGAAAACCATAAATTTTATTTAAATTGAGGATCAGGGCGATCATTAAATCTCAACACTTTTTTTTTCCAAAACTTTATTTCAGCAGACGTTTCGGCCATCATCAGTACTTCAGCTTTAATAAGTTTTCTAAAAAAGTTAATAAGATTATCAATCACATTTAGGTTACTATCCCCAACTATGTTAACAATATCTTCCTTGAAGTTCCTTATCAATTTGTCGAGCGAAGCCATCCTGGTCTGCTTCAAATTTAGTGATCAGTTATTAATTTAACACTCCTCTTCTTTCATTTCATTTCATATCATTCATTTATATTAACTCATCAAAGCTGAAGCACTGATGAGGGCCGAACAAAAAAATTGTTGAGATTTAATGGTCGCCCTGAATCCTCTATTTAAATCAATCGAAGAATCTCAAGAAGAGGAGTGTTAAATTCATAACTGATTATAAATTTTAGGCCAATTAGGTAGTACTGTTTAAAGAATTTGCGATTCCCTGCAAAATGGAAAAAAAATATTCATGAATGTCGGACCATTTGTAACAGAGTTACAGCATTTTTTTTTTCACACGTTTCTTCTATCTGTATAATAATAATGAAATGATATTCTTTGGTAACCGCATCACTTGAGAAAAATTGGACGGATTTTTCTTTTTAAACGTTCGTATTTGTCCGAGGATGGTTTACACGGAAAAGAAGATTCCCAGAAGGCGTTTAGAACGCGTTGTCCGGGCAAAACTCGAAAACCATAAATTTTATTTAAATTGAGGATCAGGGCGATCATTAAATCTCAACACTTTTTTTTTCCAAAACTTTATTTCAGCAGACGTTTCGGCCATCATCAGTACTTCAGCTTTAATAAGTTTTCTAAAAAAGTTAATAAGATTATCAATCACATTTAGGTTACTATCCCCAACTATGTTAACAATATCTTCCTTGAAGTTCCTTATCAATTTGTCGAGCGAAGCCATCCTGGTCTGCTTCAAATTTAGTGATCAGTTATTAATTTAACACTCCTCTTCTTTCATTTCATTTCATATCATTCATTTATATTAACTCATCAAAGCTGAAGCACTGATGAGGGCCGAACAAAAAAATTGTTGAGATTTAATGGTCGCCCTGAATCCTCTATTTAAATCAATCGAAGAATCTCAAGAAGAGGAGTGTTAAATTCATAACTGATTATAAATTTTAGGCCAATTAGGTAGTACTGTTTAAAGAATTTGCGATTCCCTGCAAAATGGAAAAAAAATATTCATGAATGTCGGACCATTTGTAACAGAGTTACAGCATTTTTTTTTTCACACGTTTCTTCTATCTGTATAATAATAATGAAATGATATTCTTTGGTAACCGCATCACTTGAGAAAAATTGGACGGATTTTTCTTTTTAAACGTTCGTATTTGTCCGAGGATGGTTTACACGGAAAAGAAGATTCCCAGAAGGCGTTTAGAACGCGTTGTCCGGGCATAACTCGAAAACTATCAATTTTATGCCGATTTAATAAGAGTAAAGTTTAAAGAATTTGCAAATCCATATATTAGGAAAAAAATTTATGAATATGTTACTATGTACCAACGAATCATGAGAATTAGTTTATTAATTTTGTTTATGACTGTTAGTAGTTAGGTTATTTAATTAAATATGACTCAAACTTGTGGTTTTCAAAACGGTAGCCTGAACCTAACGGAGTAGGAGGCGCAAATTTAAAATATCTGCAACAATAAATTTATTTTAACACTCTTTAAACTAATATGTCATTAAAAAAAATGCACATCTTTGCCTTTTGGAGAAATATGATATACATTAAAACCTTATTAAGTGTTGGGCTGGAAATAAATGTTTGATAAACTTTGTGTTCAAGGATTCGCTCCTTCCCACACTTTGAAAATGAGGTGCCATTATTATTTATATACGTAACTAGCTGTATATACCGATTTCACCCAGAGAAATTCATTTTTTAAGTCTATAAAGTGAAACTTATATCGACTCAAACGGTCGATTTCGTAAAAACAAATGTAAAGCGAGATCATTACGATTGTTATAACAATAAAGAATATCAGCTGAAGATTGGCTGAAGTTATGCAATTATAATATGGTAAGGTGATCGCACCAGGTATGAAAGAACCACTGAGCGAAATTTGGAGAATTTAGGACAAACGGTATGGATTTCTTTAAAGAACAAACACAATTTCACCTTTATTTACATAGATTACAACTTTATAGCCCGGTTCCACCCGGGGAATTTCATTTTTCTAATGAAACGGTCGATATCGTAAAAAAACATTGTAAAGCGAAATCATTACGATTTTTATAACAATAAAGAATAACAGCAGAAGATCGGCTGAAGTTATGCCATTTTAGTATGGACAGGTGTTCGTACCTGGTATAATAGAACCAATGAGCGAAATTTGGAGAATTTACGACAAACGGTATGGATTTCTATAAAGAACAAATAAACAAACAGAATTTCATCTTTATTTACATAGATGATTACCTAGATCTACGTTTTTCACAGTGTCACACATTGAACCGAATTTCTCTGAACGACCACAAAGTTATGAAATATGGATTTAACAACATCTATCGGGTCAAATTATTAAAACCTCTGACTTTAATTTTTCGACTAATAGTTAAAAAATTAAAGGCTAATATTATTGCTTTTTTTTTACTTTCACTTACCTATATATGAAATATATAGTAAGTGGAAGTATTGCGATCGTGCAAAATTTCGACTTCCGGTTTTCAACGGAAATACGCGTTTTGGGGTCCCCTGAGTCAAAATAACCAAGTCCCGCGAAATGGTCTGTGTGTGTGTGTGTGTGTGTGTGTGTGTGAACAGACTAGCTCAAAAACTATAAACCGTGGGAACCTGAAATTGGGTATTTAGTGTATGTATATGCCCGCGATGTGACAGCAAAAATTTCATCCAAATTGCTCAAAGGGAGGGGGTACTTTATTTAATAACTTTTTACATTTTTTCGATTTTCTCAAAAACGGCTCTAACGATTTTGATTAAACTGAGTATTTAATCTATTTTTATGCCCAAGATATGACTGTTAAAATTTCATCAAAATTGATCAACCGGAGGCGGGACTTTACTTGATAATTTTTGTATAATTTTCACGTGTTTTTTTTTTATTTACTCAAAAACGGCTTTAACGATTTTGATTAAACTGGGTATTTGACGTATGTAAATGCCAAAGATGTGACAGGCTACATTTCATCTAAATTGGTCAAACGGAGGGGGCACTTTATTTCATAACTATTTTCCAATTTTTACCTTTTTTTCGATTATCTCAAAAACGGCTTTAATGATTTTGATCAAATTCGTCATGTTTAATGAAAATTAGGTGTTCAATAATATCAGGTAAGTTTTATCAGTATTAAAATTTTCTGAGGGGTTTAAATGGGGAAGGGGCCTTTTTTGTTTTCCTGTAAAGTACCTTTGTGTTAGTTTATATTGAGAAATTAACCGTCTCTCATCACGGCTAAAAATAAGAAATGGCTAAATATGATATATGAAGACAATCAAGTAAACATATATAGGAGAAAAAAAGAAAAATATTCCGTCAACTCAAAAAACACCTTGAGCTCACGCATGCGCCGGACGCCTTTAAAGACAAACCAATGCGTTATAATTAAAGCCGTTCTGTTCATTTGAGAAGTGGCAATTAAGAAAACGCATTAATGTCTAATCTAAGTAAGTTGGTAAGTGAAAGTTGTGTGTTGCGTGCACGCACCAGATTTTTTTTTTCTTGCAATCTATAATTCATTTCAGTTGATGTTGAGACTTGACAGCCGCACTTCTGTAGTGGACAATACTATAACAGTATAACAATCCTTGATTAAGAAAATGTAGGAATTATTTCACTTAATTTTTAAAGTTGTTCTGTACATTTTATCTCTTGACTCTTTTCTAATGTACTGTAGAATACTCTGGTATTCTTTAGCGGTCTTGTTAAGATAAAAAGTAGATAATAATTGGGATCGGTGTTGGAGACGGTTTGGTTTGGCCGGGCGGTGGGCCGGGCATTGCGCCGCTGTTGTCGGGCTCATTGCGAGAGCTCTTGCCCCGCCATCTCAATTGGTAAATTCGCCCTGAAGGTCGCTCCTCCCCTACCGATCATGATCCACCTCCAGGTTTAGGTTCATCATCTTCTAGGTAAATGATATATACTCTCCTTTGATGTATCATTTAGTTAAAAAAAAATTATTTTTTTTTTGCTTCCTTTACAGCCGTGATTTGATAAGATAAGGACATTAGGTTAAAGAGCCACAGAGAAGCCGGGGGGGGGGGGGGTGCAAAGAGGAGTGGAGAGGAAGCTGATTGGCCTAGTGTGGGATCGATCCGGGCCGTGTCCGCATTGGCACAGCCTCCCCGAGACCGGCTTGTTAAATAAACTCACCGCGCCCTTCTCATCACCTCCCCTCATTCTATTATATCATAAAGTCGTTTATCTAGTTCCTTCTTTACAACTGTTTATTCTATTAATTGTATACCTACATATTCGCTTATTATTGTTTTATAAGAGTTTATTTACTCTTTCACTCCTGTTTAATCACATTAGATGCCGAACACATTCGATATCTTTATCTACATCTATAATCTTAATGGCGAATAAACTCTCTCAGAACCTTGGGATTAATTTTTTTTTTTTTTTTGTAATTAATAACAATATTATCAATTCATTCTTTTAGACGGTATAATATTTTCAGCTGGTTTAATAATAAAAAAGAAAAGAAAAGCAAAAAAACTATTACATTTGATTTTATAGCTAAACTCGGTCACGCTTAGCTCTTACACTCTTACATTATCTTAATTTAGGGAAATAAACTAATAATTTTTTTTTTTAATGTTTCGTACGAATGCCACCAAATTTGTTTATGTTATGCGTTAATATATTTTCTTTTTTTTACCCCATATATTTTGATTTTTAATAATTCATTACAGTAGTTAAAATTAACTACTAGTATCCGAAGTAGAATTTTAGGGCAATTAAATAATAACTCCGGCGTTTATGGAAAATATTAAATCATGGTTAATAATTGTATATGTAATCATTAATTTTCCTAGTCCATCTTGTTTTAAAATCACATTATAGGTTATAGTATAATTTATCAAAAGTTAGGAATTAAAAGGCGTACATAAGGTGATTTTTTTTTATTATTATTTATTGTTTATAATTTATATCGTGTAATATCTAGATAGAGACTTTTTATTAACTCTTTCACTCCTGTTTAATCGCATTAGATGCCGAACACATTCGATATCTTTATCTACATCTATAATCTTAAAAGCGAATAAACTGTCTCGGAGCCTTGGCATAAAACATTTTTTTTTTTTTTTAATAATTAAAAATATTATCAATTCATTCTTTTAGACGGTTTATAATATAATATTTTCATATGGTTTAATAATAAAGAAAAGAAAAACTATTACATTTAATTTTATAGCTAAACTCGGCCACGCTTTGCTGTTACGCTCATACATTATCTTAATTTATGGAAATAAACGTGAAACAAAAAACAAAGAAGGGAAAACATACAGTTAGCAAAAAAAAGTCTATAAAAATCACATTTTAGCCTAGGAAAAAAAAAGAAAAATAACAGACTATTCTTTTAATTTTTTCTTTATAAATTAACCCTTAATACTTGATCATTTTTAAACATTTTCAATTTCATAAACAACGTTTTATAAGACATTTATATAAAATAATGTAAACTAATTATTTCAAAAAATAATATATTTTTTTTGGTAAACAAATTGTTATTGTGGTTTGTGGTATTACTATTAGCTGGTAATCTTGTTGCAGTGCAGTGGTGCACTCATCGTAGGATTATCATTCACAGATCGCAAAATTGCAGGCCTGTGATTTCTCAAAATTTATTTGGGCCTCCCAGATCTAGGTTTACTTTGAAGATAACAGGTTGCTTGGTAATGCTTAATTATTCTTTTAACTGTAGAGTGACGTTTCTTAATTATTTCTGCGATTTCTGTCAAAGATTTTCCCTCATTTCTTAAATTAATAATCAATTGTCTAATTTATACACAAATTTCCATTTTTAGCAAAGCAACAGAAAAACTCGCAAATCACGGCCACTATAAAGACTTAACTGACTAAAACAAAGATTTTTGTTTATATTGAAAACGTTTGTTTATTATTGTACAGTATTTGAAGGAGTTTAGAATAAATGTACTTATTTGACAATGGTTCAGGAGTTCTATTAGCAATTATCATTGCCTTATCTTTAATGTTATATTTATTTTTCTTTTGGTAGTGAATTTTAATTCTTTCAAAGTTACAGTTTAAAAGAAAATAATATAAAAAATGTTTACTTCATTTCCTTTAATGCCCTGGGCAAACTTAAAAAATTTGAATGTGGTGTACACAGACTTTTTTTATTAACTGTATGATTAAAAAAAGTTCTGGACTTGTTGTTGGAAGAAACTGTTGTAGTACGCTTTCGGGAATAATCTACGCTTGCCTAGAACCTTCCAGACTATTCATTCTATTTCAGACTAAATATTAAGAGCGATGGACTTGAATTTTCGTTACAAGTTTATATTGTTTGTGTGGCATTGTGAATCGTTATTTTCGTTTAAAGGGAAATTATTTTAACTCACATAAGTGATAAATTATTAAGGAGTGTCATTGATGAATTTACCCAAAAAAATAATTACTCATAATATACTAATTTAAATTACTCTGGAATAGGAAAGAATTATAAATTTTTACTGCCTGATTTATAAAGATGGTTAACAGAAAGGACCATTCCATATAATAGTCCAATTTTTCTCATCGGTATACTGACAGATATAAATGGAGAAAATCGTGTTAGCAAAATAGGCTGTAATATAATTAATTATTGTCATATTATAGCTTGATTTTTGTTCAACGTCACGTTATGCTACTAAGTTGGCCTATTATTAACGAAAATGTTATGTCCGCTGTTTGAGTTTTAAATGAGGTGACAAAAAATGGCCCTTGCATACTTAAGGTTCCTTTACACTCTACGAACTTTACCTTCGAACACCACCCTCGAACAACCTTCATGAAGCCTTCCTAAGTGACAGGAGTTGTTTGCGATACAAGTGTAATTTGGGAAACGTTGTAATTCGTCTCCTATTGTTTTATTTTTCAGATAATATAAAATATAATGATAATGGAGATTTTTTCTTTATCATAAGCTAGCGTTGGGTGCGTCAGCCATATTGGTTCGCTTAACGTCACGCGAAGTATAAATGGCTGTTCGCTTCACGTCGGTACGGCAAGGTACAAAGGAGAAACTGTTCGAAGGTAAAGGCACCTTTGTATATAAGATGAGAAAAAAACACATGATCAAAAATAACATAGGCCTTAACTCGGCTAATAATTGTCCTATTTCCGTGATTTATTTTTCATTTTATAGCTAAGAAAGAAAACTGACATTATGCACAAAAATAATGGACCAAAAAAAAAATGTTCCTATTCTCTGTAAACATCTTTTCTATTACATACATGTATTGACATAAAAAGTAGGTATTTGTCTAAACGTCAGAGTTCTGTAAAAGTTTAAGATTTTTCCATCCGCTCCTTTTCGAGTTTTAAGGACAGAAACATACGGCCCTTGCATTTTATAAATAAGATATGCGGATATATACCTTTAAAGCGAGGGATGTTGACCTGGGACCTGTATTTTTTTAATTTTAATTTTTATGTTAAGGCATAGAAAGATTATTCAAAGTGTATAAAAAAATTCGGAATAAACTCTTGGATTCTTAGCGAACTTCAAAAGTGATAAAATAACTCAAACAATCCAACGGAAAGTTTTCGTTTTAATTTATTTTTGGTCGTTAGAGATATAAATGAATTAAGAAAACTATGTTTTGGGATATTTATTCCTAATGAGAAATACATGTTAAGCAAATAGTTTGAATTCATGGTACCTCTAAGTAGAAACCTTTTTTTTTTTTCTCTATTCAATAACTTTCAATCTATGAACATGTCGGGTTTCTCAAAAAAATGATTTAAATTTAAGTTTTATTCTTCTTTGGTATTACCCTGTTATTGTATTTTGAATAAAATCTCATATAAAAAATTGTAAATACAATTTAAGAAAATCGTTCTTTATGCTTTACATCCCAGATTAAAATAGTTATAAGAAAAATCTGGTGCGATGCGCGCAACACACAACTTTCACTTACGAAGTTTTCCCTCCATTAGATCAATTTTGATGAAATTTTGACTGTCACGTCGCGGGCATATACGTACATCAAATACCGAGTTTAATCAAAATCGTTAAAGCCGTTTTTGAATAAATAAAAAAAAAAACACGTGAAAATGAGACAACATTTATTAAGTAAAGTACCCCCTCCAATTGATCAATTTTGATGAAATTTTCACCGTTGCATCGCTGGCATATACATACACCAAAATACCGAGTTTAATCAAAATCGTTAGAGCCGTTTTTGAAAAAATCGAGGAAAACATAAAAATTAGATAAAATTCTTTAAGTAAAGTACACCCTCCGTTTGACCAATTATGATGAAATTTTTGCTGTCACAGCGCAGGCATATACATACACCAAATACCCAATTTCAGTTTTGTACGGCCTATAGTTTTTTAGCTAGTCTGTCCACACACACACAGACCATTTGGCGGGACTTGGTTATTTCTACTCAGGGGATCCCAAAACGTGTATTTCCGTTGAAAACCGGAAGTCGAAATTTTTCACGATCACAATACTTTCCCTTACTATATATTTCATATATAGGTAAGTGAAAGTAAAAAAGTTTATTATAGAATCGAAAAGAAAAAAATTATCACTTTACCAGAAATGTTAGTTACTCTACTACCTACTAAAACCTAGACTCTTGTCTTCAATAGGTAAAATTAGTTATTTCATTAAAAGAGTATAAACGTGTTATTTCCTGGTAGTCAAAGTTTATACAAATGTAATAACTATTTTTTTATATTTTATTATATTACAACTCAAACGAAGGAGAAGAATCTCACGACGATTTTAGGGAAAAGAAGAGAATTTGTTGAGTTGAGGATATCCTGTTACCTAAGCTGCCATCGACCCGCACCTCCCCTACCCCAGCCCATTGATTACATCTTTTTACCTTCTTCTTTCTTTCCGCTCTTTGTGAGTCTGATCGACAATTATCGAAACCACCCTACATTATTCAATAATACTGTTTATTTTAAAAGAATTAATGGTTTTTGTTTTACTAAAGAGACTACTTCGATTTATTGTTTTCTATGCGCAATTTAGCTAGAAAATACCGTAAATGTATGCAAATAAAGATACTTTTTTACTTTCACTTACCTATATTTGTATATACAGTAGGGGAAAGTATAGCGATCGTGAAAAATTTCGACATCCGGTTTTTAATGGAAAAACACGTTTTGGGGTCCCCTGAGTCGAAATAACCAAGTCTGTGTGTCTGAGTTTGAACAGACTAGCTCAAAAACTATAAACCTTACGAACCTGAAATTGGGTATTTGGAGTATGTATATGCCCGCGATGTTACAGCAAAAATTTTATCAAAATTGGTCAATCGGAGGGGGCACTTTATTTAATAAATTTTGTGTCATTTTCACGTGTTTTTTTTTTTATTATTTAATCAAAGGAGGCTTTAACGATTTGGATGAAACTGGGTATTTGATGTAATTATATGTCCCCGATATCACAGCTAAAATTTCATGAAAATTTGTCAAACGGAAGGGGCACTTTATTACATTACGTTTTTTTTTTTCGATTTTCTCAAAAACAGTTATAACGATTTTGATCAAACTGGATATTTATTGTAAAACGGCTTTAATGATTTTAATCAAATTCGTCATGTTTAATGATTTTAATAAAATTCGTCATGTTTAATGAGAGTCAAGTATTCTTTAATATTCGAGTAAGGTTTATCATTATTAAAATGTTCTGAGGGGGCTTAAATAGGGAAGGGACCTTTTTGGTTTTCCTTTAATGTAACTTTGTTTTTGTTTATATGGAGAAATTAACTGCCTCTCGTTACCCCTAAAAGAAAGAAATAGCTAAATATGAAATATGAAAAACAAAAAAATCATGTAAACATAACATATACAGGAGAAAAGAAGAAAAATATTCCTTCAACTCACAAAACACGTTTAGCCCACACATGCGCAGTCGACTTTAATGACACGATTGTTTATGAATAAAGGTGTTCTGGTTATTTAATGGAAATTATTCGTTTCATAGTAACTAAATGAAGTTGTATCCTATGTAGTTGTTGAACAACTGCATAGGAAATTATAAAATCAGACGACTTGGAGTGTTATGCTTGCATTGGCGAATTATCACAAGTAAAACCTTTTATTTAACAATAACAAAATTTAGTGTACTTAAGAGAGCAAATACAAACAAAAATAATTAAATGAATGTAGAAAAAAGTTTGAGGAATGCCATTTAATAAATTTCGTCAATTTCTAATCTAACCAAGTTGGTAAGTGAAAGTTGTGTGTTGCGCGCAACGCACCAGATTTTTTTTGTTTAAGAATAGAAATAGCAATCATATTCGTATATGAAAGACCTTTTCGGACTATAAATAGATAATATCATGACCAACTGTTATTTTTACTTCTAACTTATTATATTATTACTTAATATTCCCAAACAGGTGAAAATCAACTTGACCTGTACCCTTAAAATGGTTTTAAAGCAGAGCGAACTCAACTGTGTTTGGGAATAGGGCAGTAAATATCAATGAGTTGCTCTCTTCACTGCTATATTTGCAGCTCTTGCTGGTACCTGTCTGTTCTCTAATCAGTGATGAGAGCGTAGAGTTAGGAGGAAAATTGTAATTCAATAAAAGCAAAACTCGACTATGATATGATAAAAAGGTCTTCCAGGGTATTATCATGGCTTAGAGGGGCCAACCTCAGAGGTAATAAATATATTCAGGAAAAAAACACGTTTCATGAGGGGATGACATTTCATTCAATGTTTTTTTTACTCTTATTGCTTTGTTTATTTATTTAGTTTTGTTTTTTAATGAATATATAGTTTTCTATGGGTATCGGGGAAGCTCATTGGTAAGGCCGAGCGTAAGCTGGTCAGCGATCGTGAAAGGAGGTGATATGACCGTGATCACGCTCATCTACCAGGTTTTTCTGCCTTAATTTTTCTTCAATTAAGTGTGCCCACTTTAAAGAGTCTGCTTTTGCCGCAGGAGGGTCTCGGATATTCAAGGAAAAGTTTGTAAATATGCAAGATGTACTATTAGATTTCCGGTGATCTTGAAGATCAATTTATAGTAAAATTATTGCAAGAAAGAGTTCCCTACCCAGTACTGAACCCAAAACCCTTCAAGGGTTGTACTGTTTCAGGTTTTTATAAAACACATTTATCTAATCTTTTTTACTTTCACTTACCTATATTTTTTTTTTTTTTTTTTTTTGTTCGGTACCCCTACCTGGCCATGTGTGGCATACGGGGGGTTACTCTAGAGGTGTAACCAACCTGTTCTAACCATGGTGGGAGGGTCGAGATTTATTCCGTGGGGCCTCCACGAAATAAAAGTCAACCCTCCCAGGGCGGATATATTTGAAATATATAGTAAGTGGGAGTATTGCGATCGTGAAAATTTTCGACTTCCGGTTTTCAACGGAAATACACGTTTTGGGGTCCCCTGAGTCAAAATAACCAAGTCCCGCGAAATGGTCTGTGTGTGTGTGTGTGTTGTGTGTGTGTGTGTGTGTGTGTGTGTGTGTGTGTGTGTGTGTGTGTGTGTGTGTGTGTGTGTGTGTGTGTGTGTGTGTGTGTGTGTGTGTGTGTGTGTGTGTGTGTGTGTGTGTGTGTGTGTGTGTGTGTGTGTGTGTGTGTGTGTGTGTGTGTGTGTGTGTGTGTGTGTGTGTGTGTGTGTGTGTGTGTGTGTGTGTGTGTGTGTGTGTGTGTGTGTGTGTGTGTGTGTGTGTGTGTGTGTGTGTGTGTGTGTGTGTGTGTGTGTGTGTGTGTGTGTGTGTGTGTGTGTGTGTGTGTGTGTGTGTCTGTGTGTCTGTGTGTCTGTGTGTCTGTGAACAGACTATCTCAAAAACTATAAACCGTGCGAACCTGAAATTGGGTATTTAGAGTATGTATAAGCCCGCGAAGTGACGGCAAAAATTTCATCAAATTTGCTCAAAGGGAGGGGGTACTTTATTTAATAACTTTTTATGTTTTTTTCGATTTTCTCAAAAACGGCTCTAACGTTTTTGATTAAACTGAGTATTTGATCTATTTATATGCCTGAAATATGACTGTAAAAATTTCATCAAAATTGATCAACCGGAGGGGGGACTTTACTTAATAAATTTTGTATCATTTTCACATGTTTTTTTTATTTACTCAAAAACGGTTTTAACGATTTTTATCAAACTTGGTATTTGATGTATTTATATGCCAAAGATGTGATAACCAACATTTCATCACAATTGATCAACCGGAGGGGGGACTTTACTTAATAAACTTTGTATCATTTTCACGTGTTTTTTTTATTTACTCAAAAACGGTTTTAACGATTTTGATCAAACTTGGTATTTGATGTATTTATATGCCCGAGATATGACTGTAAAAATTTCATCAAAATTGATCTACGGGAGGGGGGACTTTACTTAATAAATTTTGTATCATTTTCACGGTTTTTTTTTAATTTACTCAAAAACGGCTTTAACGATTAACAAAATTAAGATATAAGATATGAATGTAGAAAAATGTGTGACTTTGGGAAATGATATTTAGCAAAACACGTCAATTTCTAATCTAAGTAAGTTGGTAAGTGAAAGTTGTGTGTTGCGCGCACGCACCAGATTTATCAATTAAGATCAATTTATAATAAAATTATTGCAAGAAAGAGTTCCCTACCCAGTACTGAACCCAAAACCCTTCAAGGGTTGTACTGTTTCAGGTTTTTATAAAACACATTTATCTAATCTTTTTTATTTTACTAATCATGTCTGCTCTTGTTTGTTTTTCTTGTATATATATAGTTCTCTAATATTTTTTAGTTTATAAATTATTTAAATTTTCGTTTTACAGAGATCCCTTTTGTTGGGTTAGTGGAATTAAGGTTGCCCCTCAGCGTGGAGAGGCGCTCCGTGGTTGAGCCGTCCTTGTTGGCGCAACTTGGCGAGCTGCACGCGGCAATCAGTTCAACCTTTCCACTTAATTCTCTTTGCTACTTTAACACAACGCCGTATAGATGTATATTTTTTTTTTTGCAATACCTTACCTCGTTATTTGCTTTCGTTACTTCTCGAGTTGCTTTCAAAGGCATTGTATAAGCCTATCTCCTGATCAACAATGGAATGTCAGTCGTTCCTGAAATGTTTCGCACGAATGCCACCAGATTTGTCTGTTATGCGTTAATATCTTTTTTTTTTTTTTACCCCATATATTTAGTATTCTTTCCATAATTCATTATAATAGTTAAAATTAACGACTAGCATCCAAAGTAGAATTTTATGGACAATATTAAATCACTGTCAATCTCTCTAAATATAAGAGGCTTTGTCCTGACTGACAGAATCAACGCAGGGCAAAAACTACTAATGATAGAAACTTGAAGTTCGGAATTTAGACTTTAAACGCGATGTAGGTAACCATTAAGAAAGGAATTTCAAAAATGTAACCCCTAAGGGGTTTAAATGGCGAAATTGTCGTTTAACTGTGGCTCAGTAGCTGTAATGCATTCAATTAATTATATTCTGTTTTTTAATACAGTTGAATCAAAATTCACTGATAAAGATAAAAGCGTTCCAGCTTATCTAGAAAGCAATGGGGTTTAAAATGTAATATAAAATAACTTTACGCAACAATAAATTTGTTCGGTAAAGAATTTAGAAGGGTTAAAATTTTTATTTTTTACATCTCATATTTGACTACAGTAAGTATTGATAATCCATTCATTTAGCATTTACTGGATTACTTCAGCAGAGGCGAGATTAAATATAAATAACACACATGTAAAAAGAACTAATACAGAATATAATTGGAGTAGGGTTTAGTGCAATAACAATAGACAGTTAGCAAAAATGTACCAAATTAATCTTTTGCCATTATACATATTAATTCAATTCAGAATATAACACATGATGACATGAGATATCTTATCAGTTATTATCTTAAATCTGAAGCAGGTTATAAAAAATGGATCTATCTCATTCATAAAAATTGATTTTTATGAATGAGATATATAACGTTAATTTATAACTTTTTATAATAATAATGTACTTTTTTTTTTTTATTATTGGAATTAACAATTTCTATTTATTGTAGTACTTGTAGGAGCACAATGGTTTTGGTTAACCTATCTTTTGCTAAAACAAATAGATTCGATGTTTTCCCAACACGTGAAAAGGTGACACATAATTGCCCATGGAAAAACACGGATTTTTGTAGTCCAAGCCAGAAAAAGATTTGGCTACTTGATGCTTACCCTCAGAAATATCGAAAGAAAATGAAGTATTGTTGTCAATAAATCAACTCACACCATCTGTTGGAAATTTATAGAACTGACAAATAATCACAGTCAATTGTAGTTTAATAAGCATTAAATTCGCAATAAAGAAATATTGAGCCAATAATCGATATAAAAACTATCCTATCTTTTAAGTTGGACAAAACTACGCAGATTGAGCCAAATTTTATGAAGATCGGTTGATTAGTTACTGACTTTGCCTGCGACAAACATTGGGATACGAGTTTGTTTATATATATAAAGATTATAGGTTATAATATAATTTATCAACATTTTATAAGTTAATCGTGTAAGATCTAGACAGAGACTATTAATGTTATGAATTTGATTTATATCAATTAGTTACTTTATCGCAACTTCAGAGAGCTACTGATGAACTGTTTATTTGTTTTGCTGGAAATATGTATTTTAAATTTAAATTTTTTTCATTTATTTTAGAAATTTTCCTTTGATTGCCGTATTATTGAGAATATATTTTACTAGCTGTATATACCGGTTTCACCCGGAGAATTTCAGTTTAAAATCTATGAAGTGAGACTTTTATCGAATCAATCGATTTGGTAAAAAAAAAATGTAAAGCGAGATCAAAACGATATTCATAACAATAAAGAATATACCCAAAGATTGACTGAAGTTATGCAAATTTAATAAGGACAGGTGTTCGCACCTGGTTTCAAAGAAATACTGAGCGAAATTTGGAGAATTTGGGACAATCGTTATGGATTTCTATAAAGAACAAACAGAATTCTATCTTTATTTAGATAGATTATAGCTGTGTATCCAGGTTTCACCCAGGGAATTTAATTTTTCTAATGAAACGTTCGATTTCGTAAAAAACATTGTAAAGCGAGATCATTACGATTTTTATAAGAATAGAGAATGTCAGCTGAAGATCGGCTGAAGTTATGCAATTTTAATATGGACAGGTGTTCGCACCTAGTATGAAAGATCCACTGAGCGAAATTTGGAGAATTTAGGACAAACGGTACGGATTTCTATAAAGAACAAACAAACAAACAAACAGAATTTTATCTTTATTTATATATATTATGAAACGTGTAGTGAGTCGTATTATTTTTACTCCTGTCCTAAGCTAAGGAACTCTATGCAATATTTTGTTATGCAGTGCAGCCGGAGGTAAATAGTTCTGGTTTCGCAGCGAACGGAGAGGCGCTGCTGAAGACTGGTGGGAGGTGAATGCTTTCGGACAAGGTCACTTGGCCTTCCCGTCATTTGGGATTCAGATAAAATCACCACGCTCCAAGGCGATTTTATTCCCCAGTCTCTTGCGATTGGAGCATCCACTGAACTCTGTTCCATGAAACCATTTGTCTTGTTGTTATTCTTGTCGCGCTACGGTTTTGTCACTTCTTCGAAAACGAAAAAGTAAAAAACTGCCTAGTAGGATGAGTCAACTGCATGGTCCTCACAATTTCTGTTGGATACACAAAAAAACAAATTTACTGCCTTAATATTTATTTACCTTTGTTAAACCTTAAATATATCTTGTTCCTCGCTTATTCTTTTTTATTCAACGGGAATAGCTAAAATCTGTATAAAGATGAAATTCTGTTGTTTTTTTTTGTTCTTTATAGAAATCCATACCGTTTGTCCTAAATTCTATCTATCTATATTAAAATTGTATAACTTCAGCTGATATTCTTTATTGTTATAAAAATCGTAATGATCTCGCTTTACAATGTTTTTTTTTTTTTTTTTTGCGAAATCGACCGTTTCATTAGAAAAACGAAATTCCCCGGGTGAAACAGGGATTCAAAGCTGTGATCTATGTAAATAAAGATGAAATTCTGTTTGTTCTTTATAAATATCCATACCGTTTGTCCTAAATTCTCCAAATTTCGCTCAGTGATTCTTTAATACCAGGTGCGATCACCTGACCATATTATAATTGCATAACTTCAACCAATCTTTGGGTATATTCTTTATTGTTATAAAAATCGTTTTGATCTCGCTTTACATTCGTTTTTAGGAAATCGACCGTTTGAGTCGATAAAAGTCTCACTTTAAAGATTTTATAGATTTAAAAAATGAAATTCTCCGTGTGAAACAGCTAGTGATTAATATAGGGAAACTTATATTCGCAAACATCCTAAGATTATGATGCTCTTAAAAACCGATGAATAGAATATTCGAATAAAATCTTTCATAGATCGCTTGGAGTTAAAAAACTAATGATTAATTTTGTTAAATGAAATTTGTACAATGGATCACATAGACAGACTCCCTGACTGACCGACATATAGAATTTTAAACTGAACCAAAACACTCTTACAATTCACCCTGTGCAGTAACAGAGTTTTTCTATAAGAATATAGAAGTCTCCCTGTTCCTGTTAAAAATTTTCATTGGAGCTTATTAAATAGTGAACATTTATGTATTTTCAGTTTCAGTCAACTACATGGTCCTCACAATTTCTGTTGGATACACTAGAAAAAAACAAATTCACTGCTTAAATATTTATTTACCAATGTTAAACGTTGAAAATACTGGGTTCTTCCCTTATTCTTCATCTAACGGAAATAGCTAAAATAATTAAAACAGGTAAATTTATAATCGCAAACATATGACGATTATAATTCTTTTCAAAACTGATGGTTAGTATATTGGATTAAAAATCTTTAATAGATCGCATCGAGTTTAAAAACCAACAATAGATTAATTATGTTATATGAAATTCATACAATTGATCACATGGACACACTCCTGACTGACAGACACATAAGACATTCAATTGAACCAAAAGACAATTCTCTCTATGCAGTAACAGAGTTTTTCTCTAAGAATATAGAAGTGTCTTGATTCTGCCTAGAGATATTCATTGGAGCTTGAAGCAGTGAACATTTACGTATTTTCAGTGTCAGTCTTAAATACTTAGTGCACCCACTTCAATAAAAATATTTTGTAACAAATATTCTAAACTGTTGTATATTACTTTATATTTTAATAGTACTTAATTTTGTTTTTAAATAATTTATTTTTGAAGAGAAAAGATTTGGCTCCGCCGGTAATCGAACCCGGGTCTTCCGCGTGACATGCGCGGTATGCTAACCATTGACCAGAGATGCCCAAAATTTGACAAAAATTCTCCACCTCCCGTAAATACTCGCAAAACTTGCGAGATCGTGGGAGAGGTGTCAGTGAAGAGGAAGGATTTGGTACCGTTCGGAAGCGAGCTCCGTGGTGCAATGGTTTGATACCCGGCGAAGCCAAATCTTTTCTCTTAAAAAAAAAAATTATTAAAATAACTTAAAAACAAGATGGTTACCCACAATAATGATTAAATTAATATATTTAATTTTGGTATTACTCTAATTAAAAATGCGTAATTAATACTACTGACATTAATAATGCGCCCAAATTAATTTATATCATGCTTTTTTATAATGTCATACAAGTAGCAGGCGCTCCTCCAGGATTGTGCCCTGCTTGAGCAGCGCAGTTTTTAAACTGTTCAAAAATATTTAATTGAAGTTTGAAATTTTTTTACTGTATTGTGAACTATACTTTAAACTACAATCCTCTGTTTGATAAATAAACTTTGAACTTAGTCCTTTCACTACTTAAATAATATTTGTATCCTTAATAAAATTGTAATACTTGAAAGAGAAAAAATAATTTAACTATTAATAGCGTTCCTGACATTATCTCCATCAGTATATACCTAGCGAAGTACCTACCAGAATGTAAGAGTATTATTTAGTACTCTAGCTTTCATTCTGTTCTACTAGTTTTCATTCTTTATCTTAATTTATTTTTTATTCAATATATGTTTTGTTTTTGAGTTCATTATGTAATTATTTCTATTCCCGATTCTAATCTTAAGCGATGAGTCCGTTTGTTTATACTCTTTGATAAACAAAAATGTAAATCTTGTTAAGTAAGCCTATCAAATCTTAAAATAGATGAAGACCGTTCTATCCAGTTTCCTAATTACATTTTTACGAAAATAAAATGAAACTAGTCAACTTAATTAGTCGAATGTTTAAACACCGCTTTTGTTTTCGTTTCTTTGCCTATGTATACAATATAAATTGTAAACAATCCCTTAACCGAATATACAATTAACTTTGTCTTCCGAGTTGAAATATCAAAACTAACACAATGGTATTTTTGAAATGTCTTGTTATAAAGTGTTTAGAAAGTTAAATTCATGCTTACTCGAATAAAGGTCTGGCCACACATGTCCGCACCGGATCCGCACCATAGCAATAATACAGGTTATGTTCATAATATTTTTAATTTAACTTACATATTACCTTTAGTTATGCCTAAAGTTCAAGCCACTCATGTCAGACACAGGCCACTTTAGGCATAACTAAAGGTAATATGTAAGTTAAATTAAAAATATTCTGAACATAACCTGTATTATTGCTACGGTGCGGACATGTGTGGCCAGACCCTTAGAGTGGTAGGTGAACGTCTTTTGATGCGCGCTCCCCACCAAATTTTTTATTTCTTGTATACACATCTTCTTTTTTAATTACCTAAAACCTGTAGGTAATCGTTAAGAGTTTACTATTGACATATCTAGTGGGTTTATATTTTAATTTAGATTAGTATTACTTCATTAATTATTCATAGAATGTGAATTTTTAAGGACAACATTTTACGTTCCACCAAAATATCTTATTTTTCGTAACTACTACTACCTCGTAACCTACTTTGTATTTTGCGGATAATTGTCAGAGTTTGATGGTATGTAATAATGTACGTTGCTCTGATTATTTTTTTTTTTTTTTGTTTAATTGTTGTACAAATCCATAAAGCCAGTTTATATTTTTTTTAAATATCTGTAACTACAAAATTTTCGAGTTTTCAATTATTGATGCTACTGAATTGTAAAGGCGTATATTTCTAGCGAAAGGTATTCGTATTTTTACTCCTGATGAATGGTGTTTTATATAACCTATTATTATTAATATCTTACGACAAGAAATATGAACATTTAAAATTCAAAGTGCTCTCCTTTAAAAATTTAATAATGTCAGTTACGACAGTTTACCTCTGAGGTACAGATGTTTCCTCGATATTTAAAACCATCGTATTCTTCTGTAGTTTAGGTTAATTGAAGGGGTCGGGGCAAAATAGTGCCAAGCAACATTTTTAACAAAAATAAACTGTAGCTGCAGTCTGCTTTATATTACGTAGGACTTTATGTCTATGATGGAAATGCCACCTAAATATGACTATATAGAGCCTCTATAGTCATATTTAGGTGGCATTTCCATCATAGAAGTATAGTCATACGTAATACGTAATACGTAGGTACAGTTTATTTTTGTTATAAATGTTACTTGGCACTATTTTGCCCCGACCCCTTCAATTATTCATGGGTCGTGTAAGGTTAATTTACTGTATTAATTATTAATTGAAAAATAATTTTAATCTAAATGTATTTTGTACTGATTTAAAATAATTTACAACGCTGCTGATTTGGTCTCTGTTGTTCAGTGTTAATATTTGATTATAGGTAATATTGTTAATACGTAACGAATGAAACTGAATTTTTCTCCGTGAATTATAGCTTTCACATACCATAACAATATGCTCATTTGTTTCTCGTTTACATTGAGCAATGCTGGAAATACCAATACGGTGTAAATAACTATTGCATAAACCGTGGTTAGATTTAAGCCAACAATATGTTTTTGTTAGTTTGTTTTAACGTCACTTAGTCCCACTATGGCTAATCGGACGATTTTGCTACAGTGGGTTTCCTAAATTTTGCCTGTGCAGGTATAATTATGATAGGGATCTTTAACGAGTACCTGACATCGTACAGGCTCGGGACCTCCATTTTACGTCCTATCCAAGGGACGGCATATAGCATACGGCATTTATTCCCATTAAAAAATATTAGGGCCACATCGGGACGCGATCCTGCGACCTTTAGTATTGTAAGTTTCTATGCTAACCACTACACCGCAGGTGACCCCACAATATGTTTTTATTTCGAACTTATTGAGGTTAGTTGATGAAAACAGGGCCTGCGTGAGATATATGGGAATATTGATTTATAATATTGGCCTGTTTAAGATTTTTGATATTCTTCTTGCCAAATGTGCCATATTATTAAACCTCGCTAATTTTAGAATTTAGACCCTATGAATTATAAATGTTATGCAGATGTGCTAATTAGATAGGATAATTTAACACGTGAGTTGTGAGTTGATTCCTCATAAAATTATAATTGTAAAAATGGAGCTTTATTTATAAAAGAAAGGGGCGGAGGTATGAAATGAGACATTAAATGCCCGGGGGCAACATTAAATGATGCAGGCCGTTTGTAACAGCTGATTGTGGCGGGGGTCATGCGCGGTGGGGTGCCGCGTGCCGGAGTGGTGGGGGTACGACCTTCCCATCCATTCACTCTCCCTCCCGCTCATCTGTTTCAGTCGGTATTCCACCGGCTTACCGGGAGGTTCTAAGAGGAATTATTGTACAAAAAATTTTTTTTCTTAGCTGTCATACATTAAAATAGTTATTTTTGTTATAAATCTAGGATTATTAAATAATATATAATAATGTTAAAAATATTAAAAAATACCAAGGGGCTGCTTAAGTTTACCAACAGGGGGGGGGGGGGCTTTGTGAATTCTTAGCTTTCTGTTGTTGTTAAAATTGTCTCTAAATATTTTTTTTTAAATTTATTTCATGAGATTAAATATTTATAAAACTTTGGATGTAAAAAATACTATGTAGAGGGAAATGATCATGATAATATAAGATAAGGATGAAAATAGTCCGGAGAGGCGGTCAATAAACTACAAAATAGTGTAAAACTATTTTATTGTAGCCGACGTTTCGACCCAAGTATGCAGGTCTTCGTCAGGGCTCAATAAACAAGACACACACAAAAAATTATGACAATACAGGACAAAGAATATGAACTGGCTAGATAAAATATAAAGAATATTAAAGGACAAAGAATATGAACTGAGTAGATAAAATAAAAATGACTTAAAAGTTTAACATTTAATGTACATACACAGGATGTAATGTGGCTATTGACTGATGTGTAGGTAGTGTGATCAGATGGGGTAAGATACATAAATAAGAGCGGATATGGTATGAGAATGGTATACGATGACTAGATATAGAGGCAAAAATAGGGCAGAGTTGAAGAGATGTTTAACTCTAAGTTTACAGTCATTTATATTTTATCTAGCCGGTTCATATTCTTTGTCCTATATTATAATTTTTTGTCTGTGTCTTGTTTATTTAGCCCTGACGATGACCTACATAGTTGGGTCGAAACGTTGGCTACAATAAAATAGTTTTAAACTATTTTTTAGTTTATTGACCGCCTCCACGGACTATTTTCATTTCTATATCCGGTCAACTATCATCTATCCGATGATATATGATATTTTACTAATTTAAACTCTAAAATATTTTGTTTACATTTACATTAAAGAAAAAGAAAACATTAAGTTTTTGGTATGTATTATGAATGCCTTTATAAAATTATAGTTTAATAATTTTACATTGTATCTGCTTGCTCACAAGCAGTTTTTTTAACTCAACTATTCCTTCTGGATATAAAATATTAAAGAAAAAGTTTAATTCACGTTTACAATAATCTTGGATGTTTTTGTGGCAACTACTAATGTTTTTCAGATTTTTTATTTTATAATTTAGGTGCAAAACAGGGTGGACAAATATTAATTGGCTCCAAAACCCTCCTTAGTAATAATTATTTAAGTTAATCTGCTATAAATTGAATTTCGTTAAATTTTGAAATAAAAAGCAGTTAGATTTAATATTATTTTCATCTTAATTCATCTTAATTTGCTGCTCGGTTATTTAATTTATGAATAAATAATATAATCATACATGAGAGATCTGTGATTTTGTTTATTCGTATCTATTAAATTAATAAGTAATTAAATACATTTCATTAAATATTAAAACTATAAACTTAATGAAAATTATTTTTTTGAAACTCTTATCCGTAATTACTCATTCATTCGTGTATATTATTTCTTAAGCTATGATCATACTTCAACGGAATATAATTATATTTCAAAGGAAGTGAATCATTCAATCTAATTAGATTGGAGATTCTCTATCAAATCTTATAGTCAAAAATTATTTAGATTAGAGTTAATATAAATTTATTATTATTAGGGTAACTGAAAAATAATAATTAAATACTAAGAAAAAATAAATAGTTTTTTGGAATATTATTGCAATGATATGGATGCAATGATAAGGGATACTTACTAAATATTTATTACGTTATCATTACCATAGCGTAATTTATCGTAAAATGTATTTATAAAGTTTAAACATGAAACTGAAGACGTAGAGCAATTATTTCCCATGTAAATATTGAGGTACGACCTGTTTACTAATGTGCTAATGGCGGTTACAAACAGTTCATGTAAATCGTAATTTTTCTTCTAAGTATACTGTAACATTGTTGCTTAGTTATCCGATCGTTTGTGATCAAGAGTTTTAATTTTTTTCATACTAATGAAAACCGTTTCCCGTATTTATATCGCTATAAAATAAAAAAAAATTAAAATAATTTGAATGTATTAGTGAGATGAAGACGGGTTCCTAATGAAAGAGTTAAACTGATATAAAAAAAAAAAAAAAAAAAAAAAAAAAAAAAAAAAAAAAAAAAAAAAAAAAAAAAAAAAAAAACTATGACAACAATAGTATTTCTTTTAGTTGCATCTCTTTTCCCAATATCTATAAAAATAAAGTCGAACCAATCATAATTTTAATCAAAAAAATTCACAACTAATAAAAAAAACACGAAAAACAAAATGACCTAGAATTGAAGAATGAGTATTGAATTTCAAACTGGTTTCAAGTTCATACGAATTTAAGTTTTACGGTAATTACTTAAATTAAAATAACGAGATAATTCTGAAGCGTAAATAAAAATATATACCTCAGGAAACTTAGCTGCGAAAGTCAATTGACATGAGTATCGACTATTTTTGCGTTATAGAAAACTTATAAAATTCACATAAATCATTTTTCTAAGGAAGCTATTATCAAAAACCTCCAAAACCAACCCACGCCATCCCCTGAACTTCTTATTATTATTTATTTATCCAATACTCTATTTGTTGGTTTCGTCGGCCACTAAAAAACTATGACAACTATAGTATTTCTTTTAGTTGCATCTCTTTTTCCTAATATCTGTAAAAATAAAGTCGAACCAACCAATCATAATTTTAATCAAAAAAATTCACAACTAATAAAAAAAACACGAAAAACAAAATGACCTAGAATTGAAGAATGAGTATTGAATTTCAAACTGGTTTCAAGTTCATACGAAGTTCAGTTTTACGGTAATTACTTAAATTAAAATAACGAGATAATTCTGAAGCGTAAATAAAAATATATACCTCAGGAAACATAGCTGCGAAAGACAATTGACATGAGTACCGACTATTTTTGCGTTATAGAAAACTTATAAAATTCACATAAATCATTTTTCTAAGTAAGCTATTATCAAAAACCTCCAAAACCAACCCACGCCATCCCCTGAACTTCTTATTATTATTTATTTATCCAATACTCTATTTGTTGGTTTCGTCGGCCATAAGTCATCTAGTTTCCCAGTAGGGGTCTCACATATTTTATTAATAAAAGTTTTAATGCCCTGGAGTACCTTTTTTACCTTACTTCTACTTTTTATTTTTTACGTCCACAGCCATGAAGAATACCTGGAAGAATGCAGTGGTATTCTTCATGGCAGCAGCAGGAAATAGGTGTTACTCCTCACTACAAAGAGGGTTCCAGGTAAAATCATTCTCTAAAAGAATAAAAATTCAACTGTACAAAACCAATGTAAGATTGGTAGTTTTGTATGGGTGCGAGACATGGCCCCTGACCAAAAAATCAGAAGTTATTGTCAATGCATGGGAAAGAAAAATGTTAAGAAGAATCTGGGGCGCAATGTCCGAAAATGGTACATGGAGAAGAAGAAAGAATGAGGAGCTGATGGAGCTACACTTACTAACTAAAGACTCTGCACACCCTCCAGCTTTTTTTTTATTTTACCTAAAGATAGGTTATGTGCCAGATATTGGCAATGAAACTCACACATTTTTTACGTAATTTAATCTATTTTAATTAACAATAATCAAATTTAATAAAATTTATTTAACTTATAATTTATGAGGAAAATTACATAAAATGTCAGAATATTGAAGCGCCAAAAGTCCCTGCACACATCATTTTTCGTCAATTAGAAGCTTAATTATTGATGCCAAATCAACTTTAATAGGTAGTCGTTCCAACCTTGTTTCTTATCACTTCTCATAATCTATTTCGCATGGTGTGAACTAGTTTTTTGTATTTTCTGGAGTAATTTTCCCCCACAATTCCTTTAGTACTCTTCTTTATTTTAATTTTTACTTTCTGACGGCCTAGTTGATCCCACAGGTGTTGTGTTGGATTAAAATTAGGAGATTGGGGAGGTGTTTTAAGTTGCTGTGGAGCATTGTAGAGCAACTATTCTTGAACTTTCCGCGCTGTCGTTATCTTGTTGAAAAATTATGTTTTCCTGGAGATCAAACTTCATTAAACTTTCCGGTAAATTACTCCCCAAAATATTTATATAAACGTGTTGGTCCATTATACCGTTGATAAATTACAAATTACCAACTCCAGCAGCACACATACACCCCCAAACCAAAACACTCCCTCCACCATGTTTCACAGTACCAACTATGTTTTTTTTCCAGGGGCTCTTTGTTAGTAGCTTATAGGTTTTCTCAAAACTTTCCCCCTTCCATCTGATCCATGAATGTTAAATTTACTCTCGTCAATAAATAAAGCACGTTCCCAGAACTATAAGGGCTTGTTTACATGTTCCTTTGCGAACTGCAGTTTCAATATCCGGTTCGTTTACTAATGAATGGCTTACGCACATTATAGCCAGCTTTCTTTAGGGTTCTTCTAATCGTTTGTGCAGATACCCCAATCTTGTAATTTTCTTACACCATACCTGCTAAATTTAGGGCGCTTGTGTGGGGTTCTTCGGCCGAAGTCCTTATGATAGCCCTCTTGTGGTGAGCTTGGAGTACGGGGGGGGGGGGGGGGGGCGGCCAGAGCGGTATCTACTTTCCATTGTACCCAATTCTTCATACCGTTTTAGGACATACCTTACCGTATTATAGCCCCTGTTGACGATTTGTCCTATTTACCTGTATGAGTCGTATGAGTTTCCTCAAATTTACAATTTGGTCGGAAATCTGTGGAACCTCCATTTTTATCACGCTCTTAACTGTTTGGGCCCAAATTAACACTGGCAAGTTAGGATTAACCGGAGGATGAATGGAATAATGTGCAAACTGTATACATATCAGTATCTTGGCTAATTCCACTGCGTGCAGAGACTTTTGGCGCATGAATATTTTGACATTTTATGTAATTTTCCTCATAAATTATAAGTTAAATAAATTATATTAAATGTAATTGTTGGTCATTAAAATAGATTAAATTAAGTAAAAAATAGGTGAGTTTCGTTGCCCATATCTAGCTCATAATCTTTAGGTAATGGTATCTTTAGGTAAAATATAAAAAAGCTTGAGGGTGTGCAGAGACTTTTGTTAGTAAGTGTATATGGAGAACCGGACATGGTGACGTTAATAAAGAAAGCCAGTCTGAGATGGCTGGGACATGTGGAAAGAATGCCGGAGCACAGGATAGTAAGAAGAATACTCAATGAGAAACCGGACGGTAAACGAGGCAGAGGGCGCCCTCGAATCAGATGTCGAGGATGACCTGAAACTGCTGGGTGTACCAAACTGCACAGGATCGCTGAGATTGGTCGGCTGTGGTGTTGGAGGCCCGGGTTCTTGCAGGACCCTAGTGCCATAGTAATAATAATCCCTTAGCAAAAGTGGCAACTATAACTATATATTTATTAATTCATAAATACATTTTTTCGAACTACTAAGTACTAACATTAATATTTATTGTCTCTTAATGGGACCATTATGAACAATAAATATAAATGAAAACTTAAACATTATTAACAACTTTAACTATTTTAATGAAACGAAATAGTATTTAATAAAAACTACAAAACTAATAGTATTAGTTTATTTTTTATTAATTAACGTGGCCACGGTCCTCCAGTGAGCGGATTTACTACTAACTTTTACCTTTTTTTCAATTATCTCAAAAACGGCTTTAACTATTATGATTAAATTCGTCATGCTTAATCAAAATCAAGTCTTCTTTAATATCAGGTGAGCTTTATTATTATTAAAATGTTCTAGGGGGGACTAAAATGGGGAAGGGGCCTTTTTTGTTTGTTTGTTTCCTATAAAGTACCTTTGTTTTTGTTTATATGGAGAAATTAACTGTCTCTCGTTACGCCTAAAAATAAGAAATGGCTAAATATGAGATATGATAAAAATAAAGTAAACATATAGAGGAGAAAAAAAGAAAAATATTCAGTCAACTCACAAAACACGTTGAGCCCACGCATGCGGGGTACGCCTTTAATGACTGACCATTGTTTATAATTAAAGCCGTAAAATGAAATTTTCAATAACTACATAGATAATTATAAAATCAGAGGACTTGGAGTATTATGCTTGCATTGCCGAATTATCGCAAGCAAGAACTTTTATTTAATAATTACAAAAACAAAATAGTGTATTTTAGAGGGCAAATAAAAACAAAAATAAGAAACGAATGTGGAAAAATATGTGACTCTGAGAAATGGTAATTAAAAAAACACATCAATTTCTAATCTAAGTAAATTGGTAAGTGAAAGTTGTGTGTTGCGCGCATCGCACCTTAAAGTTTCATATTTTTTAAAGGTTTTTCTTCCATCCAAACGAATGTGGGAAGATTGAGGTTGTGATCCGCTAGATGGGAGTAGGGTATACTATCAAGGTCGCTACGTAATGTTTTCCTCCCAGCCATCGATTCGGGGCGATTACCGTGTAAAATGCATTCTCTCAGCTTTAGCCATCTCTCTCATTTAATGTACATTTATTTTATTAATATTTTCCCTTTTATACAGGGCTATTTATTGACTTGCGATTTTCAAATTCCATTACTTATTTTCCATACTTTACTAATTTTGCCTTTTAATAAATTGTTTTTAAGAGAAAGTATTTTGAGGATAATTGTATGCCCTTTTATATATCCTCTCTTAATTGCGGCCTTTTCTCTTAGTAAATTGAAATAACTTTTTTTTTTTTTTTTTTTAATGTTTAGACTTCAAAATTAAAATAATTTGAATGTTTTTCTTAGTTGAAACATTTTCAGTCCTGCGATTGTATTACTCTGACGTTTAACGTTACCTTGGTCTGCTGCAGAGTTTTCATAACAAGTTCGTATTCCATTTTTTCTTTTTCACGTTAACCATGTTTTTCTATTTTTTATATCTTCGTTTTGATACATGAGCTATAATGGGGGTGATTTTAGCTGGAAATAAACAACACGTTTTTTTGTATCTTAAAAAAAATTCAATTGAACAAGTGTCCTTTTTTATTTTCCTGGTTTTGAATTATTGATTTTTTTTAATTTTCATATTTTTCTACTTTTATAACCCAATGTTATCCTGTTTAGAAAGTGATATGAGTATAACTAAATTTAATTGTAATTATAAAAAAGATTATTTTATAGGGTATTAAAGAATTTATTTAGATCTTAAACCTCTTATTAATTCTTTTATGTAATTTCATTTCCTCTCATTTTAAAAGAAAAGGTTTAGTTTGCTCATTAAACGATTGAAGTGATAGTAGAATCCATCTAGTAATATTAAATCGTTTTACAGTGGCGTGTGGCGGTGAGGTATAGAGCTGTTATTTTTAAACAGATCGATAAAGTGAAACTAGCTAGAAGAGGCTTGAGGTTTGTCGGGGCCAAGAGCTGCCTTATTATTGATCTAGAGCTACGCTACACACTCCTAATTGCCATCTCTCTCTCTCTCTCTCTCTCTCTCTCTCTCTCTCTCTCTCACTCACTCTCTCTCACACACACACACACACACACACACACACACACACACACACCATTCTGCTAATATTCTTATAGTTATGTCACGAGTCCATAATCTTTTCATGCACATATAGATGAATTATCTGGAAGTAAAATTGGCATCTGTAACGGGCAAAATCAGTGGTGTATTAATCTTTATGTTCTTTATGAATTATTTTACGTATTTTTAGCATTAGGAAATTCGATGATTGCATTAAATCTCTCCTCATATCAGGGGCGGTCCCAGGGTCAGTTATATAATCCCCCCCAAAAAAAAATAAAATAGTCGAATTAATTTGCGCATCTAATTATTACATATTTATTAAGGTAGCAGTATTTATTTATAAGAATTTTAAAAATTTCTTATTCTTTTTTTGAATAAATCAGTGTGCTGTTTTTTCGCTTTTTATATGTTTTTTTTTTACTTTCTATTATTAGCTATTATCTGTGTTTTCTAAATTGCGTACAATCATCAAAATACGTCGGTTTCTACTCCAAGTAGGTTGGTAAGTGAAAGTTGTGTCTCGGGCGCATCCCACCAGATTTTTGTTTTTATTTCACACTGTCCGTTCTCTGGTACCACCACTGTCTCATATAATTGTGTTCATTGCATACTTAAAGTAATGAGTCATGTATATTGTGTGAGTTGATATCGACTCGACAAACATCGATATGAATCTTTCCATACCGGTACTTGTTCCCTTGGAAAGGTGATGTATCTTTTTAATCGATATGTATTTACTTCATTACATATCTATATGAGCAAACCCAACCACGCGCTGCTGTGGCTGGATAGCTATAATGCGTTTATGAGATTATTACATCCTATTCTTTTCAATGCAGTCAAATCAAAATTCACTGATAAATATCAAAACGTTTCAGCTAATCTAAAAACCAACTGGAATCAAAATAGTACTTGCTACTATTGCTATGCTATGCTACTATCAAAATAGTGCTAGTGCCAAATTTAAAATTGTTTGATAAAGAATTTGTTTGTTTTGTTTAACGTCACTTTATGCCACACGTGAAAAGGCGCCAGGTTATTGCCCATGGGAAAACCACGGATTTTCCAATCCAAGCTGGAAAAAATAGATTTGGCAGCGGGATGTTTCCCACCCTAAATATCGAAAATAATGAAGTGCCAATAAATCAACTTACATCTGTTGGAAATTTATAGAACTTACAAATAATCGCTAATCGTAGTATAATAAGCATTTAATTTGCAATAAAAGAAATATCGAGGCCAATAATCGAGATAAAACTATCCTATATTTTAAGTTGGCCAAAACTATACACAATGAGCCAAATTTCATCAAAGTTGAGTGGTTTCTGACTTTACCTCCGAAAAACATCGGGACACGAGATTTTTATATACTGGTTGTCCCAGACCTAGTGTAAAAAAAAAGGGTAATACTGCATGTTAAATGGGGTAGAATGGCGCAGAAACGAGTTTCCTCTCCCAATCTGTTGAGGAGATAGAATTTTTATTTTTTTTTATTTTTAAAATCTTACTTTTTTCTGAAAAATTACATTTTTCTCTACTTTGGTTTAGCGTAGAAACAAGAATGATGATATTTTTTTAATCAGCATTAAAATCTCTAAAAGTTGAGATGGGTCTAGTTGTTTTAAATTTCCTAAAAAGTACGGAATTTAGTTAGCTTTCTAATGGTGTAACCCATGATATAATTGCACTTCACCTTTTGAGTCTAAAAGAAGTTGTTCTGATGAAAAACACGCTCCATCCAGTCCTGCATCCAAAGTAATGGAGGACATTTTGAACACGCACTGCAATAATTCATTTTAATATGGTTCTACAATAATAATATTATTTTTTATCTTCAACATTTTTATGTAGGATTTTTCAAATTTTAGTAGAAGAGAAGAAAAAAGTTTAATTTATTTTAAAGAAAGTATTTTTTAAAATTTAAACTAAGGAGTTTTTTTTTTAATTTTAGATTATTATTACCATTTTTATATTATTTAGAATTCATACATTGTTCTTTCTAGACTTAAACTACTAGTAAAACTAAATCTAACTCATGGGAAATTCGGCATCCATTACTTTGGATGCAGGGTCTAGCGACCTTCCTCATTGACCCATCAGTGACATCTCTTGCATGTTTTTCATCAGAAAAACTTCTTTTAGACTCCAAAGGTGAAGTGCAATTATATCATGAGTTACACCATTAAAATAACTAGACCCATCTCATCTTTTAGAGAATTAAATGCTGATTTAGAAAATATCATCGTTTTTGTTTCTACGCTAAACCAAAGTAGAGAAAAATGTCATTTTTTAGAAAAAAAGTAAGATTTTAAAAATAAAAACAAAAAAAATTCTATCTCCTCAACAGATTGAGATAAGAAACTCGTTTCTGCGCCATTCTACCCCGTTTAACATGCAGTATTACCCTTTTTTTTTTTACACTAGGTCTGGGACCCCCAGTATATATAAAGATATTTAATTTTTTTTTTCATGAAATCATAAAAATCTGTGCATGTCGTATGTAAGCATCCATAGCTATGTCAAACTTTTAAGAGAGCTTTAACAACTCTTTTGATGCAAGTTTGTTATCCATGTATACAATGTCGATACTCCAGGTAAAGGTATTGTTATTATAATGTTTTTATTAAGGCCTGTCGTTGTAGGAAGAGAGTGTTGCTAAGTGATAGTGTTGAGCTTTCTATCCTCCTTGCGGTTCCTTCTTCAAAGGTGAACGACCTTTCAGAGGACTGCTGACTTAACTGATTCCGATTGAAAATCCTACCATCATTAGGAACCTACATATTTCTATTTTAGTTTATCTAAATATTTATTATTATTTTTTTTTTTTTATAAATTAGTTTATTACATTACTGCATCAAAACAATTCATTTATTAGTTTGTTTTTTCATTGCAATCCTAATACACTGAATTTAATAAATTTTATCTGTATTAATAATATCCATAAATATATCATCAGCCTGAACTTAAATGTCATGTCGATTCGTGGACACCCCCACCCACTATGTTGACCTTTTAAAGGTTTGACCCACCCACTATCTGAAAATATTTGAAGTATTTATATACATATATAAATCGAAACGTAAAAACATGTAATAAGATATCTAACGAGCAGAAAATATCGTCGTTCCTGTATTTTATTAACCTATTTATGTAATTAAGAAAACAAAACAAACATGATGTTATATGGTCGAATAACAGCCGGATAAGATACATTAGTGAATTATGATTTACTTTAAATTGTGTTGCAAATACACATGTTTTTGTTTGTTTAAACTTATTAAAATTTACTATGCAGACGAAGTATGGTTAGAATTATCATAATTCGTAGAGTAATCTCTATGTTATTTATAGAAATAATATAAAATTTATAAACAAGAAGTTTACTTATGGTACTACAAGCTGAATCATCATATTAAAAGAATAACCCATTTATGTAGGTGGTGGGGGGGGGGGGTTAACGCTGTATATTTTTTATTTTATTTTTTTTTTATTTATTAGATCTGTTATAGTCAGTTAGACATACAGAGGGAGTTGGCGTAATCTGTATGAAATACAATGTAAAATAAAATTTAAAATAGATTTACAATATTTATATATGTACATTTCCCTTCTTACCATTTTGTTATTTTTATGTTTTCTCTTTTTGTTTTTTTTTATCTACAAAATAAACAAAAGAGAAAAAACAAAAGAAATATTTATAAATCATTCATGTTTGGGCAAAAGGGCTTAAGTCATAAAAATGTTTTTTTGTCTCGTTTTCTTAAAATTCATAATTGACTATAATTTATTCGTTATTCATAATTTATTACAGTCTCTATTGAAAGAATGGAGTTTCATTTATTATTTTGGAATAAAGAAATAAAATCAGAAAGAATTTATAAAGATTTTTAATAGCTTGGTAAATCGTTCTTTAAACTTCACATTTGATAACTTAACCCCTTTTGACCAAACACCACTGAAATATAATCATAAATGGTCAACTACATGTTGATAAACACTTTAGAGTAAAACTAGCCGTTTTAGTCTCGCCAGTTACCAGTTACATTATACAATTTAAACAGAAATACATTCATATAAAAAATAATTATTACCCATCTGTTAAACATCTTTCATTAGATTATTGATGGTATCTTTCTAATAGACTAGATGGTTTTCCATCAGTTCTTTTTTAAATATTACTTTTTCTTATTCGTTTATAATAAAAGACCTTAATTTTAGGGCGCTAGCTACATATTTACATACATCATTTAATTTATTCAAGTTATCTGCCATGAGCAGAATTTTTATTCTTTCTTCTCCTATTATATCACCTTTAGGATTAATATCCTTTATATATTTCTTTAAATAACAGGTTCTTACATGTTTGTATATTGGGCAGTCCATGATGGAACGAAATAAATTCTTATTTTCTTACATTTTGCATGTTTCTTCGGTGTTAATTTTATAGTTGTTGCCGTTTAGGTAAAGTCTAATTACATTTAAACCCGTAATCCTAAGTTTAACGCAGTGTATATATTTTTTCTTTTAGCATCTTCGTTTAGTTCTGTCGATTATGTTTTGAAACGGATAACTGAAAAACACGAGCGTCATATTTGTTCTCGTTCGTCCTTGGGTTTTCGAGATAACGATTTCAGGTTGCTTTCAATGAAAGCTGTATTGGTTTCTTCATATATAGTTTTACGTATGCGTTTCAATATCTTCACGTTTCATAAAAATTGAATTTATTGTTAGATATATAATTCCGCTTTCGAATAAAATTTAGGCTCATACTGATCCCGAGAAAACTTTTTTTTTCGCAACTCATCTTTCGAAATTCTGTTCAGCTCCGCTCGTGAAAAAAATATGGCGAAACTTTTTGACATTTACCGAATTCGGTTTCGATCGGTGAAGAGTAGGATCCAGTGGTGAGGATATTAGCGTGTGCTATTTAAATAGCGGGTTAGCCAGTAGTAGGGACTAAAGATGGCGGATCGAGCCCTGGCCGTGACGTCATATCAAAGGAAAGCCCTGATTGGCCGTCACTGGCTGGGAAATGCAAGGGGGATGGAAAAGCTGTCTCCTTTGTCCTGGAAAACGGCGGTCCAAGGCTCGATGGTGCTTGCTATTGAAGATTTATTTAAGAAAAACTTGATATTGTTATACTATTTCATCCATGTTAAACGTTGTTTTTGTTTTTTTGTATTAGTTTCATCAACCGAAAAAGTTTGGTTTATTATCTTTGAGGGTGACCTACTTTTAGTTTCGGGTAGCAATTCTTTTATTTATTCTTTTATTTTTATTATTTGTTTGTTTTTTGCCCATCTTGAAGCCAATCTTAGTACACATTAGTTTAATTATTTTCTTGGTAAATGCTAAGGGGTGGGGGTTACCACATGTAGCCGTAGCTGATCGTGCCGTAATCGATATGTCCGCCGCACCCGCACTTTTCGTTCCACTTCCACCACTGACAATCCTAGCGTTTTCTTAGACCTGAAAATTTTCTAAATATGAAATATTGCGAGTTATTACTTACTAATAATTGATGATCGAATAAGCAATACATTTATTAATTTGTTTATATTTAACAACATCGTATTTCCTTATAATAAAGTGTGAATAGGTAATGTCTGAACGGATATACAAAAGATATACGTCTTTAGGTTGTATTTATTTGTTTAACGAATTGGATACCAGCTGATTTTAATTTTTATTTTTATTTGATTAAATGAAGGGGTCGGGGCAAAATAGTAACAAGCAACATTTTTAACAAAAATAAACTGTAGCTGCAGTCCGCTGTATATTATGTAGTACTATATGTCTATGATGGAAATACCACCTAAATATGACTATATAAAGCCTCTTCATACATATTATGGTGGCATTTCCTTCATAGCCATATAGTCCTATGTAATATACAGCAGACTGCAACTCATTTTTGTTAAAGATGTTGTTTGGCACTATTTTGCCCCGACCCCTTCAAATCATATCGTAGCTTTTATTATACTTAGATCTATTAGGCCTACCTATATAATATATTGTTTTACATAGATACATAGAAACTTTGCGTTGTTCAGAAGGAAATGGTTATTGATTTTAAAATCACTTTGTAGATATGTAGATTGTTTGAACGTGATACCCTATTTTTCCCAAATTCGTTTTATAATTTGACATTGCCAAATTTCATTCTTCTAGCATAAGAATTCTATTTAAAATACCTATTTCAAATTTTTCATTTTTCTTTACTGTATCTACTTTAAATTTAAGGTGTGTTAAGGTATTACTGTACCTATTTTAAATATTTGATTTTATTTATTTAAAGGCGTGTAAAGGTATTGCTGAACCTATTTTAAATATTTGTTTTCATTTAAATAGGTATTTTTCTGAAGAAAATGTTCATTTATCACCATTCCTCAGATTTTTAAAAATTGATTTTTCTTCTCCAATGTGCGAAATATATGGTCTAAAGTTAGTCTTAAAAATTAATTTATTGTATCCTGATAAAAACCTGATCCATGATTTTACTTCAACCATAAAAAAAATCGTAATCGTTGGGGAACTGCTGTGACTACTATAGAAACATACAAGAACTTAAGTTTTTCACCCTCTTTTTTTTTTTTTTAAACTGTTAGATAAAGTATTAAGAAGACCCCCCCCCCCCCCCACCATAATTAACATTTAAAATATCTTAGTACAGTAAGAGGAGCTGAAGATGTGCGTAAAACTTTATAAACAGTAAAATCCGTTCTACGATCAGAAGTTACTAAATGTACAAAATGTAAATATTATTTTTCTATCACGGATTCTAACTCATTTGACCAATATGGGGCCGGCCGCTCGAGGTGCCGCACGGTATGAACTAAGCTGTATTGACATAAAAAACATGTTTAAGAGACCAGATTTCAAATAGCACGTCAATTCTACGGGCGCGTCCTCGGTCGGCTTCCTTCCTCTAAATACCTATGTTTTTTTTGTTTTGTTTTTTTATCTTTTTTAAAGATAACGGTCTATATTTCGAAAACATCTCTTATATTAAAAATATTCAATCCTGGTGAAGTCTGCTTATCAATGATCCCCTGTAAGTTTGAAGTGATACAACTTAAAACTTATGTGTAAAAAAATAAAACATACACCCTTAAAGAGTATTTAACCAAAGTTTCAAATGTTTTTAAATTATTTCCCCCATTTGGGATTTTATTAACCTATTTGCCTGGCTATACGGTCTATCGTTACTTCCTCTCTCCATTTACTTATGCAGTGTATTTCTATTCAGCTATGGATCATAGATTTTATGTCGGTCAAATGTTATTGGGAAATGATTCTTCTTATTTAGTCAGTAATTCAAGAGCTCAACAAGTATCCTATACTAAAAGAAGCAAACATTGATGAGTACGGTAGCTTCGTTGAGGGGTACGTTAGGTGTGTTTGTATTGTTGGAGGAGAGAGAGAGAGAGGCTAAGTGTGGTTGAGGACAGGACCAAGTGGCTAGCCGAGGCCCCCCCAATCGATATCACAACCAACTTACCCTTCTTCGCTCTAATCGCTCTCCTTGCCCCCCACCCCTTCAGTTTTAGTATACATTGTTGGGTATATCTTAAGTATTGACCATCTATCCTTTTTTTATATACGTACGTGTAGTACTTTAGTATTATTGTTGGTCCTAAGATAAAGATAAAAAGGAGTTATAAAAAAAATAAAGAAACTTATAATTAAAAAAATCTGGTGCGTGCGCGCAACACAAAACTTTCACTTACCAACTTACTTAGATTATAAATCGACGTGTTTCGATAATATGTAAACGCCATTCCTCAACTTCACACATTTTCCCACATTTGTATATCTCCATAAGTTATAGAGTATCTGTATAGCAAAATTTGGATGTATTTAGTACTTTTCGATTCATAATTGCTTATTCATTTTTTTTAAGGGACCTAATTTCATCAATAGTAGAGTTTTTTTTTACTGCTCGCTTGTCTCTTACTATGAGTTGCTTTTTGTAAATATATCGTGAAGTTGAATCGATAGGTGCATTTACGTCTGGTTGTAAAGTGCCCCCTCCGTTTGACTAATTTTCATGAAATTTCGGCAGTCACATCGCGGGCATATACATACGTCGAATACCCATTTTGATCTAAATCGTTATGAAAATAAAATTGTAACAAGTTCATACTCTGTATCAGATGGTCCATATTCTCAAATTGTATGAGATTCTTGAGTCCCACCCTTCAAGTGTTCATCCTAACGGTCAAAGGGAGAGTGTATCTACAAAATCCAACGGTTCAATACACAATCAAATTATTGCTACTTAAGTAGACTTCAGGGAAAAATTATACAGTAATTGTAACTACTGTGGCTGTCGCAATTAGATAGATAGATAGAGAATCATGTTTTATTATATAGTAAAGCTATACAAAGTAATATATTACAATAAAAACACACTATGTCAATGGTTAATACCGTCTGCCAGGAGTTGCCTCTTTAAACATCTTAGGTTAGAATTAAATAATAACAGAATAAAACAAACTTAAAAAACTCTAAATAAAAAATAAAGGTCTTCAATAAACATTAAAATTTTCAATAAACTTAATACTATTTACACATCTGTTAGTCTATTATGAATCTAAATTTTAATTAAAATTAAATTCTGCAATTAAAATTTTTCTGTACCTTAAAACACCTTTCATAAACCCATATAGCCTGTGCCAATCCTTCCCATTTAAAAACTCTATAATTTGATGATTACTTAGCTGAATAGAGCCAAAATATTTATTTCTATAAGAATTGGAGATAGGGCACATGGCTACTATGTGATATGTATCTTCATCCTCATTTAAATTACACATGGAGCATATAATTAAGTTTTTCTTGTGTTATGAAGATGGTTAAGCAGCCTGATTGAAATTCAGAGGTTTCCTAAAGGTTGGAATCTACCGAGTCGCGTCCCATTTTACTTATAATTACAATAGTTACTTACAATAGTCTCTTTTAATTCAAATATTTTTGATAATTGTTTTAATGTATCTTTATTCTATTTCACTTAGTTTTGAAATATATAATTAGATTTCGTTATGGTTTATAGAGGTCAAGATATTGGAGATAAAAATTTAAGCTTTAATCGCCAAGTCAGAAACTGTGTTGTATGACAAAATCTATAATCACCAAAACTTGACCGATAGTTTTACAATCAATCTATGTATGGTAGAGATATTCTGTAGTTACTCAATAATATTGAACTTGTAAGGGCCACTTAAACTTCTAACTTACCTTTTTTTTATTTAAAAATTCGGTTTTTGAAGTATTGACCATTTTGAACTAATTAAACAACCATCTTCCATCTGTTAAAATAAAAGATAAATTTTGCCAAGTACCTACCTGTCTAACTAGTTATTTTTATGAATATTTTATCAAATCCCCTGATACTTCAAAACCGGAAGTCTTAGCAGGAAGTAAGCTCAACTTATAATTTCACGCTTTCATTTGTATTTCCATGCAAGGTTTAGCTTATGTTGTATGCAAGGAGCTTATTTCCTGCTAAATTTTGATGCTCAGCAACTTTTATCTAAAACATTTATCATTTAAACTAGGGGTTTTTGAGTTAGGGGTGTTGGAACACAGTATCCACCAAAATCGTACAAATTACAGATTTCTGATGTACCGCTACCGGCTGAACCACTAAACCGATTTAAACTTCAAATATATCATTCTATTTGCAATAGTTAAGCCTCTTATAGTAAGAAGAAAGCAATACTTTTACATTTTAATTACTTTGTCTCCACAAGAGTGGGCTAAATTAATTAAATATTTTAAAATTAATGAGATCGTTTTGAACAGAAATCAATATTCTACAACTATTATATGTAACATTGTTTATTTGGAGTAAATCTCTTTTAATTGCAGGCTTGGGAACATGAGCGTAATTAATTTTTCCGCTAAAGTGACTAAATTGACAATAGGTTTTGGCGAAAAGGCTCACCCGATTTTAACTGTGAGGACCTCATTCGACGCGAAATTTAATGCACTTTCATTTTAGAAAGAACAGAATTTCTTCTGCGATAAATCGTTTTCAAGTTATTAGCGAAAAATTGAGAAAAGTTCGAAAATGTCGATTTTGTCGCCTGTAAAATCTGATGGCAACCGATCTGAGGTGGCAGACGTTCACATTTGTTGTCTATGAAATAAGTACTTTCAGCCTGTATGATCAAAAATTTTCTTCAAATCAGGCACCTTTTTGGCGCTCAGCCTCCCGGACTAAATCACAATTAAAACTTAAGGAAATGGAGTCTAAACATTGAAGCTTCGCCGCATACTTTCTTGTCATTTGTCTCTATTCTATCAAATTTGAATTAAATATATCTTATGTATGCCTCAGCTAGAAGGGACCGTGATTTACTCAATAGAATTTTTTCCCGAAATTTACTCCTATTTTACCCCCAGCGTGCATAATATAAATACATGTTTTTATTCTTGAAGCCTTTCTCTTTATAAAATCTCGAATCTTCTTATAGCCATTTCGCTTAATCGTCAACGTCTTATAATTTAAATTTATTTTTTATGATTTTTTTTTCCAGTATGAAACCCGCGTTTGCCTAAAATGGCGTATGTTGAGTTGGATTTGGGTTAGAGAGCCGGTTGAGGTTAGGGGTGGGTGCGCAGAGACTGGCTGATGCTGTCTCCATTTAACACGGGGGTGGAAGGAATGCCAGCAACCCTACATTGATTTTCCATTATTTCCTCCCTCATTAACTACCCCCGCCTCCCCCCTCTCCCACAGACCTCTCGGGTTTTTGCACTTGTTGGTAAACATATTCAACGCTATCACCATCTTTATTTAAAGGGAAATATTAATTGTCTCAGCGAGATAAATCTGTAATAGAAAAAAAAAACTTGAATGATATAATGAGATCAATATATCACCACCAACTAATTAATTCTAAAAATTATTAAAAAATAATTATCTATTTTTACTTTCACTTACCTATATATGATAAATATAGTAAGGGTAAGTATTGCGATCGTGAAAAATTTCGACTTCCGGTTTTCAACGGAAATACACGTTTTGGGGTCCCCTGAGTCCAAATGACCAAGTCCGTCGAAATGGTCTGTGTACTAGCTCAAAAACTATGAACTATACGAACCTGAAATTGGGTATTTAATGTATGTATGTGCCCGCGATGTGACAGAAAAAATTATATCAAAATTGGTCAAACTGATCTTATTTTAAGAATCTTGTCTAATTTTTATGTTTTTCTCAAAAACGGCGCTAACGATTTTGATTAAACTTGAAATTTGATGTATGTGCCCGCGATGTGACATTCAAAATTGTCATCAAAATTGATCAATTAGAGGGGGGCACTTTACTGAATAAATGTTGTCTAGTTTCACGTGTGTTTCTTTATTTACTCAAAAAAGGCTTTAACGATTTTGATCAAAATTGGTCAAACGCAGGGGGTACTGTATTTCATAATTTTTATCAAATTTTTACTTTTTTTTTCGATTATCTCAAAAACGGCTTTAATGATTTTGATTAGATTTGTCATGTTTAATGAAAATCAAGTCTTCTTTAATATCAAGTAAGCTTTATCATTATTCAAATGTTCTGAGGGGGCTTAAATGGGTTAGTGGCCTTTTTTGTTTTCCTATAAAGTACCTTTATAATTCTTTTTATGGAGAAATTATCAGTCTCTCGTTTCGCCTAAAAATAAGAAAGGGCTAAATATGAAATATAAAAAAAAAATCAACTAAACATATACAGGAGAAAAAGAGAAAAATATTCAGTCAACTCATAAAACACTTTGAGTCCACGCATGCGCAGTTCGCCTTTAATGACAGACCAATGCTTTATAATTAAAGATGTTCTGTTCGTTTAATGGAAATGATTTGTTTCATGGTAACTAAATGAAGTTTTCAACAACTACATAGAGAATTATAAAATCGGACGACTTGGAGTATTTATGCATTGCCGAATTATCACAAGTAAAAACTTTTATTTAATAATAAAAAAAAAAATAGTGTACTTTATAGAGCAAATAAAAATAAAAATAAGAAACGAATATGGAAAAATAAGTGACTTTGAGTAATCAAAAAACACATCAATTTCTAATCTGAGTTGGTAAGTGAAAGTTGTGTGTTGCGCGCATCGCACCAGATTTTTAAATTAAAAAAGGTTCAGTTAGAAGTATAAGAGGCCCTTACAAGTTCAATATCATTGAGTAACTACAGAATATCTCTAGCATACATAGAGTGATTATAAAACTATCGGTCAAGTTTTGGTGATTACAGATTTTGCCATACAACAAATTTTGCCGATTAAATCTTAAATTTTTATCTCCAATATCTTAACCTTTATAAACCATAACGAAATCTAATTATATATTTCAAAACTAAGTGAAATAGAATAAAGATACATAAAACCATCTTAAAAAATATTTGAATTAAAAGAGACCACTGTAATTATAAGTTAAATGGGTATAAGCACCTCGGTGGATTCCAACCTCTAGGAATCTTCTGAATTTCAATCAGGCTTCTTAACCATCTTCTACAGCTCAAGAAAAACTTGATTGTGACAGCCACAGTAGTTACAGTTACAGCCTTGTAATTGCACTTAAGTCTACTTAAGTAGCAATAATTTGATATATGTATTTAACCTTCGGATTCTGTAGATATACTCTCCCTTTGACCGTTAGGATGAACACTTGGAGGGTGGGACGAATAGTGGGGCTCAAGAATCTCATAAAGTTTGAGAATATAGACCATCTGATGATACAGAGTATGAACTTGTTGCAATTTTATTTTCCTCTTTAAATTTATCATTTTTTATATCTAGTTGGCATGTCAAGAATTAAATATCTTTCAACATTTACGTATTTTATTGACTTATTTAAGTTCGATACAGCCAAAAAAGAGTTTTTTATCATTAAAATAAGTTTTCTCCCCAAATTCGCCGCACACTAAATTTGATGATTTAGTTCTAAATTTAGGGATTTTCCCCCCTCCTAATTGTTCCCGCCCTTTATTTTATGCATACATTTCCACAATACTACTACTGACCTTCTGTTTACATAAAAATATGTTATGAAAAATGTAGAATAAATTGTCTTTGTAATTATAATTTTCTTTTATCATTTATTCACAATTACAATGCTGTCGGAAACAATAGCATTTAATTAATAGTGTAGGAGTAAAATAAAAATAGTTAAACATGGAATTCGTGTTCACGATTTCAGGATATTGTAGGACTTAAATTTTTCTTTCCTCATTACTCTAGTCTGAACGGCTTCAAAGGCAAAATATATAACTTTATGTCCCAACGAACTTTTTTTTACTATTTTGAATTCACGAAATTTTCTCATTTTAGCATCAAAATATTAGTACGACAATATACCTCTACATTATTATTGTTGATCGATGCTGCTTTCCAAAATCTTCCTACTTGTTTATTTTACAATTTTTTTAAAAATTTATTGTACGATTTGTTAACTATTCCAAAAAAAAAAAAAATGAATCAAAAATAATTTATATAATTTTTAAACAATAATCAATAAAACTGTAGGTCAATAAAAAAAAAGAAAGAAAGAAAACAAAGCATAGTACTAGTAAAGCGAAGGAGACTTGTTGATATGATTAAAGTTTTATTGGGAGATCCCGTATTAACCAGCATCTGTCTGAGTTTTAAATAGAATTTGGAATAGGACTTTAAATGAGAAACTATTATTATCTTTGCCGGTATTTGTGTTGGTCTCAACAGTAAGGCGACATGATTTAATAAAATATGACATCAGGGCATGTGACATATAAATTTAGTAAAAAAATTCTGTGTACACCTCATTAAAATTTTCTAAGTTTGCCCAGGACATCAAAGGAAATGAAGAAAACATTTTTTATATTATTGTATTTTAAACTATAACTTTGAAAGAATTAAAATTCACTAACAAAAGAAAAATAAATATAACATTGAAGATAATGTAAAAATAATTGCTAATAGAACTCCTGAACCATTGCAAAATAAGTCTATGTACATTTATTATAAACTTCTTCAAATACTGTACAATAATGAACAAACGATTTCAATATAAACAAAAAGCTTTATTTTAGTCAGTTAAGTCTTTACAGTGGCCGTGATTTGCGAGTTTTTCTGATACTTTGCTAAAAATCGAACTTTATGTAGAAATTAATTGATTATTAATTTAAGAAATGGGGGAAATCTTTGAGAGAAATCGCAGAAATAATTAAGAAACGTCACTCTACAGTTAAACGAATAATTAAGAAGAAACCATTACCAAGAAACCAGTTATCTTCAAGGTAAACCTAGATCTGGGAGGCCCAAATAAATTTTGAGAAATCACAGGCCTTCAATTTTGCGATCTGTGAATGATAATCCTACAATGAGTGCACCATAGCGCTGCAACAAGATGACCAGCTAATAGTAACACCAGAATAACAATGTGTTTACAAAAAATAAATAAAAAATAATTAGTGTACACAGACTTTTTTATATTTTGTATAAATAATTTTTATAAATGTCTTAAAACGTTGTTTTTGAAATTGAAATTTTTAAAAATGATCAAGTATTAAGGGTTAATTCATAAAGAAAAAATTAAAAGAATAGTCTGTTATTTTTCCTTTTTTTCCTTGGCTAAAATTTGATTTTTGGCATGGTGTACATAGACTTTTTTTGCTAACTGTATCACCAGGATCCTGAAAAACCTGATCGAGGATTGATCCTGTGGTAGGGAAGTTTCGATAATACCGATATTTATACTGATAGCTAAATTTTTACTGATATATCGGAAGTATCAATACGTTTTTACTGATGTATAGGAACTATCGATACATTTTCACTGATATATCGATATTGTCGATACGTTTTCACTGATACATCGGAAATATCGATATTTAAGCGGTATCATAACTTTCCTACCTGGTGGCATACGTGGTAGAGGAAGATGATTCCTGCGGTGGTAGGGTGGATGGACTAGGCGAAGGACATTCTGAAAAGGATTGGTGCAGACAATGCCGCGGTCAGATTTGATGAAGCTAATACGCCCTTAGGGTTTAAGAGGCCCTGGTTTTAAATTACCTGAGAGTCTAGAATAAACAATTAAATTATTATTTTAAATAATTTATTTTTGAAGAAAAAGATTTGGCTCCGCCGAGAATCGAACCCGGGTCTTCCGCGTGACATGCGCGGTATGCTAACCATTACACCACGGAGTCGCTTCCAAACGGTGCCAAATCCTTCCTCTCCAATGGCATCCTCGTTTGGAAGCGACTCCGTGGTGTAATGGTTAGCATACCGCGCATGTCACGCGGAAGACCCGGGTTCGATTCCCGGCGGAGCCAAATCTTTTCTCTTCAAAAATAAATTATTTAAAATAATTTAAAAAATAGGTGGTTACCCACAATAATGGTTAAATTAATATAATATTATTTTATTATGGTATATTATTTATAAAAATTCTTGAATATTATTTTTTTTTAATATTTAACAACTACTAATTAGTGATGTAAACTATAATTAGTAGTTTTAAACTATCGAAAGTTGTTTAACTATCGATAGTACTATCGAAAGTTGTTTTTAAAGAGGAAAAGTGATGGATTATGGCCATCTACTATATGATTCATGTAAAGGTGAAATAAATAAACTATTACAGTGTAATTTTTTTTCAACAAATGTCTGTATACTCTAAAAAAAACCAATTCACTTAAAAAATATAACTCAAATTAACTGACCAGAGTCATCCTTACACCCTGCTAATTGAATTTATAAGGTAGGGCGCGCTATGGGACTCTTAATTACATTATTAAAAATTATGAAAGAAACCCCATTGGTAAGGTAAGCTAAAGACGTATCAATTTTCTATGCTAAAATCTTGAGGAACTTGACTGAAAAATCGAATGGTTTGCTAATATATGTCTTCCAACTTGATGGAGAAATATTCAAACAAAACAACTGATTGCGCCTGCCAGTCCCTTGACTTGAAAATGACAGGGAAACAAAATCACAGTTTTTATTACAAAATATTTTCAACCTTTCTAACTCAACTACCTGAGAACATTCTTTTTGATGTTATACATTTAAGCTACATTTTTCAAGACAATGTCATTTTTTTCAAATGAAAAGTTCAACAATTCTACCCCCTCCCCCCCTCTCGGTCATCACTAATTACTATCGATCGATAGTATCGATAGTTTTACATCACTACTCCTAATCTAATAACATCCTCTACTCCCTATTTAACAATAAAACGTGAACTATATTATGAAAATTTCAGAATGCTGTTAGAATTTACTAGCTTTCTCTAAGATGGGATCAGTGTATGCAATGGCTGTTCCCTATTAGCATGTGAATGTTCACACCAAGTGCAGGCTCAAGGACTCATGGGCAACCTTATATTTATATCATAACTCCATACAATCCATTTCCTTCCTGCTTTTTGTTTAAATATTATGCCCTTTCTCCGACTGAAACTATTTCAGTTGTCTTTTTAGAATATATTTATATTTTCTAAGTATTGGAAGAAAATCATCACTCCAGGTCTATTTATTAAACATTAACGAAAGATCTTATGTTTATTGAATGTGTGATTTGATTCATGTGGGTGTTCAGGATGGTTGGCAAATCCTTTCATTTCTTGGTCGATTTTTATATTTTTACTTACGACAAGAATATAGAACAAATGTGAAAAGAAAAGAATATCGCTAGCAGATCCCAACGATTACGTAATAGTAGTGGCCTTTGATTCTCGATTTAAATATATTCTTAGGAAAATACTCAGTCCGAATTTAGCTCTGACCTACTGATTAGGTTTTGGACTTAAATTTTTGCGGCGAAAAGGGTTTCTTCCTTTAAGAATACATCGGCGTTTGCTTTCAGAAGACGTGTGAAATAATACAATTTAAAAGAGGTGAAATGATGGTCAGGATTTGCAGTTTGAAAAAAAAATTTATTTTCAAAAGCCAACGTTTCGATCCAACTTGTGGATCTTCATCAGGGCTTCTCTGAGTCAAGGTAGATGCAAAGACTCCTACCGTGACTCAGAAGCCCTGACGAAGTTGGATCGAAACGTTGGCTTTCGAAAATATTTTTTTTTTTTCAAACTGCGAATCCTGTTAATCATTTCACCTATCGAAAGATTAACAGTTGACTATCTCTCACCTCTAAAATTCAAAATACTAGTAGACTATACCTTCGCTGATATCAGGTCATCGATATTTTAGCGTCGAGAAAACCCAAGAAGTCTTCAAACATCGCTTGTTATCTCATATGTTATTTATTTTTAAAAAAAAAAAAAAAACAGCAGAAATTTGAACGAATTATCTTCTTCTTCTAGGTTGTCTTAATTTTATTTTAATACGACTACAGCCCATGAGGTTTATGATTTCAGTGGATAAACACTGTTACTTGGTCCGGGAACTTAATTGTACCTCACTCAGGGTTGATCCCACTTCTTTATTTATATGCCTAAAAAAGTTTTTAATTATTTTTCTAGAACTTTTGAGGAAGCGGGTTTAATAAGCCTTTTATTTATAACGTTAACAGCTATAGTTACATCTTTAAATAAAGTAAATGGATAATAACGAGTTCATTTTATTTAGAAGCGTTTTAAATTCATTCAATACAATTAGCTGTTTCTTGATAGATTAACTTTTTCTGGACAAAACATAATTCAACTAAGTGTACTGGCCAGTTTACGTTTAAAGTAAAAAGATATTCATTTGACTTTAGTTTTAGGAACGAAAGACTCTGCAGTTCAATTGCAATCGGATCATGAATGCTTAGAGCGTTGAGAAATAATTAATTCACCTTAGTTGTTTCTTTTTGGAGATATGCCCCAGTTGTAAGAGCCCGAGTGGACGGAATTAGATTCTTTATAAATAGCCTATTGTGCTTGGATGAACTGTCTCTATCCCTTGTAGATAAATTTATATTCGAAATCCACTTAGATATCGTCGAATAACAATAAATAGTGGCCGGATCCATTCTAAGCGAATTCCATAATCCTGAATTTGAAGTTTTTATGAAGTTCGGTAAAATCATTTATAGTTAACTGGTTAGCGGTGTTCGTCCAACAGTTATAGTCGGTAGTATAATATATGATATCAGGAAATGTTATTCTTTTTCAGTCGTTCATCCTCTCAATTTATTCGGCTTAAAAATTTCATTAGTTTGATATTCTTTTTTTTAATGTTTTTGGAGAAAGATGCGAGGAAAGTGAGTTAAATCTGTGTGATTGTAACTTAAAGCTCGCGATCCCACCGTATTTAGAAATTAAGTTCCTTTCAACTATTTATTTTTTTTTTTTTTTATCCCTATTGCCAATCTGAACCTCCGATTCTTTATTATGTTGTTAATGTTAAACTTAGACAATATTGAATGTAATATGGCTAACATCCGACTTACGATTCGATAGTACGCATTCGTAATGAAAACATTTACCGAATCCTTTAACTCAATAAAATGCCTCAAATCAATAACTAACTGCTTTCATTTATTACTTGACGATGCCGGGGCCATTGCGCATGTAGGAAATGTGATGTTCACAATAAATTTATTTAAATTACTTGGTAATTTATTCAAGTTATACATCGCTGCGAAAGCTGGACTATCCCGTATGATTTGAATGTTAGTGTTTTGTAGAATTCGATTTTCGATTAGCGATTTTAAATCAAGGGCGAGTTTTTTTTGTTTTTTTTTACTTTAATTTAATTTCAGATAAGTGGGATCTTTTTGCAGATTAAAATTAAATTTTATTCATCGTTTTCCAACGAGGTAGGACATGTGACCTTGATTTGTGCATTTAGGAAAATTAATGTGACAGTGTCTTTGTTTTTGACATTCATAGCATTAGCTTTTTTGTTATACGTAAAAAGTTGAAAAACGTTTAGCTTAAAGATAGCGAAAAATCTATTGTTGTCAACATTTAAATTGATAAAACGAATATTTCTTCCAACCTTTAAATATAGTTTTATTTCGACAACGGCGTTGGTAAAGTCCGTGCCAAAAAGCCCACACTATTCTGCTGAATACGTACTCGTGGTACTCAGACCAGCCATTGGAATCTCCCGTCATGATAACCAGGCACAGTCAAAATTTAGGTTACAATTTGATGACTTGGCATCGCTTGTGTGGTGATGTATATTTAAAACAACACCTAATACACACAGCAAAAGGTAAGAAATTTGTTTTATTTCCATGACAACACCACTGACTATTTTTAGATTGTCACTGTTGCTCTGTTTAATATTCTTAACTGTAAAAGAACAAGGATTTAGTTCATATTTGTGTAAAAGTTATACGTAATTATCAGTGTTCTCCACGTATTCGATGTTATTTATTTCTTATTAATTCCACCTATCATTATCTTTAATTTTTATAATTATTGGTTTTGTCTGGTGTAAGAGCGTGTTTTCGTCTACAATAGCTTTTTAATCATTTTTTTTTTTTTGGTGCAGGTATTATCTTTGTTATCATCTATCTTTTATCCTCAATTTTCAATAGATCCAGCGAAAATAAGTATTGAAAATAAACGCGTCACATAACTAGATTGTACAAAAATGATTGTTCAGTCCTAAATGAATCCCTCAACGCCCTGATTTTTCCCTTCTTCACCTAAAACACATTCTTGCACACGTTACATTTTATTTAGTTTCTATAATGAATAATTTTTTTTTCAATCCTAATATTCCTTGCTTAAGTCTTTAATGAAATTTTATATATAAATATCCTATCATGTATAGGACATTTTTATACCTATAAAATCCTATGGACACTCTTAAGACTACATTTATGTGGTGAAATTAAAAAAAAAAAAAAAAAAAAAAAACTTTTTATAAAGGGATCAAATTGAAACTTCCTATAGCTCTTCTTTATCTATCCTTGTAAAGACTGAAGAGGTTTTTTTTTTTTGGGTCAAAAGTTCAATAGTTTTACCATATGTCAATATTTATTGTTAAAAGTGCAAAAACTAGTTATTGACACCCTGTGGATTTAATTGTGAAATCTTCCCTATGGTTAGTTTGTTAAAGTCGTACTTCATAGATGACTTAGAGGACCCTTCAAACATGAGATTCATGTTTATCTTGAACTAAAATTAGAACTTGATCACTTATTTCTTTAAGTTAAAGTTGGGGTGTCAATAACTGTACTGGGTGTCAATAACTGTGTGATTTACCCTAGGTATTGAAAAAAAAAATCAATATTAATTCACTCTAGTCGTGTAACCAATTAATGGGTTTTGGTAGGCTTTAAATAGTTTTATTCTCCTTTTCAGTAGGGGTTAGGGGGGGAGGGTTTGAAGATAGACCCCCTTACGAATGATAAAAATATATTTTTTTAATATATGAAGAGTGATATTCTTTTATTTCCATTAAAAAATGAGAAAAAATATTGGGCAACTTTTTTATATTTGTCTTCTAATAATCAATTTACATGTGTCGGCTTGTTGCTTTTAAAGTTACTGACGTAATTTTTTGCTTTTCGATAATTGCTGGGGGGCTCGTGTTAAATAATGGAATTTAAGCCTTTAATTTTTGCGTTATTTATAATTTCTTAACATGATGTTCTAATTTCGAAATAAAAGTAATTCATAAGGAGTAGGTGACAGGTCTTGCATTTTAGTTAGAAAACATATATATTATTATTATTTTTATTTTATTTTTTTATGATATATCTATTGTTTTTGAGTTTGTTTTGACAAGGTTCAAAGGAAGGAAATTGGGTCATGGGTGTTGGTCGTATCAGCATCGGACCTTTGGATTGTTAATCATTTTATTGTGGTGGCTACCGGTCGTTGGCCCGTTACCCGGTTCCAAACTAGTATTAACCTCATTAATATAAAATGGCTCATTTAACAACTTGGGTGTCACTTTGGTGTCTTTTTAGTTCAAGTTGATATTAGGACAGCTGTTTACTGGTAATTCAAGACTCGCATCTCCTTCTTTCAGAACATTCCTTGCACTGTAAAAGTTCCCTGCCTTCTTTATTATCCTTTTGATGAAGTATGTGGTATTGGAGGAAGTCTGGAGGCAGACTGATGGCCCGAGAACGATTGCTGAGGGCCAGCGCTGCCGAAGGCCAATAGCCCAGGTGGCGGATTGGGATCAAAGGAGGATAGTGGAGGAAGGGAAGACCAGACGGACAAGAGACTAAATTTTCCCCGAAGAGAGGGAGAGAGGGGAGAGAGACTAAACAGAGCGGGAAAGAGAGAAATAGAGGAGTGGGGGGAGCGAGGAGCCACCCTAGCGGGGCGGCCTGCCCTTTATTACGCAGTCAGCTACAGGAGTGTAGTGAGGCTACTAGTATAGTTGTGAGTGCCAGGATACTCAGCGAGTTAGTGTGGAAGTGGAACGTGGTCGTCGAGGACTGGGTTCGATGGGATCTAGGTCGGAGGCTTATCTCGTCCTCGAGCTTCTCTCTTCCTGAGGATGGTCATTGAGCTAGTCATTACCGGTCGTCCAAGGACTGTTATCAGGGGTGGTGAGTCTTGCTCCAAATAAATTCTATATTAGCAGCTAGCAAAACTACTGTATTATGCCTGTTTATAAACCTGTCGTCATCTGTAACCTTTTAAATGGCTTAAAGATATCTAAACATATCTTAATCTATCGGTGCTTTCTCCGCTTAAGGTGTTGGCTAACGATGTTTCACAATTACAGGAGGGATCGTACTTTCGGTGGGACACTAGAACGGAGCCATTTTGAATCGATAGCTGGAGTCCTTGAGACCAGCTGATAACGGTGGCACTCGCTCTACCGGCGGCCTAACCTTTTGTTTTGGTCTGGTCGCCTCCATATTGAATCTGTGCCTCACACAGCTGACGTCCTATCTTATTTAGTTATTGGCATTACTCATCGCCTCTCTTGATCATGAAACCTATTCCTGTTACAAATATTTCGTTTTCACTTTCTTTCTATTAATTTCATTAAAATTTTTACGGTTTTTTTTTGTTTTGTTTTTTCATTTGAATTTTAACTGACGTGTCAACTGAATGAATCATCTGGCCAAACTTCTTTGTAATTCAAAACTATTTCTTATGCATATATTTAATTGGTTTTTTTTTTTTTTTTCTATTTTGTTTGTTTCTTTAATATTGTTGTTGCTAATTCATTGTTATGACCGCTTTAACCTTTGTTTACAACTCGATTTACTTAATGGATCCTTACATCATTGAGGGACTGACTGACATTTGAACTAAGCCAATGCGTGATATTATTTTTAGCACCGACGATGGCTCTAACGAGGACGATGTTGTTGGAAGAGAGGATGCTTGGGGTCGGAGATGTACCAACTGGTCTCGTTGCCTTTCTCCTCAGAGTCACGAAGTGGTCCACAACCTAACTGTAGCTATGTCCTCCTCCTCTTGTCATTAAAGTCTCCGCTCTTCTGCATATGGCGGAACTGACGGTTCCTCTATTTTGCTTTGCCTTTTACAGTAAACTCCCGATTATCCGCGGAATTAGGTGGCGCGACCGTCGCGGATAATCCGATTTCGCTGCTAATCCGCAAAATGACAAAAAGGCATAAAAAATATTTATATTTGCTCTATTTTTTATAATAATTAGATAATAAATTGTTATCGTAATGTACTTAATACATATATTATGTAAGTCATAACTGCCTAAATTGGAATGTTATTTCCACATTCATTTTGATACAATTTATGGAATTTAGCCTACTTTTTTCCAAATACTATGTCTAGAACATACCAATTAAATGATTTGCTAAAACATTATTTTTCTGGAGAGATTTTCTTATAAGCTTTTAATATGGTTGATAGCTTTTAAAGTTTAAAGGAAAGGAACTAAAAATATGTAGTGGATATTTAAAAACAACATGAAAAACTATTCATTTACTAACCTAAAACACAGTGTTTATATATCAATATTAATACATGTTAATTTTTTTTTTAATAATAATAAAATAACTCACGACGTTTTAAAAAAAACGAAGCAGAAACTTGTGACACTTATTTTTGAGCATAGACCCTTCGATAAATTTGTATGATATACATATTGAAGATTTATAATTATTGGCTTTAAATAACTTTAAGAAAGAAGCTTCTAGGAAAATTTGATAATAGAAAGATATTTTTTTCGTTTTTTTACATATAATCCATAATTTACAACTGTCCATGCGAAGATCGTGGATAATGGGGAGTTTACTGTAGATCATGTAGTTGAGGTTGCAAGCAGACATTGGGCTACTTCCTCTTCTTCAACATTCAAGATCGAAGAAGTCTTCCAAATATTCAGTTTGAATCAAATATATTTGAAATTGTGATCAAAATATTTTTATTTAATACCATAAACTAAGGCAGTTGTTGCTTCGTGGACTTTTAATAGTACCATTTGTTAATGGTTTTACTCCCTCATAAATTTTTTTATATTATGTCTCTATTAATGAAATGAACTGGTTCAAAAATGTTACTAACTAGGTGAAGTGAACCAACCTGCTAAGCGTTCAAGGCCAAACATCTCAGAGAATTTTTTAAAAACTATTTAAGGATGTAAAATTAATATAACTTACGATTTATTGTAGTATAATTCAGTTTTATAATTTTCATAAATATTTTTTTTTTTTTTTTGTGGTTGTGAGTTATCGTTGTGAATGAACTAGTCAGTGGTTTTAAAATCTTTATTTTTAATGATATGTCCTAATTGATTATCAGATTCACTGTTATTTATTAAAGATTATGTAATAAATAAATAACCTAATTAAAGCGTAATAAAATAAATAAATAATTTATAATTCCCAATTTATGTCCCAACTTTGGGTTTTAAAAATCATCTTGATTTTATCCAACAGAGACAGCTGAGGAATAGTAATCATGCTCAAAGTAATCAAGGAGTATGAATGAAATTGATTTGCAATTAGCTGAAGTAGATTATAATGATTCTTTGACATCTAATTTAGGAGCTTATGCCGTCACCAAATATTTGGCCAAGTTCCAGAGATCGTACTATAAATATAATTAGCAAACATATATGATTTTAAAAATAAAAAAAATATGAAAATGCTGATAATTGAATTTTAAATTATCTAATTATGGATCCGCGACCTCTTTATTTTTCTGCTGTTTTTCTTTTTTTCATAATTTTTAAATATTTTTTATAATAAGAGAAAAGATTGTTGAAAGAGGTTTGAACCCGGATTTCCTTATCACTAGTAAGGCGCTATTGCCACTTGAGCCACCAGGAACATATCCCGGTCAAATCAATCCATTCTCTTCACTGACCTCTTTCCCATCGATCTCTATGGGGGGAGTGGACCATTTGTCTATTTAGTAAGAGCCTATTAACACTTATAAATTTTTTAATAATATAAATTCAATTATTTCTCTTGTGATGATAACATGGATATAGTTATTATAATTTTTAAATATTTTTATAAGAAGACAAAACAATTTTGACTATAGCCAAGAAACCTAACTGAAAGGACAAATAGTCCCCGTATGATTCGCGTAATTTGAAAGAGGTCAGTGAAGAGAAAGGTTTGACTTGACGGAGATATATGCCTAGTAGCTTAAGTGGCAAGAGCTGCTTACTAGTAATAAGGAAATCCAGGTTCAAATCCCGGTTTATTCCAATCTTTCCTTTTCTTATAAAAATATTTAAAAATTATAACAATCATGTTATCATGACAAGAGATATAATTAATTTTTTTTTTTTATAAAGTTGTTTTTCTACTTAAATTTCGAAACTTTTTTTTTTTCTTGTTTAAGCACAAGTCGACCATTAAGGTCATTATCTTCCGACTCTTAAGGTAGTTTTTATATAATTTAGATTAATACTGGATACATGGATACAATTTACATTTACCCTGTAATTCATACGGTTCCTCACTTTTACCCTTTCACTTTATCAGTATCTTTATACAACTATTTTAATTGTTCGTTTCCTTTCTACACATAAAAACTACCACATGCGTGTTTTTCAATGGAATGTAAATGGTCTTAATGTACATAAAAATGTTTAACAGTACTATTCAAAGATACTAACTTCAATATAATCGCTGTACAGGAAACACACCTAAAAACCTTCAGATATCTTTTATTTCAAAGATTTACAATGCCAATTATATGGGTGGCCTGATTGCATTCGGAGGAGTGGCAATCCTCGTTGACAAAGATATCTTCCATCCTCAAGTATCCATCTCTCAACAGAGCTTCAAGCAGTGGCAGTGCGAATCCACATTCCCCATTCATTCACATTATGCTCTTAATATTTACCTCCTGGCCAACTGTATTCCTTTCAGCAAATAGCTGACTTGTACTCTCAACTACCAACCCCTCTAATATTATTAGTGTTTTCCTTTGATAGCCTTTTCTTTTTCATGACTCACATATCGCACGCTGGGAAGAACATAGCTTTTTTTACAAAAATAAAACTTCAAATAGGGATCAAAGATTGTTTGTGGCTATTGGGGACGCACTAAAGTCTATAGTTTTAAAACAATCGATAGTTTATTGGACTATCGATAATACTATCGAAAACTTTGTTATTTAAAGGGGAAAAGTAATAACCTCTTCGCTTAAAGCACCCTATATAATATATAACGATTTAATTTATTAGCTTTCATTTAAATGTGAAATAATGAAAATGATACGGTTTAATTCCATTTATATTTATATATCTACTCAATTGAAAACAACAAAAAAAAAAAAACATTACTTTGATTAAAAAGATATAAAACTCAAATTAACTGAGTTTAATGACTGACTAGAACTGACGAAATGTATCGGCGTTTACAATTAGCTTTAAAAAAAAAAAATGAAATAAACAAATAAATAAAAATAGTCATTAAAAAAAAAAAACAGAAAAAAAAGAAAGAAAAACTACAATAATAATTAAAAAATAAAATAAATAAAAAATAAAAAACAAGAAAATTTTATACATTTTATGTTTAAATTACCACTCCATGTTAAATAATTATATATATTTCACTTAATAGCAATATCAGAGACTATAAAAAAAAAGTAAGCCAAAGAGTGACAAGTATAAACATACAAACATTAAAACAGTTTAAATTTAAAACTAAAAGGGACGTACAAGCCGAATAGTTAAACGTCCAATTAAAATCTCAATCTAATCTAATCAATTTAACTGAACAGATATTTTAACATTGCTACTCACATAAAGTATCACATAAACGTAAATGAAGTAAAAGTGAACTAAAACAATAGAACCAAAAACTAAACGAGGAAAAAGTTTCTTTAGTCATTACGAATACTAAATGCATTTAAAAGAACAGAACGAAATAGCTCTAAATAAATAAATAAATTCCTAAACTCGTGTAATGTATGGAAAAAAAAACTAAAGATTTGCCGGAATGACCTCAGAATTATGATATCATGGGCACATACACAAATTGTGTACTGATTTGGTTAAGATCACACAGTGTGGAACAACACAATAACAATGATATACCGTACTCTACGATGAGAACGGAGTTCGAATGTTAAGTATTAAACGTTTTAATTCAAAGGTTACTAAAAACCTCGTCAAAGTAGTAAAATAATTATAATTAATTATTATCAGATTCCATACTTCCAGGAACACACACAATTAGCATTATAAATCCGCCGCAACTAGGAATCCTGAGCGCATAGTTACTTTATCTTTCCTCTAATTACAGTTTCCTTGACTTTTTGATAACATTTTTTATTGCTGCTACTACCAATCTTGAATTTGACAAAAATTATTTCAAGCTATAATAGCTATAGAAATGTTTAACTGATTCCCTAATAAAAAAGTAAAGAAAAAAATTGCAAATGATAACGTGCATTAAAAAGCTCCTATCATTGAAAAATTCTACCCCCCCCCCCTCCGGTCATCACTAAAAAATATCGATGGTATCGATAGTTTTATGTCCGATACTATCGAAATATCGATAGTCGTGACTATCTATAGTTTTACACCACAACCTCGAGCCTTACTCAATATTATAAATCATTCTAAAAGGATTTTTTTTTTCATATAAACTAACTCGAAATGGCTATATTTTTCCACTAATTTTAAAAAGGATAACTGAAGTAAGTTTTGATAACCTCAGCCATTGATCTATTGATTATTGGCCTAACACTACTTCAACTTGGTATTGTTAGTTTAACAACGGGTTTAATTTTGCTCATGGTCATGCCAATCTTGGTTAACGCGTCATATATGTCCTTTTGATAGGCGTTTTTCTCAATTTCTTTGAGACCTCGATTTCCCAACCCTTCGGCTAATAAGTGTTCGGTAGGAGGGTGGTGTGTTGAAGCTTTTAATTTAGCAATATATTTGAGTGATAATAAATCTCTTTTTAAAGAGGTTTTTACATAATACAATTAAGAATTTTTATTTATTTAAGTACTAATTTGTTCAAAATGTTTTGGGTTAACCTGTTTTTTTTTTTTTTTTTAACACAAACCATAGATTTGATGGTTTCCACACACGTGAGCAGGCGATACCCATTTCCCACGTGAGTTATGCCATTGCCCAAGGGAAAAACACGGATTTTCAAAGTCCAAGTGGACATTGTTTGCCCTTGGGATTTGTTTATGGTCATTGCAAAAGCCAAACGAATAGGATATTGAAGCCTTTTAAATTTTATTGAAAATTCTGTCGGTTCCAAGGGAATAGGTGGCAACAGGGCGATATCTCCTGTAAACCTTTTTTCCTTCAATAACATTTTCTGTGATCCTTTTAATGACCAAACGTGTACCGTTGCACAATTGAGGTGGATTTAAGTTACGAAGAAGAATGATCGGTGAGCCAATATTCAACTGGAGATTGTTTGGGTGTATATCCAGGGAATTAAAAAATTCAGATGGGAAATTTACGGCTTCGTTTACATCTAGAATATTGTCAATTGATTTTGGAAGTTTATTTCATCGAAATCAACATTCTTTGCTGCCAAAATAGCACGACTACCCAGCCACTTATAGTCCAAATAATTGTTCAAAATATCAGGAAAGACACTTTATGTTTCGTAGACAGTTCATTTTTCGTCTCTACAACAGTTCAGAAATTTTCTGGTAATTTGATAAATTTGGAATTTCGATACAAAAAAAAAAAAAAAAAAAAAACTGTACCACTACAACCCATAAAGGGTCTTGGGTGCAGTACTATTTAAGGAAGAGTACTGTTTCTTGGTCAGCGGTCGTGCAAGGAGGTGATTTGACCGTGATCACGCTCAACCGCCAGGTTCTTTCCCCTTAATTTTTCAATTAAGGGTACCCACTTTATAGAGGCTGGGTTTGCCCCAGGAGGGTCTCTCGGCCCACGAGGCGAACTGTGGCGAATAATAAAGATATCATAAGCCATGTCAGATTCGAACTCGGGACCTTAAGCACAGCAGTCCACTGCCTTACCAGTGGGCTACCCCGCTCCCCGAATTTCGATACAGCTAGCTCTATTTCACCGTTTCCAATATAGAGCAATTGTTTAAAAAATTTGCCGATGGATTATTTTGCAGTAGTACTCTCATATTTATAGCGGATAAATCTGAAACTTGAGGTTACCCAAATAACAATTATTCCTGTTCAGTAGAGGTGTAATAATCATTAAATGTAAAATTTAAAAAATGCCGCGATTTGTAATCCTTTCTTAATCAACAATCATTTAAAGATAAGTAAATATCATTTCCAATAATAGCCTACTTTAAATTAAAGAGAGAATTAAAATCTTCGCTAACATTTCTTAAATTTTACATTTCAAGATAATTACAAATTAGGAAGTAACAGCCTCTATTAGATTGGGATTAAATTTTCTCAACTTTAAATTATTGTTGATAAAGGAGGAATTACAAATCTTCTCTGACATTTTTTAAATTTTACATTTTAGATCTCGGGATAAAAATGATAAAAAGGTTTGGTAAAATAAAAATACACTGTATTTAAATAATAATAACAAAACGAATAATGAAAATAAAGAAAGTTCTGTTAAATAAATTAACTGAAAATATAATATTAAAGTCTTAATTATGCAGTTCTTTAGCAAATCACAAAGTATCCCACAACACCTAATCAAAACACACCCTTTTTGTGAGGGAGTTTTTACGACTGGTTACCCGCAGTGTAGCCAATTGACTAATTTTCACTAATTTTTGGCAACACTGACTCCCCAAAGGAAGGCTTCTATTAGGTTACACCTATGACAGTAGGTGCTGTTACAACATTTATAGAATATTATTTCAAATAATAGCCTAATTTAAATTATTAAAATGCATTTACTATACTAAAAGTTGATATCAGGGTGGGCCCAGCAAAGCGTTTCAGCGCTTAGCTAGTAATTTAATTTAAATACAAATAAAAAAGGAAAAGGAAGAAAAAGTACCTACACATTTGAGTATTTATTGTAACCTTTTCTTGATTTATTTATTCTTTAATGAAAATTAACAATAAATACAAATTTGTATTACTATTTGTCTGTGGAAAATAATAATATAGGAAAAATAACTGCACTCACATAACGCAATACAAAATTATAATAATGATAATCTGTATTACAATAGCATGCTTATAAACAAAAACATTATGAAATCGACATATGACGCCATTTTAATAAATCGAAACACGACCTACTAGTATTTGCAATAATTCGCTATATAAGAATTATTTTGATCATTAATCAAGTTTAAAACTATCCGGTCCGGTAAGTTGGCCTATATAACTGTATACATTGAGCCAAATTTCATTAAAATCGGTTGAGTAGTTTCTGAGAAATAGAGAGACAAACATCCGGACACGAGATTTTTATATATATACGGATATGGAAAGAATTGTCAGAGCTTTTTGCTCCAACCTGATTTATCACCAACCCACTCTTTTTTATTTTCAGGAAATTATACTAATTTTAATCAATTCTTGTATAACAAACTTGTTTACAAAAATAAGTATTGACATTTATTTCGTATGAAATGGCACATTATAAAAGAAAGATGTCGAATAGCAATGTAAGAATGTTTAGAACAGATCGCAAGCTACAACTGAAGATCTAGGTCAGAATTATTTAGAGTTTGGGGCTTTTAAAATTTCTTTTCTTCCCTCCTTCCTTCTTTCTGTCTTGATAAGTTGCTCTGCCATAAAACAGAATGCTTTGTGATGTTATCAGGTGCAAAAAAAAAAAAATTATCTCCAATCTCCATCTCTTCAACCTTGAAAATTTTAATATCCACATTAATTTTAGTATCACGATTATCGAAATTTCACAATAAATATAAAAGGTTCCAAATGAGTAACAGACGGAATCGTTAACGAAAACTGTGATTGGTATTATCAGTTAAATGATATGCCATTAAAATAAATCGCATTATGAGCTAATTTATCCTGAAATCGGTTTTATCACGATTATTTTTTTTTTATATTTATCTAAAATTATTATCCATATCAGTGAATTAAAACTTCACTATCATCAAAATATGATCAGTTATTAAATCCATTTAAAGTCATTCATATTACGGATATGACAGAACGAAATCCTGCAAAAAACAAATAGAATCATATTAGTTAATATTTAATTTGCTGATATTTTAAATTTTATTATTGTTTTTCTAAAATCATAAAATTTTCTAAAGATGGTCCTAATTTGCGTAATGTAATTCATTTTAAATACTGTTAAATGTTATTCTAAATATAACTAAATAAATCATGGTGCTGTAATGAACGAATCTTTGTTTGTGAAATCTGAAAAATGTTTTTTTTTTTAATTATTTCCTATTTCATTGTTCCCCTAATTACCTGGGATTAAATTGTTTTAGTTGATCTAAACTAGGTTGGACAACTTTTTCTTTAATTCAATTTATTTTTATTTTTAACAGTGTTTCGGATTGCTCCAACCTGGTTTACATCTAATAAACATTGTTTACATCAACTAAAACAAATAAAATGACTACTATATAACAGTATAAAATAAAATTAAATGATTACTAGTTATCTTTTGCCTAGTAAATTTGAGTAAAGGTGTACCACATTACCAGCTCTCTTTTTCTAAATAAGGATTTATAAAAAAAAAAACATAAAAAAAAACATAAAAAAAATAAAAAACATAAGGTAAAATTAAAAAAAACAAATATCTAAGAAATAGGTCACCCGTTGTAAAACTTAAGAACATAGCTTGATGACCTACTAAATACTATTTTAGTTTAATACCTTTCACTATTAAAAGTCTATTAGAGGTCCCGAGTATGTTTAAAGGCCTATCATTGTTTTTATTTTATAAAATCAATAAATAATAGTAGTGGAATCATCAATGTATAAAAGAAATTAATGAAAAAGTTAAAAGTAAAAAAATCAGCGATTCCAAAATATTTATAATGGAAATCATTTTGACAATCACTTCTGAAAAGTCTAATCTTTAGAAATAATATAATGTTCTTGTTTGAATTGGCTCCACAAAGTAAAATTTTGGTTAATTGTATCAATTCTTATCTCAGATGTTATCAATTGATGACGTTATTTTTGCTTTATTAGTTTCGATAGTATATCTTTGTGGTCGACAGAGAAATATTTAACACTTTATTAGATAAAATTAAAAATCACTCAAAAATAAAATCTATTATTGTTATTATTGAAAGAAGGAATTGTCAGTTACTTACAGTAGGCGTCTACTTTCATAATTGGTTAGCTACTAATTATAAATAAAAAGACCAAAACTCTTTTAAAACGTCTGACATCCAGTTAAGTTTATACTAAATACTTATTCCAGTCATGTCATAACCTTTTTAAAAATATAACTTAAAATAAAATTGATTAATCCGGTTTAGAAAATATACGTCGTATAAAAATTCAAAGAAAATTAATAATGATCGAAAATTCAATAATTTAAAAAAAGAAAGTATTAAAGTATTATTTATAGACGAGTTTAATATTTTACAATAATAAATTTCTTTCGGTTAAATGAATTCTACTCAATCAACGTATTGAAAATGGTCATACGTTAAGCTATGAACCATATATTCTACTTAATATGTTGTCGTTTTGTGGCAATATTTTTTTATATTATTTTTATTATAGAGAAAAAAAAAATTATCTTACCCACCTTGACTTTTTTTGTTGTTGTTTTCTTTTAGCTCCATGATTTATTCATTTATGTGGTGGAATTTTTAACAGTTTGCTGTTTTTTAAATTAATTTTACTTCTTTATTATTTTCATTATTTCAACTTTATATACCCCTCTGCAGCCCTCTACCACCTCCAACTGCTAAAATCTTTGCTATTAATATCTATCTTGTTTTATTTTCCTCTCTTACATGGTGGATGTTATCGAGTTACTGGTTGTACCGTGGCCTAACCCTGAAGAAGCTTCCAGAAGACAGGGAGAGAGAAGGGAGAGTTGTTTTGGGTGACGAGGTTGGTAGCTTGGAATGAAAAAAATTCCTGATACATGGATGGGTGTCGATGACCGATATGTAGGTCGCCGGATCTGTATAGTTCACCTAGGGGAGCCGGTATTGCTCAAGCTCTACGTTGAGATAGTACTTTCCAACTTCTGCCATCTTGTTTTACTACTCAATATCGATTAATGTTGTTCTAGTATTAGCACCTCGTGATTTCTATGTTGTCGTTTTTTTTTTTTTACTTTTACTAAACACTGAAAGAATCGGAACTCGATTTTCGTGACATCGCATAATTAGCGCGTTTAAATTATACTTACAATATAAAAGCGGGTTAAAAAAAAAAAAAGAAAAAAAAAAACATACCTCGTTACGTCTTCTTCTTTTAACCCTCCCTCATATATCTCAGCCTTTTATTTAATTTGTTTTCTTTTTTTGTAAAGTACTAATAGTCTTGTAAATAAAACTTGGTGGTCTGAATTCCTCTATATAATCTTGCGTGACCGACTTTCAATCCAAAACTGTACTAACAGCAAGAAATTAATGATAATAAATGTTTGCGCTTCTGTTCGTTTTGGTGTGTATGAGAATAATGAATAAAAAGTGCAGGAAACTAAACTAATAAAGAAACTAATTCGGAGTATCCAGAAAAAAAAAAAAAAATTGTATCGGAAGTGTTTGTTTTGTTTTTTTAACGTAATCTTTTTTTTTTTTTTTTTTTTATTATTCTTACATTTTATTCATATTGTAAATACAGTTTATCTTTACTCCATATTATGTATTCCATTTTACTCCAGGGATTCCAAAAGGATACCGTGTCATATATATCAGGTTCTGTTTTTTAATAAACTCGAACTGGTTCCGACGGATTTTATAACCTAGATAGAGAACCATCCTTTCTCAGATCTGGTCTCGAGTGTCCTTTCAAGCTACTTGAATTAGGCCCCACTTCCTAGGGTTTTTACAGGCGAATGCTATGTTAATGTCTTTTCATTGTAATATCTATTTAAATATATGTTCTTTAAATTTTGTTATGATAGCTTTGAATTGGATTTATTTGTACTAGTCTAGTGTTTGATAGAAAAATGTGTTTATGAATGTCATAAATTTTGAAGACTTACTAGAAATATCAAATCGAATTGTATTATTTTTACTTTCACTTACCTATATATGAAATATATAGTAAGTGGAAGTATTGCGATCGTGAAAAATTTCGACTTCCGGTTTTCAACGGAAATACACGTTTTGGGGTCTCCTGAGTCCAATTAACCAAGTCCCGCGAAATGGTCAGTGTGTGTGTGTGAACAGACTAGCTCAAAAACTATAAACCGTGCGAACCTGAAATTAGGTATTTAATGTATGTATATGCCCGCGATATGACAGCAAAAATTTCATCAAAATTGCTCAAAGGGAGGGGGTCCTTTATTTAATAACTTTCTAAGTTTTTTTCGATTTTCCTAAAATCGGCTCTAACGATTTTGATTAAACTAAGTATTTGATCTATTTATATGCTTGAGATATGACTGTAAAAATTTCATCAAAATTGATCAACCGGAAATTTTGTATCATTTTCACGTGTTTTTTTTTATTTACTCAAAAACGGTTTTAACGATTTTGATCAAACTGGGTATTTGATGTATGTATATACCAAAGATGCTATAGCCAACATTACATCAAAATTGATCAACCGTAGGGGGGACTTTACTTAATGAATTTTGTATCATTTTCACGTGTTTTTTTTATTTACTCAAAAAAGGCTTTAACGATTTTGATCAAACTGGGTATTTGATGTATGTATATGCCAAAGATGTGATAGCCAATATTTCATCAAAATTGGTCAAACGGAGCGGGCACTTTATTTCATAATTTTTTCAATTTTTACCTTTTTTTCGATGATCCCAAAAAAGGCATAAACGATTTCTATCAAATTCGTCATGTTTAATGAAAATTAGGTCTTCTTTAATATCAATGATGACAAACCATTGTTCATAATTTAATTCATTCATTCATTCATTCATAAATTCATTCATAATTAAAGCCGTTCTGTTCATTTGAGAAATGACAATTAACAAAACGCATTAATTTCTAATCTAAGTAAGTTGGTAAGTGAAAGTTGTGTGTTGCGCGCACGCACCAGATTTTTTTTTGTAACACTTATGAATTTTTTTTATAACTAATCTGTGTTCTTGAACTGTAAATTTATATAAACATAAAAAATTATATAGTACAGCATAACTAAATCATATTTTTTTGACTGTAATTATAATTATTTTAATTTCATAATTCATAATTATATTTTGACTGTAATTCTTAGTCAACCTGTAGTTCAATTTAATCATTCATGACTTTAAATAAGCACGTTTGGGTATATCATACATTAATAAGAATATAATAAAGGCTTTACGAACCCGAAGGCCTGATTCCAATACCAGTAATCCCCCCCCCCCCCGTCCAATACCAACTCTACAAGATCAGCCCTCACAGAATCCTCCCACCTTCGCCTAGGCCTACCCCTCGAACATTTTCCAGTCGGCAAAGCGTTTATCAATCTTTAAGGTATTCGTTGGCAATTAAGACTCGCTATTTTGCACGCTCACTTTAACCGACCCGCAGCTACAACATAACTTCGATTACATTTTCATTCAGTGAAGTACAAGCAGTTCTGCAAAGAATAGCCATCTAAATTCTCCTGTTGAATCATCCTTCAGCACAAATATTGTACGCAGTACTGTATTTTCAAAGACCTTAAATCATCATTTTTTAGAGGTGGATGATATGTTAATGTTTTTTTCATCGTAATATTTATTTAAATGTATGTTCTTTAAATTTTGTTATGATTGCTTAAAATTCGATTTAATTGTATTAGTCTAGTGCTTGATAAAAAAATGTGTTTATGAAATGTCATGTTGATGAAAGTCAAATAAATTTTGAAGACCTACTAGAAATATCAAATCGAATTGTATTATTTTTGATTTTTTACTTTCACTTACCTATATATGAAATATATAGTAAGTGGAAGTATTGCGATCGTGAAAAATTTCGACTTCCGGTTTTCAACGGAAATACACGTTTTGGGGTCCCCTGAGTCGAAATGACCAAGTCCCGCGAAATGGTCTGTGTGTGTGTGTGTGTGTGTGTGTGTGAACAGACTAGCTCAAAACCTATAAACCGTGCGATCCTGAAATTGGGTATTTAGTGTAGGTATATGCCCGCGATGTGACAGCATAAATTTCATCAAAATTACTTAAAGGGAGGGGGTACTTTACTTAATACCTTTTTAGGTTTTTTTCGATTTTCTCAAAAACGGCCCTAACGATTTTGATTAAACTCAGTATTTGATGTAATAATATGCCCGAGATACGACCGTAAAAATTTCATCAAAATTGATTAACCGGAGGGGGACTTTACTTAATATATTTTGTAACATTTTCACGTGTTTTTTTTATTTACTCTAAATCGGCTTTAACGATTTTGATCAAACTGGGTATTTGATGGTTGTACATGCCCGAGATATGGCTGTTAAAATTTCATCAAAATTGATTAACCGGAGGGGGGACTTTACTTAATAAATTTTGTATCATTTTCACGTGTTTTTTTATTTTCTCAAAAACGGCTTTAAAGATTTTGATCAAACTGGGTATTTGATGTATGTATATGCCAAATATGTGATAGCCAACATTTCATCAAAATTGATCAACCGAAGGGGGGACTTTACTTAGTAAATTTTGTATCATTTTCACGGTTTTTTTATTTACTCAAAAACAGCTTTAACGATTAACAAAAATAAGATATGAATGTAGAAAAATGTGTGAATTTGGGAAATGATATTTAGCAAAACACGTCAATTTCTAATCTAAGTAAGTTGGTAAGTGAAAATTGTGTGTTGCGCCCACGCACCAGATTTTTTTTATAACTAATCTGTGTTCTTGAATTGTAAATTTATATAAACATAAAAAATTATATTGTACAGCATAACTAAATCATATTTTTTTATATAATACATTAATAAGAATATAATAAAGTCTAAACCAACCCGAAGGCACGATTACGTACCACCAATTAATTGCTCCCTACACACCTCCATCCACCTTCCCTCGTCCAATCCCAACTCCACAAGATCAGCCCTCACAGAATCCTCCCTTATTTTCATAGACCTTTAAACGTTGTTCATCTCTTGCTGTAAGCGACTATGTTTAACATTCGTAAAGAACCATCTGAAGAATTTTCTCCGGAAAGTTCGTAGAGAAATTTGGACAAAAATTAAAATTGATGAACAGCTTAAAATTTATTTATTTATTTAATCTACAAAATTTACCACCGTTAGCGATTACCCTTTCCCAACGGCATGGAAGGTATATTATCCCTTTCACTGTCCTTATTCCTGAAGAACGAAAAAAGGTCCTTTTTGAATTCATCTTTTGAAGAGTAGGATTTCCCTTGTAGAAAATTTTCGAGGGAACGGAAATCCGAAGGAGAAATTTTCAGGAGAGTACGGCGGGTAAGGTAAAACCTCCCATCCGAAGCTAAATAACTTTTGCCGAGTCCTTAAAGACACATGGGGCCTAGCGTTGTCTTGGTGGAATAGCACTCCTTTCCGATTTGCCAACTCTAACCCTCTGCAGGCTCTTAACTCCGCAGCTATCTCACGGACAGTAATTCGTGGATTGTTTGCGATGACCGTCATAATATCCTCGATGTCAAGAGTTGAACTCCGGCCAGCCCGGGGTTGGTCTTCCAAATTGAAATCTCCTGATCTAAACCGCGAAAACCACTTCTGAACCTTGCTATAAGCAATTGAATCGCTGCCATACACGGCACGAATCTTTCTTGCAGTTTGGGCTGCGTTTTTCTCTTTTTTACAAAAGAACAGCATAATATGCCGAAAATGAAATGAATCGTCACTCATGTTGGTTTGCAATAAATTACACTACTGAGCCTTAATAAAGACGAATTCAGTGTGTAGACATAGTTAATCCCATGAGGATTAAAGGCATATAAATAAACATTAGCTTTGTGATACATTTTTAGAACAAAAAATAAAAGGTAAATTTTATTTTAAAAATCCTTACGAACTATTCGGACATTACATATAACAGATTAATAAAGATGTATATCTCTCTATATATAAGAGGCTTTGTCCTGACTGACAGAATCAACGCAGAGCAAAAGCTACAAATGATAGAAACTTGAAGTTCGGAATTTAGATTTTAAACGCGATGTAGGTAACCACTAAGAAAGGAATTTCAAAAATGTAACCCCTAAGGGGCTTAAATGGCGAAATTGTCGTTTAACTCTAACGGAAATCTATTGTTGAGATTTTAAACCATATGTTTTTTATTTGAATATCGATTTAACGTTACAATAGTATTAAAATAGACATTCACATAAAATATGGCTACTGATTATTTAAATATTAGTGGTAATCAAATTATGCACACTGTGATTCCTATTATTGGGGATGGTGCGTGTTTATTTCGATCTCTACTCCATATATATAAGAGGCTTTGTCCTGACTAACAAAATCAACGCAGAGTAAAAATTACTTATGATAGAAACTTGAAGTTCGGAATTTAGATTTTAAAAGTGATGTAGGTAACCAATAAGAAAGTATAAGTATCAAAAATGTAACCCCTATGGGGGTTTAAATGGCGAAATTGTCGTTTAACTCTAACGGACATCTATTTTCGAACTTCGAGAAAATATATCTAATTAGTACTCATTTTAAAGAATTTGATACGACGAGTATAACTCGAAAGGCCCTATTGAGCGTCGAAAACCACGTTTTACAGCCGAAAAATGAAGCGTTCACGTCGAGTAAGTCATTTTTTGTTTCGGCGGTTTTAGTAAACTCTCTGCATTGCACGTCTCCCTCTCTTCTACCGAGCCGGCAGCTTCCCCCTCCAACATTCCACCTACCGGAAGCTCATATTCTACTAAATCTCCTTAACATCAGTTAACATATTATATTAGATCAATACCAAGATAATGGTCACAGAATTGATTTTAAAGGCTCGCGGGCGAAGCCGCGATGGGGAATGCTAGTATATGTATATACTCTTACACTTTATATGGATTTACACTGCGAATACTTCGTGTCCGAATACACCGCGTTCGAATACACACGTACCACTTTATACGAATACACTGGTAGAAAGATAAGGGATAAGGAGGGGCAAGCCCCCCGCACAAATTGAATTCCTGGCCCGAGAAGAGAGTTGGCTAACCGTGCCGGGATCCTTCCTGTAGGAGCCGCCCATTATCAAGTTGTGTGCATTGATCCGTTGGTGAGTTCACTCGCTCCTCAATGCGACATTTTCCAAGGCGAAAAGTTCTTTGTCCATTCTTTTAGTGTAAAAGCTACTTTATTTCATTTATTTATGTTTTCAAATTAAGATAGCATTTCGCTTGATAATATTTGCTTGTCACTTTTTTGCTATTCAACCATATTTGGGGAAACGGTCTTAATGAAATAATAAAATTGTTAATAATAGTCAAGTTTTTCTATAGATCCTTTATTCACCTAAAACTTTTATAATATTCTGTTCACTATGCCATTTTCATGAAGAACATCTGTGACCACAATTTTCAATAACATTGGCTGAGTACCCTTGTCATAAAATTTAAAAAAAAAAAATACTAGTTAAAAACTATAGTCTTATCATTTAAGCTTCACAGTCAAAATTTTGACTATCTATAAAAAAACTTGACTAATATCTGCATAGCCTCAAAACAGTAAAGAATGAAAGCGTGGAAATGCACAAGGGTCTAAGTTTTTTTTTTTGCCGAATTGTTATATGTGCCAAAGCCATTCTTCAGAAATGGGAATAAGTAATGTTTTGTTGTTTGAAAACAGTTCATTGAACGTATGAAAGATGGCATGGATGTAAGCACTGAACGTAGTTCACCCTAGAGGGTATAAGTCACATCATTTCTGTAAAAATTTCCTAAGGTGCCCTTATGCATTTCCACGCTTCAATTATCATAAAAATTGTTATTGATATTTTTATGGTAGCTATTCCTGTGCGTATTTTAAATTTATTCATGGATATATTACAACTGATCGTAGTTTAACTTTACTTTTTCACTTTCACTTATATGTAAAATATATAGTAAGGAAAGTATTGAGATATTGAAAATTTTCAACATCCAGTTTATATTACAAAATACATGTTTTGAGATCCACTGAGACCAAATAACCAAGCCCTGCAAAATGTTCTCTGATAACTGTTAATGCGATTCAGATTTTTTTATCAATCTTAGGATCATGGTCGTATTTAGAACCAAATTAAGGGGGGTTTAAAATGTTTTACGAGATTATGGCCTTGTATCAAGATGAACTGCAAAGGGGCTGGATGGCCGGTTGCCCAAAGGCGCTTGTTGTAGGTAATCAAAGTTAAGCAACGGCGAGTGCGTTTAGTACTTGGACGGGTGACCACCCGCCAATAAACGCTTCGTGGTCCAAGCCTACCTCTCCCCCCCCGGGTATGTGAGACCCGTCAGCCTAGATGAGGAGTAGCGATAAACCTTACCCGTGTATCTCATCTAGAATCGTGGTATGGTTTTCCAGGATGACAGTAACCGCCCGGAAGTTCGGTACAAGGACGGTATCCTTAAATAAAAGAATATATATGTCTTCGGGGCCTCCTGACTCTGAGATCCTTGGACCTAGACCAGTTTGTCATTGTCCTTGAACTCGAGAGAGCTGATGCCATCGGTGGGAAGTACACTGCCAAATTGCCCCTCTATGGGATTGGTTATGAATCTATGGGAAGTCAGCCGCTACACAATGCGCTACCTTCTCCAGGCTGTCTGTGTTCCCCGCAAGCAACACAAATGTCTATAAGAAGGCCACATTGCTTGGGATGGCCTAATGGAAATTAGGCCTAGTGCGTCAACCGAAGAAAAAAATTCAAGATTTACTGCGATCTAAACAACCAAAATTGTCCATTTTAGCTATGTAAATGCATTCTTTCTTTTAAAATAAAAAATAAATATAAATAGTCAAAACTTTGGGTGGAGGGTCATAATACCCTCCTTAGGACCTACCACATAACAAGTATTAGTGAACTAAAACGTTTTTATCTTTATCCCAAGATTAATCAAAAACTTTAACCGTGGAAAGAGGTATATTTGGTCAATTCCAATCGTTACTGGCGCTCAATAAGAGAAGTAAGGTATTGTTGCGAACCTCTTTCCAAAAAAATAACTCTGTACACACACCTTCAGAAATAATATATGTGTATGGAAGATAGATACTGGGATACTGTTCCCTAGAATACTGCACTAGTTTCCTTAGTGACCAGCACACATTCTTTTAGTTTTTAACATTAAAAAAAAAAAACAGTAGAGATGAGAGATGGTCAACTGTTCTTCAATTACGATAGGTTAAATGATGGTCAGGATTTTCAGTTTACAATGATTTTATTATGGTAAGCCAACGTTTCGATCCAACTTGTGGATCTTCATCAGGGCTAAAAGAAAACAAATATATGAGTATCTATGCTAGAGGGTGACCATAAATGGATACATTACAGAACTGATAATAATATAAAAGATGGTGTATACATGAATATAGTGAAGGCACATGACAACTGAGTGAACAAAAATATTTAAAAAGTAACAAAGTAGATGGTATTGTATACAAATAGTTTTATTTATAGTTTATTTGTTTACAATACCATCTACTTTGTTAGTTTTTAAATATTTTTGTTCACTCAGTTGTCATGTGCCTTCACTTCAAAAGCGCTGGATTTCCCCGTCGTAAACCTTTGAAGTCGGCAAACTAACCCACTACCTCTCACCTTATTTTTATCTTTAGTCTTAGTATCCACCTGGACTCAGTAGGTAAATATCAGATTCTATTTTATCTTGTTAACCAGCCTCTTATTTTAATATTCATGTATACACCATCTTTTATATTATTATCAGTTCTGTAATGTATCCATTTATTGTCACCCTCTATCATAGATACTCATATATTTGTTTTCTTTTAGCTCTGACGAAGATCCACAAGTTCGATCGAAACGTTGGCTTACCATAATAAAATCATTGTAAACTGAAAATCCTGACCATCATTTAACCTATCATAAAAAAAAACAAAAACATATTTATGAGTCTATAGTTAGTTGGCCCCTGCGAATAATATGCATAATATGGTGATCAGTGACCCTAAGACCATAATTTGAGACTTAGTAAACCTACCCCAATACAAAGAAGATTTTTCTCGGTTTATAAACTAAAATATGAACTGGATTCAAAAGGTTGTAGCTTTGTAACTAATAGTTCCCAATTTCATGATTTTTTTTTTTCAATTTGTATCAAATACTGACGCCTTTTATTTTGCATTTACATGGTTGAGAAAGGGTGATGGTTGTAGACGAATAAAGTTTTCTTTTTTCTCATAGCTCTTCTCCCAGAGTTGTCTGGGTGATGGCACATAGGTACTAAGTGTGCGCGCGCACCCACATACACAAAATCATTTCCAAATGAATTTTTTATGTACGTATGTATGAATTTTTATACGTATTGATACTAGGTACAACGTCCATTCTTAATTTTTTTTTTTTAATTCTAAATAATTAGGTTTGGAACAATACCAGTTTGGTTTGGAAAATTTTATATTTTACTTGTAATTAATATTCGTTGTGAAAGAGAGAGTACTCGTAAATGAACTATAATTCCCACGTTTATTGTAACATTTTCCACCACAGATATTGCTTTTTCCACATAAATTGAAACCATTTTCAAGTCAAATGAAACCTTCTTCAGGCTTGAATGAATCCATATATATTTTGGTTTATTTATATTTTATTTAAAACTAATTATTTTAATCAAATATTTAATTAAAGAAAGGAATCCTCGAATAAATTAAAATTAGTATATTTCAATAATTATTGATCATTAATTATTAATTAATAATATTAATTATAGATATAGAATGCAAGGCCTCAAAGTCTCGTATAATTTCAATAATTCACTTAATCATGCAGATTACGTGCCGAATTTTCGCCTATTCAGGCATCTTCAGGGCTACAACCGTTTCACATGCAAGCTACAAACAGACAATAATTAATTTGTTTACTAATATTAATTATTATTATTAATTGTGGTTTATAAACCATAATATTTAGGCATTCATTGAAGCCTGAAAAAGGTTATATTTGAACAACGTTAGTCCATGGTAAATGGTCTCAAACGTGGTAAATAATCTGCTATGCACAATTATGTATACATAAAAGAAAACAAATAAACCTGATTTTGATTTTGAATTTACTTTTCTTTCTTTTTTCGCAAACCTTATTTTCAATTTTTTTCTCACATTTTATTACTACAATGGTGGAATTACTTAACAATTACTTTTTAAATTGGAAATCACTTTCTTATTTAGAATATTGATTTGAATTAGGCTGCAATACTAATCAAGCTTCGGGGCGTAGGAGTGATGAAGCTTCCCCGTGTATCTCATCGAGAATCGTGGTGTGGTTTTCCAGGATGTCAGTAACCGCCCGGAGGTTTGGTTCAGGGACGGTATGCTTCAGGGAAAGAAATATAGGTCCTCGGGGCCTGCTGACTCTGAGCTACCATAATCCTTGGACCTAGACCAGTTTGTCACTGTCCTTGAACCCGAGAGAGCTGACGCCACCGGTGGGAAGGACACTGCCAAATTGGCCCCAATGGGATTGGTTATGGAGCTATGGGCAGTCTGCCACTGTACCATGGTGACCATGGCTTGCAGCAACGTGAGCTTTGGGCTACCCCCTCCTGGCTGTCTGTACTCCCGCAAGCAAAACAAATGTCTGTAAGAAGGCCACACTGCGCGGCCAAAGGTCTCATTAGGCCTAATGCGCCAACCGAAAAAGAAAAAAAAAAATACTAATCAAGCTTCTATTTCAGAGGAACGATTAAAAAAAAATAGAGGATCGCTGATTGAAATTTCATAATTTTTGGGCGAACTGAATTTGAACGTGAGAGAACCAACGGTGCATTTAGGGTTTCGATTGACTCGTGGTGGATGGTAAAAACATAAAAATTTATTCGTCTTACCATATTTAAGTGCGGCAATATTTAGATAACCGCTCTAAAGTAATTAAAAGCCATTACATATCTGTACCGCAGGAGGCTTAGGAGCAGGTACTGGACAGGAAATCTATAGAGCTGTGGCATATGAGAAAAAAATTGGCGTTATTTTTAGGAATACTTGATAGCGATTTTTCAAATCTTTATATTATGGCGTTAAAAGAATTCGTAATCACCAGCCACATCACGCTACATGTATAAATGGCGGGCCCCTAATGTAAAAACATTATCTTTCTTCCTTTTTTTTTTTTTTTTTTTTTTTAGTTCTTGCTCAAAACTTGAAAACATTTCATCGCACAAAAAATTATATCCTTAAATACTCAAAAAGGGCTTACCACTTTTATTAATTTTTTAGTAATTTCCAATATTTTTCTTAAATATAATATAACTAGCTGTATAGACCGGTTTCACACGGAGAATTTTATTTTTTAAATCTATAAAGTGGTACTTTTATCGATTTAAACGGTCGATTTTGTAAAAACCAACGTAAAGCGAGATCAAAAAAATTTTTATAACAATAAAGAGTATTCCCAGAGATTGGCTGAAGTTATGCAATTTTAATATGGACTGGTGTTCGCACCTGGTAGGAAAGAACCACTGAGCGAAATTTGGAGATTTCTCTACAGAGCAAACAGAATTTCATATTTATTTACATAGAGTATAGCTATATCCTGGTTTCACCCAGGGAATTTCATTTTTCTAATATAACGGTCGATTTCGTAAAAAACCATTGTAAAGCAAGATCAACACGATTTTTATAACAATAAAGAATATCAGCTGAAGATCGGCTGAAGTTATGCAATTTTAATATGGACAGGTGTTCGCACCTGCTATGAAAGAACCACTGAGCGAAATTTAGGACAAATGATGTGGATTTCTAAAAAGAACAAACAAACAGAATATCATCTTTATTTATATAGATATAGGTAGTTTTTAATATTAAATTTTAGGAGTTAACTATTTTTAAATTGAGGAGCTTTTCCTAAAAATGATTTTATATTCTTCTTCTTTAATGTTAACTATTTTCTTATTTTTTTTTTATTTTTTAAGAGTAATATTTTTTAACCATTTTTATGACAAACAGATTGTGGAGTTTTTAAAAAAAAATTGACTTAAAAATTACGATTTCAATCACATTTTCACCACTGATTATGGCCTAAAGGCTGAAATAAGAGTGTTGAAATTTAATGGTCGCCCTCATCCCCAATAAAAATAAATTTATAAGGTTAGTTGACATCATATAAATATCGCATAAAAATAAAAAAAATGTCTGCCAGGATGGAAACCAATGTTTCAACATAGGAAGGTGGTTTGGTTTATTAAAAGTAGTGGCATATAAACAAATTTAATAAATCTATTTGAGACACAAGCACAAATACTACTACATGTTTTTTTTTTAAATAAAAAGCAAATGAAAAATATATATATTTAAATCGGTTTTTGTGTTAAAAGCCCAAAAACAAACTCTCGAAAAACTAAAAATTCTCAACTGAAATATACTGTCCTTTCTCAATTTAACGTGAATGAAGCCCTTTTAACAAATTTCGAAAGGTCTAGTCAATGTGTTAAAAAAAAAAATTGGGAGAGGAATCTGAAAAATACCATCAACAAAAAGCGATCCATTTATCCTGTTAAATAATATTTTAACTTTCACTACTCCTTCACACTTTTCAGTTACCGTTAAAAGAATATTGTTGACAATAATGAACAATTTAGTACCTATAAAATCCTCAATTAAAATTTTTTTAGCGAATCTTAAGAGTAAAATTGTAAGAGTAAAATATTTTTGGAATTCTTGCATTGATACACCTCACAACACATTGAAAAGATCCTACAAATAACATTATATTTTTGAAAAAAAATACAAAATTCCCTTTTGTATTTTTCTAATATTGTGGAAAAAGAAAAAGAAAAAAAAAGTAGGTTAAAATTTTATATAGGTTAAGCCAGTTATTGACACCCCAATCTTTAACTTAAAGAAATAAGTCAACAAGTCCTAATTTTAGTTCAAGATATATATGAATCTGATGTTTCAAGGGTACTTTAAGTCATCTATGAAGTAAGTGGTTAGCAAGTAGCCATAGGGAAGATATCGTAATTAAAGCAATAGGATGTCAATAACTAGTTTTTGCTCTTTTTACAATAAATATTCCCATATGGTAAACCTATTGACCTTTTGACACAAAAAAAACCTCTTGAGTGTTAATAAGGATAGATAAAGAGGAGCTATAGGAAGTTTCAATTTAATCCCTTCATAAAAAGTTTTTTTTTTTTTGTTTTTTTTTAATTTCACCATAGAAATGTAGTCTTAAGGATGTCAATAACTGTCCGGTTTATTAGCGTTTGATCACATGGTACAATGTTTGTAATTAAAAATTAGATTTTTTTTTATTGTAACTATAGGCCATTATTCTTACCAACTAGGAAAACTGGCTAAATAATTTATTAAACTACTTTCAACAAAATATACCGGCAGATCGATAATTTTGAATTATATAATTACGTCTTGCGTTTTTTATTGTATTTTTTCATTATAAAAAAACCGAATGAACATCTATAGAATCTGAGTCTAGACCATGTTTACTGTGCTGGGGTATCGGCAGGTAGTAGACTATAATTATAAAATATAATAATTATCGCAATATAATTCGCATTCCGCGTATTCTGATTATTTCTACAATGAACTATCAGGGGATATAAAAAGAAAAAGAGGAGAAGTGTTGTTGGTATAAAAGTTACGGTGGCTTGAACAAACAAGGGAGAAGAGGGGAGCCTTAAGGAGGCAGGAGGTAGTGTTGCTTGTAGGGGAAGGCGATCAATGGCCTACCTCGCGATGTGTGTCTGCTTTTCTGACGTAACAAGATGGTGGTCACCCCTTCCTTCGGGGTGTACACTTTCTTAATGTTCCCGTTCCAAAAACTGGGGTGCTATAGCTTATAGGTTGGAGTCTCAGAAATTCCGACGGTTCTCGCAAAAACTAAGATTTTTTTTTTAACCCTTATATTATCATTTAAGAATATTTAAATGATATAACAGTTTTAGCAAACAAAAAAAAATTGCACATTTTATTCTGTGTTGGTTAGCAGAGTCAAATTTAGAAAGAATATTGGGCAATTCCACGTGAATCAACACAAAAATATATCATTTTGACCCATCTCAGATTTTCTTGAAATTTAGTACATGTGTACTTCTTGTATCTGCTATAACCATTGTGAAATATTACTGAGATATGTCTACCCGTTTTTGAATTATTGGTCTCTAAAGCCCTCAAAAATAGGTCCAGAAACAGAAAAAATCATGATTAAAAATAGCTGCAGATGTTTTCCAAATTTGACTAGGACTATGAGATTGGTGTCGTTTAACAGCGCATTCTACGCCATTTCATATTATATACAAAAAAGTATAGGTTGATGCTAACGCAATTTTCTTAAAACCTAGTTTAAAATTTTTATTTCAATTTTCTCAAAAAGGGATTTTTTTTTAAATTCTGTATATAATTTTTTTGAATAGGTAATACTGCCTATACCTATACATTGTTCTATAACATATGAAACGGCATGGAATGCGCTGTTAAATGACACCATTCTCATAATCCTAATCACATTTGGAAAACATCTACATCTATTTTTAATCATAAAAAGCTAGATTTAATTGAATTTTATCACTAGTTTTCCATTTGTTTAGTAATGAAGAAATGTTCATCCCACTTTTATATTTTCTTGTATGAATAGACAGACTACTATCTATTTTTTACAAAAAATATAAAATGTTTAAAAGATGCCCTTTTTGAGAAACATGAAATTAAAATTTTAAACTTGGATTTAAGAAAATTTCTTTAGTACCAACCTATAAATTGTTGGATATCATATGAAACGGCATGGAATGCGCTGTTAAACGACACCAATCTCATAGTCCTATTCAAATTTGGAAAACATCTACAGCTATTTTTAATCATGATTTTTCTGTTTCTGGACCTATTTTTGATGGCTTTAGAGACCAATAATTCAAAAATGGTTAGGCATATCCCAGTAATATTTCACTATTGTTCTAGTAGGTGCAAGTAGTACACATGTACCAAATTTCAAGAAAATCTGAAATGGTGAGGCTCAAGCCTTTGTTGAATTGCCCTATTAATTTTTTCTTTAAATTATTTTTTGGCGCCCAAACTACATGACCTTCAAATCTTATTTAGTTGTGACTTTCTCACACGCTTGTTTTTAATTGATATGCCTATAAAATTAAAAAGTTCCTAACACGATAAAGGCTTTGTACCTTCCTGGGACCCCCTCATTCCTCTCCCCCTTTCAAATTTTGTTTTTCCCTGTTTATTCCCCTACCTGCTCTCCGACCCCTTGCGCTCTTCCTTTGTCTGGAACTGCTTAATAGAATTTTGTATGTAAAGTTAAGTACTCGTATGTTTAATGAAATTAACTTTGTGTTCAAGTTATTTAAATTTCGTTTATTTGCTTTTAATCTTCTGTCGATAACACCTTTACCTTAAAAAAATTAGGATTAGAATTTTAATGTTTTAAAGACTTCCAACGAATCATGGATTTGTATTGTATCCTTACTGGATGACCCAGATAAAACGGCCATACTCGATGTCTCTAAAAAAATTAGCGAAGTTTACAGGTGAGTAATAGTCATACGATAGGTTGATTGGTAGTCAGAATTTTCAGATATTTATTTTTTATTTTGAAGAGCCAGTTTCGATACCTACATTTGTCTGTATTACTCTTAACTCAGAAGCTCTGATGAAGATCGACGTGTAGGGATCGAAACTTTGGCTTTCTAAACTAAAAAATAAATAACTGAAAGTCCTTACTATCAATCAAACTGTCGTAAAAAAATAGCATTAGAAAAAAAAATGTAAGGGAAGCCAACATATAGGGCATGTGGAGTTATATTAAAAGTCAATCCCAGTCTATAAGAACATTTTCAAAATATGACATTTCTAAAGTCTTAAAGAAAAAAAATGCTTTTAGGATCAGTAGCCCTTCAACGGATAGCAGTCATTTTTGCGTATATCACCTTTATAACTTTTTTTAATAATGCTTAAAAATACGATGAAACTCTGTGATGCCCCTTTATCGACAGAACATTTAGTTTGTTCGTTTGTTTATTTTAAGGTCACTAAGGCTAATCGGACGATGCTACAGTGGGAGTTAAAATTGTAGTAACTATGTAATTTATTGTGTTTTAATACAATACTTGCCGTATGAAGTAGGTTTTCACAAATTAAAAATAGCTCGTTTCATTCTCCCTTCTTCTTCCTCGTTCTTCCCATCAAATGGTCACTTCCTTTGGTAATAAGTGAAGAAAGTCGGCAGTCCTCCTGAGGTCCTCCAGGGTCCCGTAGAACTTTGCTTCCATCGATCTCGGTTCAGGCCAAATCCTCCTCCTAGCCTCATCGAAAAGGACAGAGTCTTGAAGCACATGCTCAGCTGTTTGTTCCCCTCCCCCCACCACAGGTACACATAGGACTATTACCTATTTTAAACTTCTTGTAAAGATGAGCATTCAGTCTGTTGTGGTTAGTCCTAAGTCTGAATACCATAACTTGTTCATTTCTATTTAGTTTGTGGTAGGAGTCCTGTTTGTTTTTAGGAAGCCTGGTGTTCCATCTCTGACTTATCAGGGCTCTGTTTATTGTTTTTAACTCGTCCAGTGAAAGACGAGCATCTATCTGCTGTTCAAGGGTTCCAGCCTTTGCCAATTCATCCGCTCTTTCATTACCCGTGATACCACAGTGTGCGGGAATCCATTGCAAAACCAATTTATTGCTGATTTGGTTGAGCTACTCTAGCTCAGATGCCAGTTCATAGCACTTTTTGCCCCAATTTTATTTTAGAGCTCCAAGGACTGACGCGGCATCCGTCAATGATCACTATTTTTTTGTTCTGCTGGTTTGGTAGGGCAAGGATTATCCGCACGGCGCCCACTATAGCTTCTTGCTCAGCCCGATAATTAGTTGAGATGTGACCTGTAGGGATCGACATTTCAGTGGTACTGCCGTCTGGAAATTCAATATATATCCCAGCACCACCATCCTTGATTGCTTCAGAAATTCTCCCGCTTTCCCCATTCTCCCTTAATCCCTTCGCAGTCGACGTTCCTGATGATTCTTGCTGTCTGGAATTCGTTGGCCGCATCACTCCAGGTGACTGCACTGTCTACCGCGAATACCTCAAGGTTGAAGTTACTTACTAGTTCATAATGATTTTTTGCTAGGAGGATATTCTTGTTTCTATAATAAGTCGTATCAAATACGGAGCAAATCTTATAGGTAGATTTAAACCGCGCGAAAAACGTTTAGGAACGTATCCATCTCGGGCACTATTTTGCTGTATAAATAAGACTAAAACTTTAACAGGTAGTTGGTCTATTCGGTGAAATCGGTAGTCTCGCTTTTGTTCTTTTTTAAGATAAGCTTCTACACATTCTTTTAGCTTGTTTTTGAAATTGCTCATACCTGTAATAAGCAAAGCGCTTTATATTAGGCATCTTTTGACTTATTACAGTGTTCCAGTATTATTCTATCAAAAACTAGTATAAAAAAAAAAAGATTTATGACATTTTTCCTAAACAATTACGAATAACGAATGAGATGTGAAGAAAGTTGCGTTGCGAAAATGACTTATGTAATAATGCCATCTGAGCGCCGAACTACTTGAAGCTGTAAAAATACAATATCATCATGAAGAGAAAATATTTGGGGATGCGGTAAAAATAATTAGCACTAATATGTGAGAATCAAATGTTTTATTTTTGCCGACGTTTTGACCCGAATTTTATGTCCTCAGCAGAGCTAAATGAGGAAAAAAAAACAGACAACCAATAAAGAAACATTATGTGAAGCAACATCAATTGTATGTCACATTAAAAAAACTTGTTAAACGTACGTTAAACAATAGATTTTTCTTTTCAATATTGTGATATTAATTAATACAGAATATCCTATCGATATTGTTTGTTTAACGTCCATTTTTATGCTACTAAGGCTAATCGGACGATGCTACAGTGGGAGTCCTAAATTTTGCCTATCCAGGTATAATTAGGATAGGGATCTTTAACGAGTACCTGACATCGTACAGGCTCGGGACCTCCATTTTACGTCCTATCCGAGGGACGGCATAGCTAAGGATTTTTTACTCCCATTAAAAAATCCTAGGGCCACCGATGGAATTGAACCCGCGATCTATAGTATTGTAGGTTGCCATGCTAACCACAATACCACAGGTGACCCCCTATCGATATTGTAAAAAATTATATAATAGTTTTTATAGCCATTATTAAGTATATTAAAATCAATATTTTAGGGCACGACAGTGTTTATAAACAACTTGGTTAGATAGTAATTATCGCGGTTTAAATGTAACTGTAAGATAGAATGTTTTCATATTAATTGGACATTTTCATAGCTTGCCATTGGTCACTACGAACGTTGAACCTAAAAAAAGGGTATGAAGTTAACTGTTCAATAAAGCCGTTAATAATTATGTTGCTTAATTAACCAATTTTATGTGTTGAATTTTTTTTTTTTTTTTATTTATTTATATTTACAGCCTTATCTCCAAGGCTAAAAAAAATATTGGAAATTAAAAGAAAAATATCATTTAAAAAATAAACAAAAGAATATCATGTGATGTAAAAAATATTAAGTTTATTTTTTTTTATTATTTATTTATTTAACAACCCTCCCCTGCCTTTAAGGCTATACGGGCGTTTGCAGTTGTGGGGTGGTAGGCATACCTAACAACCCACCGCTGCAATAGAAACAATGGTCCGTTTCTTCGTTTCTTTAGTCTCTCTTCAATTGAGCCTCATTCCGGTGGTCTCCCAGGTGCAACTCCTCTTCTTCCCAGAGTGAAGTGGGCTGGTCCAAGGACTTCCTTCCACCCGTAGATGAAGGACTTAAAATGGGGATACCTGTCCTCCGTGACGAGCTGAGGGAGATCGCTCTCCGTCATAGCGTAGAGTCCTGTCTCCCTCACTAGCTTGGCCCTCAGTGCCTCATATGCGGTACAAGAAAGTACGATATGCTCGGCGGTCTCCGGCACTCCGCAACTTGGGCACAGGGGATTGATATTCATACCGTGGTCTGCGAGCTTCGCTCGGAAAATATATTATAATATTAATATAAAAATATTAAGTACAATAAATAACATACTAACATGCATAATTAAAATAATAACTTAACTATGAACATAAGTTATAATCAATACAATAATAATCCTCCCATTGAGGATAGATATAATTTTATAAACCTTAAAAATAGATATAAAAACAAAACAAAAAAATTTTTGTAATGTCAACTAATATTAACTAATCTTCCGGCTCCGAGAAACTAAGTAAATCTGCTAATTGCTGTTCATCACCAGCAGACTCTAATAAATATTTGTTTAAATATTTTATTCTAAATGCTAAGTTAAAGGGACAGATTAAAATACTGTGAGCTAAATTATCAGGCTCATTCAGAGCATGGAGCTTACAGGAGTGACTGGAATCAAATTTTATTTTATTCCTATTTAAATAAAGGGTGGAACATTTTTATTAGCTACCCGTATTTGTGCCATTAACCTTAATTTATTGATGTGAGCATTGAACATTAAATGTTGGTTCGCAGGAAAATGAGAAACTCGAAATCTTCCGAGAGGTTCTGTTGTAACGACTATTCAGAATAAAATTAATATCTTTGCTGAATAGATTATTTTCTAATGCATTTAGCAAGTTATAACGGTTTTCTCTAAGTAATTGGAAATTTTGAGTTGTAATTATCTATTATATAATAAAATCATTATATTATTTTTAAAGCAAAGAAGAAACTAATTATTTTCGCTTGTTTTTTTAGTAATTTAAATAGAACATCTTAAAAAAATATATAACATTTACAAACTGAACTGAATGATTGAACAATAAACATCGAGTGAAACGCACCCAAGCGCTTTCTGGTAGTCTGGAGCACGAACTAAATTTTTTATTCATAAACTCGTATGTCATTCTCATATAGGCTATTTACATAGTGCGAGAGGATTAAATTTCCAGTCATTTTCTCTTCAAGTTTACACCCTCAAGAGAAAAACGGAAACCTTCTTCTCAGTTATGGGTTATATGGCTATACGCTGAAATAACTTTCTTAATCGTACGTTTAGTCTTTTTGGAGCCTTATCGGCACGCACATTGTACACATTGCTTTATAATATATATTGATTTGCATGAATATATTACACTCCACCAGCCAGGAACCTATCGGAACCTACATCTACAAAACAAGAACTATATCAGTCCCGCCATCTGCAGTCCGTTGTCCAAACATGACGCATAGCTAGAGTACTTTTACACAGCCTTCGTTCGTTATTGTAGGCTGACCCCTCTTCTACCTAAACTTGCCTTTACACTGCACGAACTTCACCCTCGAACAGCCTGTAACGAACACTTTTCGGCAAATCTAAATAAGACACGAACTCGAACAGGTAGTTTCGCCTGTTTGTTCGGGGATTGCGCTAGCGTCGATTTTGTGTTAGTTAACATAACCTTCTAGACGTCCTTTTAGTCTTTTTTTTGACGTTGCTTTTAGCAATAAAAAGTAAGAGCAAAATTCCGAACAGCCGCTAGTTCTAAGTGAGCCGCCTTCGTAATAAAAATTATTTTATTAAGGTGCATAGGTGCCGTCACACACCATTGTTTGCTTGACTTCACGTTTCAGTGTAAAGCTGTTCTTGGTACGTCGGTATGGCAGGGTTCGGGAGATTCCTGTTCGATTGTGAAGTTAGCATTCTGGATTGTATTTCTATCACATCGGCTAATTGTGTGTGTGTGTTTTTTTTTTTTTTTTTTTATTCGTGACTGTTGAGGATATATGAAGGTATTAAAAAATTGGCATTAATCGAAACAGCCTATTTAGCTTTAGTGCCTTTCTTTTGAAATGACAAGTGTACCCTTTTAAAAACTTTCTGATTAGCTAGCGACATAATGGGAATAGTTTAATCCGTTTAAACCACATATTGTAACAAAGTATATTAAAAAAAAAAAAAACACACACACAATTATGTGATAGAAATACAATCCAGAATGCAAACTTCACAATCGAACAGGAATCTCCCGAACCTTGCCATACCGACGTACCACGAACAGCTTTACACTAAAACGTGAAGTCGAGCAAACAATGGTGTGTGACGGCACCTATGCACCTTATTAAAATAATTTTTATCACGAAGGCGGCTCACTTAGAACTAGCGGCTGTTCGGGCTTTTGCTCTTACTTTTTATTGCTAAAAGCAACGTCAAAAAAAAGGCTAAAAGGACGTCTAGAAGGTTATGTTAACTAACACAAAATCGACGCTAGCGCAATCCCCGAACACACAGGCGAAACTACCTGTTCGAGTTGGTGTCTTATTTAGATTGGCCGAACAGTGTTCGCTACAGGCTGTTCGAGGGTGAAGTTCGTGCAGTGTAAAGGCAAGTTTAGGTAGAAGAGGGGTCAGCCTACAATAACGAACGAAGGCTGTGTAAAAGTACTCTAGCTATGCGTCATATTTGGACAACGGACTGTAGATGGCGGGACTAGTTCTTGTTTTGTAGATGTAGGTTCTGATAGGTTCCTGGCTGGTGGAGTGTATTATATAAATGCAAATCAATATATATTATAAAGCAATGTGTACAATGTGCGTGCCGATAAGGCTCCAAAAAGACTAAACGTACGATTAAGAAAGTTATTTCAGCGTATAGCCATATAACCCCTAACGGAGAAGAAGGTTTCCGTTTTTCTCTTATGGGTGTAAAATTTAAGAGAAAATGACTGGAATTTTAAGCCTCTCGCACTATGTAAATAGCCTATATGAGAATGACATACGAGTTTATGAATGAAAAATTTAGTTCGTGCTCCAGACTACCAGAAAGCGCTTGGGTGCGTTTCACTCGATGTTTATTGTTCAATCATTCAGTTTTCAGTTTGTAAATGTTATATATTTTTTTAAGATGTTTTATTTAAATTACTAAAAAAAAAAGCGAAAATAATTAGTTTCTCCTTTGCTTTAAAAATAATATAATGATTTTACATCTCAGCAATCAATTAGAAAACCGACTGCATTCCTTAAATAATTAATTTTCTCATAAGAAGGCTAATTGATCAACACATTACATTTAATCAATATATAATATACACTTACGTAAATTTAATGCAATATGAGTGAACATTCCTTAGTAGTACAGAGAGCGAATAAAAATAGACATAAAAAAAAGAAGAGATAAATTGACTGATTATAAATCGAAAATAAAAAGTTTGAAGTGTTCTTATTGTATGTAATTATGAAAAAGAAGTTGGTTTTATTACTATGTATGATGAGCATGCCACTTGCCAAAATGACCAACTCACCCCTCACAGTTCAGGATGAAAAGAAACAAATTAACAGGATAAAAAAGTGAAAAAAGTGTGCCTTCATGATATTTTGGTTTTCACTTTGTAATAGTAGGTGCCGAGTCCGCCCAAATCAGGGGGGGATATCTTAAGGGAGGTTGAAATGAAAGAAAGGTCTTAAAAAAAAGTTTCTATGAATCTTCGGTAGTTTCTAACATCTGGATCTAATAGGACCATCACAGTAGTCGGCGCTTTAGTAGTACTCCAAATATAATTTTTTCAACTAATAAATTTTTCAACTGCTTGGAATGGGCTTATTGGATTCAGAATAATAGAAAGTTGCAACAAAATTAAGTGTTCATTCACCATTTTCAACCCCCTAAAAAGTATGTAGGGTTCCTTATTTGGGCGGACTCTGCAGATCTGGAATCTTAATATTGATACTAAGTTAAAACCGAAGTTTCAAGAAAGCGCTAACTTTTTTTCTATATTTCCTTTAATTTTATTAAACTTAAAGAGTTTGTCTGTTATTAAAACTACCGCACGACTGAGCGAAGACGGGCACATAAGCTAGTATATTATATTAGCAATGAAATGTTATCATCGTGTTTTGTCAGTTTTTTATTTATTTCTTTTATGAGATATTGCTGTTTATTGATCTTGTTTTATATTGATGTAGATAGGGTAGGGTTAGATTTCTACAGTATTATCTACATCTTTTCTTTGCGGGCTTCCCTACGGCCGCTGAGAATCGTTTTAATGAGACTACAATACGATATTAAATTATTGGAGATGATTATGGTGGATGAGATAAAGTAAAGAGCAAATGATACACACCGATATAGGGTGGGAAGGAGGAGCGTGTTGGTTGGTATAAATAGCCGGAGGGGTGAGAAGTCGATTGGAGTTAACATCGATTACCTCGCGTGCGGCCTCGCCCTTTTCTACTGCACCACCGCCCACAAAATCACAGCTTACCTCACTTATACACAATACTCACTTCGTAACCATAGCTAACAATGCCTTATAGCATGTTAAGTCTTAACACAGGTATTTCTGTCTTTAGTTTGCTGTATGTGATATATCTTTGACTGTCTGCTTTGTCATGTTTTTATGTTTATTATATTGATAATTTTGTTTTTTATAGCTGCAGATCTGAAGATGGAACATCATTTCCAAGCGGCCCTGGATCCAAGAAAGCAGGAACTTCTCGAGGCCAGATTCCTTGGTGCACGGGTGAGTTACCTTTGTAAACGCTTATATAACTCAAGTTGTTTATGTTGAAATATGATACTGATCAGAGGGCTACTGACACCGATTTGGCCCGGGTGAACATTTTTTTTAGGCTACTTAAAAAAACGAAAAACAAAATATGTCGGTCATTATGATTTGTCAAATAACTAAGTTCAGTGGCGGTTTCAGAAATAAATATGGGGGGGGGGGGTCGGCTAGTGTATGAAATCGAAAGAAGAAATCATATCAAATCTATCGAACAGGATTTCTTAAGTTATTCCCATTTTTACAAAAAATACTAAGAACTTTATTTAATTCTTGTACATAAACCATGTTTTCTTAGTAAACTTGTGAGAATTAGATGCGTAAATTTATTCCTCTTATCTTCTTATTTCTCTATTTTTTTTTTTTTTTTTTTTTTTTTGCTTAGATATTTTAGGAAATCTATCCCTCATATCCATTGTCTCATTGCATTATAGTACGTTTGGGCTCCTTTTCTTCCCAATTAATTACTTAATCGCCCTATATTTTCTGCTCACCACGTGAACTTTCATTACTACTTTAAAATCATACATTTTTAACCTCTACTGTTCCAATAAATATTTTTTTTTATATTGTGTTCGTTATTATATAGCTCGATTTACTTATTATTTTAATTTCTATTCGTAACGTAGTTTCCTTGGGATTAATACTGCTTAACCTATCTCCTGATAGAAAACTCATCCAGATTATTTTGTCCAACTGACAAATTCTGAGAGGCAGTATTTAGGTGCACAGAATCCCTCCCCTTATACTATGTTCTATAAATAGCTGTAGATGCTGTAATTCTATTTGTAGGTGCCAATAATAGGTTTCTCAACTGGGCTCCTCTAGTCCTCTGGATGAGAATTCGATTTATCGTCTGCTAGGATTTTATTCAAGTAGAAATAATCTGATGCCTTATAAATAAAAATGCACTGTTAGGCAATAGGTATTTTTATGTTCCGTATTGCTCTCAACTTTTATCTCTAACGTTATTGTCATAATTGCTGATAAGGAGTTTTATGGGCGATTTGTTCATCGAAACGTAACCAGCTTGTAATATTTAGCTGTTTATTGCTATAGCTTTCGATGCAAATGGTTTGTCCTAAATAAGAGAAATTAATGCTGAAATACTTTATTTATTTTTCATAACCTTAACAGATTTAAAGTTAGTTATATTTAATTCTAATTAATTATATTTATAATGAAAAAATAAAATTAGGAAATGAAGATTGGTTATTGTAATAAGAGATGATTATCATTTCAGTTGTGACGTTATGGAGTTGTTTCACATGAAATGTTCGATTTTATAATTTTTGAAATACATAGTGGATTTTGCGGGTCTCTGTTGTCTACTTATTATAATTAAGCAGTTACTAATTCTCTACTTTTCTTTTGTAAACATTAGCTTCCTAATCAATTACACATTTTTTAGTATACCTCTAAATATGAACATGGAAACGCGAAGTGCAATTACCGTTTACAGATACTTAAAGTGCATAGGGAAAGTTAAAAAGTTCGATACATGGGTACCTCACGATCTCACTGAGCGACACCAATTGAAACGTCTTGAGACCAACGTTTCGTTGCTTGCTAGGCAAAAAACCGAGCCTTTCCTTGAAAGAATAATAACTCGCGATAAAAAATGGATTGCATATGACAATCAGCGTCGGTCAGGGCAGTGGTTAGATATAGACGAAAGCACAGGACAAATTCCAAAACCAAATTTACACCCCAAAAAATTGATGGTTACAGTTTGGTGGTCCTTGGCTGGAATCATACGTTATTCCTTTTTGCCTAGAGGTGAGACCATTACCACTACAACCTACTGCAATGAAATTGCCCAGATGCATGCAAAATTATTGAAAAAACAGCCTGGATTGGTAACTCGGAAGGGTCCTATACTCCTACACGACAACGCTAGACCCCACGTTTCAAAACTTACGGTACATAAATTGAAAGAACTGGGATACGAAGTTCTTCCGCACCCACCATATTCTCCTGACTTGTCTCCAACAGAATATCACCTATTCAGGAATTTAGACAACTTCCTCAGAGGAAGTTTTTTTGAAAATGAAACTGAAGTACAAAGTGCGTTTTCAGGTTTTATTTGACTTCAAAGCTCAGAGTTTTTCAGTTCCGGGATAAAAGAGTTGGTGTCATTTTGGGAAAAAGAAGGTAAATTCTTCGAATAAAATTAGGTATATTGTTTTCTTATTGTATTTTTGCTAAAATACATTTACCTTGAAAACGGACATTTCATGTGAAGCAACCCAATAACATTGTCTGCATTTACTAATTCGTTCAGTTAACGAACGCCATAACCTGATTATTATCCTTTAAGGTACATCGCTGTTTGGAGTAGACATGAGACGCCTCGAAATAACTGGATTGTTGGTTGGAACCGGTTGTTGTCCATGGCTGGCTGCCTCATCTTTCGATTTACGTGTATTATCCCGTTTCTAAGATATATACAATATCAGTATGATGACGATGTATTACTTTTATTTTATCTGCATTAAAAATAATTTTTCTAGATTTAAAGTGGTTCTATGAAAAATCTGCTAATAATGGAATTGTAGCGAAAGGATAATATGGTTTTAATAGGCCCCAATTCCCCTTCCCTTAATTTCTTAAATGACCCCATTCGGGCACTCCAATATTTTGAAGGGTCCCCCTATGTTTAAAATTGAAAACCGAAATCTTAAAAGTGGGTTGTTATTGGATATTGATTTTAAAGATAAGTAACCCAATTTCGATGATAGATGGCCGAACTGAAGGAATACATAATTTTAAACACCAATCTAACTACATGAAACGAGTACTTAGTTTCTTTGCCTTAGAGCCTATTGGTATAGGTCCCAAAAAATGCGTTGTAGAGTTATTTACAAATTAAAAATTAAACGGCTCTAACTTGGGCGTAGATTCATTAGACACATTAAATTCAAATTTATTAGAATGAGGAAAGAAAAAAATTATTAAATTATTAAGCTAATTAGTATTAGCTTTAATCTTTAATCTTGATTTCCTCAAAAGTTGTATATTGTGTGAGACACCTATAATTTTTCCAGCGTGCGATATGTTCCATGTCACAATATAATTGGGGCAGAAATGACGTCCATCGTTTCAGTAATTGTTTCAAACCCGAGTTAAATGAATTTATTTACTTTTTACACCCTAAATAATTCTTAATTTTATTTTTTGCTCAACTATTTACTACTAGCATTCCCCGACGCGGCTTCGCCCGCGAGCCTTTAAAATCAATTCTGTGAACATTATCTTGGTATTGATCTAATATAATATGTTAACTGATGTTAAGGAGATTTAGTAGAATTTGAGCTTCCGGTAGGTGGAATGTTGGAGGAGGGAGCTGCCGGCTCGGTAGAAGAGACGGAGACGCGCAATGGAAAGAGTTCACTAAAACCGCCGAAACAAAAAATGACTTACTCGTCGTGAACGCTTCATTTTTCGGTTGTAAAACATGGTTTTCGACGCCCAATAGGGCCTTTCGAGTTAAACTCGTCATATCAAATTAAAATGAGTCCTAATTAGATATATTTTCACGAAGTTCGAAAATAGATGTCCGTTAGAGTTAAACGACAATTTCGCCATTTACATTTTAGATATTCTTAGGGGTTACATTTTTGATATTCCTTTCTTTGTGGTTACCTACATCGCTTTTAAAATCTAAATTCCGAAGTTTCTAATCATAAGTAGTTTTTGCTCTGCGTTAATTCAGTCAGTAACAAAGCCTCTTATATATATATGGAGAAGTATATATATATGGAGTAGTATATATATATATATATATATATATATATATATATATATATATATATATATATATATATATATATATATATATATATATATGGAGAAGTATATATATTTATGGAGAAATATATGGAAAAGAGATCGAAATAAACCCGCACCATCCCCAATCATGGGAATCACAGTGTGCATAATTTGATTACCACTAATATTTAAATAATCAGTAGCCATATTTTATGTGAATGTCTATTTTAATACTATTGTAACGTTAAATCGATATTCAAATAAAAAACATATGGTTTAAAATCTCAACAATAGATTTCCGTTAGAGTTAAACGACAATATCGCCATTTAAGCCCCTTAGGGGTTACATTTTTGAAATTCCTTTCTTAGTGGTTATCTACATCTCGTTTAAAGTCTAAATTCCGAACTTCAAGTTTCTATCATTAGTAGTTTTTGCTCTGCGTTGATTCTGTCAGTCAGGACAAAGCCTCTTATATATATAGAGATTGGTATAAATTTTTTCAAAACCTACAAAAATATATGGATTATATTAAGATATATTTGTATATATTGTTTTTGTCTTGATTAAAGGCGTCGTTGTCGAAAAATTCATAAAAACAATTATGAATAATCTATGTTCATATAGATTATTCCAGAAAAAGTAGGCGTGGCTTTTATTTATTAATGACCTGCTTTATAGGTTAATTTTATGGCTGATAAAGTTGGTACGAAGGGACTGAGTGCTATATCATGAAAGGTTTTAACAAAAAACCTCGAGTGTCTTTTGGGTTGTCTTGTACCTTTCTTTTTTGGGCACCTGTTATAACATATGTTTAATTTTATCTGTGCTTGTGTATCTTATATGTGATGAGGTGTTTTTACCCACGGTTAGCTTAAATTGGCCAGAAGTTTCAGGTTAATTCGTTTTATCATTTTAGAAACTCTAGGATCTTATTTTGGAATTCTCGAATTACGTCTTAAAAGTATGAACAAAATGTTAGAATTTCTGCATCAAATCAATGTTTTAGTCCCACAATCCCGTGATGGAGACGATTGGTCGGAAGAGCCGGATGATCGGGAGCGATACACTCGGACTGATTGGGGACTGACATCAGAGCCGAATATTAGTGCCGCCCTATCCGTCCTCATTGTTTTCACTTTTACCAGGGCGGGGCGTTGCCCCTAGCCGCGGCCATCTTGCCCGCCGGGTCCCACACTCTGGAATGTTACGTACCCATTGGCAACGCTGCCTGTCTCGTCGCTAAGTCGAAGGCTGTTTCAGAGTCCGCCGAGTTGTTGTATATACATATATATATACCTTGTTGTGTATACCTTTGGTCTTGCGGATAGTGAGCCGCCACCCTCCCCCAGGCAGCTCACTCACAATGTGGAATGTTGTGGCCCGGCATCTTCAGCTTATAAGGCACGAACCTCTGTTTGCGGTTCTTCACCCCGAGCAAGGTCACGTGGCCTCTCTCGAGTCACTATTGGTCCTCTAATCGCCTCGCAGGATTTTTCCACTGCCGGCTCCGTCTTCCAGGGAGAGAGAGATCTCAATGTTGTCCTGTTTCTCCTACTTGACCTCCTTTACTGCTGCGAATAACTGCCCTAATTATTTTTATTGCATTGTCTCGCTATATAAAATAAATCAATTGTTAATTTGGGTTCAATTGAAGCCGTAGGTACTTAACAGCAATGTTATCCCTGAGTAGCCATCGACAGCCTACCTGTACGGCTCCACGGCAAACCTGATAAACTGGCTTGCAATTCTATTCGTGACTTAATTTTTTTTATATTCTTACATCCGGGGTAAACGTATCGTTATATTTTTTGTTTTCCCTCTGTCGTTAGTTGTTTGTTTGTTAAACGTCACTTTATGCTACTAAGGCTAATGGAAGATGCTACAGTTGGTGTCCTAAATTTTGCCTATCCAGGTATAATAAGGATAGGGATCTTAAACGATTATCTGACATCGTAAGCGCTTGAGACCTCCATTTTACGTCCTATCCGACCTTTAGTATTGGAAGTTCCTGTGCTAACCACAACACCACTTGGTCGTGTAGTTCGATTACTCAAATTATCTTATTGCTATGAATTAATAATCCAATTTATTTATATAGAAGTGTTTTCACATGCTGTCGTTTTGAGGCTTGCTAAAGAGAGGAATACAAAACGAAAGTTTGAAATGAATATCATTTTTTGATTGAAGTAATCTAAAATAATCCAGTTTTTTTCCGTTTAACGCATTTATAAGGTCCTTGCGTTTATTATATTTTATTGCTTTCTTTTATTCATTCCATGTTTCGAGCTCACGGTCAGATGTTTGTTTCAGAAATTGACCCGGATCTTTTTTCGATTTTTTTCTGTATTCTTTTAAATTTTCTTGTATTGTTATGTTAATTAATTTTCTTAAATTTAATTCCATTTAATTTACATTCCCTGCTGTGTATCAAATATTGATCAAGTGGCAGTTTTGATACGAAAAATTACCCTGTGATAAATTCAATGTACAATGATGCAATATTCTGAAGCTTATGGAGATAGTAAGCTGATGGATTAGTTCTCAGTAAACGACTCAGTTATTTTAAAGGTATTTTGGAACGCAGATTCTTTTTATTAAATCATTCAATTGAAACATTTTACACTCTTAATAGAAATTAAAAATTATGAATGCTTTGTGTAACAGGAGTTCGTAAATCATACCTCAATTACGCAGTTTTTTTTTTCGTTATATAACATCATTTCTATCACCCATCGCTTTCTCAGAATATCTCTACTCGAATGTATAAATTCATTCTAACAATTTGAAATGAAATTTCTTCGTACTTTTATAAATTCAGAGTGAAACTCTTTTAATCAAATTCTATTGTAATCCCAAGCTTCCTTGCTTTATATTTATTCGAATGTTTTGTTGGTATTTTTTTCTTGTTCGAGAGTTGTATAATTCGGCGTTGACAGAGGGCATGGTGTCGTTTAATATGATCCTGTTAAAGATTGGAATCCCGTCTGGGAAGGAAGGGCGCTGCGGTGCACATGGTGTCGGGCCTAGCTCTCTCATTGTAAGGTGTAGAAGCGGCAACATGGCTAGTTACCCCACCTTATTTGCCGTTGTGAACTCCCGAGTAACTGGTCACTTGCCAAACCAACAGCCATCCTCTTTTCTTCCATGATAATTCTCTCTCATTGCGTTGCTCGCAGGAGGGCTTGGAAATGCTTCGAAAATTACAGCGATTGTATGGAAGCAATGGCCCACTGATAGAAAATTGTTTATTGCCAATCTGGTCATTGTTATTATTATTTAAAAAATATATCTTGTAAAATATAACGATTCGCGATACTTACTATACTACTCGCGACCCGAACAAAGGCCTACAGTGGCGAGCGAATGAATGTTTGACTGTCATCTAATGTTCATTCAACTCAGTTCATTGTTTTTTTTTAAGGCAAATCAAATGAGCTTGAGGAAAGCACTAATTTAGCCTTATTGTCGCTGGATACTTCTACCTGAATTTCTGTTAATACCCTCTCAGGATTTTGTATTATTATTATTTTTTGATAGATGATAGTTAGACGAATATAGAATAAGGTTGAAAATAGTCCGGGGAAGCGGTCAATAAAATACAAGAATAGTATAAAACTATTTTATTGTTGCCGACGTTTCGACCCAACTATGCAGGTCTTCGTCAGGGTTAAATAGACAAGACACAGACAAAAATATGAGTAATTAGGACAAAGAATATGAACTGGCTGGATAAAATATGAAAAAACAAAGAATATGAACTGACTAGATAATGACTGTAAACTTAAGGTTAAGCATATAATTTATGTACACAAGGTGTAATATGGCTATTGACACTGATAGTATAGGTGGTGTGATAGGTCGGCAACAATAAAATAGTTTTATACTATTTTGTATTTTATTGACCGCCTCCCCGGACTATTTTCAGCCTTATTAATTTTTTTGTTTGTTTAACGTCTATTAATGCTTCTAAAGCTAATTGGATTATTTTTTTTTTAAACGACCTTATTTCAGCATTTATCATCTATCGTATATAATTTCCATTTCCATTTTTGGTCCTGACAGTACTTCGTCCGCTTTCCTAGAGCTGAGGGCCAAAAAGGTGCCTGATTTGAAGACAATTTTTGATCATATAGGCTGAAAGTACTTATTTCACAGACAGCATATGTGAACGTCTGCCACCTCAGATCGGTTGCCATCAAATTTTATAGGCGAACAAAATCGACATTTTCGAACTTTTTTTTCAATTTTTCGCTAATAACTCGAAAACGATTTATCTAAGAAGAAATTATGTTCTATCTGAAATAAAAGGGCATTAAATTTCGCGTTGACTGAGGTCCTAACAGTTAAAATCGGCTAAGTCTTTTCGCCACAATCGATTGTCAATACAGCCACCTTAGCGGAAGAATGAATTACGCTCATGTTCCAAAGCCTGCAATTTAAAGAGGGTTACTCAAAATTAAAAATGTTACCTATAATAGTTTTAGAATATCGAATTCTGTGTAAAACGATCTCATTAATTTTTAAATTAACCCACTATTGTGGAGACAAAGTAGTTTAGCGCCTTGTGGTCTAAAATCCGTGAATTTTTTTGAGATTTTTTTTTCCAGTTTATCCCATAAATTCGGCAAATACAGATCACAAAGTATGGCTTTCTTCTTACTATAAGAGACAAACTATTGCAAATAGAATGATATATTTGAAATATAAATCGGTTTAGTGGTTTAGCCGGGTTGGGTACATCAAAAATCTGTAATTTCTACGATTTTGGAAAAAAATCTAGTTTAAATGAAAAAAATTTCAGATAAAAGTTGCAGAGCATCAAATTTAGCATGAAACAAGCTCCTTACAAACAACATTAGCTAATCCCTGCGTGGAAATAGAAATGAAAACGTGAAATAATTCGGAGTTGTTACTTGCGGCTAAGACGCAGGGATGCGTTGGAATTTTGAAATACCGAAATTAGGCCCCCAAGAGTTGTTTAACAGTTTATGGGCTGAGTTGGTAATGGTTTCCCAGGTATTAGTATTATTTTATCTTTTCCCCCAACTTGTTTTTTTTCTTAGTTCGTTGCGATTTATGGGTTCTCCCCCTTTCTTGACCTTGAAACTACATATGTGATAGTTGTTCATTTTAATAAATTATTCTCTTAATCTCTATCTTAGAGGCTTATTAGCGTTGATAATGATAGGAACTATTTATAATGCTATGTAAACCACGTTGTTAAATTTAATTTAATATAAAAAATGAACATGATATTGTTTACTTCACGGGTAAAGAAATAAGGGTTGCAAATTTTACTTTGAAAGAATATTTTATTTTTATGTTATTTATGTGAGTTGTAAATACAGTGTTCATTGTGTTAGTAAGCGTTTTCCCAACCGCGGGTAGTGATCCGGTGAAACGGACCTGCCGTAACAAATGCAAGTGTTTTCGAAATCCTTCAGTTCAAGGAACTCGTACATCTCTTGACTGTTTGAGAAACGATTTTACTTCGTAAGAGCCTGTTCAGATCAGAGGGTGTTTGTTACTTTTTATGAATGATCTAATGAAGTCTGATCTAAGGAAATGTCTTTTAGTATCCAATTAATTGCATGAAATATCGATCGAAATATCATTCATTCGAATCTGTATTGTATCCCTAATTCATTCAAATAGTTTTCTTGATAGCGAGATATTGAGACATAAGTTAACCCAGTTTTTACGAGATTATAAAATAAACTTGATGTTTTGTTTTTGTTATTTACAATCACCACTCAACGCTTCCACTATATACGTGATAATTTATGATTTAAGTGGTGATAATTTTTCTCGACTCTTAAAAAAATTTCTTTCGATATTATTAGTAAAACTATATTTTACTCTCCCCCACGCTCATTATGAAGAATTCTTATACATTAACGATTCTTTCTAATCTGTTCTGATATAAGCAACTAGAGGTTCTCTCATATTTATATTAAAACACCTTGCGGTTCGGCTAAGTTCGCTCCTAAAATAATATTTATAATCTGTTTATTGATTCTATCATCTTATCTGCCCAAGGCATAAGCAGGTGGGGGTGAGATGCCCCCCTGTAAACTATGAGAAACAAAAGGTACACATTAAATTAATTTCTAAATAATTTATTTTTTGAAGAGAAAAGATTTGGCTCCGCCGGGAGTCGAACCCGGGTCTCCTGCGTTACATGCGAGGATGCTAACCGCTACACCACAGAGCTCGGCTCAAGGCAGAGCAAATCCTTCCTCTTCACTGATACCTACTCCCCCTATCTCACAAGTTTTTGCGAGTAGTAGAGGGAGGTGGACAAATTTTGTCCAATTTACGATATTTATTGACATAAGTCAATTTTTTAAATTATTTTAATTAATCCAATCTTAAATTGTGAAGAGGAAGGATTTGCTCTGCCTTGAGTCGAGCTCTGTGGTGTAGCGGTTAGCATCCTCGCATGTAACGCAGGAGACCCGCGTTCGACTCCCGGCGGAGCCAAATCTTTTCTCTTCAAAAAATAAATTATTTAAAAATAATTTAAAATTGGTGGTCAGCCACAATTTAAGATTGGATTAAATTAATTAATTCCTGTTCACTTAATATATTTATTAAGTATTTTCAATTTTCAATTACCAATATTTGTATTTGAACAATTAATTGAGCCTTAATATTTTCTCCAGCCTTCCCCCTAGACAAAATTCCGCAGACCCCCTTGCCTCAGGGGTGCACTTGTACTGTTGATAGTAGCTGCTGGTATCGACTGGTATGCTTGATAATTCGGCTGCTATTGCAATCAATTTTTATTAATAATATATCTATATTTATTTGATACATCTCGTTTTATTTTCGCACTTCCATAACATCGCATGGAACTTTCATATAACCTTAAATATTCACATATTTGGATCTGAAATATTGCAGTTAATGTGCATTGCAAAAACCCAGGTTGTACCTGGGGTAACTGTATCAATAGTTGACACTTTAAGAAAAAAAATCTGGTGCGTGCGCGCAACACACAACTTTCACTTAGTAACTTACTTAGATTATAAATTAATGCATTTTGTTAACTGCGACTTCTCAAATGAACAGACTGGCTTTAATTATGAACAATGGTCTGTCAATTAAAGGGGTACTTCACAAGCGTCGGCTCAATGAGTTTTATGAATTGACTGAATATTTTTATTTTTTACTTTCACTTATTTCTCCTCTATATGTTTACTTTATTTTTATCTTATCTCATATTTAGCCATTTCTTATTTTTAGGCCTAACGAGAGACAGTTAATTTCTTCATATAAACAAAAACAAAGGTACTTTATAAGAATCAAAAAAACAAACAAACAAAAAAGGCCCCTACCCCATTTAAGCCCCTCAGAACATTTTAATAATGATAAAGCTTACCTGATATTAAAGAACACCTAATTTTCACTAAACGTGTCGAATTTGATAAAAATGGTGAAAGCCGTTTTTGAGATCATCGAAAAAAAGGTAAAAATTGGAAAAAAAATCATGAAATAAGTGCCCCCTCCGTTTGACCAATTTTGATGAAATGTTGGCTATCACATCTTTGGCATATACATACATCAAATACCCAGTTTGATCAAAATCGTTAAATCCGTTTTTGAGTAAATAAAAAAAACACGTGAAAATGATAAAAAATTTATTAAGTAAAGTCCCCCCTCCGGTTGATCAATTTTGATGAAATTTTTACAGTCATATCTCGGGCATATTTATAGTTCAAATACTCAATTTAATCAAAATCGTTTGAGCCGTTTTTGAGAAAATCGAAAAAAAAAGGAAAAAGTTATTAAATAAAGTACCCCCTCCCTTTTAGCAAATTTGATGAAATTTTTGCTGTCACATCGCGGGCTTATACGTACACTAAATACCTAATTTCAGGTTCGCACGGTTTATAGTTTTTGAGCTAGTCTGTTCACGCACGCACGCACGCACGCGCACACACACACACACACACACACACACACACGCGCGCGCGCGCGCACACACACAGACCATTTCGCGGGACTTGGTTATTAGGACTCAGGGGACCCCAAAACGAGAATTTCCGTTGAAAACCGGAAGTCGAAATTTTTTACGATCGCAATACTTCCACTTACTATATATTTCATATATAGGAAAGTGAAAGTAAAAAACTATATTTTTGACACTGTCCAAATAGGCATAGTCCTCTAGAAAACTAGGAATACATCCTATATGTGTGTGTGTGTGTGTGTGTGTGTGTGTGTGTGTGTGTGTGTGTGCGTGTGCGTGCGTGCGTGCGTGCGTGCGTGTGTGCGTGTGTGTGTGTGTGAACAGACTAGCTCAAAAGCTATAAACCGTGCGAACCTGAAATTGGGTATTTAGAGTATGCATATGCCCGCGATGTGACAGCAAAAATTTCATCAAAATTGCTCAAAGGGAGGGGGTACTTTATTTAATAACTTTTTAAGTTTTTTTCGATTTTCTCAAAAACGGCTCTAACGATTTTGATTAAACTGAGTATTTGATCTGTTTATATGCCCGAGATATGACTGTAAAAAATTCAACAAAATTGATAAACCGGAGGGGGGACTTTACTAAATAAATTTTGTATCATTTTCACGTGTTTTTTTTTTATTTATTTAAAAACGGTTTTAACGATTTTGATAAAAATTGGGTATTTGATGTATGTATATGCCAAAGATGCGATATCCAACATTAATTAAAATTGATCAACCGGAGGGGGGACTTTACTTAATAAATTTTGTATCATTTTCACGTGTTTTTTTTATTTACTCAAAAAAGGATTTAACAATTTTGATCAAACTGGGTATTTGATGTATGTATATGCCAAAGATGTGATAGCCAACATTTCATCAAAATTGGTCAAACGGAGGGGGCACTTATTTCATGATTTTTTTTCCAATGTTTACCTTTTTTTCGATGATCTCAAAAACGGCTTTCACCATTTTTATCAAATTCGACACGTTTAGTGAAAATTAGGTGTTCTTTAATATCAGGTAAGCTTTATCATTATTAAAATGTTCTGAGGGGCTTAAATTGGGTAGGGGCATTTTTTGTTTGTTTGTTTTTTTTTTGTTTCCTATAAAGTACATTTGTTTTTGTTTATATGGAGAAATTAATTGTCTTTCGTTACGCCTAAAAATAAGAAATGGCTAAATATGAGATATGATAAAAATAAAGAAAACATAAAGAGGAGAAAAAAATAAAAATATTCAGTCATCTCATAAAAGTCGTTGAGCCCACGCATGCGGAGTACGCCTTTAATGACAGACCATTGTTCATAATTAAAACCTTTTTGTTCATTTGAGAAGTGGCAATTAACAAAACGCTTTAATTTCTAATCTAAGTAAGTTGGTAAGTGAAAGTTGTGTGTTGCGCGCACGCACCAGATTTTTTAATGTTGGGTTTGCACAATTTAAGACTCTCCAATGATGAACTTCACTCTTCCTGTGCTCTTTTGGAAATTAAAGATGGCCACATTCATTGCTTGGATGAAATGTGTAACATTTTGATATAGTGCGACTAATAGCAAGTATCCCATGTTCTTTGCAGAATTAGGAAGCGGGGAGAGTCAGATGAGACGCGTGTCCCTTCAGGAATAGGATTATTGGCCATGCAATTTTTCTCTCAATGATCCATGGGTAGAACACACTAGCTATAAATTCATAAAATAAGACACCTGTCATCCAGCCAGACTCAGACTTCCATAAACCACGCCCAAATGGAACACTGCTGATTTTGGCGGTGAGCTGACATCGATGTCAATTATTAGAATTAAGGATTTATTTCTGTTCTAATACTTGATACCTACATTTAAGCCCTAAAACATTGTATAAATATAATAAAAAGGATTATGGATGATTCTCATGAACTTAATGAATACGATAAAAGTAATTAAAACATAATTGAACTTAAATAAACCAACTAAAAAGCTTATTTACCTTGACTTCCAACTTATTGAAAGAGGCTAGCAGAAACCAAGTTTTCAGGCCACTAGAAAATTGGCCATTATAACCTCTCACAAATAAGCTTGAGTTTTCATCAAACTAATGTCGATGGTACCACAGCTCACTAGTAACTTGGCAAATTACCGCCAAATTTTGAACCAAAATAATCAACCCTGAATCTTATTATTTACACTTTTTGTACCAAATGTCAACCATTGGAGCACTTTCAACTTATGGTACAGTTACCCTAGATGAATGAATTTCCTCTATACGTTCCATTCTAGCGCGATTTGCTTTGTATATCTGGGTATTGTCATTTGTAGCAACGTGGAAAATTTCTCATGATAAACTATTAATAGTTCTTTTGATCCTTCCTATAATTCACTGTGAAATGAAACAAACTCATTTGATATAAAATTCTTCCATTAATATCAGTTTTATATTTTAATCATTTACGACTAGATGACATGACAATTCCATCGCAACAAGTGCTCTGAAATGGTAATTTCAGGCAAAATAATTCTCAGTTTTATGACCTTGATCATTGAGTCTCGTTGTTGAGTAATTTAGTACTATTAAACATTTCATACTTTTTAAATGATCTCATTCTATGTTTTAAAAACTTGTGTATGTTATATTATGTATTCATATCTTCTAATACAATTGTAATTATCGCATTTATTTAGGTTTTAGAATTTAATATATTTTTTTTTTTCAGGTGAGTGTTTTTCATCCAGCTATTCGCTATGCCGTAAGTAACTTATTGAAATATTAACATTAAGTACTATTATAATGTTAAATATGTAAAATAATTTCTTTTTATGCCTTCTCGCTACAATATTATACCTATTGTTGACTGTCATAAATGTGACATGTGTCACTCACTACTGTCGTCAATTCATTTTGAACGAACCAATGTGTCTTTTACAAATATTTTTGTTTTACATTCCTTCAGGGTTTTTTTTTCTGTAGTTGACCGGGCTGAGATCAATACTCTACTTATAGATTTTCGATTCAATTAAAAACGGTAGATCATTATGTCGGGAAATCAGTCCTCTGAAGATGAGGTGTGTTTAAATGTGGGAAAACTTTTTATTATATTCTAAAAATACCTTTATCAATTAATAACTTTTTGGATGTAATTGTCTTACTGATAAATGGAAGGTCGTGAAAAGGTATCCAATAATGTCCTCCCTCAAGAGACTTCCTTAGTCGGATTTATTGTTTTTATTATTCATTGGTACAGTAAATTTCATCCCATCTGTGGAGTAAAATATTTTATTTTTAGTGATTTGTGCTGGAAAACATATTGTAAATGAGTCCGTCCCTCTTTAAGTCAGTGATACGGCATTTTACGAGTATGGTAAAGGACTGCAGCTTGCATCAGGAACAGTTACTGCTCCCGATAATTTACAGTAGCTGAGTAAGGCTTAGGGAGTAGGTAACGCTTGGATAGGAGGATCAATACCTATTTCCACATCAGTTTATTTCTAAATGTGTATCTACCTCCACAGTACCCTCAGTGGTTGAGCAGCCTGGGACTTCCATTGATCACGTGGCTCTGCCAACCTTCTGTTCTTACATCTTCCATGTTGCTAACTCTCAGGCTCTACTTGTATCCATGGTATCTGATTTGGGATTTGTAAGCTGCTAGCGGTCCGCGAGAAGACATTCAGAGCATTTTTATCGTTGCCCATACTCCACATCTGCACTTAGGTCTTATGCCAGGGTTTGATTCGATCCATACCACTGATTGTTTTTAGAATTGTCTTCCCTTAGGAAGTTCATCTTCATTGCTGTGCTTCATCTAGTATTGATGTGTTTCTTATCAATCAAGGCCATTCTAGGAACAGTACAGAGCACTGAAAAAAATGATGTTGGAAAGATGTCGACTGAGTTATTTGAACCTGTACCAGTAGCTTTGGTTGTTTTAGACTCCTTGCCTACCTCGCCTTATCGTCTATACTATCGGTTCCTAAGCTGGGGGGCGTGAACAGGAGTCAGGGGGGGGGGCCGTGATACTTGTTGAATATTTAAAAAATTTCGGACAAAGCAAAGTATTGGAACCAACTTGATGTTGCCAGTGACTTATGTTGTGCCCTTATTAAAATTCAACCTAAGAAGAATAGCCATACTTGTTAAGAAAATGCAATACTTGTTCATCCATCTCACTAACTTATTTTTTTCTTATGAGTAGGTATTTCTTTAACTTAAATTGAAAATTATAATTTTGTATCTTTTGAAAGTAAAAATGAATATTTTGTTTTCAGTACAATTCTCAATGTGTTTTAATATACACATTGCCAATTCATTCATCAAAAAATTCATTCATGTTTAAGGGGGCGTGGGAGGCTTTATTTCAACAGGAAAGGGCGTGGTACAAAAAAGTTTGGGAACCGATGGTCTATATTTCCCTTTATAGAAGAGAGAACGAGGAGAGTTATTAAATGTCACAGCTCCGGGAATAGTACTTTTACCTCCCTTCGGGAAAAACCGTAAGGGAGAAGCGTAAATCTGGACCAATCAGCTCCCTGGACTACTTTCGACCTGGAAATCAATACTTGACTTACAAAGCTCTGAACCCGAGACCCCTCATGGGCTTTGTTTTTTTTTTTTTTTTTTCCGTAAGTTGGCATTGCGTTGTGTATATTCTTAAATTCTTAAAAGAGAAATGACCGGAAACCTAGATCCTTGTCCCGGTACATCTCCTTGGTATCTACCGCGCTTTTTAAGGAATTTCGCAATAATTCTATAGGGTAAACTTTATCAGGCTGTTGGAACCCGAATGGTTAAAATTGTTTTAAAGAAAACTTTCTTCCTGATAAGGTCTTGTGGAATTTTTTTCTGTACTTGTGGATCTTTTTATGTTGTATTTTCGACTGCTACTCAGCCGATGTTTATAACCTAATTAACATTAATGAGGCCCGTCGATTGTTAATGATGGTAATAGAAATAAAGTATATTTTGATTAGGAATATATTGTATCAATGATATACAAATTTAACCCTTTTTCCAAAAATTATGCCGATTAGTGTGATCATTTGGGGGTTTGTTTTCCCTTTTAGGCGAGTGTTGTGAGGAGAAGTCGAAAGGTGAGATCTAAAAAAGCGAATCAAGGCCCTTTTTAACTGAAAGGGATGATTTGGGGGTTTGCTTAAATCTTAAGTAGCACATGATTTTTCTAAAAATCAATCGGAAAAAAGCAATTTAATCGTGATAAAATCCAGCAAAAAAATTAAAAGCAAGGAAAAGACTTAAGTGATAACAAAATTGGATTGAACAATGTAACCGTAGTTGGAGGGTAGGTTGCATGGGGTATGCCATGATCTACAAGTAGCGTTTTCTCTTGACCTGATCTATTTTCGCGTGTTTTTCGTGTGTGAACTTCACCCTCGAACAGCCTGTTTGGCTATTATAAATAAAACACAAATTCTAAAGGTGACTATACACTACGAACCTCACCTTCGAACCTTGCCGTACCGACGTGAAGCGAACAGCCATTTATACTTCACGTGACGTTAAGCGAACCAATATGGCTGACGCACCCATCGTTAGCTTATGATAAAGAAAAAATTTCCATTATCAATATATTTTATATTATCTGAAAAATAAAAAAATACGACACGAATTACAACGTTTCAAAAATTACACTAGTATCACAAACAACTCCTGTCACTTAGGAAAAACCCAAATCAAAGTGACACTAGCGCTACCTCCGAACCCAGACGAACAGATGAAGTACCTAGAACACCCGAACAGTCGACGTGAAGGTTGTTCGAGGGTGGTGTTCGAAGGTAAAGTTCGTAAAGTGTAAAGGCACCTTAACAGGTTGTTAGCTCTTCGGGCCTGTGTGTTCGGGGATAGCGCTAGTGTCGCTTTTATCCATAATAAGTTAGTAAAAAAGTTAGAGGGGGTCACCTGTGGTGTAATGGTTAGCCTGGCAACCTTCAATACTAAAGGTCGCAGGTTTGCGTCCCGTGGTGGCCCTAGGATTTTTTAAAGGGAGCAAAAAATCCTTAATTCTTAATCCTTAATCAGTTAAAAAAACTTTTACTTAGATTTTTTACGCCCTTTAAAAAATCCTTCGCTATGCCGTCCCTCGGATAAGACGTAAAATGGAGTTCCCGAGCCTGTAAGATGTCAGTTACGACTGACATATACATACACTGTAGCATCGTCCGACTAGCCTTACTAGCATAAATGTTAAACAAACAACAAAAGTCAGAAGTGTCGCTAGTTCCAAGTTAGCCTTTTTTGTAATGAAAATTGTTTATGTGCATTGAGACATAATTGTTTGCAGCTTCACGTTTCAGTCTAAACAGCTGTTCGTGGTAGGCCGGTACGGCTAGGTTCGGTGGATTACTCTTCGAGAGGAAGGTTCGCACATTGTAATGGCACCTTAAAGGATATAATGGAGTTTGTTTTGGTATTGATTTTTATTCGCATTCCCCTAGCTCTTATCCTTCATGTGAGGCAGTTGCCCTTTAAAACTTTTAGTCCCCTTTCTGACCTGTTGGCAGAAGAACTGTGAGGTCCATGAAACTATAATATTTGCAAGGGAGGGGTTGTGAAGTAGGAAGGACACGGGGGAGGGAGGCAGAGTAATGTGGGTCATAGGCTAGCCTCGCTGGGGGTGCCTCCGGGAGTGCAATACCCTCGGGGCGTAGCCTCTTGGAGGGCTCTCTTCCCTCTCCCTTTGAAGGAACCGATTTCATTTCCCCCATTAGTTCAGTTTCTTCCTCAACACCTCAGCACATTCAATGAAAAGCTCTTTATTTGATCTATTTGAAATTTCATTAGGGTAACTCCATATCAGATCATTGAGGGATATAATCTACAAATAATAACAGATATAATCTACAGGTCTTGGATATTGATAATTTGGCGTTATTTTTTGGCTGACCTGGGCATTATTTTAAATACAAATGAAAATACTTTTTTTTTATTTTATTTTAGTATTTTAGAATTAAAATAAATCACATGTTTATGTTCATTTAAATTCTAAAATACTAAAATAAAAAAAAGTATTTTCATTTGTATTTTAAGTAATAATATAAAGTAAATCTTAAGTAGGTTGTTTGAAGTTTAATTTCGTAAAAGTATAGTGTAGTCCTTTGCACTAGAGCTCTCACTCCTAAATATTGAGCAAGTACATTTATTTCAGTTTGATGTTCCTGTTTTTTTTTTTTTTTTTGTTTAGGGGCGCAATTATTAACTTTGTACCGCTTCATCCGATTTCAACAAATTTTGTCACATTGGTGGTTTTTGATTATCTAGATAGACGCCTAATGAATTCATTTCACATAAATGGTTTTATGCATAGGTTTTGGAGTAGAGGGTTAAATATTAACATTTTACCGCCATATCCGATTGTCACGAAATATCAAACAAAGATTGTTCATAAGTCAAATAACAAGGCCAATTCCTCCAATAGGTTATTTATGGGGGGGGGGGGGTAGTTATTGACTTTTTACCTGTTTATTCGAAAGTAAAAAAATAGAAAATTAAGTTGGAGCCATACACGATGGCTAGTAAATCTAGTAAAAATGTGTATGACTGCTACATTCAATAAAGTAAGAATAGGTCATTATTTTTCCGAGGTGTTGACGGTAGTTCGAAATTAGAGAGGAAATTCAGACAAGATTTTTGTAAGAAATGCTAGGTATTAACGGAATTACTTAACCTTCTTCCTTAAAACTTGAAAATTCGAGTTAACAAAAATATTATTCCTCCTGCGGTTCTTTAAGAATGCAAAACGTGCACGCTAACATTGAGTGATGTGCGAGTGAGGTGATAGCAGACAGATGAATAAAATTGGAGTGTGAAATTGCAAAACAGTGGTGAACGAATTCCATTGAAATTAAAAAGCGCGGTGACGAATGGAAAACGTCTGAGAGAAGTAAGGGCTGAGAATAGGTGGGAGGATTGCGTTAGGGCAGATTTGCCGAAATTCCTATTGGACGGAGGTCGTTGGATGGTGTATGGGTAGCAAATAGTCTAATGGGTAGCCCGATTAGTTTAAATAGGCTCCGAATCAGATTGGATCAGTAGAAAAATAAATTTAATTTAATAATATCAACAAAATGAAAGCAAAGATGATCTGAGAATCAGTTACATTACACCAAGCAAAGACAACCGAAACAAATTAAATAAAAACTGTCGATTTATTATTCAATTGCATTGCAGTAGCTAATAGGTTTTAAAAGTATTTTGTACTTTAATTTTAATTTTTTTTATTTAAACTACAAAATACTTGTTTTATTTTGTATTTCTAATAACTTTTATAGAAAAGTATTTTAAATTATTTGAAGTTAAAATGCTTCTTATTTAAATTTATTTTAAATACTTACTATTTATTATAAAGTATTTTAAAATAAAAATTAAAATACTTTTTGCCCAGGTATGTTGGATGGATCCATGTAAAGAAAAAAAAAATAACCAACAACCGTGCGATTGAAAAATTGTCATTTTTTCCAGCATTCTGTGCCCTCTTTTTTTTTTATTTTTTTTTTATTATCATTCAAACCAAAATGAAGCTGTGCAAAATATCAAAACCATGAACGCCAACAGCACCAAATTATTGGGTACGACGACTCACTCATCTCATAGATAAGTAAAAATTCGAGAGTCTGGAAGTTGTAATAACAATTGTTGGGACATTCAATTCCTCTCCCAACGATATATTTTAATAGTTAATGTGAGTCAAAATTAGTGTGGAAGTAGTTTTCCCCTTCCTAATTATTGTGTGGGGGGGGGAGCGTCCGTCCCCCCTGTTTCCCCCGCGTGACACTCATGAGAGAAACAATCAGAGATAAAAAATGTTCACATGCAATGATCTAAAAGAATAACGAATTATGTGTCAACATCTTTTATCTTGTGAACCTTTGTTTTCCCCCTTTGGAATTTAGCTACCATATGCTGGAATTACATACATTAGAAAAAAAAAGACAAAAAGGGAAGTTTTTAAAATTTAGAAAATTTCTTATTTCTCGTTTTTGCATTGATGAATAATGCTAAGCATTACTCAAAAATGATTAAAATCCCCGTTGGGTCATAGATTATCCGAGATATGGAATGATTCACTGGCATTAATTTTAGTTTGACCAAATCCTCATTTGATCAGCGAAATAAATTTTATCTTGATCAACTCTTAATTTGAGATTTTTAATCAGCAAAATCATTAACTTAAATATCGGATATGTTTTCTTGACTTTAAATGTTATAATAGCGTTCTTGAGGTTCAGTAAATAATGAATACCTACATTAGGGTTTGGAACTTGACGTTGTACATTAGAGTACTATAGTTAGTTAGTCTCTATACATCTATGTGGTTTATATTTGTATAGCGATATCAATCAGCAACAATGGCATGATTATCAGAAAATATACTCCCGAAACGTCGTCATAATGTAGTTTTTTATTATTGACTGAACCTCAACAACCCTATTATGACATATATATATATATATATATATATATATATATATATATATATATGTATATGTATATATATATATACACACATATAATATTTATATTTTTATCTCTTTCATTTATAGTATTTCATTCTCTTTTAATCGTGTTTCGTTAATCCGAATCATGTTAACACACTTTAAAAATTCTTGTGAATTCGAGTAGTTGTAAACTTACACATTAATATTTGTAAACGTTGAAGTGATTTTTGTAACGCAGTTTTGGATTGTTAAACATTTTAAAATAATAATAATAATAATTTCAAATATAATTTTACGTGGAACAAAGGGTGGCAACTACATTATACATTTTAATAAGGATAAAATTTCTTTATGAGAAATTCCCCTTAATTCTAGTAAGTATATTTGTAGCGCTGCTGTAGTGGCAAAACATTCTTGTTATAAGTTCGAAGAGTTGTGCCTCCCCTCAATCTAAATATAAACTAATGGAAACAGATGATCCTAAATGTTCTAATATTAGTTTTCTACCACCTTCATTTTAGTTCCCTTCCTATTTCTTCATTTAAGTAAAATTTTCCACTGTTTTCCGTGTACTCCTTTTTCAACTTAGTCTCTGACTTTTGAATACTATCCAAAAGATATAATATTATAAATGATAATATTAGTAATTTCTTTAATCATGAAGCTTTTTATTTTATGAGCCCTTCTTGACGTCAATATAAATGAAATAATTGTTGATTTCGTCCCTAGTAGTTTAGAATACACGATATTTTTTTATTTTAATTTCGGTGTAGATTATACAGGCATAAATAAGTATAGGCATGTAGGACTAAACATCTCCAATTTTATTAAAATATTAAGTATTTAAATCTGTCCTGTTAACGATAGGTATTGACATTGAAGAAATCGTTTTGTATCGAATCGATCATCGGATTTTTAGTCCAAGGTCTCGAAAGGAAACGATCGTTGGCTGATTTATCTAATGGGTTTTGCAATGGATAATAATAAGTATTCTAGTTGGAGTTCTATTATACAGTTAATATTCATCAATAAATTTCTGTTTTATTAAGGACCTTTTTGACGACTTGATTAGTTGTCAGTTGAGTTTCAGTAAAAACCTTCAATTTTTCCTATGAGTGAAAAGTATCATTGAAAGAACTTAAACAAAAGACTGAGAACCGACGGGATGAGTTGACCTATTTTTTTTATTTAGTTAACAAATTTTATGAAGCATTTATTCTTGAGCTATTAAGCTCAAGTCCGTTCGGCAAGGATCATGATTTTGTTGTCGAGTACTTCGAAACTTGTAAAACATCTGTGGGACAGAATATACGCACGCGAAGCTAAGCTAGCCAGCTTAATGGCTCGTTTAATATGCAGAGAATTTAACGTTACAACAAATAATTGAATATATGGAATAAATACCTTGAATATTATTTAGTAGTACTACATGTCTAGCTAGGATGGAAATGCCACCTGAAATATAATTATAGAGCACTCTATTGTCATATTTTGGTGGCATTTCCATCATAGACATATAGTACTACATAATATACAAGAGACGGCAGCTAGAGTTCATTTTTATTAAAAATTTTGCTTGCCACTATTTTGTCCCGATCCCTTCAATTGTGGACCAAATTCACTTTTACCATTTATTAAATGGTTTAACCATGCAATATTTCTTGTAGCAATTTTAAATATCACATGGGAAGCCCCTTATTTGCTAATAAGAATGAATTTTTAAATAAACGTATTACTTGGACTTCTGTTATGATAAGGTATACGCCAAAATTTCCTTTTTTCTATAATCCAGAAACATGGGAAACTTTTAATTTTCCCAAGAGATTTAAGATGCTAATCGGTAACTTATGTATGGATATGTATGGAGACTAGTTTGGAATTTATAGATAATGGCAGAAAAATAATAAAAATTGTGTTGTCCTTAGAACTTCCTGGAATAATCAGTAGGCACGGCCCTTCGGATGGAAAGTTTATATGGTTCTTATATGGTCGCTAACATCACATCTTTAAATGTTTCCCGTTTTGAGTGCCCCCCCCCCTCGTATATTGGTGTCATGAATCATGTTTGTACATGCAGATTTCATCGATACCTTCCAATTGAGTATGATGGGTCAAACTAATTTAGAACAGCAATTGAATGGGTTGAATCGAAAGATTTATTTTATCTCATATATTTGCTTTTTGATCAAATGTTTTGATTTTCACACTGTAGCCTTGTGCATCTGTCCCTTGTGATCCACTTGTAAGGATCTCTAGTACTCTTCGAGAAGGGAGATGGGTAGGGGTGGGGTAAGTAGACGGTTGGCCCCAGTAGGGATTTAGTCATGGCGGTGTGATAAGTTAATGGAAGCTGGTGGGATGACAGAGCTACTAGGGTATTATGAAACAATAGAAAGCAGGAGCCATCGGCCAGTTCCGTCCTACACTTGGCAACGCTGCCTCGGATGCCTCATTGGTCCTCTGCCTTCTTCATCGCTACTCCCATCACTTCCTTCCATTATTGTTCCCCTAGTAGTAGTCGTCATGTTTGTCTTTGTTGTTGTATCGTGAGTGGACGAAAGCTGAATGATTCATCAACTTAGGAAGGGCTTGAAAATTATATATATCATTTTATGATGTTGTTCTGCTTGTATACGTGGAGCACAATTAAGGATTTTCGAAGATATTTAGCGCAGCTTCTATAAGTTATAAGTACAAAAACGGCCATTTTGACCACTAAATGCGTTTGTAGTATATTAGATGAGAATGATCCATCCATTCTGCAATAAAAGCGAACATGAGTTTCTGTAAGAATTTTAAACCATTAACAACCTTCTGCATCCTCCTGTATCAGATAATTCCCGCAAGACCTGCCCTGTTTGTAACTGTGGAAATATTTTCCTGTACAATGATTTTACTGCGAACTGATCAATGTTTGTTAAAATTTCCTTGATATACATAGCTGTTTATATAGTTCTGTCATTAATCCAACAAGAAAAATATCTCGTTATATATATAGAGTTTTGCTGTTGTCAAAACCATATTTAAAACTATAATGTTTTTAAGCTCTGTTGTTTAAAACATGTAGTTAGCTCTACTTAACTTCAGTTCTGTCAATGTCTAAACAAGGCAGCCCAGCCCCAGGGCGATCCCTGGAGGGAGGAATATTGGTGAGACCGATTCCACTCCTCCAAAAAAAAAAAATTAAAAAAAACCAACATTGGAGCAAATTTTTGGATCTGATTTCCTAATTTAGCGGCATTTATGTAAATTGATTTATTAAAGTTCTTATTACTTTTGTTAATAAATAAGTTTTTTTTACTGACTAATCCCCCCACCTAATGTTTTTCGGTGGTTTACTGCTGGAAAGTGTACTGTGGCTAAAATATTGGGATTACTAGTGGGGGGGGGGGGAAGGATCCCGCAAACGTCTTTAATAAAATAACAAAACAATTTATTAGACCGGGGTCACCTGTGGTAATGGTAGCATGGCAACCTACAATACTAAAGGTCGTGGGTTCGCGTGAGCCTAGGATGTTTTAATGGGAGTAAAAAATCCTTGGCTCTGCCGTCCCTCGGATAGGCCGTAAACTGGAGGTCCCGAGCCTGTACGATGTGAGGTACTCGTTAAAGATCTCTATCCTAATTATACCTGGATAGGCAAAATTTAGGACTCCCGCTGTAGCATCGTCCAATTACCCTTAGTAGCATAAAGGGCCGTTAAAAAAACAAGCAATTTATTAGACCGATAAATAATTTTTGTTTGAATATTAGTTAACCTTTTTAAAAAGACTTCGACTGATAAAAATACAAGTCATTGAGCATAATCATTGAAAGTTTCAATGATTGTTCTATTATATGCAAATACTTAGCTAAATTATTTTAACCAAATCGGATGATTAAGCAAAATTAATTATCCTCCAAAACGTGTTATGCATGAAAATTGAAACATTATTAAAGTTCCATTCAATGCAATATTATTCGACATAAATATCATAATTGCTCGATTCAATCCTGAAAGAGGAATGCTTGCTTCCTAAAATATAATGAAGTGAATTGTAAATTATTTTTATTGAGGATTGAATAGATTATAGTGCTAAGCACACACTTCTAAAGTTTCCAATGTCATAGTCCCTAGCTAGATTTAATGATTGATTCTGATTGATGAACAGTCATTGAGGAAAGAGAAATAATGAAAGTTATGTTTTGTTGTGTTTGAGTTGAGGTTTTGAAAGGAGTATTTTATATTGAGGATAGGAGTGCCAACGTCGCCTGTATCATTCCGTAATAGTATGGGATTGACGCCATACCTATTTTTAGAACGGGATAAATAATAACTCAAAATGAGGTTGAAATATTCATTGAAGCACGCATCTTCACCTTTCAATAAATATTTTTGATCCCTCGAAGTGTTAAAATGCACATTAGTTCAAATCACATTACAATTTGTCCCCACTAACAATTAAAATTGTTAAATTAAAATTTTCTCTTATAATTAAATTTTGTGTAAATTGAAATTGTTCTCAGTTAATAACAGATATCATAGCCAAGGTGTTTAATAATTTAGGGATCGCATCATTAAAATCTTTTATTGCAGAATTTAATGAGTGTAAATAATATTGTGTGACCTCTGTAAGGTACTAACTCATGACCAGTTAGGTAAAAGTAATTCCTAGAAGTTATATACATTCCACTTCGCTCTCTGTGTATATACTCGTATAAACCTTTCTTTAGTGTTTGCTAAGTGTAAAATACTTGCAATTAATGATTGTATTCCACTTCGCTCTCTGCTGAAATACTCGTACAAACCTGTATTTGGTGTGTGCTACTTGTTGAATACGTGCTATTAAGTATTGTAATAATAACAGTACATACTTAAAACCAAAAATCTAATTTTTAAGAATTGCATGGAAAAAATTAATGTGAAATAATAATCTAAATCCATTGATATTTTAGGACTTTTTATAAATTATTTCCTAAAAAATATGCAACGCTTAAAAAAAATTAATTAATTTTATTAAGATTTTTCATTCACCCAACCTCTCTACCACTTTGAAGAAAAGTAGAGTCAAATATAGCCTATAAAGATTTTTGCAATTTTCTTTTGTACGTGTTTGATTGATTTATTTTTTAACTCATTTGAAATTGTATTCCAGTGTCCTCCAAAATTTAAGATCAAACGAAAAATGCTAAATAAATAATAAGATGTAATAAATCTAATTGTCTTCACAAACCTTTTGATATCTACTTCATGTATGGTGAAAACAAAAACAACTACTTAATATCTTAAGATTGATCAGATAATCACCAAGAATGTTTTTGAATACGTATTACGTAATTTGAAATTAATTTAAAATTTCAATTTCTATACACTTTAAATCATAATAAATAGGTATGCCTTGAATTATATTAAGTTGTTTTTATAACAATCATATTACTTACCTCTTCAAAAACATCCTTGGTATCTAAAAAATCTTAAGGAATATTCCAGATGGTTTGAGAGAATACGATCAGTTGCGTACCCATTAAAAATGATTTTATTTATATCATATTTTTCATTATTTCACGCTTAACATATTTTAAAAATGTGAACCATGCTCTGGTTTACGATTTCGATCTTGTTAATTAATAATCAGCTGCTAAAGAAAAATTACGAAGTGATTTAAACATTTTTATCGGCTATTTTTTTTCAAGTGGTAGGTAGTAGGGATATACTACTATCGTAAATGTTAACCGCAGCGTAACGTTTAGATCGCAACGTGAAGGCCGATTTCTCGGCTGATAAAAACTCGGATAGTGATAGATAGTGATTCGTATATTCATTTCAGATTTTCCAATTTTTCTGTCCTTGCTTAAATAATATTGTTGATGATGTTGGTTTTTCAATTCTTCCATTTTTTTTTTTTTTTTTTTTTTTTTTTTTTTAGGAAAATAACGTGATTTTTCTTACATTTCCCCTCCTTCTTGAATTGATAAGAATTCCTTCGTAATTTAAATAAGGTCAAATTAATAAAAAAAAAATAAATAAAACCGATAAAATTAATAAATGTGATAAAAGTGATACTATCTTAATCTTAAATGAGTAGTAAAAAAAATATGATTAATTATAATTTTATAATAGCATCTCCGTTACATAATAATTTTATCTACATACTTTAAAGATACCTCTATCATTAATTTTATTACTTATTATTCACATTTATTATACTTTCTACTTGTAGATGTTCATACATCTGTTACTATAGAAATTTCCGAGTTTTTTTTCAGCCTAGAAATCGGCCTTCACGTTGCGATCTAAACGTTACGCTGCGGTTAACATTTACGATAGTAGTATATCCCCCACTACCTACCACTTGAAAAAAAAATAGCCAATAAAAATGTTTAAATCACTTCGTAATTTTTCTTTAGCAGCTGATTATTTATTAACAAGATCGAAATCGTAACCCAGAGCATGGTTCACATTTTTAATATATGTTAAGCGTGAAATAATGAAAAATATGATATAAATAAAATCATTTTTAATGGGTACGCAACTGATCGTATTCTCTCAAGCCCTCTGGTATATTCCTTAAGCAAGGTAGAAAAAAAAAGATTTTTTAGATACCAAGGATGTTTTTGAAGAGGTAAGTAATATGATTGATATAAAAACAACTTAATATAATTCAAGGCATACCTATTTATTATGATTTAAAGTATATAGAAATTGAAATTTTAAATTAATTTCAAATTACGTAATACGTATTTAAAAACATTCTTCGTATTCAAAGGAAAGAGACGTGATTTTTCTTACATTTTCCCTCCTTCTTGAATTGCTCATATCGAACTCTCCAATATTCTCGCAGGGTCATAAATATGTAATCGAATTACTAACAATAGTATGTATTTATATATCTAAGTAATGAACAATTTATTTCGACCTAACTCGTTCTTGGGTCCCTCTCAGCATACTTTGTCATCATAACTTCCTTTATATGTATAAATCAAATTAAAATGTATAAATCATGTTAAAAGAATTTTATTTTTACTTGCGCTATACATATTTCCCACTTGTGTAGAAATGGTCAGCTTTAGTTGGTCGCTGCATTTAAACAACGATTTTGTTGGCATCCAAAAATATTTGACTCATCGCCAGGAATTCGTTCCAATAGGCCCTAAGGGCTGAAAAAAATAAATATGATAGTTAACCCTTAACTACTCACGTCGGGTCATATTGACCCTACCAAGTTTCATTTCATTCTATTTTTCCTTTTTTGCATTGAATGATAAGTAAACTTTGAATTATCCTTTGTTTTGGCTCCAGTTACTTCTTGCCAGTGTCTGGAAAATAAGGGAGGTGTTTATTTTATCTAAATCGATATTTTGACCCGAGGCGAGTAGTTGTGCAAGCCATTGTTTTGTGTTCAATGCAGGGAGGCGGGGAATTGCATTTGTAAAAACCACTCACTTTTATTTGTTCTAACTGCAAAGGTTGTTTATAAAAAAATTTGAATTTTAAATCAAAAGAATTTATGTTAATGATAGTAATGTTAAGGAGTTCCTTTATTTTATTACTTCATTTCAGACCTATAATTCATATTTTAAAACTTTCATTTACTTTATACATAAATAAATGTATATTTTCAAGCCTTCTCCTGTTGTTTAAAATTAATATCTTACACCCTAAGGTTATTTAAATATTTTATTTTGTTCTGGGTAATATTGACCCGAGGTGAGTAGATAAGTAACATTGATTCGGGTGAGTAGTTAAGGGTTAAATGTTTTCTCTGAAAATTCGATTCTTTCAAGTGTTTCTTTTTGACGCAAGATAATTTGAAACAGTTATTTTAGAAGAAAAAAAAATTTACCAAACTTATTTGTAGTTCCTCGGTTCCTATTGACCATTCAAACGAAAGCCGGAATGTGCATCCGAAACCATCGTTTGGTTACGGATTCAATAAGATGTTATTTTTTGTCCCATATTTTTACGGTCCTTAGTGGTTTCGGATAGGAACAAGGATTATTATGCACGTCATAATCTGTCATCCATTTTCAGTGTGAATAGATGGGAATATTGGATGAGTTTAGAGCATTTTTTTTTATTATTTTTTTTTTAAAGATCCGACAAGTGGAAGATCTCCAATTTAATTGGCGCTAGGCAGAGCTTTAACAAGAGAGACCGGAGAGGAGGCAGGTGTAGGCGAGAAAGTGGTCCCCCAAGGTCAGCTCCGTTCAAAGCCCTGCCCCTCGATAGCTCTCCGTTACTGCTCCAGCTTCTTGTCCTCGCCGCTTCTTCTTTGATTCGCCAACCTACTTGTCTTTCGAGATCGCTAATATATATTTTAGCAGGATTTACTCTTTACACCGTGCAACAAAACACAAACAAGATGATTGGAGGAATCGACAACAGATATACGACCAGGGTAATGTGGGATGTCTATATATAGCCTCTTCCGGTACAGGAAAATTGTTTGATGTGAAATTAGCATTATCATTTTTTTTAACAATTAAATAAACAGAGTATAAACTAGTGCTCATATACACTATTTTGAGCCCCTGTGATTTATGAATATAATCAGCGGGATATAAAAAACTAGCTTCATAAACTACCCGGGCACATTTGAGTAAAAGAGTAAACCTCGTTAAATATGAAATAAATATGAGTTAATACGTGATATTTTGTTGCTACTTTTTAAACCTCAGTAATATATTTTGTTTCTCACGTAAATTTGTGGGAAAATGCGATTATTAGTATAAACAAATAGTTATAGTCTTGATTTGATATTTTGTTTTAAGAAAGTTGGCCAGAGAAGTTGGCTGTGTTATATTGATGACGTGGAAATATTCCATAGCTAGTGTGTGTCCGCCGCGGATGTAGGTGGAAGGAGGCGTTGATGTTTTTAGCACCGCTGATAGGAAGGAAGTGGACGAGGCAGGCCAATGCCTGAGGGATGGCGCAATGGCGACCGTCTGATCCGTCTTTGTGTTTGTGTGTGTGTATAATAACCTTATAGTACGGTTGGGGTGGGGAGAGACTTCGCGCCCCCTCTTTATTCTTTCCGTAGCGTTTGTTGTCTTGGTATCAAGGTATGCCTGTTGTTTTGTTTTTTTTTCGTTTAAATTTGATTTTTAAAATCTCATCCTTACGCTTTTCTTCACCGCTTGGGATTTTTGTCGAAATTAATTTTGAATCTTTTTGCATATTAAAATGGATTCTGTTTTGCATATTAAAACTGATTAAAACTTTTCGAAAGAAATTTGTTGCATGATTAGAATAACCCCGGAAACGGAACTACCAATATTGAGGGGAGTAAAGTCCTATTATATGGAAGTGTGTTTTTGCAAGTAGAGCAGGAACCGGTGACGCGTTATCAGGGTCGCAGGGGGGGAGGGGGGCTGATAAGACGGACACGTCTGCGCGGGGATGTGCATAGCCCTGATCGATACGGCACCGACTTCCTCTCCACCGCCACTTGACATCTGTCTTTTATTTTATTTTATTTTGGTCAAAGAAAGAATGTTGTTAAACCTTGGTGTGCAACTTCCCTTCCGTTGTAGGTGGCGCCGGTCTATGTAGGGTCAGAGGAGGCCCCTCGGATAGTTCTTGTTGAGAATAACATCCTTTGCTTATGTTAATTATACATCGGAAGCCGATTAGCCAAAGCTAGTTAAATGTTTGCTTTTTTCTCGACAAGTAAAACAGTTTTTCTAAAATAAAAAAAATTCTGCACCTTAACTTTATTTTAGTGAATGAAGGGTTCCGAAACGTGCTATCGTTGGAAAAGTAGGTGCGGAGCTTGGAACGCAAGCCGCTATGAGCCCGAGATCTCCAACACAGCCAGCGGACAGGTGAGTGAAGCTGATTTTCCCCCGTTGGCGGCGAAGAGACAAGACGGATAATTGCAACAATGGAGGCCGTAGAGTGAGGACAGATAGAAGTGGGGAGTGGAATTCTTGCCCTGTTGCCGGATCTGGTCCGGATCGACCGCTCCTCTCATCACACACACACACACACACTCGCCGCCGGTCACCGATGCTCTTACACTAACTGGATCATTCCTTCTTCCTGTAGTCCGCCAGCAGTGTAGCAATCCGACCTTTATAACAGCTTTTTTCTTTTGCTCTATACTAAGCATTATATCTTAGTCTTCTTGATTTCTTCCTCAGTTCTATTAGATTTATTTTTTGTTGTTTGGTGTTATGCAATGAACTGCATTTAAATCGGTTAATTTTAGAAAATTAAAGGTTTTTTCCTGTTTTTTTTAAAACCGTGGTTTTGCATATTCATAATTTTCTATACTTGGGTTTTAATATCAACTCCTGTGAATAAATTGTCCCTAATTGTATAATATTCACACTAAGCCAGCGACATCTGTTGTCAACAAGGCGACTGTCGCGGTTACAGCGCTTCCTTCGTGTTTTTTACATTCCTCATAATTCATTCTAAATAACAACTTTAATCTAATCAATATATAATAAATAAATTCAATCAAATATAATGCTGACTCTCGGCAGCTGTAGAACATGTATTTTACCTATCATTCTAATTATAGTCAGTTTGACCCAGTAACGAAGTGTTTTCAAATTTAGTCCGAATCGAATAAAAAGTAAAGAAGTGTGTAATCCTCCCGATCTACCATTGATAACATTTATAAGCAATTTGCATATTTTTACTATTACCTGACCTATGAATAACCAATGATCTAACTTTATTCCATTACCGATAAGAAGGTAAAAGATGATGTTTAACCCCCCCCCCAATAAATATTCTAATTAAATGTAGGGATAATTAACCTTTTCTCACAATCATTTGACCTTCAAACGACATGTATTTCAAATTTAGTTACAATTTTAAAAACTAGTAAAAAGTAAGTTGTTAACCCCCTTCCTATTACATATTCGTAAATTATTTATGAGGAATTAACATACTTCTATTTGACCTATAAATGAAAAAAAGTTCTAATTCGTTGCATCTGTTAAACACTTATATTTACGCCTCCCTAAGATTAATTAATCTTATACTCATATATTACCTATCTATAATAAGAATTAAGAGGAGTGAACATTATTCTACTGTTACTTGCGAACGATTTTTTTTTTTTTTTTTTTAAGTCGTTAAAAACGGATAAACTGGTAAAAAGTTAAAATTAATACTAATTCATTTCCAACAATCATATTTCAATCAAGATGGAGGCAGAAAAGACTAAGAAAATATGAGAACACTCGCTCAGGGTTTTAAATTGAAAAATTGCATTAAACGTTTCTTTGAGACGCGCCTATGTGTGGTTTTACATCATATAATACTTGAGTTGAATTAGGAGGAAACAGTCTTGGGCCTACGCTAACAAGCAAGGTTCAAGTTTTTCTCAAAAATTTTCATTATATTTGAGTAATTCATTATATAATCATGATGATTCTACCGACTTCTAGAAAGAATGAGAGGTGTAGTTTTCACCAAAGATAGTGTTGTTTGTGTTCGGTGGTTGAAAGAAGGGCATATATAATTTTCAAGGCTATTCTGACCAGTCAATGAGATACCTTTCGTTTTTTACTTTTACTGCAATCTTTTGAAAGTTTAAATTATATCCTTCTTCTTGGCACCTATTCAATTGTTGATTCATCGACACTTCATAATAAAAAACATTTTTAAGATGATGTGGATTTGATGCTACAATGAAGTAAAGCGCGTGACGCATTCATTGCGTCATCGGTATGATTCAGGCATAGACTAGATGGGTTATCTGTCTAATTGTTTTGAAGCTGAAAACAGCTTATTGCATTCTAGTATACAGAGCTAAATTATTTTAGCATTTGTGATGATACGCAGATGAAAGGAAGAATTTTACCTTCTATTAGTTTAGATAGCTTTATCCTTGAAGTAAAATATTATGTTTAAGTGTGGTATTAATATGTTTAATTCTGATTTAATCCTTGAACGGAATATAACAATAAAGAACTTAAGTTTAGAAATGGTTACTTTTACGGTCAGTTGCATGTATTATATATTTGAAACAGAACGAATTGAGCTGTTAGTAACAGCTGTTGAGTTGGATATTTGATCGTGGATGACGTTGGTCGGTGGCTTTGAGATAAGGGAGAGGACCGACCGCCATATTGTCGTAGAGCACACTCTAACGGTGAACGCTTACAAATGTAATAATATGGCTGCTACTCATTATACCAATCACACTTATTTGCGTTTATTTTTACCGCTTTGAAATGACAGCTTAGCATAGTTCATGTTTCTACTTGAGTGCAATATTTTACATTTATCTCACTTTCTTTACCTAAGTGTGTGGGAAAGCCATTATACTGAAGAATGTATATATTGCAGTTCCGAAATATTTATTAAATAAACAAAAGATTTTTTTCTTGAAATCCTTTATCTGGTTTCTTTTAATTAATTTTCCATTTTAAAGTTAGAGAACAAGAAAAACATTGAATCATAAAAATATCTGTTTTCAATAATTTAGAGAATTGTCCTTGCTATTTAAATCTATTTCTATGCTAATTCCTGGCTCTCCTCTGAAATAAAATCTTGTCACTAATTGGCATTTCCGGGTCGGCCGTTGCCTTAATATATGGTATTTCTATATGTACATACATCATGAGTCGCTAATTTTCGGTTTGCTTGGTTAGGATTTTATTTTTGTTTCTATCCGTGATATTATTTCGTTTTTTTAAATTATTAAATTTGTTTCATTATTGCATAACTGAGGAAATGAAATAGAACTTAGTAATTCATTGATCTGTTAATTTAAATATGGTTTTTCCTTACCTGTAGATGAAATGGAAAGTACTGCTAACTTGAAAAATTTCGACTTCCGTTTTTCAGCAGAACTACAAGTTTTCTGGTTCACTGAGTTGCAATAACCAAGCCCCGCAAAATGGCTGTGTGTATGTGTGTATGAAAAGACTTGCACGAAAACTCTAAGCCGTACGGTACCATGAGATAGGTAAATACCCGTGGTGCGACTACTGAGATTACATCAAAATAAATATATCTGAAGGAGCTCTTAAATAGGAGCATTAACAGGCCTTCACTATTTTATCAAAACAATCTTTTCCGATTTTGATTAATAAAAGTGAAATTTAAGTGGTCCGTTCTTCTTATTTATAAAATTTGTTTGGGGCAATAATATAAAATGTAAGGCTCAATTGAAAAAAAAAAATATCAGAGAGGTGAGTATAGATTTTGCTCAAAATAAATTTAATTTATTTCCTATTGAGTTTTACTTTTTATATTAATGCACCTAACATATTTTATAAATAAGAAGAATGGCTGTAAAACTATTGGATAAAAATGCGTTTTAATTTTATCCACGTTAACTATGTAATTTATGAAAAGAAAGTATCTAAATTGATATAACTTCTATTATTGGCAATAGTTATGATTTTTTCCATGCTGGTAGAGGGTGAAGGGTGCTAAAATACCATAATAGAATTCGATCGATCGGCGATATATCGATTTTAAGATTTAAACCTCTATATTTGAACTTTTAATATATTTTCGGCCTCGAATTAGACTAAATCATAAAACATACTTATCGTTGAATTATAGGGCAATATTTTTTTAGTTAAGATTCCTAAAAATAGGATATTTGTAATTTTATTTTTTTTATTTTTTTCTTTATCAGACAATAATTATTTAAACTCCTTTCAAATGGAGCAAGTGCCTGAAAAAGATATGTATATGAGCAGAAAGATCAATAGATAATAATCCTGACTCATTTCATTCTCTATGTATAACCTTGTACGTTATAAACTGTTTTATTTAAATTTAAGTGAAGAAAGGATTCATTTAAAAATTAACTTGAAATACTTTGAGCAATGGTATTTCAATTTCTGTTATTCTTCCTGATAATGGGAATCCCCTACTCTTTAATGAAAAAAGAATTATTCGATTATCGTCATATAATCAGGAGTTATAGATTTTTGCCGCTAAATAACAAAATGTTCCCACTGTACGTCGTTTTTTGGAAGATACTCAGGTGCCAAAACATGGAAAATTAAGTTTCCATACATTATCGGCCTTTGTTATGATCCCGTTCTATCGAATCCTGTTTATGATTTATCTCTGAAAATCGGTCTAAAAGCTCTACTAAGGAGATTATTATGGTCTGGGCCGGATTCATTTCAAACAAAAAAAAAATTGTAAAAATCCATACGTATCTCTGTGTATGACAGTACTTTCTAATAGAATAAATCTTGAAAAATTGTCATTGTGAAAAACAAGTTTTATGTGTTCCTTTTTCGATGGTACTTTCGCCATTTTCAGCAAATATTGTCTACTTTTAGTCTAGGAGGATGGTAAGTGAAAGTTGCGTACTGCTCGCACCGCAGTTGTGATTACAAATTGTTGAATTGCTCGTGCAACCTGGTTTTGTGCCTATAAATAAATACGCTATCGTCTCAAAAAATAAATTTAGGTGAGCTTTGATAAGAAGTTCCGCTACTGCGGGAGCGATCACAGCTCGGCCAAGTGGTTCCTATTCACACTAACTCTCCTTGTCAGGGTCGCCAACCCAAGTCACCTTGCTATTCGTCTCTTTTAGTTGTTTTTTAAATATTTTTATAAATTGAAAATATATGTTTTGTTCACCCTGACTCACTTTGGAGTATTTAGGAAGAAAGATTTCGTTTTAAATTATGTATTAAAAGAAAGTAGGTCATACAAGTTGTTTATTTACTTGAATGTGGAAAATAATTATAGGTGTAGAAAGAATTAAAAAGAGCTTTTATTTAATGAATAAAGTTAATGAAGATGCGTGAGATGAAATAACAATGACAACATAATTCGAATAAATTATACGTGCATTGTGAAACGAACTTTTCTCTTTTTGCTTTTCTGGTCGTTTATATGAATTAATTTGCATATGAATGAAATTATATAAAATACATGATTAAGATAAATCATTATTATTTTGTTTAAAACTATCCGTTTATTTCTGTATAAGAAAAGAAATGTTTATAAACAAAATATCTAAAGATGAGTTGGGCTGGAACGGAAGATGGACGGCGCTGAATGCTACAGTCCCGCATCGCAGCGGTGCCCGCCGCCTTACATAACACCCTTCACGTCACCTCACTATTAATATATCCTTCCTTACTCTTCTTGGAAGCTTTATTTCTTTCTAATTACAAATCAGAACGTGTTTTATATTTTTTTACATAATTATATGTTTCCTACTTTTAGTTTGACCTATATCTGGTTCTGATTAGCTGATCTGTTTTGACTGATATGAGAGAATAATTCACGGCTTTACTCATGAACGTCCGAATTTTAGTCCTTCTTAAAATCTCCTTTTTTTATTGAAAAATAATTTTCACATATATTTGTGAAATCTGGGATAATGCCGTTGAAAAAATAAATGTATAATTTTTTTTGTATTCATAAAGGTGCTTTTACATTCTAGGAACTTTACCTTCGAACACCACCCTCGAACAATCTTCCAAGGTTAAGTTCACGTTGACTGTTCGGGTGTTCTAGGTACTTCATATGTTCGCCTGGGTTCGGGGGTAGCGCTAGTGTCACTTTTGATTTGGGTTTTTCCCTAAGTGACAGGAGTTGTTTGTGATAGTAGTGTAATTTGTGGTGCATTTTAATTCGTCTCCTATTTTTTTTATTTTTCAGATAATATGAAATATATTTAATATTAATTTAACCATTATTGTGGGTAACCACCACAATAAATTCAAAAATAATAGGTGGTTATAATAATTAAAATAGGTGGTTAAAATTAAAAAATAGATGGTTTAAAATAATTTAAAAATTGACGAACGTCAAGAGATGCCCAAAATTGGACAAAAATTGTCCATCTCCCGTAAATACTCGCAAAACTTGCGAGATCCTGGGAGAGATGTCAGTGAAGAGGAAGGATGGAAGGATTTGGCACCGTTTGGAAGCGACTCCGTGGTGCAATGGTTAGCATACCGCGCAAGTCACGCGGAACACCCGGGTTCGATCCCCGGCAGGGCCAAGTCTTTTCTCTTCAAAAATAAATTATTTAAAATAAAATATATTGATAATGGAGCTTTTTTCTTTATCATAAGGTAGCGTTGAGTGCGTCAGCCATATTGGTTCGCTTAACGTCACGTGAAGTATAAATGGCTGTTCGCTTCACGTTAGTACGGCTAGGTTCTAAAGGAGAACTTGTTCGAAGGTGAGGTTCGTAAGGTGTAAAGGCACCTTAAGTCGGCTTCATGATCATAATCAATTTATTTCATCATATTAATTTATGAATGAGTACCAAGTGGGTTCAGATTTACCTTAAGTTTATTAAAAATATCAATAAAAAGCAAAAAAGCAAAGCAAAAAGCAAGGAAAATTATTTCTTGCTTTAGCGAATGAAGAAAATATTTTAAGCTTAGGGTGTTAGAATTCTGGGAGATTTTTAATTTTATTTAATGAATGAACTTTCGATCTGTAACAATTATTTACAAAAATATACTGCATTATTTATGAAATAATATTCATTTTATTTTTTAAAATGTATTCAACTGAAATGTAAACACTAATCTTGTTGAAAGTTTATCAGAATTAAACGATTAAATTTAAAACTATAAATGTTATAATCCCATATAATTAATTTAATAAAAATTAAATGAATAAATGAAACTTATAATACCATTGATCTTGTACTGTGAGATATTTATTCACACAATAAAGTAAGGATACAATGTTAGAAGTTTTTATTTCGTGCCATTGGTTTTAAAACCTTCTTGCTAACAATTGATTTAAATAAATACAAATAAGGGATTGGTTTGGATGGGTGTGTTGGATGTCGACGTGTTGAAGAGAGAGAGAGAGAGAGAGTGAGAGAGAGAGAGATGGTAGATCCGAAGTTATTGATCCCCCCTCCAGCGGTACACACTAAACAGCCGGAATAAGGCAGCTTCTATCCAACTCCTTTACGAGTATATATCCAGTTTCTGCCTCTTAGAAATCAAATACGCGGCACTCGTAATGGCTTTTCATTTCATCCAATAAGGATGTGTGAAGTCTTAAGAGATCGAGATCATTTAGACCTGACCTGCATACAAATGTTTATTTTTTTATTTTTTTTTTTTTGATCCCATAAACGGACCGATATGTTTATCAGCGATAGTTACACTTCAATACTATATAATTTTTCATTCAATTTAACCCATTCCGTTTCAGGGAAACGCTTAAGCATCATTAATTTACATATTTTTTTTTTTGTGCGTCAATATGAGATTTTTTTTTTCATTTCAGGTTTCAAATATATTAATATTTTATTTACTAATTTAGAACCTTACACAGTAATTAAAACAAGACATCAAAACTATAATCTCATGTTATTAGTGGAAATTATTTCGGTTTAAATTTAAGCTAAATAAAAACATGAAGTTAAATTTTTATATATAAAAGAAATTAAGGGGTACATGAAGATACTTTTTAGAGAGAGAAGTTAACTTTTTAAACAATATAAAAATATCGTTGAAAATCTAATATTTAATTTACGGTAATTCGATTCATTTAGTACTAAACTGTACGAAAAGAAGCGAGGTTTTGGTGACCTCTTTGGATAATCGATTGTTAGCTTTGTTACCTCCAGTTATTACAGAATAAACGTATGTTGTTTTATTTAAAGATCCTTAGATATCCGTTCTTGTATGTATAACAGTTTCGTATGAAGGTTTAAATTTAAGCTATTTTAAGCTAGTGTTATATTCATTTCCTGTATCACTTCGTATTACATTCAGGCTTATTGGATTGTTTTGCTTGTTAAGATACTCAGCGTGAATGAGAATTTTAAGTATGGATTTCCTGATTGGAGCAATCATAATTAAGTCATAGCTGTCTCGTGTTCTTATTAATTTCTATACAGATGTGTTGATTTATTTATCATAACGCCGAAGATATTTTGATACTTCAACCTCTGATGCAACGCCGTTTCTGAGTCCTTTACGGGTTAAAATAAGGTAGAGGGCTATGTACCCATAATCAATATTTTTGTTAAGCTATAAAAATATTTGCTTTTATTCCCTTTCAATGCTTGAAGTTGCGAGGATAATTTTTTGTTGCGCTGAGGCATGGAATATGTGGTTTACGCCTAGCGCGGTAGGAACACCACAGGTAGGTCAAAGGTGTGTGTAAGGCGCCATTCTCTACCTAGACAGATGGGCTTGAGCCGTATCGACCGAAAGGGGAAATGGGATTTTTCCCCGGTCACTGGTGGAAGGAGGGAATTTATACTGTTGGCCGTGGCAACGCTGCATAGCCGCACGAGTGGGGGCTCTCTTCGGTTTCCTTTCATCACCCTTTCTTCTTCTACTCTTTAGCCGCATTAAATAAAATCAACGCTTTTTATAAATTCCACCAAAGTAGAGATCATTAGTAAGATTATTTCGCTAGGTCAATTTAATAATGATGATTAGTAGATAATGATACGTGCTATTGTTGATCGATCCTCGTTATGTTAAAGGTGCCTTTACACCTTACGAACTTTACCTTCGAACACCCTTCGTGAAGCCTTGACGTTCACAGCGTCACGTCGACTGTTCGGGTGTTCCAGGTACTTCATCTGTTCGCCTGGGTTCGGGGGTAGCGCTAGTGTCACTTTTGATTTGGGTCTTTCCAAAGTGACAGGAGTTGTTTGTGTAAAGCACCTTAAATCGGCTTTATGGTCATATTCAATTTATTTCATTCCATTAAGCAAATAATATATATTAAGCATTATTCTCAGGCATCTATATATATCAGGTATTATTCAATAAGAAAGTAATTCAGTTATTCCTGATTGCCGTTATTAATTTTGATCGTGAACATAATGTTGGTTGGGACGTTGGTTTCGGTTAGGGCGATGTTTAAAGCCCCCAGGTACATACACTACACCTTAACCACCCCCGAGGTGACAACAATAGCAGGGCCGGATGCAGCTGCTATGGGAAGGACGTCAGCAACAGTTGAGTGCGTCGGGGGCTAGCTCATCATTGAGTAGCAACATCAAAATACTTGCCAAACTATTCAGAGCGTAATATTGCGTAATATCATAGTTGTCTTGTGAATAGTGAACCTGTATAATTCCTGTATATATTGATTCAATGATAGCTATTGGGTATAATTGTCAGTGTAGGTCATCAACTCATGAGGCGTTAATTGTTATTGCAAATAGATTGTTTACTAGTTTTATATCATGACATTTCTAATTTTACAGAAAAATAAAATTATTAATATATTGCATAATATCATTGATTTTATTGATTCTCCCTTCGCTTTATAATCTGTGTGTTTTCATTTCTGTCTTTTGCAGGTAAGTCTCTACTGATTGTGTTTAGGAGGTGTAAGTAAGCCAGCAATGCGTTGTTAGGTCCCTAGCAGAAGTAGTGATATAGTTGGTACAGTACTTACTCTACTGTGCTGTAGTACTTGGTCTCCTCTACTGCACGATAAAGTATGATTAGCCTATCATAGCTTTTGCCACCCTTTGCCTGCTATATCTCTTTGTTGATTAACCAGGGCTAAATAGATCAGTATTGGTAAGTAGTTGATCAGATAAATTAGTTATATACCTCACTGTATATCTTAAATTGATTATATCCTTAAGTAGTATCTATGAGATCCCATGTCTTCTATTTATACATATATTAGTATTTATTTAGGAAAATTATAAAGACCGAGTGAACAGGAGAAAATAGATTATTTTTGATGGGGGAGCGACACTAGTGCAATATTCTTTTTTTTTTTTGTGTGTGTGTTTTATAATTATTTTCTTTTAGGTGGTTTATTGTTGTTTTTCTTTTCGTTTTATTGTATATTAACTAATTTCCCTACTAAATTTTAATTATTTTCGCATAGGTTTTATTTATCTTTCACCAATGCCTAATTATTTTATCCAATATTTTTACCGATAGGTGCATTATTAAATCCGTCATAATCCTCTAGTTCATTCAGTTTTAAAGGCCTATTTATTTTATATATTTTGTGTTTAATGTTAAGCTATATTACAATGCATGCTTGGCTGCAAGTAGATTGGAACTATACATGGACGTCACCGCCGGGGGGGGGGGGGGGCAGGGGAGGGACGCGTCCCCTCCAATATTTTGGAAGGGGGCAACTACACTCCAAATGTGACATAAATTGGCAACTTGTATAAATATCTTTAAAATACATTGTTGGAGGAGAAATTAAATGTTCCAACAGTCGTTTTTAGGCATTGTTATTTCAATTTTTAGCCTCTCTAATTTTTACCTATCTACGAAAATATTGATTCGCCCCCCTCAATAATTTGGTGCTGGTTACGCCCATGGAACTATAAAGCATAGAACAATCAGAATCATGAACATCTCAGTTTATTCTTTCCTTATTGTAGAGGAGTCCCTTGGTTAAACTTGATCACTGGCCAAACACGTTTTCTAATATTTCGCAGGAATGGTGAGAGTGAGAGAGGGGGGAGAAGATAAGGAAGGCAAAATTTTTCGCGACGGGTGTAATAATGAGCTGCTCGAATACTACCCGAAGCGAAAACATGACCGACTCAAAAAATCTATTATATAGCGAGGTGCGGCGTTGCCGGATCCAGCTAACGGTCGACGTCTTCCTATTTATACCGGAGTGCAGCGGTGGGTTCGATAGTTGGCGATATCTGCCGGCCACTGTTGCCTATATATAGCAGCTCCCTCGGCTCCATACCTTTCTATTCGGCCACGCCCTTGTCAGTGTAGTCCAACAGGGGCTATACATCATCTCATTCCGAACAGTTAACTATATAATTGTGATTATATTAAAGCTACTAAAAAGCTTTACCGAAACCACTACTATATTTACATGAGTTGTGTTTCCATTTTTAAACACAGTCAGAACGCAGAACCTTATATTTTTTTCTGACCTTCAGACTTAGCAATGTGCATTAGATCTTGTTTTTGTTGACAATGAAGCCACAAAACTAGGCTTCTGTTTCTTTCTTTTTTTAATTCATGTAATAGTATCATGCTCAGGTTTAAAAATCAAATATTTTCATTGAATAAGCGTAATATGGTTCTGTGATTGTTGCTTTTAATCCAACGTTTAAAAAACATATTAATGTATGCCGGTGTGGAATTTACAGCATTGTAAGATAACTCGTGAGAACAATAAAAATACTCATGAGCGAGAGTGAAAATATGGCTTATAAAAAAGTTATGAGAGATAGAGGTATATAGAATTAGCGGTAAGAGGGAAGGAGAAGAGGGGAGAAATAATTAACAGAGTGGAAGGGTGGGGGGAGGTGAGAGGGCGCCGTACACTACACACCATTCATAACGGGGCCCGGTGGAGGGGTGGGGGAACCGGGCGGTGGTGGGGGAAGTCTGGCAGTCAGCTGGTAGCCAGTCTGCTTTCGGCGGTCCTCGGGTAGTGGTCTCGTATTCTGTGTCCAATCAAAGTAGCAGCTTACATGTTCGTGACAAGTGTGTGTTTGTGGATGTCCGCTAAGGATATCAGGGATGCTGCTAGCTGAAGGGGGCCGCTATGGACGGCATGCTCAGGACCCTCCTATTTTCCTATTGGCAGATACAATCGGTACGTAAGATTCGCTCAATGTCACTAGGTCAAATGGAATGATTGCTTCCCATTGACCCTATCTCGTCATCTTCATAATTGGTTTTAAAAAAAGTCTAAAAGAAGCAGAATGCACTGCCTTGATAAGGCATATATGGTTCTTGATCTTATTAAATTTTTCGTTATCGTTGATCATAGAAGGACACTCAAATGTGCCGGTTCCTTTTGTTGTGAGTTGGATCAATCCATGGATTACTTGTAACTGACGCTGAGTAGCAGCAGTATGCATAAAGGCATTTCCTTGGAGACGATAACGTATATCGACTTGTGTCATTGTGCTCATAATTGGTCATGTTTGTTGATGTTGAATCATCTTTATATCTAGCTGTCTTGTATAACCTTCTCTGATATAAACTTCTCAGATAGATGATGGTTTGCAATTTCCCTGGGACCGCTCCAATATTTAGACTAATTATTAAATAAAGCAATTATTTAAAATTTAGTAGATATGGTTTTTTTTTTTCCTTATTTTATATATACCCGATTTTCTGGTTCCATGGTGATTCCAGCTTCACTGAATCAAATATGACTTGTATATTACGTATATGAATAAAAAATGTTAGAGCCTAGAATTGTAAACCTCTTTTCTTCATGGCTATTATTGATGGTAGAGATTTCACTATAAAGTGGGCTGTGTTAGTTAGTTTGGAACGTCATTTGTTCTAACCTAGTTCTGCATTGGCTGCTACGGGCGTAGGGTTAATAACCCCTTGTGGTGACCTCCCTACTGCTAGCTGCGGATCCCAGCGTTTTCATTTCTCTATTTCATTACCAAAGGAAAGAAAGGAACTCAGGTTATTTATCTGCGAGTTATCTGTCATTCAAATAATGTTGAATATATAATAACAGAATGTTGTGACAAAATATACTTGTTTGGTGAAAAGTTTATCTTTTTTGACATAGTTGTCGTAGTTAGGAATTTAAATGTCTCATTGCTGCCTAAATCTGCCGTTAGAGAGCTCTCATGCTTATGATACCTTATCAAACATTGGTTTTGGGTTATTTTTACCTTCTTTTTTTTTCTCTCGTTTGCTTATTTTAAGTGGGATAATAGATTTTATTAAGCTTTGGTGTTTCAAAGTAGAGTGCATGGTTCAAAATTTTTGTTGTGTCGCTATGTTGAGATTACGTAGTTAGTATTGTTAAAATATACGGTATGTTTACCTTCAGTATGTAAGCATGAATATAATTTTTTTTTTATTGGAAATAAGTAATATGTATATATTTTCTACTTGTTTACATTTTCATTTTTTGATTACTCCTTAGTTTTTAATTCATAGGATATAAAAAATCATGACAAAAGCTGAAAGTTCAACTGTTCATATCGACTGTAATGATAATTTTCATAAATTTGTTGTCATATGCATGTAGAATCTATAGTTTATGTATTTCAATACCCTCGTTATGGATTCTTATCAACTGAAAATTTGAACTGTTTAATTGAAGGGCTCTAAATTAGATACTTTTCTATTGTTCTTGATCTTCATTAAGTTTGAACTTAAAAAAGACTTCAATTAAAAGCAGAACTCGTTATTAATTTAATTTAATTGAATTAAATGACAAAAATCGTTGGTAATTGACCCTTCTATTTTGATAGTATCAATTTAAATAATTTGGTGTAGAATACTTTTACATTTTAGAATGACATTTTTAGATTTTGTTTTCTTTCTGATAAAAGTCAGTATTGACATTGTTACTATTAAAGGTTTGGAGGGGGGGGGGGGTATTGAATATTTTTCAGTGGCTAAGGTAAAATTCAATCACGTCTACACAATGAAAATTCTGTGGCGATAGTAATTGCCGGGATATCAGTAATGCTCATTTTACACATAAACCTATTAACGTGGTTTGAGTTTTTAAAATGGTGGATTCATAACAGATGATGTCATAGTTCTCTAAACAAAGACAGGTCATTTATTAAAGAAGCAAACAAAGCATTCAGTTAATTAATTTCGTTTACTAATTTAATGTAAACTAAATTAATGAAATAAATAATGTTTTATTTGTTTATTGCTGTAAATAAGTATATTTATTTGTTTAATTTATGTGAACAATTAATAAATAACTACTCCTTCAAAATTCTATAATGTATTTTACAATTTTACATCCCAACTCACTTTCTCCAAATTAAAAATTGCATTAAATCAAAAAGTTAAAGCCTCTACCCCCTAAAGAAAAACAAATATAAATGCTTCTAAGACAGAGAGAGAGAGTGAGAGAATTATATCAATATTTCCTGAAAATTGAATTGCATAATTAAATGTTTCGTAGTATAAATTTAAAATTTAAAAACAATGGTAATACTAATATATAACGAAACTATTTTTTCTTATCTGCACTATCATTATCACGAATGATAAGGTTCGGCAGTTCTTTGGCCGGTGGCTCCCTATGTAGCAGTTTGCGTGACAATAACTGTCACGATATTACTAAGCTATCTAATGTCATATTATAATGTTGAATCGAATGTGGTTGCGATTGTCATAATGACTACAATAATTATAATTTGAAAGAAAAATATTAAATGCCCTTAAAAGTTACATTGCTCTTACATTTATTTGATTATGCATAACACTTTTACAGGTCTAATCCAATCAAGATAGTTTTTAAGCCCCTTAAGTATGCATTGATAATGAATGTTGTTATAAATATTGAGAGAATTTCGATTGGGCCTGAAATCATATTTGTCCTGTAACACATTTTTATGGATTAAAATAACATTTAATAGTGGGAGAAATTAGAAGGGAGAGAATAGGAAAAGAATGTGGCCCAAGATATGGAGAGGGTAGTTGGTAACACCTGCCCTCGCAGCAGCAGTCACTAGCGCTATTATTATCCTCGGTTATTTTCGGATTCGGATCTTGTTAGTAGATACTCTCTTAATAGTGTGGGTCTAGTCTCTTATATACCTTACTGAAGGGAGGAAATTTGTCTATTTATCAATATTAATAAAAATTTATGCCGCAGATGAGTAATTTTTACAAAGCACGACCAGTAGCATTAGGTATTTTATGAATAATCTCTCCCCTGCTAAAAAAAAAATAAAAAAAAAAAAAAAAAAAAAAAAAAAATTGTATGATGATTTTAGTAAGTGTTAATCGAGATTATTTGGGATTGCTGGAAGAGGGTGGGAGTTAAGGTTCTGGTGGATTCCTAGATTCCGTGTATCAAAAACAGCCATTTTAAGTAGTCATGATGAGTAAATATTTGTTCGTTGATAACAAATAGAAAGTGGCCTTCTATTCTTTCTTTTCCCCTTGCATATGGCTCCTCCTGAAGGTTTTCTTTACAATGGCAAGATGGAGAGCAGATAGAGGGATCGAGGTGTACGCTGCGGCGGCGGTGCTGTTGCTAAGAGGAGAGAGAGAGATAAGGAGGAGAAGGTAGATCCGGCAACAGCGGTCGGTTTGCGTCTATTTAACTCTCCGGTCGACATGTCCAATATGGCCGACCCGGGTCACCGGCACACCCTCTGCTCTTCTGGTCTCTAATCGTATCGCATCCCTCGTCCTCACAAGCTTTTGTCTTCTGGAACAAGAAAGGGGGATTCGAAAAGGAAAACGGTGTGTGGTGTAGGTTGAATGAACTTTTTCCTCGTTGGTTGCAAATAGTAGAGATTCGTGTGCAAAACCTCAGTCCATCAGATAAACGGGGGGGGGGGGGGGCATCAGCTCTGAGAAGCAGCCAATTTACACGCCAGTGTTTTTTTTTTTAGTTTGAGTATGATATCGAACCGATCGGGAAAAAATATAAAGTTGATCAGATGTATGAAGTGTTCAGAGATCGATTTACTTTATTTTACATAAATAAAAGGAATATTCGCTGAAATCTGAAATTCGGCGCCTCAATGTTAAGCTTAATAAAATATTATCATTCAATTATTATCTCTTGTTTGTTTGTTTGTTTTAACGTCACTTTATGCCACTAAGGCTAATCGGACGATGCGACAGTGGGAGTCCTAAATTTTGTGTATCCAGGTATAATTAGGATAGGGATCTTTAACGAGTACCTGACATCGTACAGGCTCGGGACCTCCATTTTACGTCCTATCCGATGGGCGGCATAGAGAAGGAGTTTTTACTCTCATTAAAAAACCCTAGGGCCACCTCGGGACGCGAACCCGCGACCTTTGGTATAGTAGGTTTCTATGCTAACCACTACACCACAGGTGACCCCTAATTATTATTTCTTGAAAAAAACCTAGGTAATGAAATCTATTCTCATCATTTATTATTTATGAAGCTAAGCTTTACAATCTTAGTACAATATATTTACAATAAATCTACCTTATTACTAACAGGGGCAGTCTTCATCCTGTGGTATATTAAATTAAAATCTCGAGTTTACCGATAATTATCCTATTTTGAAATTATAATTTCAAAGGAGGTGGATACATTTATTTAGTTTTGCTTCTCAAGTAAAAATGAAAAATTCATAAGTACACGATTTTATATGTTTCAATGTATTTAACATGAAAATAGTCTGTAGTAATAACCAAATGTACATTTGTAATGAACCAAATGTAATAATAAAATAAAAATTCTGTCCCATATTTATCCTGAGGTGAGTAATAGCGCTGTTATTTTCTTGCGTTATATCTCATGAAAGTTTCAAATGAATTAATCTCTCCCCTTTCCATGCCTTTATCACTGACAAACGTATTGCTATTGCCTATCCTTACGTTACGAATTTAAAGTTATTTTAATCCCTCTTGGGAATGCATGCATGTTTAATGAGCTGAGTGAGGATATTATTGAGATGAGAAAATATTTAACCGACTGTTGGTTTATCTTATTATCATGACAAAGTAAAGTACTGACGTAGACCGTCCTTCCAAATCAACTATCGTCAGTACCTGCTCCTCACCCTTTTAATATATTTATTGATATTGTTTATTATGTTTACTTAACTAAGAAATTTATTTTAAAAAGTATGTTATCCTTCTGCTTATAAGACATATAAACGATGTTTATTATCCATCTTTTGGTTCTCTGTATTTATAGATAAATACAAATGTGTGTTATGCTCAACTATTTTCTCTAAGATAGGATGATTGAAAATCCTGATAACAATCGTCCTATTTTAGATAAATAAGTTATTGCCACACACAAAAAAATATATATTGTATTATTGGTTTCGGACTTGTTAACTTTCTTTTTCCAAATTTGGTAACCCTCTTAACCCTCAAAAACGACCGGCCTCGAACACTCAAAATTCGTAACATAACATTCACAGTAGGCTCATCTTGCTCCTAAACGTGTTTTATGTTGCATCTTTTTTTTTTTTAATATTACAAATTCTTATTGACCCTCGTCATGGTTGTCCCTTGAGTGCGCTGTCGCTCTTAAAATAAAGTTTTTGGCGTAACTTCTCCGTTATACTCTTAATGTATTTCGAATGTTTTCACAGAGCCATCTTGATGCTAAATATCGTTCTAGTAAAATTGGTGGGGTGGCCATGTTTTGGGGTATTAAGGTCGGTATCGGTTCCCTTCTCGCAATAAATCAGCGGATTGTAAAGGCTGGCTCAAGGGCCAGGTGACGTTTTTGTTGTTTGGTTTTTTTTTTTTTTTTGTCTTGTCAGTTGCTTTCTTTGCCTGCCCTGGAAGTTTGCTCCTGGAGGGGGGCGGTGTTGCCGCGTCTCCCCTCGGACTTGTAGATATGACACTCTCCCATCCTCTCTGTCTTCATTATCTCAACCCACCTTGTTCGATTCGTTTCCACTCAGCATCTTCCTTCACTGCCTCTTCGATTTTGAGGACAAAATTACTTCACGAGTTACTACTATCTATACGCGATGGTTACAATCGAGTAAATTTGCATATTTAGATAGAGCTCATTAAAAAAAATATATAAAAAAAGTACCCTTCAAAAAAAGATTTTTTTTTCTTCGTTTTATGGGTTATTTATGAATAGTCACAAATAATTTATAAATAGCCACTAAGACGTCAATTATATTTAAATGCTTGATTTTTACTGGGTCGCATGATGTATTGGTGTTCACATTTATAATTACAGTGTTAATCAAAAGCCACTGGGTCATGCTTACATCAACATCTCATATGCACTATTTCAGCAATATCTCATATTGCTGGCTTAATGGCGTTTGATGAGCTGATTTGATGTAATCAGTCAATAAGATGTCAAATTAAATGATTTGTGTTTGTTGTGCCTTTTAGGAGAGCATTAGCATTTTCCATATGCAATATGGAAATTCAGTTTAGTGGCTCTGAATCGAGTTAGAGGTTTTGAATGCTAATTTATTGAATATTTTGTTAATACTTCTGATTGTTAACATAACTAAATCGTATTAAAATTTACGAGAATATTGTTACTGAAACAAATTGGGACAGGATATTGTAGTATAGAAGCAGCTGTGTAGCAGATGGAATGCGGTTGACTGACACATTCGGCCTTGGCTCCATGATGGGGTCCCAATTAAATCCTTTATTATTCACTTACATCTTCTACCTTCAGTCATTACTCTTGTCTGTCTCTTCGTTTACACTATCATGTTATCGTGCATGTTCGTAAATGTACGTACATATATATGTGTGAATTACCTTGCCACGGGGATGGGAAATTTAGAATTGTTAACTACAAAAATAAGGCTCTGGTTCTTTGAAAATCAATTTATAGGATGACGTGTCTAGTAATGTAACTTTCGCTTTGGTAAAAGGTCCCAGTTGTTTGCCTGTTTGAATATTTAAAATTATGGAAGACTTGTACATGTTAAATAATTATACACCTCCTTTATATTATTTTCATTAAAGTCGGCGTCACATAGTGCATTTAAACATATTTAAAATGTAAATTTGTCATCTATCTTAAGATGTTATTGTTTTAACTTTAATGTTTTATAAAGATATCAATGTACCATCAGGTACTTATCCTCCATTTTTTTATTGAATAAATTTTTTTTTATAGTTTTAAATACCCTGATAAATTCTTCCAATAACTTGTCGACGTCAATAACAAACGTTCAAATAGCAGTCTCTATAGTAAAAAGTAAGTGACCAGATTTATAATATGGAATAATTTCGACAGGCCTCAATCGTCTCAACACTATTCCATAGCAAAGTAACGAAAAAAACTATGATAGTGGAAGATAGTTGAACGTAGATATAATTTAGAGGTTGGGGGTGCGGTCGAAATATAATATCACTAATATGTGCGAATCATATATTTTATTTTTGCCAACGTTTCAAACCGAATTTCTGGTTCTCATCAGAGCTAAATGAGAAAAACTAGACAAAAACAAGCTAGAGGAATTATATAAAGAAATATCAATTGTATGTGTAGCATTAAACAAAATTCAATATATTAAATAACATATACAATTATAGAATTTTAAAAAAATGTAAGATTATAGTTATTGAATTAAGACCATACTAAAAATAATTGATGAAAAATTAGATAAAAATCTACATAACTTATCTGAGGTAATATGAATTAATAATGAAATGTAGGTGAAAATATAATTAAGATTACAATGGTCAGTAATTAATATATAATGAAATATAATGAAACCTAAGTTAATAAGGTAAATTAAAGAATACAAAATATAGTAGTATACATATCGAAAATGTAAGATGAACCTAAATAAGATAAAAAATATTAATATATAATAAGGTAGAAAAAACTATAAGTAACGAAAAACAAATTCAATATAACAAAAATGTAAGTATAACGTTACTAGTTATTCATAAAAACATTAGAATTCTTTATTAGTACTGCAATATTACCGATATTCATTGATTGGATCTGAGATATGGGGACGATTAAATTTTAAAATTATGGGCTCTTGGAATAGAACATTCAACTAATTATAAATATTATTATCATTGATATGTGAATGGAACCCAATTTATTTGTCCATGTTTCGCACTAAGAACCTCCTACTACCTACAATTTCTGTAACAAATACTTCTCTAAACCTTATTTCTGTAGCAAAGGCTAACTCAAAATTTTGAAATAACTCTTAATAAAAAGATCACCAAGGTCTGTTTACGTTTGTCGATGTTTTTATATGCGCTGTAAAGTAAAAATAATAATGTTTATAGTTTCGTTCCATAGAGATATATGACGCATCCAAGTATGGTTGAAATATTTTTTGTTACAAGGGCTGTTGACGTGGTCATGGGACAAACACGTGTTATCTGTGCCTTATGGCTCCACTGCCGTCATGATCCAATAATGTTCAGAAACCGATGCGTGGGTTTTAATTGTTAAAAAAATCATTCAGTTAACTGTAAATGTATCAAAAATACTCAAACCATTGTAAACTCTATGTAACTTAAAATATGTATTAATTATTGTTTGATTTTACTTCATTTATCATAGCGAAGTTCTTTGGAGATTCGAGGCTGTTTTATTTATGAAATGATTCATCTTTATTCAGTACGAAATTATTTTGTCTAAAAATGTACTATTGACCGTTGCTCTTAAGGAAAAGGACACCCCCCCCCCTTCTTCTACGTATACGAAGCAGGTAGCAGTTTCCTTCTTCAAAACATTCAATAGGGCGCTAAAAATATGACTTGAAAGTTCTAAAAGCAGAAAAAATCTTACCCCAGTAATAATGTTATGGGGTTTAGTTGATCTATTAATTTAAAGTTAATTTAACACTTTAGTTGATTTATTAATTTAAATTTCTATGATGATTTTGTTCTGTAAATTATTAGCTTTTCCACATTTGTATATCCACTAAAAAAAAAAAAAAAAAACCCATCGTAATTATAAATAGAGGTAGTTAAATTGTGTGTAACTGTAGCGAGACACCCTATAAAAATGTCCATTTGGACAAGTTATTCTCTAAATAGTTATATTTGGCATCAGGTAATTCCTCATTAAAACTTCAGTACTTACCATTGGAATATACGTTACAATCTAGAAAAAATACAACTAAAAAAAAAATATACTAAATACCTGATTTCAGTTTCGTAATAGAAATCGTTTCTGAGCCGATCTGTTCACATACAGAGCATTTCGTGAGGCTTGATTATTCGTACTCGGATGTTTCGCTATATCAATACTTTCCTTTACTATATATTTCATATATAGGTAAGTGAAAGTGAAAAAAAAAGTAATTCTATCCTTATTGTTACGCTATCTATATTCGTATTTGTATATTTGATTATAAATAAATTTTCTGTTGAAATATGAGAATATTTTCCTCAGAGAAGAGAGTTTATCAACTGCAATGTGGTCTTTGCGTTGACATTTTGATGAATCATTGTGTGATGGGGTAGATTATAGGAAGAAAAATATCGATTTTAACACGAAATTTCAATTAGCAGGAAGGGGTGGGGAGAAGTTCAATACTTCGAAATGGAAGGCTTATTGATCCCCTGATATTGTTCCGGGGGGGGGGGGGGTGGTCCCCATAGAATCGATATATATTCATGATTGTCAAGTTGGAAAAACCTTATTTTTGATGAATACTATATACCAAATGCCAAGGTTGCAAGTTGTTACTCTCTTTCCGTAATGTTTTTCGTCATAAAAAGTTTTGTTATTTGTTCCTAGTTGATGTTGTGAACTTTTAGTTTAGGAAATTTTAGCTTAGGCTTTAGGATAGTTGCTTTTAGGAGGGGAAGATATTATGATGCCTCTTTAAAGTAAGTGTTGGTGCTATTTCAACCAGCTCGTTGCATTTTCGGTTAAATATTCTAACGGCGATAAATTACCTGCAACCCGAAAAGGTGTTTCTATTAATTTCATTAAAGAGAAAATTACACCTTTTTAAATGCGCCTATTTACAAGAGAATCTATATTGATATATTGTATGAATGACAATATCGATTTTGGGTTTTCGATATCCAACCTTATTTGCAATCCTATTCACTCCAACGCATTTTGCTCAAAAATGCGAAATGACGTGGTATAGTACCTATTTGTATCAAAGACTTTCCTCCCTTGCTAATTTACATGTATATACGTATACAATAGGGTTAGTGTAAAAAATAATAAATCGTTTGCGTCAATCAGTTTTCTTTCATTGCTAAAGGTACCTAATCTTCCCAAATACGTTTTGAACTTGGGTCGTGTTTGAGGGGCGTCTACCTCTAGATTGTGTGCTGCACTTACAAGATTCCAGATTCAAGATTTGTGCTTGAAGCCGGTGGAGCAGGTGCAGTAAGTGGTTGGAGGAAAAGAGCGTTGGGCAGGGGGTTGTTGCACCTGGCCTCCATTCCCAGGCTAAGCTCTATCTGCTTCGTGGAAAGTGGAGGATCCGGCAACCATGTCCTGGCTGGCTACTGCCCTCGTCGACTCTTCCTTCCTCCTTAACGTCCTCAATTAGATTATTCAACCTGGCCTTTGCCATCATCGGATCTGCCCGGATCACATGGGTCAGAACTTGTTGAGTTCTCAATGCAAACTTATATCGAGTCCTATAAAATGGCGATCATAGTATTCAAGAAATATGCCCTTCAAAAGTTTACGGTTCCCTTGAGTTATCACTTTTATAACTTTTTTCAGTTTGGGTTAAATAACAATGAAACGTTCTGATGTTCGTTTTTCGATACATTATTAAGACGTTTTCTTATTGTTTAACCTAAACTTAAATGATAATTGGTCTACTTTGATTGATCTTTTATAGGCATACGACTTTATTACTTTATTAAACCTTTGCACTCGGCACCGTTTCGGAAGTTACCTACAGGCAACTCGACGCAACTTATTCGCGAAAACGTTCACCCTGAAAACGTAATATTATACATTAAAATTGTAGAACCAAGTAAGGAATTGTTATGAAATTTAGGTTATATGTATTTGTGAAGCTTCAAGAACACATAGTTACAACAACAAAAAATAAATTTTTTTAAATTTTATATTTTTTTAAAATTTCAAAATTATATTTTTTAAATTTTATTTATTTTTTTATAATTTTATTATAAATTATAATAAAGATTAACGTACTATAAAATAGATAAAAGATTATAATTATAATATATATTATAATATTATAACAGATAAAAGGTAGCCGATGTTAAAAGATTATAAAAATAATGAAAAATACCGCGAGCCGCGACCGTCATTTATCACCAAAAGCGAAATATCCTATAAATATTTTTTACTATTTGCTTATGTCCTAATATTTTAAAAACTTAAAATTATTTGCATTGTCTCCGTAGCGGAGACCTCGAGTTTAAAGACAAATTTTAAATGGCTCCGCTCTGGAGACCTCGAGTGCAAAGGGTTAAAAATTATGTAGGCAGATGCTTCAAAAATGTACTTTTTATTAAAATATTTGTTTTTTCAATAGTTAGGGAACTAAATGATTTATCGACAAATGGAGATAACAGCGTTTGATTGCTATGTAATTTCTATTCAAAATCGTCACAAAAGAAGGTAGACACCGAGTTTGTGAAGGCATATCTTACATCGAAGGGCATTATTTCTATATACGGATAAAACTCGACCAGACCTTCAAGTTTGTTCCCCTCAGAGTTTTTTTCTAAAACTCTTCCTTTTTGTGATATTTAAAGTAGGGCCGTTTTATCTGGGAGACCCAATGTGTTAGTAGGTACGAGTGTTTATATATATAAATAATTTATATTACTATTTGATTTACATTTTCGAGAAAATCAGCTTGTTAATTAATTCGTTAAGTATAACAACAACTTATATGTTATTAATTCGAATTTGTTTATTGTATTTTGGCATGTATAGACACCGAGGTCGGGATAAAATCCTTGTGCAGGGTGAGCCTGCATAATGTGGGTTGGGAATGAGACTTGTTCGTGGTTGCTATCTCCATACACCATCTTGTGTTACTGTTGGCGTGGAACAAATATTTCTCTTGGAATACTAAATTAATGATTTGTTTTAATGTATTTATTTTTCTTTTATTTGTTTGTAATACTGCTGCTTGCTAAAGATCACATAATCCAGCCGACATTGTTTCTGGAATGTCCAATCTAGCCGAGGTCTAAACAAGAAACAATATAACTAATTAGAAATTTTTCACAAATATTAAATACAAGAATAATAACATAAATATAATGTAGTTTCATTTATATAATACACATACAAATATAAATTATGTTTGAGAGGTAATGATAGATGAATTTTTAGTAATCTCATAAATAATTATAAATTTAAAAATAAATAAATAAAAACCCATGAGATACATTTTTAGAATCCGAACATTAATGATAGAAAAATACGCTGAAAAATATAATGTTCTAAATTTAGGTGAATTGAGACCAGTACAGGAAAAATTGACTTGACCATGTAAATATAAATTTGTGCTTCCATGAAACTTTGGTCTTGAAACTTGGTTGTCAGAGTGAGATTCGAGACCTGCAAATCTGTCCAAATCATAGGGGGACAACCGCCATTTTGAGGGAAGGTATGAAAATTAATTTTGTATTTCTTTGACGATACAGCCAAAAGTTATAATAGATCATCGGAGTAAAATCACATTTTGAGGCTGAATAATGTCTCAGATAACATAATTAATTAGCAATAGGAATTTTCATAATGAAATGGGATTTTCATGTTAAATAAGAGTCGATTATGTAAGTTCATAAGCAATTTTGATTACAACAATCTTGAACTAAATATGAGAATATTTAATGTAACAATAAGTATACTTACAAGTAAATTAACAAATATGATATATTTAAGTTGGTGGAGTTACTCTGTATACGTCGAATCTCACTTTCAATATAAAGTTATGACCAAATTTTCATGAAGATAACAAGTTTTTCTTAGGTATGTAGTTTCTATAAGATAAATCATGATGCCATGTATAAATTAAGTACGTAGATGGGAATATTGATTTTAAAAAACCAAAAACAAACACGTGTGCTCGTAGAGAATTAAGAAGTAAAATAATAAATGATTCACTAAATCAATAATAATTATTTTTTGCCTCGCTCCCTACCATTTCCATTAATTCTAAGGTCAACTATCATGCAGCTCAAGAAGATATGAATTGAAATTTTTATAACATGTTTGTGATACAAATATCATTTAGGATAATATCGTATTACAGTAATGATTGTTAGATTTTTCATATTTCTGGAATACTGATTTTTGTTTTATAATTATTTCTGTAGCAATTTCTTTTGAATGTTCTCTCAATTTAAAGACTATGATTTTAATTGGATTCCTAGCTTCTTCAAAATTATTGTAACTCATAGCAGTTTTCCATAATGGGACGATGTAACCATTAGGTCACCTGTCATTAAGGGCTGAAATAATAATTATTAAAATGTCAAACACAAGGATTTCTGTTTCGCTGAATTGGATTGCATTTAGTTAGTGGCTAAGGACGCTTGTGACCGCTGGCCGTGCGTGTATTTTGTCGTGTTTACATCGATCCATGGTCTCTGTTGAAGATGTTAGCCAGAAATCTGGTAAAGCGATACAGGGCTTGTTTTTGTAGAAAATACACCTATGCGAAGCGGTCATTTGATCTGAAATATGTTTGTTATTACAACGAAATTTTCGACTGTAGTGGGTTTCTTACTTCCTGAGACAAGCTTCTAAATGAAGCTTGTCTCAGGAAGTGAGAAACAATATGACGACTCTTTCCTAACTCGATATTACCCAAACGACATTTCTCGCAGTGTTCTGCAATCACATTTCATAATAAAATGTCGCAATTTTACGCTGCTATTTATTCATGTATATTATATCTGTTATCAGTCATTTTATTTTATTTTTTATATTTTTTCTAAAGGTTTCTCATAAAAAACCGCAAAATGTAAAAATAATTTTATAAGTTAATAAAAAAAAAATGTCATAAGTTTACTTGCGTGGAGCAGGTTCAATGGTGTACGGGGTTGAGCAGCTCTAGGTCCCGAGTTCGAATCTGGCTTTGACTTTTAATATCGTGTCACAGATTTTCTCTGGGTCCGAGAGACCCATTGGGGAAAAAAAACTAGCCTACATAAAGTGGGTACACTTGATTGAAAAATTAAGAGGCAAAAATATGGATGTTGAGCGTGATGATGGTCAAATCACCTTGCAGGACCGCTGACTAAGAAACAGTACTTCGTCATGCTTTACTGAACCCTAAGACCATTCATGGGTGGTATCGGTATGGTTTTTTTTTTTTTTTTTTTCATGATATCCCGATAAGCCATAGGGGAACCCATTCAACGTCTTTCAAGATTTCGTCAGGAGGGGGGGGGGAGGTCAAGCTAGTAAAATTTTCGTCTAGGGGAGGGAGGCAGTAATTCTTATGACCGGGTTGGGGGATCGAGGTATTCTGACAATGTAGGGCTCAACTAAAGGTTCACATAAAACTTATTGATAATGGTGAATGATGGTTGGCCCTAGATAGAATGAAGAGGAAATTTTTGGGAGTGCGGTCAAAATAACTAGCACTAGTATGTAAGAATCACATATTTTATTTTTGCCACCGTTTCCACCCGAATTTCAGGTCATCATCAGTCAAACAGTCATAATGATGACCTGAAGTTCAGGTCGGAACGTAGGCAAAAATAAAAAATGTGATTCTTACATACTTGTGCTAGTTATTTTATACGCAACCTCAACCCTTTCCTCTTCAAAACTTATTGATATTTGAAAAATAAAATATGTTTTTATGCTATAATCTACACTTGTAGTTAATGAATGAATTTAATTTGTAGCTTTAGGTTTTTCATTTTTCCCTCGGTATGTTCCCCATTACTGCTAAGTTCGACAATAAATTACGGCCATTTCAAAAGGAGATGTCAGTATAGCTGACTTATAATACTGAAACCGTGTGTGCATGTTTGTGGGTTTCCGGTACAACAAAGGCAACTTTAAGGTTATTCTTATTAACTATTTTCATCGGTTTTGCATGATTCATTAAAATAATTTAGCTGCGGTACATAATTTTTTCCAGTTAATTGCTAATTCCTGTGTGAGTGTGTAGGTCCCACTATATATACGCTCCTGGTGTAAATCACGTTTTATTGTAAATAACACACGAAATTATTCCATCAAACTCTCTCGGAAGCGGCATTATTATCAGTTTATGTCTGACACGTAATGGATGTTACTGCCTCTTCGTATGGAAGTTTAATTACGTAAAAATATAAATTGAACCATTTTTCGGCAACACCTTCGAATAATTTAAAAATTAAAAACTTGGCGATCTACAAGATTATCTTATGTATTGTAGTACCTTAGTTATATGTACTTGGTTCAGCTTTGATATTATGATAAGAATTGCTGTTGATTATCTAGTTTCGTCAATTCTTTTGCTTGTTGGATTCAAACTGGTTGGTTTGAATGAAGGCCATGGGTGCCAAATAAGCTATAGCACCGGAAGCCACCTTATCGCCGAGAATGTCTCCTATCTTATCTATCGCATACTTCGCTTCCTTCCACAGATTGCCTCGGCATCACTAATAGCACTCCTAGCTCTGGTCGCTATACTCGTAAATACCCAGTCCAATAGCAGCAGTTCAAATAGTCCTAAGCGATGCTAGATATATCCAAAAGTATATTTTTTTGCTTCGAATATTGGATGTGGGGAAATGACAATGCTGTTTTCTTTCGTCAAAAATATTCTATTTTTTTTTTTTAATTGAAGGCTTAGCCATCGTGCGTTGCTGCGCTCTCAGAAAAAGGAAAACAATTCTTCCCTCTCTCCAAATCCCCCTTCCCCACTTCATTACCTTTCCACAATAAAATTTGTTCGGAATAAACCTCCTTCTATTTGACCTTTGAACTACCAGAGCGTTAGTTAAATTAGATTAACCTGGAAAAAATATAAATATAACCGTAATATAACAATTTGTTAGGTGAGAATTTATCTCCATAAGCTTCTATTTGGCTTATGTACAACGAGTGTATAATCGTATAAACTTGGAAATAGTTAATAATAACCAATAAAAAAAACAACACCAGTGATAACATTTATGCCAGAAATCTTCTCGGTTTAAACAACTTCCCCCAGTTTAATGGCGATCGAATAAATGGTGTAGTAATGCATAAAGGACCTACTTTTATTCATTTTATGTCTATTATTCAAGTTTTATTTTGCATTAATCAGTTCTAAAAGATCAGATAAAATAAGCTAATTTATTCCTAACATCCATCCCTAGTTCCTTCTTTCATCTTGCACATCAATATATTATATTCTTGTTGCTATCAAGGGCGTACGTTTTCATCTAGGGCACGCTAGTAAAATTTTGGTCCCGAGGGGGGGGGGGGGGGGGAGCGGCCTGGAAAATTCTTTTGACCGGTTGGGGAGGGATCAAGGTATTCTGACTATTTAAGGCTCAATTAATGGTTTAAAATACAATATATTGTTATTTGAAAATAAAAATATGTTTTTACATAGTACTTACTTCATAATGAAAATATAACCCCCCTGCAGTCGCCTATAGTTTGTGTCATCTTTTAAAAACTTTTAACAGAACATTGCTACATGGTTCATAGTATAAATAGTTATCTAGTTGACCAATAATCTAATCAATTCATAAGAATGATAGCTGTACTAAATACAACAAATGGAAAAACAAAGTACGAGGTATTTAAACGTCTGCGTTGCCGAGGAATATTTAAAGTTATTTTATTTTGAACAGGAAAAGTAGCAAATGTAATGTGAAATTGCGAAGTTCTCAAGCAATATCAGCGCTTTCCACAAATGACTTTGAAAAAAATTGAAATTGAAAAAATTATGAAGAGGTCATGAAGAGGCTAACCCCCATAAACTGTTTAAGGAGTAATTTATTATTTGCCTGTTATCGAAACGGAATTTAAATTAGTTTCGACTTGCTTGTTATGACCAAAAATGTTGAGGTAAATGGAAGTAGTGGGAGATGTGTACTATGGAGCCTCTGCACACGTTACCTAAACCGGTTGCTATAACGGCCAAAAATAACAATGGGAGCCAAAATAAGATAGGCCCTCGAGGTGTACCAGGTAGCTGCAAGTGTGGTCCAAGGAGGGGGGGGGGCTTTCTTCCTCTTCCAACTACTTCGCCAAATCTCTTCTTGCACCTCAACACATTAGGTGCGGCATCGGTCCCCGGGGTCCGATGCCTTACATTCCCTTATTAACAACCGATTTTCACATGAAAACGTCCGAAAGGCCTAACACCTCAAATACTCAATTTAGTCAATTTTTAATGAGATTATTGCATTTTAGTGCAGAAAATGTTGCTAACAGCTGAAATTCTGTTGTTTTTTAGAATCGGACTCCGAGGTCCGATTTTCGATAAAGAATGGCGTAAATCCTGTATCGGCCTGTCCTGCGCCTATTATGTCTAGTTCCAATCCTTGCCAAGAGATAATGCCCTTGGGAAGCTCATTTAATTCCCTTTTAATCAAAAGATAACGCTTTCGTCAAAGTATTCCCATCGGACCCCGACGTCCGAAATCGTCTGTGGCTCATGCTAGCAGTCGGACCCTGGGAACCGATATCGTCCAATTCAGGATACCCCTGAAATACGCCGCCGCACCTAACGTGTTAAGGTGTTTTTACGCTGTGCGAACTTCACCCTCGAACAGTCTGTAACGAATATTGTTGCGGTCAGACATCAATGTTCGCTCGACTTCGTAGTTTTGTAGGATCGTGCAGTGTAAAGGCAATGTATAGATCGCCTGCAGCGTTGGCAATTATGCCTCTTACTTGTCGAATATCATTTTTCGACAGGAATTTATTTACATCAAAATCTTCAATAACACATTAATTTTTATTTTGCTCGTTTTAAAACAAGGAGTATTGAAGAATTTTCTTCGAAATAATTTTTGAATTGTTACAGCGATAGAATCTTTCATGGGACAGGCATTGGTTTCCTATTGACTGACCGCACAGCATGAATTTTAATTCTGTGGAGCCAGGATATGATGATGCGTGTGGCCGTTGCTGGAGGATTTCCAGCATCTCTTAAGGTGCCTTTACACTCTACGAACTTTATCTTCGAACACCACCCCCAAATAACCTTTGTGAAGCCCTCACGTCGACTGTTCGGGTGTTCTAGGTACTTCATATGTTCGCCTGGGTTCGAGGGTAGCGCTAGTGTCACTTCTTATTTGGGTTTTTCCTAAGTGACAGGAGTTGTTTGTGATCCTAGTGTAATTTGTGAAACGTTGTTATTCGTCTCCTACTTTTTTAATTTGTCAGATAGTATAAAATATATTGATAATGGAGATTTTTTCTTTATTATAAGCTAACGTTGGGTGCGTCAGCCATATTGGTTCGCTTAACGCCGGTACTGCAAGGTTCGAGGGGAGAACCTGTTCGAAGATGAGGTTCGTACAGTGTAAAGGCACCTTTAGCAATAATAATAGTTGGGCTTATGATGGTATTTCACTATAGCTGGGTTTACTTATAGGGAAAACATACAAGGCAGATTTGTATTTTTGACTCGTTTCGCAGTCAATTTACACGCAGTAGCTTGCTTCAACGCCTGGTTGAAGTGTAAACCGAACTTAAGATTTTGGATGGGTGTGTGTAGCCTCTCCAGAGAGCTGAGGGGACAGATGTGGCCTTATATAGGCAGGAGGGGGTATGACTCAGCGGAAGTCAGCCTGGCCTTCGTGTGATATATATTACCTTTTGCTATTTATTTATGTAATATTTGTTGTTAAATTGTATTTATTTATTAAAATGAGTTAACAATAACCTACCAACCTAATTGCCGTGTTCTTCAATTGACATGCTTGGTTGATATATTTTCTTTCTCTTCTTTTTTACAAAATCAAACAGCATTGCTTATAGTGTGTCTTTAGGTAGCCGAATAAATTGAAGAAACAGGTGGGTAAGGATTGATATTGTCACTTAAGTTTTAAGTAAAGTTCTGTGTCAGGGAAATCCATCTTAAGGACTGTAAATGCTGATCCATGGAAGGTGGCTAGAATATCCATTTAACCAACCAGCCATTCGTATAACATTTCATCTTGTTTTATACTATTATGCATTACTTCCTGCGTTAATAGTGTCTTTGATTTCCTTGATGAGATAACATAAATATCTCTATAAAAGTATGGTAATTTTATAAGTTAGGGTAAGGTTCAAATTAGGCTTTAAATTAGGTCTTTGAAATTAAAGTTTAGATATTGTATATATTAAGATTTAATTTTGGTGAAACTAAACGGAAGATTTAAGTAAAACGCGCTCAATTAAAGTTAAAAGTGTTTTTTTTAATTTATCTTTTTTGTCAATTTCCTCATTTTTTTTTTTATTTCTACTGATAGCCTCTGTTTTTAAGAGTTTGTTTAGTTAGTAATAGTATTTTTTATCTATTCAAGATTTCGTACAGTTATAATTGTTTTTTTTTTTTCGATTCCCAGAATTAAATCTTGGCAATTTTTCCTGTCAGCTTAACCATCTTCTAGTAGCCTCTTTGCTTCCACACTTTTCTTCAAACCATGTTTTCTTCTTAAACCCTCCTTCTCTTAAATTTTAGCTGGATTGGTTGAAATTAGTAATTAACTGTTAATATTTTATCAACAATAATTAATAATTTCTAATTAGTAAATGATAGACCTTTACAACTTTTTTGATTTACTTCTTAAAGAACTCGTTATTAAGATTTTACTTAAAATCGCAGCTTTTGATGAGGGCTGTTAGTGGAAGGAAGGGATACAAAGATCTACAAAATTAAACAATAGTTCTTCCTGGTTCGTCACATCCAATGTCTCTAAATTTATTTGTGCCCTTACACTTTTAATGCTCTTGAAGTGTTATTCGTTTTGAATTTAAGTTCGGTAATAAATTTTTAGTTTGAGGCATATCAATTCATGTCTCCTCGAACAAAGTTGAAAAATTATTCGTGCCCCAGAATTAGAGTACACTAATTACTACATATTACATTGGTTGCCTGAGGCTCTCTCCCCAGATGTAATATTTTACTTTTATCTGGCAAAATTACAATTAATTAAATTTCCAATTACAATTACATTGTAATTGTAATTATGTGAATTACAATTACATTGTAATTCGTAATTAAACTGGTAATTACCATTATAATTTGTAATTGTAATTCATAATTACCAATAACTTTGTAATCTAATTTTAATTCGTAATTGGAAATTACGCGTAATTTTGAAATGGAGACATAAAAACCAAAATGACTGAGTAATTTTCGATGTCCAGAAATACTTGTTAGGAATTTGATAAAATGAAGAAGACGTATATAAAAAGAAAATACTCGAATTGTAATTGTTATAATTTAATTAATTACATTGTAATGAATTACAAGAAGAAAAGTAATTGTGAAATTACATTATAATGAATTACAAGTAGAAAAGTAATTGTGAAATTAAATTGTAATTAATTATGTAATTCAATTAAAAAATAATTCATTACGCCCAACTCTGCACTCATCCTCTATTTAATGGGAACAAAATCTGATGGTTGAGCGAGATCATGGGATGAGATCAAAATCACCTCCCTAATACACCCTCCCAAATGATATTTTTGAACCCAAAGTAAAACTTTAGGTTTTACTTGATATAAGGGATTTCCGATCTTTGGGCTGCATTAAGGCTGCATAGTTAGTTAAAACCTAAAAATGGTGTGAAGATTGTCTATTGACTGTAAGAGAGAGAGAGAGAGAGAGAAAGACCACACCCCGCAGACACACAGTGAGTGATCAATAGGAGGGTAGGGGCAGAGGGCCTGTTACCATAGGGATTAGGGACAGGTAGCCCGATCCTATATCGATCTCTCTCTCACTCTCTCTCTCTCTCTCTCTCTCTCTCTCTCACTCTCTCTCTCTCTCTCTCTCTCTCTCACTCTCTCTCTATCTCTCTCTATCTCTCTCTCTCTCTCTCTATCTCTCTCTCTCTCTCTCTCTCTCTATCTATCTCTCTATCTCTCTCTCTCTCTCTCGCACACAAGCAGAGTTGAGCTCCCTTGTTTGCTTGCACTGCTGCCCGCAGTCATGTTTCCACTTCCTAATTGCAGTGGGTGGTGGATACTCAGCGAGGTGGAGCAATCATGGTTACCGCTCATGGGGATATGCCGATTCGGAGTTATAGTTTTTCACTTTGTTTAGAAATTAATATCAATCAGGAGCCTAAATACATTAACGAATAAATTGGAATAACGGAACCGATGGTTGTACTCGGTGACTTTCCCGATTCCTCAGCCAACTCCTTAAGGTGCCTTTACACTGTACGAACTTCACCCTCGAACAGCTCGTCCCGAATACTGGCAAATCTTAATAAGACACGAACAGGTACTTTATCCATTCGCCTATGTCTTCGGGAATAGCGCTTATGTCGCTTTCGTATTAGTTAAGATAAGCTTATAGACCCTCTATTAGCATTTTTCATTCGTTGCTTTTATCCATAATAAGTTAGATCAAAAGCCAGAACTGCCGCTGTTTCCAAGTCAGCCGTCTTTGTAATGACAATTATTGTATTAAGATGCATAGATGCAGTCAGGCATTTATCGCTCTATTTCACGATTTCGTGTGAATAGTTGTTCGTGGTTCGACGTTACGGCAAGGTTCGAGGGTAAGGTTCGCTCGGTGTAAAGGCACCTCTATAGCCATCCAAGCGGTTCAGAGTGAGGGTTCATTCGACCTCCATTCCGGCCGGCTCGTAATGAAGGCGGAGAGAAGATAGCAATTATTCTTAGAGGAAAATGAATGATTATGTCAATCTGACGCCCAAAACTAGTCTTCCAAAATAAGCTAATATAAATATTACAAAATGGTAGTTTATTCAAAGAGCCAGTTTTTACTTTCACTTACCTATATATGAAATATATAGTAACTGGAAGTATTGCGATCGTGAAAATTTTCGACTTCCGGTTTTCAACGGAAATACACGTTTTGGGACCCCCTGAGTCGAAATAACCAAGTCCCGCGAAATGGTCTGTGTGTGTGTGTGTGTGTGTATGTGAACAGACTAGCTCAAAAACTATAAACCGTGGGAACCTGAAATTGGGTATATTAGTGTAGGTATATGCCCGCGATGTGACAGCAAAAATTTCATCAAAATTGTTCAAAGGGAGGGGGTACTTTATTTAATAACTTTTTACGTTTTTTTCGATTTTCTCAAAAACGGCTCTAACGATTTTGATTAAACTGAGTATTTGATCGATTTATATGCCCGAAATGTGACTGTAAAAATTTCATCAAAATTGATTAACCGGAGGGAGGACTTTACTTAATAAATTTTGTACCATTTTCACATGTTTTTTTTATTTACTCAAAAACGGTTTTAACGATTTTGATCAAACTTGGTATTTGATGTATTTATATGCCCGAGATGTGACTGTAAAAATTTCATCAAAATTGATCTACGGGAGGGGGGACTTTACTTAATAAATTTTGTATCATTTTCACGGGTTTTTTTTATTTACTCAAAAACGGCTTTACCGATTAACAAAAATAAGATATGAATGTAGAAAAATGTGTGACTTTGGGAAATGATATTTAGCAAAACACGTCAATTTCTAATCTAAGTAAGTTGGTAAGTGAAAGTTGTGTGTTGCGCGCACGCACCAGATTTTTAACTTAAGCTTTAGTGGAGACATTCCTAGTTGCTTCAGTTGATCATATGAGTCAGGAATACTATTCCAGGCCTTAAAAATATCACTCTTCAGATTTTTAAAAGCAGAGCGCATGTGCTGTAAAGTTAATTCACATTTATTTTTCTCCAATAGGTATAAATTGGAGGCACGAAGACGCTCGAATTTTGAGCTGTTCTATTCTTTATTTTCTAACTGCAGAGACTTGATATCAAAGCTGTCCTTATCAAAATTGAAGAGCGAAAAATTTATTTCTGTTATCGTGGCGCTTAGATGTTTCTATAGTCTTTGAACATTGTTTTTCCCCATTTAACTGTGTTGTTCTGAAATAGCAATTATCAATGTTAAACTTATTTTCTCGAAAGTATTAGACAATATGCAGGGAAAATGAATAGGGTTTTTTTTTTTTTCAAAATCTTTGCCAAAAAGCAAAAATTAGTTTTTCAATGAAATTACTTCTTTTGAGGTCGAATTTTTTTTTTTTATTTTTTTTTTTGGAGGGGTCGAAAGCTCTGGTTAAGACTTGAAATTCAGATTGAAACGTGGGTGGAATATACGTAACTTGCACATTTAAGTGTTATTTTTTCTAACCGCACCCCAACTAAATTCATTACAACCATAAATAGTCCATTAGGAGTTTTTTTTTATACTTGAGTAGATAGAATCCCAAAGCCAAGATTCCTCAATCTTCCTGCTTAAAATAGAATTATAAATATCACATCGTTTCTATTGCATTTGACCATCACGTAAGGGAGCTGTAAACATTTTTATTTATTCAATCAATTCTCTAATTCAATTACAATTTTATGAGGTACATAAAACAACCCACTGAAGCGATTTATTTGCCGAAGAAGAACGGTTCAAGGGATCTCCTTTGCTGAACTAGAAACATAAGTGAATCATACAACAATGAAATTTTAATTGAATCTCAAGAGAATATAATGAAGTTGTTTTGATAAATTGAGAACAGTGAAATATGAACCTTATTTAACCAAGACTCTTGTTATCTTGTTTTTAGGAGTGTCTTTTTTTCACGTGCGTATGCTTTTTTTTAATTGCTCGTATTTTTAAAATAATATATCTTAAGTTTTCTTCAATAAAAAAACAGTTTGAAGATCGGAATTTATGGTGTGCCTAATCGTTAATGTTTTTCTTAACTTGAAATTAATATTATTCTGATTAATTTTACAGTTATTTTATATAGTTAATTTTACAATTTTATACCTATATAGCAGTTTAGTAGATCTTTATCATATTCTTTAACATGCTAACTTTTATCATTTAATCAACTTAGCTATAATAATTATTATTATTATAATGCATTGTTATAATATTATTAAATCATAATTTTATTCGTTATTAATTAATAATAAGTTGCCTTCTCTATTGCTAAGGGAAAAAACCTGTGATGTCTTTGGTGGGGGTATTTTAATTAGTTGAAAAACCAGCAAGATAATTAAATTATCTAATGCAGATTTTATTATATTTGTGCTTTATATACCCTCTGTTTATCTGGGCCATTCTCTTTTATCCTTAATTCAAAACACAAACCAAGCCTATTTACCAATTTTCGGGAGATCCCCTTCTAAATTATGTATCCTCCTTTCGATTTTTGTTTCCTTGATTTTTCTCCCAACATACGTTTCAGGATTCCGCTTAGTGCCATGCCTAAAAAAAAATCATGGAGTATTTATCAAATTTATTGGATATTTTTTAGATTTTTATTATTTTTTGGCTCAAATGTAGATAATTAATAAATTTAATTTCCTTATTAAAAAACTATCAAAATTATGATATCCACTCTATTTTCTATAATTATAACTTGTTAAATTTTATATATATAACGATGTGGTAGATTGGCGCAAGATCTGAATACAATTTGTTGTAGTTTAAAGACTTGAGAATGCTTACATGGACTAAGCTATATTATCATCGTTCGTGTGTCAAGGTCAATAAATATTTCAGTTACGAAGTACAGGTGCGTTGTCTATTTACTAAATACGCGTTCGGCTACCGATGATGTTTTTTATCGTTAGAACAATTCTAAATTCGTTCTTGTTTTTCTTTCACACAGTAATCATATTTAAAATAAATATATTCCCAATAAAGTAATTTTTAACTGTACGTGGTGACAGTATATCTATTTGAAAAAAGTTTATCAATTATTAAATCACTGAAAAGAATATTTCGTCACAATCTCTTGAGCATGGAATCATATTATGTTTCTTATCAGCGTAAACTTAGTTACAATCAAAATTTGATTCATCGAACATTTAAAACGAACAGTACTTTGCATTTGGACGAATCTTGGTGTTTTAAGTAAATCTAAACTCTGATAAGACACAACAATCTTTACCGCCATTGTAAATTATTTTTCTTTTGAATGTAAGCCAGCAATGGAAACAATTCTTTTATTGCGTAATTATCTGAATAAATGTTTTGTTCTAAGGAATAAATATAGATGGACCTTTCATGTTATTAATGCTAGTGAGAAAAGAGTTTGTGTTGGGATATTGCGTACCTTTCGACCTTGAGTCACATTATAATCTCCCCTTATCACATTGATCGAAAATGTTCGATTACTCAAACGATTTAATTTATATTTTTACCCAATTTTATTTCTATTCTCAAATTGCCTTTTAGTCGAATAGCAATTATTGACAGATAAATATAGAAATCCCCATGTTATTCTGCCTGAACGAATCAATTTTAAGGGACTTTAAACAAAATCGTAGTTGCAGTTTTATTTGAATGTTTAAAAATAAATATTTTTTTTTTTATTTTATGGAAAAAATACAAATGCATGTTTGTGTGCTTATGTTATCTATTATGCTTATCGTGATTAGATTAACCAAAAAACATCACATATTTATATTAACCCATTTGAAGTTTCTATGCGCTTATTTTGAAATTTTCTAATTTTTTATATCTGTATTTTTCTTTTTCCAAGACGGAATAAGAGATTGTAGTTCTTTAATTCAGGTATCGCAATATTTTAATGATTATATTTAAAAATTTTAAATCTTGAGATATAATATTAACATTTCACCGGATGGAATTTTTTTGTTTCAAGTTCCCTCGTGTTTTATAATTCTCTATTTCGGAAATGATTTTACGATTTGTATTAAGCTCTAGGTCAAATTAAAATTTATTCACGTTTGTTTAGATGACTAATTCTTCATTGTAATGTTTGTTCCTGTAATGTTAGCGATTGATATTATGATAAAAGCTTCTCTTTGTCCTTAGCAGTAGCTTGTATAGTTACATTCGGATTTATTTACGTCAAATTATGTTTGAATGTTACCTTTATTGTAGTTTGAATTAGTTTATTGAACTCAGGTAATGTTTTGGTGGCTATTTTTTACCTATTAGAGTACCCCTGTATTTTTTTAAAAATATATTTGAATTTTATTATAATAAATACTGATCTCTGTGCATCCATTGATATCATCATACCATATTGTATTTTTTTTATTTTTCGTATATAACTTTTTTTATCGCTAATTTTTACACATTAATTTAATAGATTAGAGCTAGTTATAATTTAGGAAAGGGTGATTTTAATAAGAATTTTAATTGTCTCTTGTAGTTCATTCTCATAAAATTTATTATTATTGTAAGTTTTTACTATTTATATTTTTTTTTATTTATTTAAGGTTTATTGTCTTTAATGTTACACATGTAGCCATTGAGTCTGGCCCATTTCGTATTAGTATGGTTAGTAAGTTTTTACTATTTATAGATCGATAAAAACCTCCATGCGAATGAGACTTTCCTATATGTTGCAGTTTTAGTATTATTATTTGATTTAAGAATATTTTGTTATTGTAAATCTAGTGTTCCTACAGCAATACCAAGTTATCGTCATAATTATCACAAACGTTGGAATGCCATGTTTGCTGACGAATGTATTTATCTCTGTCTTGTCTCTTCTGTTACCAGATGTTCTTCCAAATATTACCTCACCCTCCTTTTCCAGGCTGGTATGGTCTCAAAAAAGTCACTTCCTTTTTTCGTTATTTAAGATGCTGTGAATAATTGCATCATTCTATATATTCTATCATCCGGAGTTTTCACATATCATTTTATTAAAATTATTATAGTTATCGGTATGAATACATTCTATCTAAAATCCTCAATTCTATGTAATTGAAAATTCGGAAACATTTCGTTGTTATGGAATGTTGTATAAAACATGAATAATTGTAGGGGAGAGCAGGGTTGGTTGGCAACAGTTTTCACTTCCCAATGGTGCTGATACCACTGTAAACCCCAAGTATTAGAGTACTTCAAGTATTTTTTTTCACAACATAATATTTAATACTAAGATCATAGAAAATTGAAGAATTCGTCAATCCAGAGTATGCCAATTAACCCCTTATGTGGGGCAGGTTGGCCTAGAAGGTGAGGGTGTTTAGCCATCTCATTCAAGTACTGCCTGACACATATTATTGTTATTAAAAGCTGCACTATAATGGTATAATAATTTTGAATCGGTTTTGAACAGCTTTTAAGGGAAAATAGAATGGCAATAGAAGAAGATAGAAGTTTAGACTGTCGTCACTTTTTGCATAAGAAAAATTGCTCTCATCTTCCTCGCTGGAACTAAAGACAATTGGTAGTTTCACCTTTGATTATGTTTACCTTGCTTTTGTGAATTGCTACTGCTCCAAAAAAAAAAAAGTCGAAAAGAGACAACTAACCCCGCAGGAGATATCATATGAAAGATGACTGCCAGGACAGGGGAGAACAATCAAACAAGAAACTGGTTAGTCGAAAGGTTAGGTTTTTCAAAGGAGTTTGGGGCTATGTGAACAGAATCGGAGTCAAATGTTTTTCCATGCCTTTAAACCAACTTTACTGAAAATATAAAAATTTACTTACATGTTGTAAAATCAATCAATGAAGCACACTCTTATATAAACTGTTAGCATCGGATTGAAAACTCGGGACAAGACTCCCTAGGTCGAGCGGTTCAAATGGTACAATGGTGGGGCCTTCACAACAGGTGTGAAGGAAACTATAAGCCAATGGCCAACCTACCCCATATGCCAACCAACCCCGCTCTCCCCTATCGTTAATTACAAAAATCGGAGATAACTGATCTTTTTGTTTTTTCTCTCTCGATAATATATCTATTTAAAGTTTTAGTAGGATTCCTTTATTGATAAGGCCGATGTAATTCGTATTTCCTTATCTTAACTTTTGATACAGATCATAAAAGTGGGAGGTTTTTGTTTGAAAGCAATGTTTAAATTAAAGCGATTGCCTGTGTAAACTGATATTATAAATGTTGTTATCTCCCCCCCCCCCCCCTCTGGATGATATAAGAGTTCTGTGTGTGTGTATTGACTGTAGTGACTAAGATGATGTTGCCTGTTCGCAGATGTCAGCTGGTTCCCATATCATGGCTCCTCAGAGTGGGATCATCATCAGCCAACAGCAGCAGCAGCAGCCTCACAGCCAGGACTCGAACCTAAGCACCGGTCAGTATATTATATTATATTATATTATATTATATTATATTATATTATTATACCATACTATATCATATTACAACATTAATCATCAGACAGTATGATTGTGTTGTTGCGCCTCGTCGTTTTCGACTACTACTGACCTTTAAAGGTGCCTTTACACCTTACGTACTTTACCTTCGAACACCACCCGAGGTTGTTCGAGAACAACCTTCACGTCGACTGTTCGGGTGTTCTAGGTACTTCATCTGTTCGCATGGGTTCAGGGGTAGCGCTAGTGTCACTTTTGATTTGGGTTTTTCCTAAGTGACAGGAGTTGTTTTTGATACTAGTGTAATTTGTGAAACGTTGTAAATCGTCTCCTATTTTTTTATTTTTCAGATATTATAAAATGTATTGATAATGGAGATTTTTCTTTATCATAAGCTAGCTTTGGGTGCGTCAGCCATATTGGTTCGCTTAACCTCACTTGAAGTATAAATGGCTGTTCGCTTCACGTCGGTACGGCAAGGTTCGAAGGAGAACTAGTTCGAAGGTGAGGTTCGTAGAGTGTAAAGGCACCTTAACAACTTATTAAAAGAACTAAAAATTGGTCGCTACGCCCCTTGAGGAATAATTATTGTATTGAAATAATGGTTGTTGCCTTGTTGATAATGTAGGCTATCTCTTTGGAAGATGATAAGCCTCGATTTCCCCTCATCGTTATCTTCGAGTATCATTTATTCAACTTCCGAATCCTGCTTTGTTTATTCTTACGATCTTGAGCAAGTTCGCATCCATTACAATGTATCTGCATGAAAATCGCGGCCTGGCAAAAGTCCTCTTACAAGATTGAAAAGAAATCTATCTACGCCATGGGTCGGTAACCTCTGCTCCCCTCCGGGCTCCATATTTTTTTTTTTTTTTTTTATATAAACAAAAAAAAAATGACCGTGAATTCTCTTTTTTTCTGCTCAATATATGTTAGGATTTTTTTTCAGAGGAAAGGAAAGAAAAAAGAAGATATTTAGCCTTCTTCGTTGAAAGGAATTGATGAAAATAATAATAGCTATTTAAATAGCCTGATTCTATTTTATTTTAAAGATTTTTAGGAAATAGTAAAATAAAATTCATAAAATTAAATTTTTTTAGCTATTTAAAAAACAATAATTAAAATTTTTATTTTACAAATTTACGTTTTGCCCTTTTACATGGAGTATAATAATAATTATTGTTTGTTTTATTATATTGGAATTTCGTTAATTTAAATTTTTTTATTTGTTTAATTCTCTTCAAAAAATAAATTATTTAAAATTAAATTTTTTTAGCTATAAAAAATAACCACTATTTGAATTAGAATTTTTAAATTAGGTTTTTATGTTACAGGCAAAACTTGCCCTTTTTACACACAGTATAATATACTATCATTGGTTATTTATTATTTTATTTATTTATTTATTTATTTTATTTTTATTTTTTTTATTTTTTTGATTTGCCTCTACCCGGAGGGGTCATTGGCATTTTTTTTTAAATTCTATTGTAAAATCTGGTAAGCTTAAAAAAATTCATTAGTTTTTAAACACTATCTTTGTTATACCGTAGCACTTCTTTCAATGATGTGTTCATTTCTAGTTTTGTTCTTGTAGGCTGGTAGTGTTCGCAGTCCACTAGTATATGGGAGACTGTGGTCAGGGCACCACATTTGACGCAGGTAGGGTGTGCGAGGTTGTGAAGCAGGTATGCATGGGAGAATTTGCTGTGACCTATTCTAAGCTGGCCCAGGATTATTTCTTCTCTCCTATATTTTCTATTGCTGGTTGACCATTTTTTACAATCTGCTTTTATTTGTAGCAGTTTGGAGGGTTTCCTTCTCCAGGCTTCATTCCATTGTGTCATTAATTTGGATTTCTTGTGCCTCTCCCAGTCTTCTCGGGGGATAATGACTATGGATTTGACTTGACTGTTTTCACCTGTTCGAGCCAGTCTGGATGCAGCATCTGCCTTCTCGTTTCCTCCAATGCCACAATGGGATGGAGTCAAAATAAAAGCTATTTTTTTTTTTCCTTCTTTTTGTAGTTCATCAATAAGATGCAATATTTCCATTATCGTGGCGTGCTCTGGTTTTTGACTCCTCATTGCCCGTAGAACGCTCATTGAGTCAATGACAATGACTGATTTTTGGTACTTAGCTACTTGGCAGTGGAGCAGAGCTTCCTTTATAGCAGTTGCCTTTGTGTCACGAACTCAGTACTACAATAAAAACAAAAAAATTATTATTTTGAATTTTCATTTGAATAAATGTCATATAAATGTTTTGTTTTTTTAATCTAAAGTTTGTCTGATTGATAATAGTTAATATTTTGGATTAGATAGAAATGACAGGGGCGGATTGAACACAAAATTTGGGGCGAGAACCTCTGGTCTAACACTCATGTGTTGCCTTTCTGCTGAGAGCACCTTTCTTTTTTAAATTAATTTAATGGATTTATTTATTTGCAGCAGGAAGGAGTGCGGTCTAAAGAGTTTTTTTATGGCTATGTAATTGCATTATTCATTTAAAAATATAAACAAATTTAAATAGCTAAAATATTTGGGGTAGGGTCATGACCCCAGTGCTATGGTTCCTTTTGATTACCTTTTTTGTGCACAATGGAATAATTCCACAGTTTTAGACCATCTTGGAATGTAAACTGCATTCAATTCCACAATCATAAGTTGGATTTTTTGCAAATTGCACACGATCAGAGTTATAAGAAAGAGTATTTTTAATGAAATTGCCTATTTTAGAGAGTTGTCAATATTTTGAATTTATATTGATAGCTATTTTGCAAAACCCCTTAGCAGAATTTCATTGTAAGATGCAGTTTTCAGCTTTCCAGATCAATTATTCCTTAAGACTTATTCAGAAATACCTAGAAAATGCATTCCCTAAGAATTGATCTTTGTCTTAAGTGTGCAATAGACATTAGAAAGACAGCTTTGATCTAAACATTATTAGCAATATTTTTAGTTCTGCAGTTGCAGATATTTTTTTTTATTTTTGAATTGCTACATAAACATCCTCCAGAAAATTTGACTACAATAATCATCAAAATTAATCTGGGGAAGACCTAATTGAACGAGGATAGGAAGGAGAGATAAGTGAAGCTAAAGAAATCTTTCTTTTCCTTCCTTGCTATTTCTGGGACACAGGGTTAAACTTGGAGTAGTTATCTGCTAATCTGCATTCCTACCTATCTCCTCACATTCCTCCAAATATGGAAGCTCACCTTGGAAATTAGGAGTCAGATCCAATCCATGAAATCAATCACCTTAGTAAAGTTAAAAGGGAACGCACAACTGATTATACAAGATTTGGAAAATTTCCTTATGGGCTGAACTTAAATTTAATTTAACTTCCATTAGTATTGCAACATCCTTTAGATTGTAAGAAGACTAATGTGATGCCCCTTTAGATTTATCGAATAGATTCAGCTCACTCCACATCTTCTGGGAAGGAGGTATCCAGAAAGCATTTAAGAAGTGAGGTACTGATTGGAGCATGAGGAGAAAAATATTATGATTTTTTAATGTTTATATGAAATAGGTATGTCTGTTACAGTTACATCTGTTCGAGTTAATGTTTAATTTGCAATCGACTTCCAAATGGTTTTGAATTTGATTTAGCATCTGATAACGTTGACACATTCATTTTTGTGTTGTTGTTTTGGTCTGTAGTTTTATTTATTTTATATAGTATGTTTTAGAGCACCTGCAGACCTGATGCTTTGTACATTTAATTCTAAACAGATTGGATTCTCCAATCATCCTTTATATTTTTTATTGTTATAGGTTCATCCCACAGTGATAAGGAGGCAGAAAACATTACCCCTGAGAAGGGAGGTGGTGGTCCTAGGACAGGTACTGAGCGGAAACGGAAGAGGAAGAACGACGATGGCAGTGGTGGAGGAAAGGCGAGGGCGACCATCATGGCCGATAAGAAGCTCGACTACTTCGCCAAACATCCCCCCGGCACCAGCCCCATCAGGCACACTGGAGCCAAGAGCCCCTCGCCAGCCCAAGCCCAGCAACCTTCCTATCCTATGGTGAGAGCTATCAAGTGCTTCAGTAGTTTAAGTGAAACCATTAATTCTAATAATTTTTATTGGATCAATATAGTACAATGATTTTCCCATCTTAGAACATAAATAAAAGAAAGATAATGATCTGTTTTTGGGAATAATTTTCTATATCTGCTCCTCACGTGAGTAAATCCAAGGAGAGAGGGTCTTACAAACTACACTGCACATTAGAATTGAGCCACTATTGCTAGCCAAACAAAAAATTAAATACAAAAAACATTAGTCAATAAATAAAATAAATGAAATGTTAATTATGTCATAAAGAAAAGATAAAAATATACAATTTATTAAATATATAATTACCAATAAGAAAAATATTTAAAATATTATCATTTAAATTGAAATTAACTGAATGTTATTTACCTCTAAATGTGACATTTACAAAGTTAGAAGTAATTACAATGAACTTAATTATAATTATATAGTTAAAAGGGGTCATCTCCATTTTTGCTCAAAATGGCCGGGTTTGAGCTAGTTGATTCCCTTCCAAAACGGGCATCATTTCAACATGACCTGGCTTTGTGGCATTAAATATGGCCAGTTTTCAATGAAATCAATGATACTCTAAGAACACAAATATATCAAAAAGTTATTCAATGAAAAAATTGAGGTTTGACTGAATCGTTGCCTTAGATTATAGAGACATTAGTCCAGCTGTTCCATTTTCTAAATAATTTTTTATCATATAATCTTTATTGACACCTGCCCTTCTCTATAATTAAATTGACCCATTTAATCATGATAAAAGATTTAATTTAATTATAATTGAAACTTATATAGTTTATAGTTGATGAAACTTATATAGTTTTGAAATACACAACGCTGAACTGAGTGGACTGTCCATGTTAAATATAATTGACGTGATAGCAGCAAGACGAATAAAATGGGCGTGTAAAATTGCGAAACTTAGTAGTGGACCAATTCCAAAAAGATTAATAAGCGCGGTGCCGAATGGGAAACATCCGAGGAGCAGGCCAAGACAAAGGTGGGAGGATTGCGTTAGGGCGGATCTATCGAAGTTTTGTCTGGAAGGCGGTCGATGGATGGAGGTGTGCAGGGAGCCAGTTGTTGTGTCGGCATCGAACCTTCGGGTTCGTTAAGCCTTCATTATTATTATTATTATTATTATTATTATTGTTATTATTATTATAGTTTTGAAAGAAAGAGATGATTGTAGGTGTTATTCTAACCTAACTTAAATGAAAAAAAGCTATATCCATACTGTTCTAAAAGAAAAACCCACCATTTCTGTCTAACAAGTTGGAGCTATGGCTATCCACCTCAATCTCATCAGAATAACTATTTGCCAATATGTTCGTAATTATTCCATTAGGATTTTCTTCCTTTTAAATATTTTATTAGTTCATTTGATACTCCAATTCTTCAGTATTTTAATTTTAAGTTTATTATTTGAAGTCCAAATATTTTAAAAATTGAATTAAAGGTTGTTTTACAATAAGTATTTTTCAAATTCTGTTAGGTGGCTGATTTTTCTTAAGTATAATGATATTCAGTTAATATGCCACCTCAAGAAATTTTATTGTTGTTTTTATATTGATGACAATTATATGTTTCTTATTATTATCTAACATTTAAACCATTTAATGATTTAAATTGACTGATATTTAACAACAATAAAATGTTTTTTGTTTTGTTTTCAGTTTCCACCATCCCCCCAGGCTTCTCTGCTTGCACCTGGTCAGGCATCCTCTGATTACTCCTGTACCACTCTCATGCACCCCCCATCAAAATTGCATGTTACCATGTTGTCCAAACAAGTTCAGGTACGTTGGCATCAATACATAAACATAAACATCTAAATCTTACATAACGGCTTCTATTTTATAAGAACTTTTCATTCTTTAGACTGACCTCACATGCCAAAGGATTCAAGAATTTGAAACCCAAGCATCATCTGATCTTGAAATACGGAACAATAAAATAGATGAACTTAATCGGGTAAATTATTTATATTTCAACCAAAATTTTTATCTCTAAAATTAAGTGTATTTTAGTTGATTTTATATATCTGTTTTGTTTTATTTCTCATTCAGGCAACAGAAGAACTGAGGCATCAGTTAGCTGCTCAGGCGAAAGCTATGGAACAGCATAAAGCACATACAAATAAGTGTATAGATGTTGTTAAAAAACTGCTCAAAGAGAAGTCTAATATAGAAAAGAAAGAAGCTAGGCAGAGGTGTATGCAGAATAGGTTGAGGCTAGGACAGTTTGTAACGCAAAGGGTTGGAGCGACCTTTCAAGAGAACTGGACTGATGGCTATGCTTTCCAGGAACTTTCCAGGTAATTCAAACATTGGATTTAAATTTTAAACTGGTGGGGTACCCATGAACTTTTCCCCTTAACTAAATTTTTATTTCTATGGATATTAATAATTTATATTATTTCAAAAGGGTTTGTGTTCATATTAATCTATTTTATCTGCATTTTCGACCACTTTGCCTTTTTTCAAGTAAGTTTCTTTTCTTCTTTTACAATAATATTTTGTATGTTTTCCTTTTTTTCCACTAGTTATTAGTCAATAATATTATTCTTATTCTTGCTCTAGTTCAATTTAAATTCAAATCAGCAACCCTACTTGGAATTTAAGAACGAGATATAACTCTTTTCATCATAAGGTGTGAGATTTGAAAATGAGTGCCTGTTAATCTTTGAACATGATGTTTAATGTTAATGTTAATGTTCAAAATTGTATGAATATTGAACGTATTAACTTGATAATGGGCATAGTGGCTCTTAATGTTGTTGAGGGGTCATTTTTAAGAATTTCCTCTAAAATTTTATCGAGAAATCAAATATTTATTTATTTCGATAATTTATTAATTTATGTATTGTTTGAGATATTTTTCAAACCTCGTGAGAATAATCCATAAGTCTTAGAAAGATCTATAAACTTATTCCGTACTATTGTCTAATAATCCTGTTGACCCTTCATTATTCAAACCACTTTCTATTTATTTTTTTACTTTATTTAGGAGGCAAGAAGAAATTTCTAATGAACGGGAAGAAATAGATAAACAAAAAAAATTATTAACCAAAAGACGCCCAAGTAATTCTGAAACTGGTCGAAAGCGAGCCGGCTCCTCTAGTGGTAGCAACAGTGGAAGTAGTGGAGGAGGAGGAGCAGGCGGTGGTAGTGGTGGCCTCCACAACGGGACAGATGGCTTCCTGAAGCCAGATCCTGTTCCGACTATGTCGACACAAGAGTACTATGAGGCAGACGAGATCCTGAAACTGCGGCAGTCTGCACTCAAGAAAGAAGACGCTGACCTACAGCTGGAGATGGAAAAGCTGGAACGAGAGAGGAACCTTCACATCCGAGAACTGAAGAGGATTCACAATGAGGACCAATCTCGTTTCAATAGCCATCCTGTCCTCAACGAAAGGTACCTACTCCTAATGCTCCTCGGCAAAGGTGGCTTTTCAGAAGTACACAAGGTAAGTGCTATTGACATTTTACTACTTTATGTGGTGTTATTTATTAATTTAACAACCATAATTTTATAATTAATAAATATTTAAGGAAGTAATTTATAGTCTTCTCCTATTCCTTCACACTTTAAGCAACTTTTTTAGCTTCATTATTCCGCAGCATTATTATCCTACTTGGTGAAGTAATCTAAAATGAATATCCTTTTTATCATAACGTTTGCTTAACGTTTTTTTTCTTCTTTTTAGGCTTTTGATCTTAAAGAACAGAGGTATGTTGCATGCAAAGTTCATCAACTTAATAAAGACTGGAAAGAAGATAAAAAAGCTAATTATATAAAGTGAATATTATTTTACTTATTCTTTTTCCGTATCTATCCCATTGTAATTCATAATATTAATTATATCTTTATTATTATTATTCTAGGCATGCTTTAAGGGAGTACAATATTCATAAAGCATTGGATCACCCAAGAGTAGTAAAATTATATGATGTTTTTGAAATAGATGCCAATTCATTTTGTACAGTTTTAGAGTACTGTGATGGACACGATTTAGACTTTTATCTTAAGCAGGTATATATCGTGCCAATGCATAATATAATTACAGTATTTGATTTATATTTTATCCAATATTAATTGAACCGGTGAATTTTTTACAGCACAAGACAATAGCTGAAAGAGAAGCAAGATCTATTGTGATGCAAGTAGTATCAGCCTTAAAGTATTTAAATGAAATTAAACCTCCTGTAATTCACTATGATTTAAAACCAGGTTTGTTTTAGTTATATATATATTTTTTTTTTAAATTTTAAGTATTATTGCTCATAATGCACGGCTTGAACTAGACAACGATAGTGCCTTATAAACATTTAAGAATGACATAGGTACTTCAACTAAATAAAATAACCAACACTCGAATAATATTTGTTATATTTTATTAACTTTGAATGGTGGTCGAGGATAAGAAGACAAAAAATATTAAAAGTCATTTTGTTGGATTCTTAATCTTGTTGGATTCTTAATCAAATAATTTTTTTAATGCATTGCTATGTGATATTAATGCTTGCCCTTTAACTGCTGTTGGCTGAGCCGGCCAGGCGCTGGTCACCGGGTGCTGATGTCTCTCGTATATGAGCCACCCTGTAATTCCGCTTTACTGCTAAAGATTTATAGATGAGCCGGGTAACTAGTGCTTTCTTTGGCCTTTTTTTGGAATCTATAACATTTCCCCATACCGCTATAGCGCTTTTGATTCTTCTTTTCCCTACTAGTATTGCCTTGATACACGGTTGCTTTTCAGCTTTCTGTAAATATCAAATATGCCTGATATCAAATCTTTCTATACCTGCCTATTTACCCTTTGTCTTATTTTAGTTCATTTGCCACTACTGTGGCATAAACTTGTGTTGTAATGGCAAAAAAAATGATATAGTGAGGAAGAGCATTTGAAGCTCTTAGCGGGTGCTAGTGGGAAGCTTTTTAATTTTTAAAAAGTTTTTAACTCCACCAGTCCAGGTCCACAGTCCGGATCGAAAAGTGAGGATGAAGAACTTTGCGTAGGATTAATTACGCTCAAAAAACATATAAGATGCGAGAGCTTGAACACCTTACAAGTACTCCGCACAGCGGGACCTCTCGGTGTGCCTACTAACCCACAACGGCAGACCATCTCATGCCCTGCTACCTCCGCAGTTGGGTAGTTTCATAAAAAATTATTGCTTTAGATTTTTATCAGTCACCACAGAGTAAATTAATTTAGAAACAAGTTGGTTTAAAAAAAATCTCTTAGTTGATTATAAATATTCATTGTAAAAATTAGCATATTTCTACTTATGATGCAGTTTTAACGAAATTCTTATCTTTATAATCTTTTTTATAATAATCTTTTTTTCTGGTTTTGTTATGAATTGTAATAACCTTTCAAATGTTTGTGTATATTATGGACCTTTAATTTGAACACATGCTTATTTATATTCCGATTAAGTTTTCTTTTCTTCATTCTGCATGTTTACTTATTTTTTGACATTAGCAGGGAGAATAAATCGACCCCTCTTTAAAGCTTTAAAATTTTGTCTGTTCATTTATTATAAAATAATCTTTGGTTGAATTTTATTTTAATATGTTTATTAATCTACAGGAAACATTTTACTGACTGAAGGCAATGTTTGTGGTGAAATAAAAATTACCGACTTTGGCTTAAGTAAAGTTATGGATGAAGAAAATTATAATCCAGACCATGGAATGGACCTCACCTCCCAGGGTGCTGGAACTTATTGGTGTGTATACTATTTGTTTGATACGTTTTTTATTATTAATTTTTTAAGCATAAAAAATTAAAATAATACCAGGTGTGTAAATATGAAACCGGAATTTTTCAAATAGCAAATGAGAGTTGATTGTGTAAAAATGATACATACTTTTTTATTCGAAGTACTGTCCTTCGCTATCTATGCATTTTTCCCATCATTCAGGCAATTTGTGGATTCCCCGCCAAAATAATGCTTCCTCTTCTGAGTCAAACCAATCACTTAACCAATTTCGTACATTTTCATAAGAAGTGAAGCGCTGCTCAGCTAGTGCGTGTCCCATCGATGCAAATAGGTGGTAATTGGATGGGGCCAAATCTGGTGAATAAGCCGCATGCGGAAGAATTTACCAACCAAACACTTCGATCGTTTCCTTGGTCCGTTTAGCCTAATGTGATGGGGCATTGTCATGGAGCAAGATCACTTTGTGTGTCCTTTCTTGATATTTGGGACTTTTTGGCGCAAATCTTTATTCAAATTTATCATCTGTTTTAGGTAGCGTTCCGTATTAAAAGTTTCCCCAGGTTTCAGCAGCTCACAGTAGGTGATACCCATCTGATCACACCAGACACAGAGCATTTTCTTCCTCTCCAAGCGATGCCGATGGTTCACTAGGAGTTACCCAGGATTTTTTACGCTTAGGATTCTCAAAGTAAATTCACTTTTCATCACCAGTCACAATTTGATGAAGAAATGACTTTTTTTCTGTACCTGGCGAGCAGCATTTGCCATGAGGTTTTTGGAGCTTCCTGCTGCCTGTCATTTAGTTGGTGAGGTACCCATTTTCCGACCTTCTGGATCTTTTCCATGCCTTTCAAACAAATGGAGACGGTGTCACATGTAATAATTGTCCAACAAACGCTTCCGAATCAGCGTTTTCAAAGTTTTTTTTTTTTTGTGGTTTTCCACGGTCTTTGTTTCTTTTATCGAAATCCATCTTTAAATTTTTTGAACCAATCGAAACATTGAGATTTGCCTAGGGCATGCTCCCCGTAAACTTCAACAAGCATCCTATGTGATAATGCTCCAATTTTTTTCAGAAGGAAACGGAAAATAAATGCTGTCCGCAAATCTTGATTTGTTGGCACAAAAGTCGACATGTTCAACGCCACTAAAAACACGGTTATAGAATGAAACTGATGTTGGTATCAATTGGATCTCTTTATTACATGTAGGCAAAAGCAGATAACACCACTGACGGATTAGTTAGAAAATTATATTGACTGCTAACTCCTATCATTGGCGAATTCAGGTTTCATATTTACACACCTGGTAGCAATTATAGTTAACCAATCGTAGAGTTTGATGAACTTTTTTTATGAGATAAAAATAAACATTTCATTCTTAATAATTTTCTTAAATGCTTTTCAGTCTGTTATTACTAAACATAAGTAAGTAGTCACCCCACAGTACCATTATTAGGGCCTATTCACACTATCGGTTTCGCGCCCGCTCCACTCTCGCTCCGCTCCCGGTCCGCTCTCGCTCTACCCCATTCACACTAGCGCTCCGCTGCTGCTCCACTCCCGGTCCGCTCTCCTGTCTTACCATATTCACACTATATAATTTTACACCGTTCAATTTTGAAAGGTTTAAGCTATTAAAGCCATTAATAATCGAAGTTGTATTCGGATTTTAATTAATGATTAACTTTCAGTTATTTAAGTATTCATTTATTCTTCAATTTTACGGCCAAAAAAAACAAAACAATTTTTCGTTTGTAGAAATAGCTGGTAAGTGTACTTTTCTTGATGAAGAAGATAATACTATCAAAAAATATAATAAGAAGAATATATTGCAACACAATGATAATTATTAATAATAATTATAAATTAATTTAATTAATGGTGAAGAAATAATTTAAATTTTTTTCGGAATGTATTCGAATACGCTTGAAAATTTCAAGTTGAAATCGGTAAATGCTACAAATTTACCGAATGTGTTCTCTTCTTTTCCTAATTAATATTTTAATTATTTTTTGCTTTAATATATTTTTTTGTAAATGGTGTGACATTTTTCATAATATACTGCATTTTTATTCGTTTCAAATTAAACGTTATTTTATAATAGCAATGAGTGTGTAGTCAATAAATAAATCGGTGACCATTTTTTACGAGTGCATTAATTCATAGCAAAATATATCTCAAACATAACATGAATTTTTCACGTCGAAAAACCGCGCGTATTGTTGGTGATTTTTGTAATAATTTCAAGCGTATTCGAATACATTCGGAAAAAAAATTTAAATTATTTCTTCACCATTAATTAAATTAATTTATAATTATATATATATATATATATATATATATTTTAAAGTTGAACTTTTTTGGCCGTAAAATTGATGAATAAATAAATACTTTAATTACTGAAAGTTAATTATTAATTAAAATCCAAATACAGACGGTTTCGATTATTAATGGCTTCAATCGTGAACGGTGTAAAATTATATAATGTGAATATGAAAAGACTTTAGGAGAGTGGAGCGGGAGCGGAGCGAGGCCGGACCTGGGCCAATATTGTGATAAACCTTTCTCTATTCCTCTTTAGAATATTTTGCCAGTGAGACCGGACCTGGAGCGGAGTGGGAGCAGAGCGCTAGTGTGAATGGGTTAGAGTGAGAGCGGACCGGGAGTGGAGCGAGACCGGAGCAGTACTGATAGTGGAATTCTCTGTCTATTTCTCTTTAGAATATTTGAGTGGAGCGGGAGCGGAGCAATAGTGTGAATCCGCCCTTAGTGTGAAGTGATGATTCATTGCTGCGATACTGTTAAAAATATTTCATATTATTACTTTCACTTACCTTTATATAAAATATATAGTAAGGGAAAGTATTGATCATGAAAATTTTCGACTTCCGGTTTTCAGTGGAAATACACGTTTTGGGGTCCTCTGAGTCCAAATAACCTAGTCCGGCGAAATGGTCTGCGTCTGTGTGTGTGTGTGAACGGACTAGCTCAAAAACTATACACCTATACCGTAAACTATACCATGCGAATCTGAAATTAGATATTTGGTGTATGTCTATGTCCTCGATATGACAGCTAAAATTTCAATAAAATTGATCAAACAGAGAGAGCACTTTATTTCATAACTTGTTTTCCCATTTTGTCAGTTTTTTCGATTTTCTCAAAAATAGCCTTAACGATTTTGATTGAACTCGTCATGTTTGATGATTTTTTATTCCTCATTAAAGAAACCCAATCTTTTATTTTATTTTTTTTTTTGCTTCAAGACGTAAAGCATTACAAGTCATCAACATCTACCCAATATTTTATTTTTATTTTGAATACAATCTGATTGCTACTTATCCTGTGTCTTTTTTTTATCAAAAGTTATTAAATTGTATAAGCCTTTACTTTATCAATTTCTTTTGGTAACAGAATTATTACTACTCCTCAATTTATGTTAACAATGTGCGAAATGAGGTTTTATTTGTCGAATCCTCCACTTATTAAAAAACAAATTTTCAAGTAATCTCTTATTAGTAGTAGTACTTTTTGTTTTATCTATAGCTTTATTATTATTACTATTTATTATACTGTCAATGGTGAGTTAGTATTTTCATTTAATGCAGTCATGATGATATGCCATATGGTTTCGCAAATTATTGCAGATGTATTATTTGATGATAAACTTGGTCGTCTGAACTGTGATCTAATATAATAAAACTAAAATGTTACTTCCTTCCCTTAATTAAAGATTTTTTTTAGATGACTTTCTCATAAACAACACTCATAAGTGAAAATAGGTAAATATAGAAATGAGAGATGTATTATTATGTACTCTTGCTGAGGAATTAAAAATTTCATTAAAAAAAGAGTATCATTACTTCTAAATAGTTTGCATATTCAGAAAGGTTGAAAAACACTAGTCTAAGTGATCAGACTCAAGTTTGTGTGAAAAGCTGAATTTTGTATTTCTATTTTTATTCCCATTCATGTTTCATTCTATTTCATTAATCATACATTTCTGATTGGTATATTTACATACATCATGATTCATATAATTCCATGCATAATTTTATTTATTTCTTCCAGGTATCTTCCTCCAGAGTGTTTTGTTGTTGGAAAAAACCCTCCGAAAATCTCATCAAAAGTTGATGTTTGGAGTGTGGGAGTCATATTTTATCAATGCCTCTATGGAAAGAAGGTATTGCATTTTAAAATTATAATTTTTACTTATTTAATTCCTTATTTAACCCATTTCTTACCAAATTATTTATTTTTTCCTAAATTAATAATTTTGCCTTTAGTTTCTTGTTAAAAACGCCTTACTAAGATGTATTCCAAACAGAAATAAATTAATAACTCTGTCTGAGTCAGAGAATTAGAATGAAAAATTACATATTTAAAATAATCTACTTTAATTTTGCTGGAGGAAAATTACAAAAAATATAACTATTTTTTAGTACTAGAAAAACAGCAAAACATTTAATGCATAATGTCACATTGCACTTTAGGCAAAACTTTAATGGTTTCGAAGGACACCCTTTGTCCTGGCTTCTTCTTTGCTGTTGCCTTGTTGATACAAGATCGTTTCTTCCATCAAACCTAATTCATTCTTGAATGGTAGAGACTTGTGATCTTTCAATTGGACGTCCTGGACCTTTTCGGCAACTGTTAATTTTAAGTAAGGTAGGGCTAATTCGTCTAGAAAGTCCAGCAACACCAATAGACATTTGGTACAGCAGGTGAGAATTTACTGCCACCATATCAGTTATTCTAGTGAATATACACCAGTACCATATCTTCTCCCTTACATTGAAGGGGTACTTGGCAGCCATCCAATCATGTAAGTCTACTCTTCCCATGTAGGAACTGTACTCTTTAGCAAGGAATGGCTGTGCGATTGGAATTTTTTTCTTTTTTCACGGCAATACCTCGTGACATTGCCTACGGGCTCTGTCAGGCTTTAGCCAGACATATCCGGCTCTTCATAAGTTTGTACTCCGTCTGGCCGACTTTTTACATTTTAGGTAAATGCCCGGATTTTCAAACTTAGGCCTCAAAAAAACAAACAAAAAAGTATCTTATTCCCTAGAGGAGAGGACATCGGGACTTGAGAGCTGGACGAAAGAGTAAATATTTCAATACTATACAACACAGAAAAATGGAATAAAAGTTTTCTATTTTTTAAGAATTTTCAAGTATCTTATCAAATTCGATCATACTTTTTTCATGGTTTATTTATAAAATTATTGTTAATAAATATTTCTTTGAAAAAAAAACAATATGTTATAGCTGAATAGATTCAGATTATTAAAAAAATATTTAAATTGCAAAAAATTTTTATGGGAAACAGGGAAAAAATTGAAAACCAGCATTCTATGTGTAGGACAGTGGTAAGAAATGGGTTAATTCACCTAAGTAACGGATTTTTACTTATTCGTAAATTAGGTGATTGTGCTCCTACTTTAATACTAATTGAGTAGAATGTTTTGTATATATTGTCATCACCATTCTAAAGTAACGCATATGCATAGGTTTTTAGTTGCACATTCGTTACTTTAGCATCGTGACGACGATATCTAGGTGATTGCTATTCAAATAAAATTTGTTTTTCCTATTTGATAAGAAATAACCTTTCTGGCATACAAATCTTAGTTAGAAATTATTTTGGATTTTTATGAAATAAGTTTGATGTGATTATAAAAAAAAAACTTATTAGTCCTTAACTTAAAATTCAGCTAAAATTGAACTGCCCTGATGCTTTTACAGCTAAACTTGTGGTAGTGAAGGTTTTGGTTATGCTATATATTCATTTTGAAGTAATGATATAAAATGATAAGGCAAAATTTTTCTCTTTTTACTTCCACCATCTATATATGAAATGTCTCATTAAGTATTATGATCATGTTAAAGTTAGAATTCAGCAAAATACACGTTTGGAGCCCCATGAGTCAGCCCAAATAACCAAGTCATTTGAAATGAATGGTCTCATTCATAAAGTCACATTTAAAAGTTATTAATTTTTGCTAATTAAATTCTAAAGAATGCTAAATGGCAACTTAATACTGTAAAATTTATGTTGCTACTGGCTAAATTTTAGATGGATTTTTTTTAGTACTGATGTGGTTGGAAGGAGGAGGGTTTCACAAAGAGATCGGACTCAAATAACTTAATATTTTTATAATAGTATAATATATAGTAGTATAAATTAATAGTAATTTAATTTTAATAGTACTAATTGTTGTAACTATTATAATTTCAAACTTGTTTCTTTCCTATGGTTTTAATTTATTTCTTTTGTTTTGTTTTTTTCAGCCATTTGGCCACAATCAATCTCAAGCAACAATCCTTGAAGAAAACACCATCCTCAAAGCTACTGAGGTTCAATTCGCCAACAAGCCAACAGTCAGCAATGAGGCTAAGGTAATTTATTTTTTTCTTGCACTTAATTGATCCTACGTGTAGAGAGTGGGTATTGAGGGAAAGAAGTTGGGCTGGGTATAATCAATATAGTCAAAACAAACACCAGTATATGAGAATTATTTTTATTCCTAACTACTTTTTTTTTATTTAGCAGTATGATCAACATATAAGAATAATTTCAAAGTACAGTACAATCTTGATAATCCGGCGGTTGGTTACTCCGGCTCGTTCGGTAATCCGGCGCTATGGGGGACGCCCAAAATGAGTGGAACTTGATAGCATGACCATCAAATTCAAATCCTCTACATGCCCCCAAAACGAAACCTCTTACAGCCCATGGATCAAAATGTGATCCAGCAAATAAAAATTAATTACAAAAAATCTCTCCATATATGGAAATAATAAAACCCCCGGATGGGATCATTCAGTTTTTTTAAAAAAACAAACATTAAAGACTTTGTTTATAATTTAGTGCACAGTGAAAAGTGACACCATCCATTTTTCGTGGAAAAAGATCTGGCCAATATACCCCTTGTTTGAACTCTAAAAACGTGATTGGCGATTCTGACGAAGGTAACTTCACAAGCTCAACTCTAAAATTATCTTCAGAATTTTTACAAGAGTTTTCCAACAAATGTGAACTGAGCGTTACCCTATCAAATGAGGACATCAGAGAATGGCTTCAAAGCACAAAATTTTTAATCCCTATCTGGCGACAAAATCCTCAGCCAAATTCGGTCTACGGAAGATTGGGATGACCAGGATGTTTTAACTCATCTACTGTAACCAACAACGACGCATTCAATGTCTTCACTAAATAGTTAGTGCTCAAAAGGTTGCAAGAATACGTTTTCGTTAAAATGTTTAAAGCAAAAAAAGAATTAATGATTACTTTTCCAGTTATTTTTATTTAATATGAACGTATTCTTCATATGTACATAGTATTTTGTTTTATATGTACAAATTTACCTATAAAAATATTATATTATAGTAACAATGTTAGGTTATAATACCTTTTTATTTTACTTCTTCTAATAATCCGGAAATAATTAATAATCTGGCGGTCCCATATGTGTCGGATTACCAAGATTTTACTGTACTCGATTTATCATTATTTTTGTACTTTATTAATTTAAATCTGTATTATGATTTAATAAAAAGTAGATTAAATTATATGGTAACAATAAATAAAAGTGTCACTTAGTGGGTTTTTTGACTCTATTTACCTTTACTTTTAATATAATAACCTATTAAAATTATATTTGTCCTAATGTTTTATTTAATGTCTAATCAATTACTAATTATTAATTGTTAACATTATCCGTTTTTCAGAGTTTTATTCGAAGTTGCTTAGCATATAGAAAAGAAGATCGAATCGACGTGATGTCCCTGTCGAGGCACGAATACCTGCAGCCTCCGATCCCGAAACACGGGAGGGCATCCAATAACCAACAGCAGCAGCAGCAGCAGCAACAACAGCAGCAGTTGCAGCAGCAACAGCAACAACAACAATTCACAGCGGGAATGTTCGCTGGGATGAATGCTAGTAGTTCCTCATAGTCAAGTGTAAGTCCATAGTGACAATATTATCTAAATCGTATTGTAACGTAAAATGGGGTCAGTTTGTGACAGGTTTTGAAGTTTTTCTTTTGCTATTTCTTTGTTTACCAACATATTGGGATGAATTTAGTGCAGAAAGATAAGTAGGTACACATTTCATCTTTCTATTTTTGAGCAGAAATTTTTTTTTAAGTATTTCGGGATGGTAGGTATATGTAGTATAGTTTCACCTCATAGAGTGCGCTGAGATTAGGAGTTCCCTTTATGGTTGCAATAGAGCAGTCTTGACAAATTTTCACACCTCATATTTTTAAGCAAGATCACTCCCGGTTAATTTTGACTCTTATTTTCTAAACAAATTAACACATTTAAAAATCTTCAATAACTAAATTAAGAGTGAAGATGAAAGAATACTGTTCATATATGACACTTCATTAATAAAGCCTTGTAACTACTTATTCATGATTGGTTTTGTTACTCTACAAGTTTGGCAGCCAGTCGACAAGACAGACACAATAATGAGGCACTGATGACTTTTGTAATAATTTTTAAAAAACTTTCATGAATTTAAGCAAATCGAAGTCAAATATTATGTTAGAAACTAGGAAAAAGAAAAGTTAATCTCAATTATTAGCCTTTGCTGTTTTAGTTTAAGGAGGCAATCTTTGAGAAAAATAGACCACATATGTTTTGATACATTAATGCAATGGTTTTGCCCCAAAATAGTTTGATATGTGGCATGCAGGGAAGCATTCGTGCTGTACAATGAAGTTAAGTCAACTATTGTTTTTCCTCACATTAATTTTAATTTTTTGTTTTTTTCAATAGAGATGGCGGCCGTGCCTTAAGAAAACCTGAGGAAGAAAGGCGAAATCAACAAGATGAAGTGCTGTGATTAATGTTAGTGTTGTTCGTCTGCCTCGAACCACCGATGGGTCGCTCCCTCTCCTATCTTGTGGGTCGACCGTTGGCAACCTTGATCTTGATGTAATTTTTAACAAAGATGGTTGGAAATAGCTATATTTCTAAATCCATATGGGTGTCCCTTTGTTTTTAAAATCTTGTTATTGTTATTTTTAGTATTTTTCTATGACACCCAATATTATGGTGAGACTGAGATAGATGAGAGGGTGAGACAAAGTATAGTTTTTAAGATTACGCCATCGTGGTGGTTTTTGTATTTCCACGGCTGCAACTTTTAAGGCTGGAAAGCTTTTGATAGTGTATGTACAGAAAGATTTTTTCATGTGATTTTTAATAATTGTGTCATTTACAGTGATAACCACTTAAGGACAAGATGATGTGGATAAAGTGTGTGTGATAAACGCTCATAGTGGTTCGAAACAGAATATGATAATAATAACTGATGATAATATATATATTATATATATATATAAAAAGTTCCTTAATCGTTGTTTTTAACAATATTTAACTTATTTGTTGCTCTGCGTGAGAGTGGCACATGGGAAAATGGCATAACATGTCAGCGGTTAATGTTTTAGAAATATTTTGAATAATTTAACTTCCATGAATGAGTTGTAAATAGTGAAAAGCATCCCAAGAGACCTTTCTCCTTCCCCCAATTATAAATATATATATATAGTTAAGTTAATATAGGTTAGACATTTTGTTATATAAATATATATAAATATATATATAAATAGAATTATTAATTACTAATGGGAGCTCCCGAACAGTGAGCCAAAAATGAGTTATGTTTTAGTTATTTTCTGTTTCTATCATCTCTCTATCTTTCTCTATAAATATGCATAGAATGGTTTTAAAACAATATGACACGATTATCTGAGAAAGTTGACTGTATGCTTTGGTGGGCACAGCCTGTGTATGTTCAGTTCTTGATTGATTTAATTGTGTTCTACCATGGAAAGTATTTTTGTTATTTGTAGTAACTATGAGAATATGTTATGTTTGCGGTTATCTAAGTCAATCTATATTGATGTAAATTTACATCCTAAGATAAAATTAAACACAGTGAAATGTGTGGCTTTGTTTATTTTTGTGTACATATTTTTTATGGACAAAACATTTATATATATATTAGAATATAACAAAAGAAAATGAAAGTTTTTTTCTTTAATTTTGAATGCTACTACGCTGTGCCCAATTCATTTGGCCCTAACCTCTTCGGACTGCTAGTCTTGAAAAAGTTATATACATTTTTGAATTAGCTTAAGTACTTTAATTTATATTACTGAGATTTGCATTTATTTAAGCGACATGTGTAATTATTAATGAAATAAAGACTTTGCTGAAAATTATATAGTAATTTGTTAATTTAAATTGAAAGAAAAAGTTTGATGATATGCTGAAAATATTGTATCTAAAAGTTTATTATTAGTAGTTGATGGATGTCATGTGATACTTGTGGGATAGTGTGCGATGTGCTCATGGGAAACAAAGAAATGCTTAAAGATTATAGCTTGTTTAGAACAATTCGGTAGGGCATTTTTTAAATGAATGTTTGTTGTTAATCATGTTCGCGCACATTCCCACTATTGCATCATTCAAAACAGTTTAACAAAAGAAATTTTTAAAAAGGTATTGTTTTTCTTTTCTTTTACAATGATCGTAACCATTGCTAATGTTATAATTATTATCATTATTTTTTTTTTTTTTGAATCTGTAATAAATTTTTGTAATTATTGTTTATTGTAAATTAAATATTTTGCCTCAGAGCATTGTAGTAGCTACAGCTTCCCAATGTGACTCTTGTAATGAGCATCCCTTTGAGGCTTTTCTGAAATATAAGGTATCCATGTGAACACAATTGTTGCTTTCTCATATTTCTTAATGTGAATTTTTTTATCATGATTATTATATAAAAAGTTTATTTTTCCAACTTCACGATAATTAATTATTGTGAGCAGTACCTTCAAATGTATTTTTCTTTTTTTTTAACTAGCCAAAGGGGTGTTTCTAACGATGAAAATATATTAAATAAAACAGATTGTATTATAATTAAATATTGTTTCTCAACTACGTTTTACTTCATTTTATTTTTTTAAATTTGATTATTATTATTTTTCTGTCTTTTATTTTATTTTTATTATTATTATTTTTTTTTTTTTTTTTTGTGAATACCGTTGATAGAGTAGTAAACAGGAACACGTTATTTAAAACCTTGTACTTTTTTAATCCATTACTCCCTTGCAGAGATCACTTCCAACTATATTTTATATCTCATTCTCAATTCAACTAAATATTATAGAATTAATAAAAAAACTGCTTTGACTGTGATAGTGGTAAGTAAAATTAACATTGTTCTGATACAATTATTATAATCAAATTCATGGGTCAAGGGTCTCCACGCCTTGTTGTTGATTTAGTTATCGCGCTCTATGCACTCTGAATCAGTCCTGTTCAAAGAATGCCCGGTGACTTTATGGGAAGAAATGTTATAAGCTTTATTTTAATTATCAAGGTTTTAATTCTCTGCTTCTGCAGTTAATATCATAAAAATGTTAACAATAAATTGGAGCAGAGACTTGGGTTTGAGACTGAGTTAATAAAATATAAAATTCATAATTTTAAAAATGGTACTTGGATAGAATTAATTTAATTTAAGAGGAAAAAAATCTGTGGGTAAGAATAGTTTTTATGCTTTCCAAATTGAATTTTTTGTTTAAGGTAATATTTTAAAATGTTAAAAGTTATATATTATATAATATGATATTCGTCAAGTTGTGGATCACTCACAGTCCTAAGTCAAGAATATGGAACAAATTACCATATATCTAATATCCGGGACTATGTATCTGATTAGGAAATGATAAGATGACATCTAACCTACCGAAACAGCTTTACTGGGCCCATGATGAGAGGCTGCAATTTAGGTACACAAATTTTTAAGCTTAATTAATTTTTTCAATAGAGTTTTAAGATAGGTTTCAGCGACTTAAAATTATCATGGCTATCATACATAGTATTGGATTTGTAGCCCATAATATTTTTATTACTTTATTAAGGGGTACCCCCCTCTGCCTAACGGCAGACCAACCCTCTTTTAACATCAAAACTTTTTGTTTTTCTGGTCCCTCTATAACAGAAAACAACATTGAATTATCAATGGTTATGTATAATCCACGGTAGCTTTTGCTTGTTTCACATGACACATTACACTGTCAGTACATTTCTGAGGTTATGTATTATTTTCTGCGAGAGCTTCCTGTTCTCTTCAGGATGTAAGTTTTCAACTATTCTCTTCTTTAACAACTGTTCTCTAAATTTAATGGAGTTATAAGCAGGATGGAGTTACATATAATTGTGCCTTTACTTGTAAATTATTAATCTTTACATTGTACAGTAAAGAATTTGAAATCAGCACTTGAAAGGATAGTACATCGATAAACAATAAGTTATTCTTTATGGAGGGGATGATTTGTTAAAGCATGTAGAGGGCTACTTTTCAGTTGCAGTTAGTACCCCTTGTAGTAACTGACGCAGCAATGTTTGAATGGTTTTGATCAAAAACTATTTTCCCTAGTCTCTGTTTGTAGGTACACTGTAACATTGAGAATGCAGTTGAAGCTTCAAAAAAACAATTTTTTTTTTTAGTTGAAACCATCTTGTTTTAATAGAATTATGAAATCCCACCAGGATGACTTGTAACATCAGCTATTGATTGGCCAGGCCTGGTCTAACCAAGATTTACCCATGGGCATCAGCAGTACCAAATTATTGAGGGCAACGCTCAATATTTTCCTTCATAGGTTAGTTAGAATCGAGAGGATAAAAGTTGAAATTATTAGTCATAAAAACAACTGTGGGGACATTTAATTCATCCTCCAACAATGGATTTTAAAGGTATTTATAGTCTCTTAACCCTTTATAGGACAGCACTACTTATGCTCCAATTTTAAAAATCTGGTGCGATGCTCGCAACACACAACTTTCACTTACCAACTTACTTAGATTAGAAATTGACATGTTTTTTAAATTGCCATTTCTATAAAAAAGATGACTTGATTTTGATTAAAAATGGTTAATTTGATCAAAATCATTAAAGCCGTTTTTGAGATATTTGAGAAAAATGTAAAAATTGGAAAAATAGTTATGAAATAAAGAGCCCCCTGCGTTTGACCAATTTTGATGAAATTTTGGCTGCCACATCCTGAGCCACCAAATATCAACACCAAATATCCAGTCTGATCATCAACAGACAATCATTACAGCCGTTGTTGAGAAAATAAAAAAACACGTGAACATAAGAAAAAGTTTATTAAATAAAGTACCCCCTCCACATCAAATACCCAGTTTCATCAAAATCATTAAAGCCGTTTTTGAGTAAATAAAAAAAAAAAGTGAAAGTGAGACAAAATTTATTAAGTATAGTGCCCCCTCCAATTGATCAATTTTGATGAAATTTTGACTGTCATATCGCGGGATCATACACACATCAAATATCAAGTTTAATCAAAATCGTTACAGCCGTTTTTGAGAAAATCGAGACAAAATTCTTTATTAAATTTTTTGCTGCCCATTGCGGGCATACCTTATATTCATACACCAAATACCCAATTTCAGGTTCGTACGAATTATAGTTTTTGAGCTAGTCTGTTCACACACACACAGACAATTTCGCGGAACTTGGTTATTTGGAATCAGGGGACCCCAAAACGTGTATTTCCGTTGAAAATCGGAATTTAAATTTTTCACGATCGCAATACTTTCCCTTATTATATTCATATACAGGTGAAAGTAAAAAAGGGGCTTGTGAAAAAATAACTAATGGTTAATTTATGATAAATCAATGTTTGGTGACATAATGGAGGTAGATGGTCGATCGTAGAAGTTAATGTAATGGAAACGGTTGGAAGTGCAGTCAAAACACAAAACAACACTATTCTAAAGAACTAGAAACAGTTCTAGGAGCTTATATCGTCATCACAATGCAGAAGTAACGATTGTGCAACTAAAAACCTATCCATATTCGTTACTTTAGCATGGTGATGACGATATTGAGCCTGAGAAAAATATTTTTTTGCTTTACAAGTGGGACAAATATCACTCACTGTCCTATAAAGGGTTAAAACTTTTCAATTTATGCCTCAGTTAAAAACAAGGAGTTGCTAACGCGTCATGTTAAAGGATTTGGGCCGAAATTCCTTGATTGAATTTTATACAAGTGCTCCTGATTCTGATCCTACTAATTGTATAATCCTATACTACTACTAATTTCATGGTGATGGTGACGCCCCACCAGGGGCGGGGGGGCGCCCCCCCCCCGGTGGTGACGCCCTTGAATTTACCAACTCCAAGTCATGATGCATATAAGTTCATTTTGGATTAGATATGTCAATTGTAGACCTTATGATTATTCCAACAATAGCTAGTCTGGTTTTGGGTTAAATAAAGGTTGTTTGTCACTTTATGCCACTAAGGATAATCGGACGATGCTATAGTGGGAGTCCTAAATTTTTCCTATCCAGGTATAATTAGGATAGGGATCTTTAACGAGAACCTGAGATCATACAGGCTCGACCTCCATTTTACGTCCTATCTGTGAAACGGCATAGCATAGGCCACCGCGGGACGCGAACCCGCGACCTGTAGTATTGTAGATTTTTATGCTAACTACTACACCACAGTTGGCCTCTTAGTGCCATTTTTTTTATTTATTTATTTTGCACCTATATCCCGTTCCATATGAAGTCTCATTCACATCCCCAGACAAATTGGGTAAAGGTATTGAAGAGCGGCTGATGGGCGTGGCCTGTTTTGAGAGGTTATGTGACCGTCATGTTATCGAACTCCCGTCGCCTTTTTTTCAGTTAAGTGTCTTGATTGGCCTAAAAAGTGTCTAGATTTCGACTCCCGCTCTCTGCGCTCGCTCTTCAGAGATAAATAAACCCCCAAAAGGGTCCTTATCAGTGGAGATCGGACCTTACTTTGAAGGGCGCCTTAGTGATCGGCGCATAAGCCGCACTTCAGTACTTGTACCACAAATTGGCCAGTTTGCTATTTATCTCAGTCGACAAGCTTGACTTAAGGCCAGTTACCTTCTCGATAAGCTCAGCGGATTGGCTGGCAAACCTGTCACATATCTCCCTCGTCAAGTTGGACACACTGTTATTTATTTTGCCAATTGGCACCAGCCGAATTCAAAATTTTTCGTTTATTTCAGCAGACAGATTTGTCAACCTGTTATTTAACACTGACTTCAGTGACCTATCTTCTATCTCTACTGTCTCAGAATCTATGCCCTGACTTAAGTAATACTCACGTGAATGTGCTAACGGAGTCACTTTATTGCCAGTAGTGTCTGAATCGACCTCTTCCAATTCCCTCCTCGTTCCGCTACCAACAGTTCTCCAATACGTTTGCTGAACATTTTTGATCTTTGAACTAACACGGGTTAAAATCATTTATATTGATGTAAAATTATGATTAACAAAAGCTCAAATTAGTAACGCTAAGTAACATTATGCTTCGATGTTCAAGGCGACTAAGTTCCCCTGGGCCATCGCTTCTTATATTTAGTTTGGAATGGAATATCGCAAGAAAGGCCTAGATCATTCCAGAACATATGGTCTACGTACTAATACATGAATGTAACGGATACTTTAAAAATATTTCGGTATAACGGAAACAATCATCTGTTTTGTTTCACATCACAATGTAATGATAATGATATCTTGTCTGTGTTTTTTTTTTAATATATTGATCATACATATATTGCACCTGTAAAACGAGTTAGTATATGTTTAATAATTACCTGAGAGATAAAGAACTCCCACAAAAGTATTGTAATTCATAATTTTCACAATATTTAATTAATATTGCACACCATACATGTATTTAATAACCATAACCATACGTGTATTTAATAAATATTATACACCATATTATTACTTACTTCAACTTCGTAATTTTCATCGAGCAGAAGTTAAACTTTTTCAGGATGAAAATGACTTTTAAAAATATTTTAGAACAACACTATTACAATATAAATCCAATTATATTTTATTCATCTATAAAATTAGTTTAGTTATATTGTGTAACACCCCTTCAGATTGTTAATAAGATCTTTAGGGGGCCCTCTAAACAAGGCGAATTTGTGCCTTCAAAATAGTAATTATTCTACCTGCATATTCATGACAACTGTTAGAAATAAATTGAAACTACATAGTCTTTTACTCTAATTTCAATTAATTTATAAAATTAATCATCTAAAAAAAGTTTCCTTGAATGTTGAGATAATGTAAACAGTTCAAGGAGAAATCTTAAGATTAGTCAGCTGGCTACACTGCTCACATCCTTTCGATACCAATTGTTTGGTGTTGGTTTTTCGAACACTGACGAAAGGTATGTGAAATTTAATATTTGATATATATTTACCATGAAACTGTATAATCAGATTTATTGCGTAATATCTTGATGATGCTCCTTCCTTTGTTGGTTGGCTCAAAATAAAAAATAATGTTGTTAGTTAAATAAGTTTCTTCTTTGAATATTAAAATGATATTGTATTTTGAAAAATTGAAATTTTACAACACTCAAATGAACTTCATAGAACAGAATTTAAATTAGTCTATAGTTCAGAAAATGACTTTTAATTATGAATTGGGGACCAATGATATTTTCAAAGTTCCTTTGACAATAATTATACTTCATGGCAGTCATAATATATTTTTGTAAATTGAATGCCAAAGCAATTTTCATTTTAAAGATTTAAGACTGTCATTTCATATCATTGATGTCATAAAGGTTGATAAAAAAACTGACTAAATAATTTTAATGGAAGAGAAAAGATTGAACAACTGCCATATTTGTCCTACATGGTTTTCACCTCTTTGTATTTTGTAGCCTTGAAGATGATCTGCAATGTGGGTTGAATCATTGGCTATAAAGAAAGAATTTGTTACTTATATAATTTACTTTAGGAGCAACCAAGAACACCCTCTTCTTAAAACAAATATGTAAGTAAAATTAAGGTACCCATAAGTAACAGAGAACATAAGAAACATCTACATAACAGAAGGAATAAATTCTTGATTATTAGATTAATTACAAACAGTAATAATTTAAGAAGTAATAGAAACAAGAACCAAAACCTACAGATATGTTTTCATGACATGGATGTTACAGCATCTAATAAATATCGAAATTATGTTAAAAATATATCAAATACATGACTGAGTGACTGATTGACTTAATCAAATTGTTATATTTATCTAGTTGAGTCGTAGGGCATTTTACAAGAAACTGAGGTAACATTAAGCGTTTAGGAGGTGGTAAGTTTTTTTTTTTTTTACAGACTTCTAAAGGTTTCTTATGTTCATATTTTCTCTATTCCTTATTGATACCTTAATTTTACTAATATATCTAATTAGCTTTTTTTCTTTTTTGTTTGAATTGAAACGTAGGCTGATTGAAACGTGTAAATAAAGAAAACCTTTTGACTGAAATTACTATAATCTAAAATTATTATTATTGATTTTATTTTTTTAAACACATTTAGATTAAACCTTTGAGAGAGAATTAAATGATTAAAGGAGTTTTCTATGTTGATTTAAAGGATAAGCATAAAAACCAGCCTCAACTTTACTTATACTTTAATTATTTAACATACAATATGTTGTGAGGATTAAAAAGTGTTCTACTATATCCTATAAAGGGCCTTGAATTCCGTAATTTGTGAGAAAGTAATGTTTCATGACCATTGGCGAATCCAGGAGGGGGGGTTGTGGGGGCTGCAGCCCCTCCCTTTGGAAAATGTTTCGTCATTTAAAGATAGAATTTGACTTTCCTTAATGTAAGGAAGCAAGATAAAGAACAAATAATGTGCAGAACAAGTAGAATTTTAGTCGTGGGAAAGGTAAAAAAGCTGATTAGCAGATCCAAATGAAGGGCTGTGGGGCTGCAGCCCCCCCTTTAGGACTGCAGCCCCCCCTTTAAGATCGGCCCATGTTCTTGACTAACTGTAGTTATGCAAGAAGTGCCTGCAAATCACTTGGCCACCAAGATCACACCTCATTTTAACCGTAATTATAGACAACAAAAAATTAGAAATTATTTGCCTTTTTATAGCCCAAGCTTTTGACAGAGTCTGGCACAATGGACTACTTTTCAAACTTAAATCTTTTCTTCCTTCGACCTATATCTCATACTTCTCTCCTTTCTATCTGACAGGTTCTTTTCTGTCCGGCAAGGAACAGAGGTATCGACTATGCATCCAATCAAAGCGGGAGTGCCACAAGGGTCAATACTCGTACCCCTACTGTACATTATATACACCCATGATATACCAACATGCCCTAACACTATAATAGCAACATATGCAGACGACACAGCCATTCTCATTAGACACATTGATATCACTCGAGTTTCACAGACACTCCAAAATTACCTAGGAAAGCTAGAGAAATATTTGAAACAATGGAAAATAAAACTCAACCACGAAAAATCTCAGCACATTACATTTACTCTCAGACACAACGCCTGCCCTCCAGTTTATATTAACAATGAACCAATTCAACAGACTAATACCGTTCATTACTTAGGACTTACTTTCGACCGAAGAATGACATGGGGCCCACATGTAAAACCGAAACGCCTAAGCTTAAACAGAAGACTAAAATTACTGTACCCAATTCTTCACAAGCGATCGAAAATGAAGATCAGACAAAGATTGAACACTTATACATACCTTTTAAAACCCTTATGGACATACGCATCGCAAATTTTTGGGACAGCAAAAAAGACTCACATACAGAAAATACAAACATTTCAATCAAAAACACTAAGACTAATTACACGTTTACCCTGGTACGTCAGCAACAAAACCATTCACACAGACTTACAAATACCTTCTGTCTAAGAATATATTCACACATCATACAAAAGATTTCATGACAAACTCCAAGGACATTACAACAAACTTATACAGAATATGGCGACATCGGACATGCCTGAGAACACCAGAAGAAGGCTAAAAAGGAGCTGGCTAAGAGATCTCCTAGTATAAAATCTTATAGAATTTCATGTTAGGAGGAGGTGCCGATGGGTGCCTAACTCCCTAATGCCTGACATGCCTGTTTTTTTTGTGTGCTAGATATCGATCACATCCGCTTATTGTTGCGTTTTCTTTTGTGACAGGTGTGGATATATTAATAAAGTTATTAAAAAAAAAAAAAAATTTTGCCTTTTTATAACTAAAACTATTGAGTAACATCTATGTTACTATTAATAGACAAAATTAAATTTTTTAAAATTTTATAATTTCATAAAACCCATTTAGACATAGTTGACTTCTTTAATTTTCAAGATTAGAGTTAGCAAGATAAAAGTAGAACTTTTATCATTTCATCTATTTGGCGATTTTCGCATTATGGCTCGATGATTTCACCTCCTGTATGATCTGACTTATATTGCTTCATTCCTGGAAGTTGCTCATGTTCGAGCAACTTTCTATCATTCTTTTATTATCGGTCAGTCCATCTGCATTAATAGTTTCGAAAACTAATCAGATCACTCTTTGCTTAGGAAGTACTGGTGTTAGTTTATACTTTTAATCAATTAGCTTCCTTCCTTTGTGCAAAGGAAAATTTTCGCTTAATGTATTAATAGCAGAATGCTCCCATCGGGATTCATATGATTTGATCATTTACCTTCCATTTTACAATTAGGCAAGCCAATTAGATGTGTTAAAATTCTTGAAACCATTTCTGATTGGGCAGATGACTGGGAATCTCCAAATTCTGTTAATATTATTCTTCCAGATGTCTGTGGATTCTTGTAATCAATTTGAAGAGTGTTTAATACCCGAGATGTTTTGTTAATTTCAGAATTCTCGTAATGGACGGAGAATTCCGTTTTCCCTATATTATGGCTAAAGTCTGTTTTAGGATATTGCTTTAGTGAAATATCACTACATTTCTTTTCTACTATATTAAAACCATTGTTCTTTTCATTATATTTTAAAGATATACAGGAGCTATTTATCTTGACCTGATAGATATAGGGAAAGTATAAACAATCGGCTGGAAAAAATTGCTTGCAGGTTTTGGTAGTCCTTTCTTCAATTTCTGACATTAAGAGAGGCATAAAGTCAGATTGGCGAATAATAAGATTGACATATCCAGGCGGATTACCAATGTTTCCTCCAGATAGCTTATTCATATGTTTACACTGTAACATTTTTAGAGGACTATATATTAAACTGTTGATAATATTATCAATCTCATTTATATCTAAAATATTAGCCAATGAAGGTAACATTTCTTGATTTCGAGGATCTTTGATATGTTGTATATTATTATTTGAAATACTTGAACTGGTAAATGTTATTTCTGTATCTGTATTTGTTTCTTTCTCGACATATTTTTTCAAAAAATTTTCTTGATTCATAACTGCATTGACCCATGTTACTAAAGGAAAGTCAGTTTGTACATACTTATCATTGGTATTGAGACTTAATTCAGAAAATATTTCCATTGTTTGAACGTGTCGTTCTGAGTACGTAGTAAAATTATACTCCGTTTGGCTCCTTGTCTTTTTAATGCTTCTACTTACTATGTTTTTTCTAGGAGTGGATAAATACTTACTTATTCCGGAATCCCAATACTTCAGTTCTGTTGTTTCAATAGAACTATCATTATTTGAACAAAAAGCATTATTCTGTTTTTGTAGAGAACTCAATACTTTCAGACTTGGTATTTTTTCAGGATTCATAAATATCTCAGAATCAGACGAAGCTCTTGGCCTGTATGATAAAGCATTTTGTTTTATTGAATTAGTTGTTTCTGTCGCCACAGAATCTGAAATTAATTATTGATCATTTAGAAAAACATAAATTTTAATGTTTAACATAAGTAAAATTATAATTGCTTGAATGTCTGGAAAAATAAAAGGTTCTCAAACAGTTTTAAACTTGTTGGGTGACATTATGAAAGATATTCCTTATAAGTAGGATAGAGAAAATAAACATAAAATATTCTAGTTCACTGAAAATTTCATTATTAGGTTCCTCTAAAGAAAAATAGAATTAAATATATCAGAGAGGTTTTTGATTTATTTATCCACCGGAGAAAGAGCAAATAACATATTCCTTTGAATGGTTTACAAATCACAGGATTCTATTAAACTTCTGAACTATTATGTCTATGTTAGGTTGGAAAGTAAATAAGGTGAGAATGTTCTACATTCCCATATTGAAAAAAAAGAAAAGAAAATATCACCTGCCTGATAAAAATAAAACTGATTTACTTTATTTAGGTGGCCCTTTCCTATGCCATCCTACATATGGGACATTAAATGGTGGTTGCGAGTCTGTGCGATGTCAGGTACTTCTTAAAGATCCCTATCCTAATTATAACTGGATCAGAAAAATTTAGGATTCCCACTGTTTCATTGTCCGATTAGCTCTAGTAGCATAAAGTGACATTAAATAAACAAGCAAACTGACTTTTAATTTTATAAAATAATTATAAGTAGTCATCCTAATCTTTCTGGTATTTTTAAGTTATTTTCCATGAACATTTACTTTTGATTTCTCTCTTTTGTAAAAATTTTATGGGACAAACCACTATGGCTCTTGCTCTGGAAGATTAGTGTCTGATTGTCTGATTATTTACTCACCACACCAATTGTGGTACATACTATATGAAAGAAATCATATAATTCAAAAGGCCATAAACATATTTCTTTTTATATTATATAGCAAAATGTTATAAAAAAGAAGTTTAGAGTTGCATAAATGTCTTATATTACAAATCAGTAATGGATGGTGATATATGTGTACGTTTTTTGAAAATTAGCATGCTTACACTACTTGAATTGGTGGTCAAAGGCAAAAAATGGTCTAACTGAATCTTAGAAAAGTCAGCAATAGATTTTGGGATTCATTCTGGATATATCTGTTATGTGGATATATCTGTTGGAACAGTTTTCTATTGCTTTTTAAAAATGTTAAGTTTAAGGTTTTACCAAAAACCTGGAATTGAAGTATTTTAAATTCAGTGCCCTACATCCAAGTAGCCACACACAATGAATAGTGGATATTTGAGACAAACTAGTTCATAGATATATCAATTTATGACCACCGTGACACCAGTGTAATATTCTTGTTATGTTTTTCCATTCCCATAATAGATGTTATTTTTCAGATGCTATTTAGAATTCAGCTAGACTTGCTATGTTATATGGGCATAGTATTTGAATATAAAATATTAGTGGTAATAATAAATTTTCCCTCCAAAAGTCTGATTCTGAAGTCCAAAACACTGATGACTAAGTCACACCCACCTCTCTAGCAGGAGTGGCACAAGGGAAGTGGCACGCCAAAACTCTTCCCTTATCTTCATAAATAATTACTGTTCTAGTTCTAAGAGTTCTAGCCTTTTGAATTTTTCACACTTTTCTTTTTGTTTTTTATAGTGACTCATCAAGATGAAAATAATTTATCTTCTATAGTTCCCACTATTCTATTATATTATATCATTTAATATAATCTTTTAAAAAAGTATTGTTAGTTTGTAAGAGTAAAATAAACAGATATATTACTGTCACTGGTTATTGTGGGAGTATTGATTTAACATTGTCAAAGCTAGTTACTATCTATTTAAAAAAATATGAATAATTATACCTCTTGATTCTCTTTTAGGTTTCCTTTTTTTCTTTTTTGAAACTGCAATAGTTTGGAGAACTTTTATTTTTTCTTCTAACAGTGCTGTACTGTGGGCTATGATTTTTGCTTTAATTTCATTTGATACAGTTTTGCTTTGAGAAGAGAACATTTTCGCAGGAAGGACCTTCTTCATCATTCTTAAAGGAAAAGAAGACTGATTTTCAGTTGATTCCTCAAGTAGCGTTTTTACAAATTGAATATCACTTTCCAAACTTTCTGTTTCTTTTTTCAATATTATGAAATCCTCATTAGTATGTAAACTGTATTTGTTACTATGTTTTGTTCTTCCTGTTTTGCACCGATTCTTTATCTGTGATAGTTTATCATCAATATCCACAAGTTTTGCTTGACAGTCCACTAAAATTTGAGATAAATCTTGCTTATCTGTTGTTGACATTTCATCAGTTTTAAAATTATTAATGAAGGGAATTCAATATTAATAAAAAACAAACTATTAAATTTAGGTTAGCTATAAAAGTATATAACCTAAATATAGGCACTAACTACCAAACAGTTGTTACCCAAACTATTTTTATTTGTTTTAATTTAATTTTTTGGGGGGGGGTTCTATCTACCTACATTATCTTCTTTATTTTCAGTATCTATGAATCATTTTTTTTTAACAGTAATAGCTAAAATAATGGAAATCTTGTTGAGAATACACAGTTAATGTTACAAAATAGGTCAGAAGTAACTAGCTAAAGGAATAAGTTTGATTTAGAAATTAATTTTAATGTAACCTGTTTTTCATGGTATAGGTAATATTGTGTAGAAAAAGATAGTCATCAAGCTGCGGAACGAATTTAATAGATTAAGTTATTAAAAAAAAAAAAAAAACCAATTTTACGAGAACGTTTCGCGTGATTTTTTCATTGTGTTGGTAAGCAGGTCTGAACAGTATGTACAGATATTTACATACTAGGTTTCTGGCATCTCTAAACCAGAATCACTCTGTATTCAAAGATTTATTTGTCCTTCAAAAATTGACGAATCTAAAAAATTCCAAAGCCGTTCTCATGTACTTAACAATACATTTCAAATCCCTCAAGTTAAAAAAAAGAATTGAAAATTGCGTTTTTACACTAAAAAATTGAAAAATTGTTTCGTTGTGAATGATGTAAATCATGTGCAAAATGACTCATTTTATACTAAAACATTGAGTGCTAAAGCATGCTCGGTCCCATCCTGATATTAAAATTATTCTTCTGCCATTTCATACACGATGGATACAGGCGGCAGACGCGAATCGATATCCCCCACCTTTTGACCAAAATATGGTGTCATTTCATAATGGTTGAAACATTCAATTGTAGTTCCCAACAGCTGAGTAAAAACCGCGTCTGCCACGGAATACTGGACATGTGCGGATCCAGCCAATCGTAAACGGGGGCTGCAGTCCTATAGAGGGGTTGCCCTGGATCTGCCAATCAGCTTTTTTACCTATATATTCCTTTCCCACAACTAAACTTTTATTTGTTCTGCATATTATTAGTTCTTTACCTCACTTCCTGACTTTTAGTAGCGTTAAATTCTATCTTTAAACGACAAAACATTTCCAAAGGGAGGGCTGCAGCCCCACAGCATCTCTTCCTGGTTCCGCCTATGATACCGAATGAGTACTTACAGCAGCCAAGCCTTAAAATTCACTCTTTTAGACCAAAAAATGGCGTCATTTAATACCCATTAAAACTTGTTCCATCCAATTATAAATCCCAAAAAGATAACTGAAACATGCGTAAGAACGGAATAGATACTTCCGGCAGACGAGACTCAAAATCGCACTCTTTTTAACAAAAAATCTGGTGCGTGCGCGCAACACACAACTTTCACTTACCAACTTACTTAGATTAGAAATTGACGTGTTTTGCTAAATATCATTTCCCAAAGTCACACATTTTTCTACATTCATATCTTATTTTTGTTAATCGTTATAGCCGTTTTTGAGTAAAAAAAAAACCCCGTGAAAATGATACAAAATTTATTAAGTAAAGTCCCCCCTCCCGTAGATCAATTTTGATGAAATTTTTACAGTCATATCTCGGGCATATAAATACATCAAATACCAAGTTTGATAAAAATCGTTAAAACCGTTTTTGAGTAAATAAAAAAAACACGTGAAAATAATACAAAATTTATTAAGTAAAGTCCCCCCTCCGGTTGATCAATTTTGATGAAATTTTTACAGTCATATTTCAGGCATATAAATAGATCAAATACTCAGTTTAATCAAAATCGTTAGAGCCGTTTTTGAGAAAATCGAAAAAAAAACTTAAAAAGTTATTGAATAAAGTACCCCCTCCCTTTGAGCAATTTTGATGAAATTTTTGCTGTCACATCGCGGGCATATACCTACACTAAATACCCAATTTCAGGTTCCCACGGTTTATAGTTTTTGAGCTAGTCTGTTCACATACACACACACACACAGACCATTCGCGGGACTTGGTTATTTCGACTCAGGGGGTCCCAAAACGTGTATTTCCGTTGAAAACCGGAAGTCGAAATTTTTCAAGATCGCAATACTTCCACTTACTATATATTTCATATATAGGTAAGAGAAAGTAAAAAAAAAATCTGGTGCGTGCGCGCAACACACAACTTTCACTTACCAACTTATTTAGATTAGAAAGTGACGTGTTTGGTTAATTGCCACTTCACAAAGTCACAAATCATTCCACATTCATTTCTTATTTTTTCCTTTTATGACTAATTTAAAACACACGTGAAAATGATACAAAATTTATTAAGTAAAGTACCCCTTCCATTTGATCAATGTTGATGAAATTTTTACAATCATATCTCGGGCATATTAATACATCAAATACTCAGTTTGATCAAAATCGTGAAAACCGTTTTTGAGTAAATAAAAAAAAACACGTGAAAATGAGACAACATTTATTCAGTAAAGTGCCCCCTCCAATGGATCAATTTTGATGAAATTTTTACTGTCACATCGCGGGCACATACATATACTAAATACCAAGTTTGATCGAAATCATTAAAGCCGTTTTTGGGTAAATGAAAAAAAGCACATAAAAGTGGGACACAATTTATCAAGTAAAGTCCCCCCTCCGGTTGATCAATTTTGTTGAAATTTTTACAGTCATATCTCGGGCATATAAATAGATCAAATACTCAGTTTAATCAAAATCGTTAGAGCCGTTTTTGAGAAAATCGAAAAATACTTAAAAAGTTATTAAATAAAGTACCCCCTCCCTTTGAGCAATTTTGATGAAATTTTTGCTGTCACATCGCGGGCATATACATACACTAAATACCCAATTTAAGTTTCGCACGGTTTATAGTTTTTGAGCTAGTCTGTTCACACACACACACACACACACACAGACACACACACACACACACAGACCATTTCGCGGGACTTGGTTAATTGGACTCAGGGGACCCCAAAACGTGTATTTCCGTTGAAAACCGGAAGTCGAAATTTTTCACGATCGCAATACTTCCACTTACTATATATTTCATATACAGGTAAGTGAAAGTAAAAATAATAATAATAAATGAATTACAGAAATACCTTTCAGCCAATGAAAAATCGATATTTTTCTGTTTCTGATATTTAAAGAAATAAAGTAGGAGTAGAGAAGTTATTTCCAATTTTCATATATATCAATTGTGGAATGAAGAAATCTCTTTCATGACCACTTGTATCATCGAAAAGATAAAAACAAGCTATTTTAAGAATTGCTTTAACATTTCGCCAAATCGTTGATCGTCCTGATTTGCCCGTGACCATGTTCAGTATGGAGTATTTAGCAATGGAAGAAAGCACTGTTTATAGATGATTACGACATTTGAAGAGAAGAAACAGTATTTTCTAAAAGGCAGAGGAAGTAGTGTGATGATATTGGATGGGATCGGGTATGAACAAAGAAACAAACAGATATCGTGGTTATTTCTGGACAGTTAAAAAGCCCCAGTTCGAAATTATTAAACGAGATTAAAAATAAAAGAAAAAAAGTTCAGGAAGATTGAGACAAAATCTCTCAGGAACTGATTCGCTGCCATTTTATTCATCCTGATCAGATGATTGTGATGTGTGATTCTCGTGAAAGTAATTGTTTAAATAATATCAATGTAAAAGCTAATATTTATTACAACTTAATATATTTATATTTTTTTAAATAATTTCTTTTTGAAGAGAAAAGATTTGGCTCCGCCGGAAGGAGTCAAGAGATGCCCAAAAGTTGGACAAAAATTGTCGACTTCCCGTAAATACTCGCAAAACTTGCGAGATCGTGGGAGAGGTGTCAGTGAAGAGGAAGGATTTGGCACCGTTTGGAAGCGACTCCGTGGTGTAATAGATAAGCATACCGCGCATGTCACGCGGAAGACCCGGGTTCGATTCCCGGCGGAGCCAAATCTTTTCTCTTCAAAAATAAATTATTTAAAATAATTTAAAAACAAGAGTGGTCATCCACGATAATGATTAAATTAATATTTATATATTTTTTTATAACTATGGTGTCATTTTGTTTCTCCTATAATATAGTTTTATTTGTTTATTCATACAAATCATTTTGTTGTTCTTTTGGGTAATGTAAATTGATATTTTAGCAGTGGAAGTTATTTATGATAAAAGAAAATTATTAGAACTGATCAAAGTTCAATTAACAGAAAAATCTTTCTTAAAAAATATGTATTTCTGTCGTGTGTAAATTTTCTGACCCCGAATAATGTGCTGATATATTATACATATATATTACAGCTCTGATTGAAGGAAATTTTCTAGGTAGGGAAAGATGTTAATTTTTTTTCTGGGTCTGTTTGCGAAGACCACCTCCAGCTACTTTTGACGCAACATTCAGTTACTTGATGACGCATCATCCAGTTACTTTTAGTAAGCAGTTACTTTCGCCAATCTGTAGTGGTTTTAAACACTGATAAACTTAATTTTTAATTTCAGTGATAATAGTGTAATTTCAGTGATAATAAAATTAGAAGAAGAATACAGATTAGAAGATGATACAAAACATTCCATCATTTATGCCACCTACTAATTAAATTTGTTTTTTTACTTTCACTTACCTATATATGAAATATATAGTAAGTGGAAGTATTGCGATCGTGAAAAATTTCGACTTCCGGTTTTCAACGGAAATACACGTTTTGGGACCCCCTGAGTCGAAATAACCAAGTCCCGCAAAATGGTCTGTGTGTATGTGTGTGTGTGTGTGTGTGTGTGTGTGTGAACAGACTAGCTCAAAAACTAAAATTCGTGGGAACCTGAAATTGGGTATTTAGTGTAGGTATATGCCCGCCATGTGACAGCAAAAATTTCATCAAAATTGCTCAAAGGGAGGGGGTACTTTATTTAATAACTTTTTACGTTTTTTTCGATTTTCTCAAAAACGGCTCTAACGATTTTGATTAAACTGAGTATTTGATCTATTTATATGCTCGAGATATGACTGTAAAAATTTCATCAAAATTGATTAACCGGAGGGGGGACATTACTTAATAAATTTTGTATCATTTTCACGTGTTTTTTTTATTTACTCAAAAACGGCTCTAACGATTTTGATTAAACTGAGTATTTGATCTATTTATATGCTCGAGATATGACTGTAAAAATTTCATCAAAATTGATCTACCGGAGGGGGGACTTTACTTACTAAATTTTGTACCAATTTCACGTGTACATATTTTTTATTTACTCAAAAACGGCTTTAACGATTTTGAAGAAACTGGTTATTTGATGTACGTATATACCAAATATGTAAAAGCCAACATTTCATCAAAATTGGTCCAACTGAGGGGGCACTTTATTTCATGACTTTTTTTCCAATTTTTACCTTTTTTTCGATTATCTCAAAAACGGCTTTCACGATTTTTATCAAATTCGTCATGTTTAATGAAAATTAGGTTTTCTTCGATATCAGGTAAGCTGTATCATTATTAAAATGTTCTGAGGGGGCTTTTTTTTTAGGGGGGGGTGTTGGGACTTTTATGTTTGTTCCTTAATAAAGTATTTTTGTTTTAGTTTATATGGAGAAGTTAACTGTCTCTCGTTACGCCTAAAAATAAGAAATGGCTAAATATGAGATATGATAAAAATGAAGAAAACATAAAGAGGAGAAAAAAAGAAAAATATTCAGTCAACTCATAGAACTCGTTGAACCCACGCATGTGGAGTACGCCTTTAATGACAGACCATTGTTCATAATTAAAACCGTTCTGTTCATTTGAGAAGTGGCAATTAACAAAATGCATGAATTTCTAATCTAAGTAAGTTGGTAAGTGAAAGTTGTGTGTTGCGACCACGCACCAGATTTTTTATAATATTAACTTTTTCATTAATAAATATTCATAGCTGAAATATTTTCTTGTTATTCTCATCTAGGCCATTATATGCAAATACAGGTTATAAATATTGTTATCCAACTAAGGGTAAAGGTACTGAAGAGCGGCTGATGGGCGTGGCCTGTTTTGAGAGGTTATGTGACCGTCATGTTATCGAAATCCCATCCCCTTTATTTCAGTTAAAAAGTGCCTTGATTGGCTTTAATAGATTCTAGCTTTCGACTCCCGCTTGCTGCGCTCGCTCTTCAGAGATAATTAAACCCCCAAAAGGGTCCTTTTCAGGGGAGATCGGGCCTTACTTTGAAAGGCGCCTTAGTGGACGGCGCATAAGCCGCACTTCAGTTCTAGTGCCAAAATAAGTGTTTAAAAGAAGTAACTGCTTACTAAAAGTAACTGGATGTTGCGTCATCAAGTAACTGGATGTTGTGTCATAAAGTAACTGGAGGTGGTCTTCGCAAACAGACCCTTTTTTTCTCTTGTTATATGTCAATAAAATTCTTTCATATTTTATATTTAGACATTTTTATTACTAGTTCTGATGATATTGAGAGACTGTTACATACTAAAAAAAATAGACGGGCTCGCGCTCCTAAGCAGAGTTGGGCATATTTATATTTATAAATAAAAATATGAATTTATTTTTATCTTAATTTTAATGTGAATATGAATATAAATTTATTTATATCACAATATTTGTGAATATGAATATAAATAAATTCGTATTTACAAGTGTGAATATAAATAAATTCATATTCACAGGTGTGAATACGAATTTATTCATATATATAAATTTTTCTGTAAATAAAAAAAAAAATCACAGGAAAAATTGTGAATATTCACAAAAAAATGTGAATATTTATATCTCAGCTGTGAATTCGGCCGTATTTACAAATAGAGATGTGAATATGGAAAAATTCACAAATTGAGATGTGAATTTCTACTAAATTCATAATTTCCCAATAAATATATAAAATTATTTTCAGATTTCTCCATATTGGTACACATTATTGAGTTAACCCTTTTTATGGACATCACATCAGATATTACCTGATATCGATTACTAGGTTTTTTGGGGTGCTGATTATGAAAAAAATATCGATTTTGAGATTCCGCCGTGAGGTATCGATTTATTACAACCTACGCGATATAATCGATCTTGGTGTCGGCTATAGGGTAACCGGAGATGGTGAATATGAAAATGATATCGATTTTGAGATTCCGCCGTCAGGTATCGATTTATTACAACTTGCGCGATATAATCGATCTTGGTGTCGGCTATAGGGTAACCGGAGATGGTGAATATGAAAATGATATCGATTTTGAGATTCCGCCGTCAGGTATCGATTTATTACAACCTACGCGATATAATCTATCTTGGTGTCGGCTATAGGGTTATCTGAGGTGCTGATTATGAAAATGATATCGATTTTGAGATTCCGCCGTCAGGTATCGATTTATTACAACTTGAGCGATATAATCGAACTTGTTGTTGGCTAAAGGGTTTCCCGAGGTGCTGATTATGAAAATGATATCGATTTCGAGATTCCGCCGTCAGGTATCGATTTATTACAACTTGCGCGATATAATCGATCTTGGTGTCGGCTATAGGGTTACCCGAAGTGCTGATTATGAAAATGATATCGATTTTGAGATTTCACCGCAAGGTATCGATTTTTTGATTCCGATGTCAAGTCAACATAAGCGATATAATCCATATTCGATCGGCTTCTAGGTTATTGTAGGTGCGATTATGAAAATCGTAACTATTTCTTACAGCCTTCATTCATTCATTAAAACCATATAAAGTATACTGGGATTCGCTACAAATATAACTACAATACTACAAATATAATATACTAATATACTACATATATACATATATATATATATATATATATATACATACATACATACATATATATATATATATATACATATACATATATATACATATATATATATATACATATATACATATATATACAATATAATATACTACAAATATAACTACAAATATAACAACAATAATACGATGCCTATGCCAGAAGCTTAAAATCTATATAACATTCATATTTCAACAGAATTTAATAAATCAATAACCTCATTCATAATCAGCTTCTTAGATAACCCTATAGCCGACGCTTGTAATAAATCGATACCTGACGGCGGAATCTCAAAATCGATTTCATTTTCATAATCAGCATCTCGGGAAACCCTATAGCCGACACCAAGATCGATTATATCGCTCAAGTTGTAATAAATCGATACCTGACGGCGGAATCTCAAAATCGATATCATTTTCATAATCAGCACCTCAGATAACCCTTTAGCCGACACCAAGATCGATTATATCGCGTAGGTTGTAATAAATCGATACCTGACGGCGGAATCTCAAAATCGATATTTTTTTCATAATCGGCACCTCAGATAACCCTATAGCCGACACCAAGTTCGATTATATCGCGTAGGTTGTAATAAATCGATACCTGACGGCGGAATCTCAAAATCGATATCATTTTCATATTCACCATCTCCGGTTACCCTATAGCCGACACCAAGATCGATTATATCGCGCAAGTTGTAATAAATCGATACCTGAAGGCGGAATCTCAAAATCGATATCATTTTCATATTCACCATCTCCGGTTACCCTATAGCCGACACCAAGATCGATTATATCGCGTAGGTTGTAATAAATCGATACCTGACGGCGGAATCTCAAAATCGATATTTTTTTCATAATCGGCACCTCAGATAACCCTATAGCCGACACCAAGATCGATTATATCGCGTAGGTTGTAATAAATCGATACCTCACGGCGGAATCTCAAAATCGATATTTCTTTCATAATCAGCACCCCAAAAAACCTAGTAATCGATATCAGGTAATATCTGATGTGATGTCCATAAAAAGGGTTAACTCAATAATGTGTACCAATATGGAGAAATCTGAAAATAATTTTATATATTTATTGGGAAATTATGAATTTAGTAGAAATTCACATCTCAATTTGTGAATTTTTCCATATTCACATCTCTATTTGTAAATACGGCCGAATTCACAGCTGAGATATAAATATTCACATTTTTTTGTGAATATTCACAATTTTTCCTGTGAATTTTTTTTTATTTACAGAAAAATTTATATATATGAATAAATTCGTATTCACACCTGTGAATATGAATTTATTTATATTCACACTTGTAAATACGAATTTATTTATATTCATATTCACAAATATTGTGATATAAATAAATTTATATTCATATTCACATTAAAATTAAGATAAAAATAAATTCATATTTTTATTTATAAATATAAATATGCCCAACTCTGCTCCTAAGTAAGATGGATCCTTCAAAGAATCTATGGAGCCATGAAGGATGGGCAGACATGGAGAAACAGGACAAACCGTGGTAGAACTTCAGACGGAAATATGCTTCTTCAAAGGCTGTGTTGAAAAAACGGACTTAAGAATAAATACAACTGAAATTCGGCTCGATCGCTTAATAGTGTGAATGATGATGCCTCGACATATTGGGAATTCAACCCTCTGGTCACAGAAAGGGACTACTGGCGGTCTCTGCAATTGGAGGTCAAGGAGTCGCGCTGCCTGGTTGTAGCTTCGCGGAATAAGCAGAAGATAGTGTACAAATTGTTACAAAAGACCCCGAAGAGTTAAGGCCTCTATTTAAAAAAAAAAAAAAAAAGTAACGTAGATTTGCGCAGAAATAACGTAGGGAAACTATTGCTAAAACAACAAATATGTGTACCTCTGTTAAAATAAAAGAATGTATTTATAAAAAGCTGAATATTACATTTATTTAGTCAATTCTCCATTGGAATATTAAATGATAATAATAATTATTATACACATTCAACTTGATTTATAATCAAGTTATACAATATTACACTATAGGACTCTTTTAAGCAGTTATTCACTGGTATGACAGATAAAACAATTTGTAAAGGTACAGCAACTTATATATTCAGCAATTTATGTACAACCCCGCAATATATGTATTATGTTATGGCATCTCTCTTCGTTTAAAGTACTCAAGAGGATTGTTTCTTGTTTTCGATATTTATGAGACCTCTTCCTTTCTTGTGGTGTAACCCTTTTATTTATAGTTTTTCTTATTTATTTATTTTAAGAAAATACTTTTTTATAGGTAATCTTTAATCTTTTTACTTTCACTTACCTATATATGAAATATATAGTAAGTGGAAGTATTGCGATCGTGAAAAATTTCGACTTCCGGTTTTCAACGGAAATACACGTTTTGGGGTCCCCTGAGTCGAAATAACCAAGTTCCGCGAAATGGTCTGTGTGTGTGTGTGTGTGTGTGTGTGTGTATGTGAACAGACTAGCTCAAAAACTATAAACCGTGGGAACCTGATATTGGGTATTTAATGTAGGTATATGCCCGCGATGTGACAGCAAAAATTTCATCAAAATTGCTCAAAGGGAGGGGGTACTTTAAATAATAACTTTTTACGTTTTTTTCGATTTTCTCAAAAACGGCTCTAACGATTTTGATTAAACTGAGTATTTGATCTATTTATATGCCCAAGATATGACTGTAAAAATTTCATCAAAATTGATTAACCGGAGGGGGGACTTTACTTAATAAATTTTGTATCATTTTCACGTGTTTTTTTTATTTACTCAAAAAAAGCTTTAACGATTTTGATCAAACTGGGTATATGATGTTTTTATATGCCCGAGATGCGACTGTAAAAATTTCATCAAAATTGATCAACCGGAGGGGGGACTTTACTTAAAGAATTTTATCTAATGTTTACGTTTTTTTTTATTTTCTCAAAAACGGCTTTGATGATTTTGATGAAACTGGGTATTTGATGTATGTATATGCCCGCGATGCGACAGCTGAAATTTCATCAATATTGGTGAAACGGAGGGGGTACTTCATTTAATAAACTTTTTCTTATGTTCACGTGTTTTTTTTATTTACTCAACAGCGGCTGTAATGATTTTTATCAGACTGGATATTTGGTGTATGTATATGCTCACAATGTGACAGACAACATTTCATCAAAATTTGTTAAATGCAGGGCGCTCTTTATTTCATAATTTTTTTTTCCAATTTTTAAATTTTTTGGAATATCTCAAAAACGGCTTTAATGATTTTGATTAAATTAATCATTGTTAATCAAAATCAAGTCATGTTTTTTATATTGTTTATAAAAATGGCAATTAAAAAAACATGTCGATTTCTAATGTAAGTTGGTATGTGAAAGTTGTGTGTTGCGCGCATCGCACCAGATTTTTTTTTAATGCCTCCATCAGCCTATTTTTAGGATGTTGCTCTATTCCAAGATATTCATTCACTTCTTGGTCTTGTAAATATTTAATCACCTGGAAGAACTTTATACCAATCCAGGAACCTTTAAAAGTCTGCTAGGGGAAACCGAGTCGAATGCTTTTCTGTATTCTATCCAAACTATGGAGTAATTTCTTTTATTCGTGGTCGTTTAGCCTGCAATGTAGGAGTTTACGAGTAGCAGTTCTTTGCAGCCCTTGGCTCCTTTCCTACAACCTCACTGGAAATCAAATTGCTGGATCGTTGATTATTATTGTTATTATTGATATTAAGAACCCCTGATCTCGCCAATATTAACAAATTAATATCGTCCGTTATTAAACCTTACTCTTCATAATTCGTTACTAATATTTACTAATAACTAACACATGTTACATCATCCTATGCCCTATTATAATTTCATAAGAAAACTGACATTGTAATACATGATATCCACACCCATCCTTCAAAATTTAATAATATATATCTTAAACATATTATGGCATATTAAAGAAAATGTTAAAGTACAAAGACTCGAAACCAAACGTTGATTGGAACGAGCTTTTGAAAGTAATGCAAGCACCTTCGAGGACTAACAGCAAATGTCAGATCGTAGCGACATCATATGGTATGTTATTTTATTATGGACCCCCCCCTTTAAATTTTAATTGCCTGATTTCTTAAGTTTTAAAACTATAGTTTATATTTAATTATAATATCAGAATATATATTTGTTTTTATTTTTAAATGTTCACATTCGCATTATATAAAACATGTGTTCCTATCTTTTTTATTTAAGACCTAAGAAGTCTCGGTTGCCGATGATCACTCACTACGTTCTTCCTTTCAAATTCACTGGTTGCAAACCTACAATAAGAAACCTCTACTACTAATAAAAAATAATAAAATAAAATAATAATCATGTTATTATTAATAGGTATATGAAAACTAATATAAAAATAAGTGTACATCAATTATTATAAGTTCTAAATAAGATTCTGTTCAATTGATAATTCAGCGGCCTTTCTGATTCGTTTTTCTGTTTAGAGGTTTCCCTATTCTAAACAAAACTATGTCCGCGTGTGTTGAATGGAAAATTTCGAACTTATCTTTTTCGTCAATTATTTTCACGATAGCTCCTCAGATGAGAGTTTATCTTCAGTCATGCCTTCTGCAGAAACTCGTGCCGCCTAATCGCTATATCAGGCATGATAATGCAATAGAATTAGACTTAATCGACTCGCCTGGGTCCCAAATTTGAGTTATCGCTGCATGTACCCATTTCTGAATCTTGCATCGTCCCCAAATATTTAAACTTATTATTGAAGAATCGTTTACCTGTTAGACAGAATTTACTCAACTTGATAAATTATAATTAATTGTTTAACCTTGTAACTATTATTATGAAGTATAACCATAGCATGTGATTATTTATGAAGTTAATAATAAAAAAATCTGGTTCGGTGCGCGCATCACACAACTTTCACTTCCCACCCTCCTTTTTCGGCTACTGGAAAGGGAACACAAAGAGAATACATACACAAAGTTAAATTTGTTTGGGGGGTTATAGAAATAACAATCGAATTTTAGATTACACGATCGAGTTTTTCGACAATATATGGTAAAAAGGAATCGATAGCAGGAGTTCTTAATAACGGCCGATAGTAAATTGGAACTAAATATTCACTTTTTATTGAGTATTTTTTTTAGAATGGAAAATGACGGTATTGTATTCTTCTCAGGTTAGGACGTTTACGTTTCTGAATTTAAATCAATAGTTGAGAAAATAGTGATCACAGAAAATTTTGATCATTAAAGTTAACGAATCACCATGCTTTTTTTAATCGATAAACATTTTGAGCAACACGCACTTTGCCTCCTCTCGCAACAATCATATAAGCAGTGGGGGGGGGGAGTCCAGGGTTCGTATTTTTAAACGAATAATGCAATTAGGTAGTTACTATGCCCTAAACATAACACTTATGGTGGTTTATGTGGATCGCAGTCCTTTTTAACCCTAGAACCACTAAGGTCCGGAGTGGTCCCGAGTACCACTAAGGAGGGGGCTCCTCGAGCCCACGCATATTTTTTTTTTATTTTAATGAAATACTCAACTATTTTTAGTTTTTACTACATTAGTAAGCATTACCTACTTGAGTAGGTGTGTTATAAAAATATTAGTGCAATTCCTGCAGTTTAGGAAATAGAAAAAAAAATTGAAGCTGGAATGAGTATAATTTACAAGGATTCAGATTATTAAAAATAGAAAAATCATATTATTATTTTTATATAAAAATTAATTATTAAACACATAAAAATGAAATTAAACCTGTTGATACTTTAATCTGAGGAAGATGATACCTCACATTGGTTAAAAATAGTGTTTGAGGTTGAGTGAGTCCTACAAACATTTCTATGGCATATGTAATAGGTTTGCTTCATTTTAGACAGATGTGAATATTTTTGTTTTTTATTTTTTACTTCTTTCACACACTTATAACATCTTTTTCGGGTATTTTCTTCGCTTTGAGAAGTAGTAGGATGTTGTGCAAGTGCAGCTATAGTGCGGCCTGATATAAATATTCTGTATGGCTCTTCTTACCTGTCGTCTAGGGGAACTGTTGTATAGGGTTTGCCGGATTTGCTTATTACAATATTATTTTCAGATTCTTTTGCCTCACTGAAACTATTCTCTTCGTCTTCTTCATCATAACAGTCACTGTCATTTATTATTTCAACCACATTTTCTTCAGACAAAGTGCTGTCATTATCACTATCCGCTTCCACTTCAGAATCACAATCAATAAGTCCCTGAATAAACTCTGCCGTAACAGTTTTACGAGTGCCATCGCTTTCTATAAGAATAATTTCATCCATTGTTTCACAAAGTGCACGAGAAATAAATAAACCAAGCTGTAGGTACAAAACAAACCAAGCTGAAACCTCAACAGGTCAGGAAAAATCCGGAATGGAGCTTGCCTTTTACAGGTAGCGTGGATCACTAAGGAGGGGGTCCTGCGAGCCCATGGGTTGTTTTTTCTCATATTACTTTTATTTTTCGGTTAAATAGTTGCATAATGGCAGAATTATTTGCATAAATGTGAATTAGGATATTTTTCAGACAGCTACTGAATTTATGGAATGTTCATAACTTAAATTAATTGACATAGAGAGGAAAATACAAAAAATGGGCTCGGCAAGCCCCCTCCTTAGTGGTTCTAGGGTTAATACGGGCCGGGATAGCCGAGGGTGTTTGAGCGCAACCCGCTTTAGCACGCTCGAGCCGAACGGCGCACAGTGGTGCGGACAGGGACAAAACTCTAAAAAATGAAGGTGCTCCAACCGGAACTTAAGAGATATTTTTTGAAACCTAAATACCTCTAGAGTAAGGATCTATACCAATTTTTCAGATTAAAATTCATTAAACCTTTGAAAATAAGGAAGTTTTAGGCATCTTGTAGGAATGACACGAAAACACTTTTGTTTACTTCCTATTTCGAAGTGATCTTAGGGAAGCCCAAATTTTTCCGAGGCCGTAATTTTCGAAAATATCTTATTTAGACATCCTGGAAAATGGTATTTAATCGTATATTTAAAAAAAAAAAAGTTTAGGGTGGATGGAAAAGAGAATTAGGTGATCTCTTGAGACATGTCATATGGTTATTGGTCTTTTTAATGTTAGCTCCGTTGACCTCCGTCTTCTGGTTGATATTAAATCAATCCAGAGGTATCGCTGAAAATATTCCAAAAGATTTCAGATCCGAAAATGTCCGAATCGTTGAATGAGATCATTTCATAGTTAGGAATGCGTGAACGGGAGTGCTGTTTTAAAAACAAGGTGTTTGCCCACAATAATGATTAAATTAATATAAAGTAATGATTTAAGTTTTTTTAGTTTTAATAAAGTAGCTAGTTAGTGGCATGGAAACCGATAGCTTCCGATAAATAATCTGAAAGTAAAAATTATCATTTTCTTGTAATGTCAATATGTAATTTCAGCAACCTTCTACCACATGTTAAACTAAACATTATTATTTCTTAAAATAAAGGCGGCGCAAAATTTAAAATTTTTAACACTAGACATTATGAAAATCGTAAAATGGATCTTCTCTTCTCATCTATCCATTTTTATGACTACTAATGGAATTGTATTGGTAAAATGTCAATTATATTTGCGCCGCCTCCGAAAAGATTGTGTTGTATTGAACATAGTATTTAATATTTTAATTTCACAATTTTTAATAAAAATTAGTATTTGTACAAATAAAAGTAAAATTATTCGTCTTATTGCATTTCTTCGCTTTTTATAACATTTTCAATTTTGCTGTGTACTCATAAAAATCAGAAGGTAATTATTTCATACTTTTCAGTGCATTTATTTTTACTGGTTCCAAGGTTTCGAAGTCGGTTTAATTTTTTTTTTATAAAATGTTTTTTATCAACTATATAAACATTATACACATATATTACTACCACATTACTGGAAATTGAAAGTTTTGTTTTGGGAAGTGATATACTTTTTTTCTGTTTTATTTAATAATTAAATCCTTTCATAATTTATTTGTAGCCATTCCTTTTTACTATGGGATCAATTCTTTTTGGTATGTTTATTATTGGCCTTGACCGGATTCGAACCACAAGAAAATAATTATATTTATATATAAATAAAAATCTGGTGCGTGCGCGCAACACACAACTTTCACTTACCAACTTACTTAGATTAGAAATTAATGCGTTTTGTTAATTGCCACTTCTCAAATGAACAGAACGGCTTTAATTATGAACAATGGTCTGGCATTAAAGGCGTACTCCGCATGCGTGGGCTCAACTAGTTTTATGAGTTGACTGAATATTTTTTTTTCTCCTCTTTATGTTTTCTTTATTTTTATCATATCGCATATTTAGCCATTTCTTATTTTTAGGCGTAACGAGAGACAGTTAATTTCTCCATATAAACAAAAACAAAGGTACTTTATAGGAAACAAACAAACAAAAAGGTTCCAACCCCCCCCCCCCCAAAAAAAAGCCCCCTCAGAACATTTTAATAATGATAAAGCTTACCTGATATTAAAGAACACCTAATTTCCATTTAATATGACGAATTTGATAAAAATCGTTAAAGCCGTTTTTTAGATCATCGAAAAAAAGGTAAAAATTGGAAAAAAAATTATGAAATAAAGTGCCCGCTCCGTTTGACCAATTTTGATGAAATGTTGGCTATCACATCTTTGGCATATACATACATCAAATACCCAGTTTGATCAAAATCGTTAAAACCGTTTTTGAGTAAATAAAAAAAAAAAACACGTGAAAATGATACAAAATTTATTAAGTAAAGTCCCCCCTCCGGTTGATCAATTTTGATGTAATGTTGGCTATCGCATCTTTGGAATATACATACATCAAACACCCAGTTTGATGAAAATCGTTAAAACCGTTTTTGAGTAAATAAAAAAAAAAAAAAAACACGTGAAAATGATACAAAATTTATTAAGTAAAGTCCCCCCTCCGGTTGATCAATTTTGATGAAATTTTTACAGTCATATCTCGGGCATATAAATAGACCAAATACTCAGTTTAATCAAAATCGTAAGAGCCGTTTTTGAGAAAATCGAAAAAAACGTAAAAAGTTATTAAATAAAGTACGCCCTCCCTTTGAGCAATTTTGATGAAATTTTCGCTGTCACATCGCGGGCATATATATACACTAAATACCCAATTTCAGGTTCGCACGGTTTATAGTTTTTGAGCTAGTCTGTTCACACACACAGACACACGCACGCACGCACGCACGCACGCACGCACGCACACACACACACACACACACACACACACACACACACACAGACCATTTCGCGGGACTTGGTTAATTGGACTCAGGAGACCCCAAAACGTGTATTTCCGTTGAAAACCGGAAGTCGAAATTTTTCACGATCGCAATACTTCCACTTACTATATATTTCATATATAGGTCAGTGAAAGTAAAAAAATTAACGAATAATTTGCATAGAAATTGGGAGTTGTGGGGAGGGGATCAGTTAATAGACAGGTTGACTAATGGTGTAGGTGGTGTAGGAATTATTGGAGACTAGGGCTCCATTCCCAGCCTAGTCCAATCTTTCCTTCCCACCCTTTCCTTGGCTCAAAATGGACATTACGTTTCGAAAATGGCTTATAATCAACTTAAATAATTTATGGATAATTATAATTTAATTAAATGATTTGTTAATAGTTATAATTCAATTGAATTACATATCTATATAAATAAAGTTGAAATTCTGTTTGTTTGTTTGTTTGTTTATTTCTTCTTTATAGAAATCCATACCGTTTGTCCTAAATTCTTCAAATTTCGCTCAGTGGTTCTTTGATACCAGGTACGAACACCTGTCCATATTAAAATTGCATAACTTCAGCCGATCTTCAGCTGATATTCTTTATTCTCTAAATTTCGCTCAGTGGTTCTTTCAGACAAGGTGCGAGCACCTGCCCATATTAAAATTGCATAACTTCAGCCAATCTTCAGCTGATATTGTTTATTCTCCAAATTTCGCTCAGTGGTTCTTTCAGACCAGGTGCGAACACCTGTTCATATTAAAATTGCAAAACTTCAGCCGATCTTCAGCTGATATTCTTTATTGTTATAAAAATCATAATGATCTCATGATTTTTTTACGAAATCGACCTTTCTTTAGAAAAATGAAATTCCCTGTGATAAACCGGGATATACAGCTATAATCTATGTATATAAAGATGAAATTCTGTTTGTAATTTATAGAAATCCATACCGTTTGTCCTAAATTCTCCAAATTTCAGTGGTTCTTTCAGACCAGGTGCGAACACCTGTCCATATTAAAATTGCATAACTTCAGCTGATCTCTGGGTATATTCTTTATTGTTGTAATAATCGTTTTGATCTCGCTTTACATTGGTTTTTACAAAATCGACCGTTTGAGTCGATAAAAGTCTCAGTTTATGGATTTTATAGATTTAAAAAATGAAATTCTCTGGGTGAAACCGGGATATACAGCTAGTTTTATATATACAGTAGGGTTCCTATTAACCGAGGTCCCGATTTACCGAGGTGCCAAGTCTAAGAGGGGGGGTATGTGTATGTATATGAGTTCATTTGAACAAACTACAATAAAAGATTTCTTTTTAAAAAAAATAGTTGCATAATTTCTGTTATTATTATTGCTATTTGCATTATTATTATTAAATACTAGCCCTATATACCGGTTTCACCTGGAGAATTTAATTTTTTTCAATCTATAAAATCTATAAAGTGAGACTTTTATCGACTCAAATGGTCGATTTCGTAAAAACCAATGTAAAGCGAGATCAAAACGATTTTTACAACAATAAAGAATATACCTAGAGATTGGCTGGAGTAATACAATTTTAATATGGACAGGTATTCGCACCTGGTATCAAAGAACCACTGAGCGAAATTTGGAGAATTTAGGAGAATCGGTATGGATTTCTATAAAGAACAAACAAATAAACAAACAAACAGAATTTCAACTTTATTTTCTATAGAGTACTAGCTGTATATACCGGTTTCACCCAGAGAATTTCATTTTTTAAATCTATAAACTGGGACTTTTATGGACTCAAACGGTCGATTTTGTAAAAACCAGTGCAAAGCGAGATCAAAACGATTATTATAACAATAAAGAATATATCCAGAGATCGGCTGAAGTTATGCAATTTTAATATTGACAGGTGTTCGCACCTGGTCTGAAAGAACCACTGAGCGAAATTCGGAGAATAAAGAATATCAGCTGAAGATATGCAATTTTAATATGGAAAGGTGTTCGCACCTGGTCTGAAAGAACCACTTAGCGAAATTTGGAGAATATAGAATATCAGCTGAAGATCGGCTGAAGTTACACAATTTTAATATGGACAGGTGTTCGCACCTGGTCTGAAAGAACCACTGAGCGAAATTTAAAGAATATCAGCTGAAGATCGGCTGAAGTTATGCAATTTTAATATGGACAGGTGTTCGCCACTGGTATCAAAGAACCACTGAGCGAAATTTGGAGAATTTAGGACAAACGGTATGGATTTCTATAAAGAACAAATAAACAGAATTTCAACTTTATTTATATAGATTAGGTTCTTAAGCATATATGTAGTTTTTATTTCAAAATAACCTACATTTTCACTTGGTATTGGTATGGTTCCGATTAAGTGATTATTTTGATTAACCGATGTAACCTATGTCCCCATCGACTTGGTTAATCGGAACGCTACTGTAATTTAATTAAATAATTTTATTATATTATTTTTTTTTCCAGAATCTCTGAATGCTAACCACTATGAGAACAGAGATGCCCCCATCAACGTTTATAGAAATCAGAGAGATAAAAGGACTGATGATGCTGTTTGTGTGACCAAGTTGCGCAAAATTTTTGCTAGTCGTTGTGCAGAAACCAGTCTCGCCACAAGGGTTAATGAATTAGAATTTAAAGTGAAGCGTTTAGAAAAAATATATTGTATGCGTTATTGTCTTGAAAATTTTAAGATTAGCTTACTTATTGATTTTTAATTTTCAAGGTGACATTTACTAATTTATGAACTTCAGTTAATGGATAAAATTAATATTTAGTGAATCATATGTCTGACTATGAGAGGTTGAATCATGTCCCTACAATAATTCGGTACAAGAGAGCCCGACTGTCTTAAGTTCAAATAATCAATATTGTGTTAATTGGAAAACATAAACATTATCTAAGAGCCAGACTGTCCCAAGTCCATTTTCATTGACTGTTTCAATAAAATTCATTCACTCAATACGAGATTTTAGACAGTCTATCTCTTAAGTTTTGCAAACACCAGAATTAAAACTGCTTTAAAAATGTTGTGAACCTTTACAAAATTAATTATTTTAATATTTTTAATGGGTTTAGTATCTTCAATGTTATAAAGTTTACTTTTACCTCACAATCCATAAAAATGGACTTGAGACAGTCTCGCTCTTACTACCGAATTATCTTAATGTTCATTAAAAACTGACTCCAACTTATCAAGTGTACTTCCAAAAATGTTGGTCTAATATGACACAATAGAACAGTATCCAAACATGCTTTATTGTTTTTAATTAACACTTTAATAAGAATAATCTTTTTTCCTTTCTTTTTTTACAGGCAGAAAAGTGAAGAAGCAATTAGATGGTTAGTAGCCTACTTTTAACAAATATTAATTGTTTTATTAAATTTTTTATACTAACTAATCAAGATCCCATTAAAAAAATTTAATAATTTTATTTTTTATATTCTAGTATTTAATAGTTAATTAGAACTAAAATTGGTCAATTGTGTGAGAGGTATCAGGTTCAGTCAAGCTTAGTCAGCATTGGTAAAGAAGAGTGACCACTTTTGCTCATGGAACAATATTTCCTGAGATCATAATCAGATTTGGGATGTATGTTTCGTAAATTAATAAAATAATAATCAAGTTCATAATATTAGATCAGGGTTTCAATCAGATGGAAAGGATAACCATAGAAACCTAATGTTTTGAAAAGGGCAACAGAATTGTCTTTTGGCCAATAATGACATAGCAGCATAAAAAGCAGGAGAACAGAGGTTCTGAACCAAGGTTTTTTTTAAATTCTTTTTTAGAGGCCATAAAAACTTGAGCAACCATGGTGTATGGCTCTGATTCATGGACTATCTCAAGATTGATTGAGAAAATGTATGTTATTAACCATATGTATGTATTAACCAATTATCGTTAATATTAAGTAAAACCAGAGGCCAGAGGCAAAAGGTTAACATGAACCCATCCGTACTGGCCTAAGGAACAGATATTTTGGGAGTCATCCAAATAGAACTTTATGGATATAGAACAACTGAAAAATACAAAACCGTAGTAAAAAGATGGTGTATCAAATGATGTGAGAAGCCTGCTTGGTTTATGGCACTGGATTCCTTCCCCACAGCATAGTGAGAACTGGCCCATATTCACTAAGCAGGCAGTCAAACCTCTTATAACAATCAACATTGTGCTTTATATTGTTATTGGTGATCATAATGTTTACCTATATTTTTAGGAATAAGATAAGTAGACAATATTTTTCTGTTATTCTTTAGTGATAATTTTCTTTATTAAGATAAAAAATACTCTGTCTTAATTTATATCCCAGTAGTTTTTGTTACATGTACACATTTTTTTATTATTTTTTTTTTTTTATGAAAATATAACTTTATTCTGGGACTTTTAGTCCCCTAACAACAACAAAAAGGAAACATGTGGTATTACATTTGTCTGACTAAAATTAGATCAGTCGGATGAAATTATATATAGGACATATGTACATTATCCTATATTATATATAGGATAATAAAAATACAAATAGTGTTTACCCAATGTTCTAAATATTGACCATTTTTACATTTGTGAGGAAGATTGATTATCTAGGAGATGAGTGAATAAATGGTATTTAAATTTTGCCAAGGAGGATGCGCTGCGTATGGAATTAGGCAGGGAATTCCAAAGATGGGTTGCACATACTGTAAAGGATCTCTCAAAGGAGGCTGTTCTACGGGTAGGAACATACAGGTCGGTGGGATGGGATCTTGTGTTTAATAGGTGGATGGACGAACGAGGTATAAGGAGGTCGAGGATATAGTTGGGTTTTTTTGTTCTGAAGGATTGGAATAGGAAGGAACCAAGGAGATATTGTCGTCTGGATTCAGGAAGAAGAAAACCTTGCTCAGTATACAATTGGGAGACGTGAGACTGCCTGGGAAGATTGAAAATGAATCTGATGAGCCGGTTCATTAATCTTTTTAATCTCATCTCCAGTTCACCAGACAGCCCTCCGTATACCAGGCATCCATAAAATTATAAGTATCCATATAAGGCCTCCATTATCCTTTGATAATGAATAGTAAGCATTGCAATTAGAGACATTATAATTGATGGAACTTAGCAGTTGACAATTAAAAAATGGGGCCGCATATGCTGACGGAGACTGGAGAAGAAGAACCAACCTTGAGCTAATAAGCCTACACAAGGACTTAGACCTGGTTGATACGATTAAATTATCTTGATTGCGATGGGTGGGACATGTTTGAATGAATTCCTCCAATCCCATATATAGTCCTATTGGAGAAACTGTTTGGACCACGGAAGATTGTACGCCCTAGGATCTTAAGATCGATTATTAGATTATCAAGGCTGCTGATAATGAAAAAAATATCGATATACAACCTCAGGTATCGATTGCAATTTATCCAATATTTACAATATTGGGGTCGATTTCTATATTAATTGGGGTGCTGATTCTGAAAATAATATCGATTTTTCGATTACGCGCTCAGGTATCGATTTATTTCAAGTTATGCGATATAAATGATATTGGGGTCCACTCATATGTAGGTTATTTACGGTGCTGAATTTGAAAATGATATAGATTTTTCGATTACACGCTCAGGTATCGATTTATTTCAAGTTACGCGATATAAATGATATTGGTGTCCACTCATAGGTTATTTGAGGTGCTGAAATTGGAAATGATATCGATTTTTCGATTACGCGCTCAGGTATCGATTTATTTCAAGTTATGCGATATAAATGATATTGGGGTCCACTCATAGGTTATTTGAGGTGCTGAATTTGAAAATGATATCGATTTTTCGATTACGCGCTCAGGTATCGATGTACTTCAAGTAACGTGATATAAACGATATTGGGGTCCGCTCATAGAATATTTGAGGTGCTGAATTTGGAAATGATATAGTTTTTATGATTAGGCGCTCAGGTATCGATATATTACAACCTACACGATGATAACGAAATTGTGGTCATAAGTTGCATACATTTTAAATAGTTTATATCATGTATGTTGAAATAAATCGATATCATTTTCAAATTCAGCACCTCAAATAATCTATGAGTGGACCCCAATATCGTTTATATCGCGTTACTTGAAGTAAATCGATACCTGAGCGCGTAATCGAAAAATCGATATCATTTTCAAATTCAACACCTTAAATAACCTATAAGTGAACCCCAATATCATTCATATCGCATAACTTGAAATAAATCGATACCTGAGCGCGTAATCGAAAAATCGTTATCATTTTCAAATTCAGCACCTCAAATAACATATGAGTTGACCCCAATATGATTTATATCGCGTAACTTGAAATAAATCGATACCTGAGCGCGTAATCGAAAAATTGATATTATTTTCAGAATCAGCACCCTAATTAATATAGAAATCGACCCCAATATTGTAAATATCGGATAAGTTGCAATCGAGACCTGAGCGAGCCTGAGGTTGTATATTAATATTTTTTTCATTATCAGCAGCCTTGATAATCTAATAATCAATCTTAAGATCGATATGAGGTAATTTTTTATACCCTATAAGATTTCCATAAAAACGGTTAACCCAATAATGTACAACAATATGGAGAAATCCGATAAAAAAGCTAATAAATTCATCCTTAAATAATTAAAATCAAGCTTTGACTTTTATATTAGCTATCATTGTGATAAAGATCATATCAGGACTTTTATTTTCTGGCCCGAAATATAAAAGTCATGATGTGATTTTTATTTATTTATTAGAAGTATAAAAGTCCTGATTTGACTTTTATTTTCTTTCCCAGAAAATAAGAGTTAATTTCAAACCCTGGTCAAGAGTCACTAGTCCTATTTCTTGCAAAACCAGATTTAAATGCCTTATCCATATTTCTTAATAACTCTCTCTTTTCTTAATTTCTTGACATTTAAAAATATAGCATTACATTTTGTACCACAATAGTATGTCTTCCACCATTTATTTTTTAATTGTTTTTTTTTTTTTTGTGTTTCAGAATTAGTTGGAAACAAACTGGGTGAGCTTTAAACTGCAGTAGTATATAATAGCTATAGTCTGTTCACCTTCATTTGTAAACAACTGATTAATGAAAACTAATTACATTTCATTTATGAATTGGAAAAAATTTCTCTTAATAAGGTTTAAGGATTTTAAAAAGCATAGATCTGATGTGTGGGGGTAATGATTTCTATTTAAAATAGCATTTCAAAGTGTAATTTAGAATTTTCCAAATCAAATGTAGAACTTCCAAAACAAATTTAGAATTTTCCATTTCAAACAAAGATTTGTCCTAAATAATTATTGGTTTTTTAGTTGTATTATTAAATTCCTTAGAATTAGTATATATTATTCATACTATTGTTTTATAAAAATTCTTAAATTAATTTGAAAAAGATCTAAATTTAAAAATAAAAAAAAAATAATTTGTTTTGGAATATTCTAAATAAGTCTTGGAAATGTTTATATTAGATACGCTTGAATTGTTTATATCTCTTCAATTTGAAGATGCAACTGAGAAACTATAGAATTGATAAAATATCAGTTATCCTATAGATTAACTAAAAATTTTATTGACAAATAGCTGCACAGTTTCTCTGATTTTGAATTGGTTTGAGCATCTTGTGCCGTACTTGTAAGACTTCAATCCTCAGCCTTCGCATAGTATAGGTATCATAAACCCATACCTCATCTTCAAGGATCTTTTCTTCTTTTTTTAAATTTCATATATAATACATGCATTACAAAATCAATTCAGTGCATACAAAATTGTATATTGCTAGTATAATACATAATTAATAAATAATTTATTTTTTGAAGAGAAAAGATTTGGCTCCGCCGGGAGTCGAACCCGGGTCTCCTGCGTTACATGCGAGGATGCTAACCGCTACACCACAGAGCTCGGCTCAAGGCAGAGCAAATCCTTCCTCTTCACTGATACCTACTGAGGAATACCTACTATGAAGAGGAAGGATTTGCTCTGCCTTGAGCCGAGCTCTGTGGTGTAGCGGCTAGCATCCTCGCATGTAACGCAGGAGACCCGGGTTCGACTCCCGGCGGAGCCAAATCTTTTCTCTTCAAAAAATAAATTATTTAAAAATAATTTAAAATGGTGGTCAGCCACGAACTAAGATTAGAATAATTAATAAATGATTTTTATCTGAAGATAAAACACTCCAAAGTACTATTGAAAACTTTGTTTTTCAAAGGGGAAAAGTAATAACCTCTGCCTTTAAGCACCCTATATAATATATAATGACTTAATTTATTAACTATATAATTCATTTAAATGGGAAATAATCAAAATGATACGGTATGATTTCATTTATATTTTTATATCTACTTTATAAAAAAAAAAAATCTGGTGCGTGCGCGCAACACACAACTTTCACTTACCAACTTACTTAGATTAGAAATTGACGTGTTTTGCTAAATATCATTTCCCAAATTCACACATTTTTCTACATTCATATCTTATTTTTGTTAATCGTTAAAGCCGTTTTTGAGTAAATAAAAAAAACACGTGAAAATGATACAAAATTTATTAATTAAAGTGCCCCCTCCGGTTAATGAATTTTAATGAAATTTTAACAATCATATCTCGGGCATATAAATACATCAAATACCCAGTTTGATCAAAATCTTTAAAGCCGTTTTTGAGTAAATAAAAAAAACACGTGAAAATAATACAAAATTTATAAAGTAAAGTCCCCCCTCCGGTTAATCAATTTTGATGAAATTTTAACAGTCATATCTCTGGCATATACATACATCAAATACCCAGTTTGATCAAAATCTTTAAAGCCGTTTTTGAGTAAATAAAAAAAACACGTGAAAATGATACAAAATTTATTAAGTAAAGTCCCCCCTCCGGTTAATCAATTTTGATGAAATTTTAACAGTCATATCTCGGGCATGTACATACATCAAATACCCAGTTTGATCAAAATCGTTAAAGCCGTTTTTGAGTAAATAAAAAAACACGTGAAAATGATACAAAATTTATTAATTAAAGTGCCCCCTCCGGTTAATGAATTTTAATGAAATTTTAACAATCATATCTCGGGCATATAAATACATCAAATACCCAGTTTGATCAAAATCTTTAAAGCCGTTTTTGAGTAAATAAAAAAAACACGTGAAAATAATACAAAATTTATAAAGTAAAGTCCCCCCTCCGGTTAATCAATTTTGATGAAATTTTAACAGTCATATCTCGGGCATGTACATACATCAAATACCCAGTTTGATCAAAATCGTTAAAGCCGTTTTTGAGTAAATAAAAAAACACGTGAAAATGATACAAAATTTATTAATTAAAGTGCCCCCTCCGGTTAATGAATTTTAATGAAATTTTAACAATCATATCTCGGGCATATAAATACATCAAATACCCAGTTTGATCAAAATCTTTAAAGCCGTTTTTGAGTAAATAAAAAAAACACGTGAAAATAATACAAAATTTATAAAGTAAAGTCCCCCCTCCGGTTAATCAATTTTGATGAAATTTTAACAGTCATATCTCTGGCATATACATACATCAAATACCCAGTTTGATCAAAATCTTTAAAGCCGTTTTTGAGTAAATAAAAAAAACACGTGAAAATGATACAAAATTTATTAAGTAAAGTCCCCCCTCCGGTTAATCAATTTTGATGAAATTTTAACAGTCATATCTCGGGCATGTACATACATCAAATACCCAGTTTGATCAAAATCGTTAAAGCCGATTAAGAGTAAATAAAAAAAAACACGTGAAAATGTTACAAAATTTATTAAGTAAAGTCCCCCCTCCGGTTAATCAATTTTGATGAAATTTTTACAGTCATATCTCGGGCATATTAGTACATCAAATACTCAGTTTAATCAAAATCGTTAGAGCCGTTTTTGAGAAAATCGAAAAAAACCTAAAAAGTTATTAAGTAAAGTACCCCCTCTCTTTAAGTAATTTTGATGAAATTTATGCTGTCACATCGCGGGCATATACCTACACTAAATACCCAATTTCATGATCGCACGGTTTATAGTTTTTGAGCTAGTCTGTTCACACACAGACTCACACACACACACACACACACACACACACACACACACACACACACACACACACACACACACACACACACACACACACACACACACACACACACACACACACACACACACAGACACACAAACACACACACAGACTGTTAAAGCCCTAGTGTATTATTATTTTTTTCTCTTATGTCATTTTTCCACCGTTTAAACCAGGCCCTTTTATTTGTTATTAATTGTATTTTTTTCTTCTTTAATTGTATTATCTTTATCTTCTTTATGTATAATTTTTTTATAGGTTAAGACTTTTTTACTTATGTGTAATGTAAATTAAATTGTAAATATCATATTTTTATTTTTTAAGTATGGTTACAAGAATCATATGAGATTTATATCAGCTGTAAATAAAAAATAAGTGAACGGCGAACACGGCGATAGGCCGGTGTCATTAGTGTTTTGGTAGCTGCTAGGGGAACGACTCACCACTGTTACCAACCGTTCCCTCACCCACCTCATCTCAACTATAACATCATAGCCTGGAAAATACAATTATTTCGATGCATCTCATGATATATAAAGAAGGCGGATTTTCAGCTACACACTGATATAAGGTACCTTATATATATAAATACTTTCACCATCTGAGTCTACAAGGACAGAAGAACCTCACCATTTTTTTCTCTCATTGATGAACAGTTTTTTATTTATTCTCCCTTTACATATAACGTAAGATTTTTTTTGAAGTTTGTTTATCCCTTTTAATTTTAATTCCTAGAAATTTAGGTTTATTTAATTTACTTTCATAATTAAGTTATATTATAATTTTATGGGTTTAATGTTATTTTTAAGTTTTATTCTTCCTCAATATATATATATTTGTTAACATTTGGAAGGGCCTTTTACTTTCCTTTTACCTTTATTGAATTTATTCCTATAGGTATATAGGCACCCACCTTACCCACCACATATTTCATACAGTCCACTTACTCGTCTTTTCCCGCTAAGAGGGGAAGACTTAAAATCTCACCGGGGAAGGTTTGTGTTTCAATTGCGAAACGCCCCTGGCCCCAACAACATTTGGTCCAATCCGGGCCGGATTCCAGCTCTATTAAATTATTTTGTTAAAAATCAAGCATTTTTCCGTTTCTATTAAATAATTTTTTAGTCTTTCAAAATATTCTTATTTCATTGTTTCCAATCACCTGTTAATATTGGAAGTTTATTTCATTGTTTTTAATCAGCTGTTCATATCACATCGGTCGAATTATTTGATTTAATTTTTAAAATTTTTGTACCTAAAACGATTTTTAAATCTCTTCTAATTATGCCTCCAAAAATTAATAATGAGGAGCTTCGAGCTACCTTAGAAGATTTAGAGGACCAGATAGACGATTTAGCCGCGGACATTAGGACGACGACTTCAATAGGATTAAGCCTACCCACCGATTCATCGCGCGAACCCTTATTTTTGGCTCGCCTTTCGCGAATCGATTCCACATATGAGCGCTTTGAATCAGCCCTTTTTGAAGCTAAATCTATTGCAAGGAAATTAAATATCCCTGGGGAAAGATTTAAAGAATTAAAAGAGGAAATTCGTTCCTCTTATTACCAGGCACTGTCACTCAAAAATGTTCCCGCTGACGATATAAATCGAACTCACCCGTCTATTACGAATCAAGTTGTAGATGTTTATCCCCACTACCGATTGCCAGCCATCGATATACCGTCATTTTCAGGAGATATAGCTAAATGGCAAGAATTCAAAGAAACCTTTCAGTCATTAGTCCATAAAAGGGATGATTTGGATAATATTCATAAATTTCATTATTTAAAATCAGCTTTAAAGGGGTCAGCTTTGCAAATTATTTCCGCGATTTCAATATCGGCCTCGGGCTATAACCAAGCCTGGGAATCACTCACCAAAAAATATGATAGCGAGCGAATTCAGGCTACCTTCTTTCTTATGAAGATCTTAAACTTTAGGCCCATTTCTAAGGGTAACCTTTCCAATCTCGAAACCTTCTCGGCGGTTGTTATAGAAAGCGCCTCTGCACTTTTGAAATTGGGAATTAAAGACCTTCCGGGATTCATATTGAGCACTTTGGCTCTAAGGCTTTTAGATGCCAAGACTAGGGAAGGCTTTGAGGCAGAATACGGCTCAAAACCCGAGCTTCCATCATGGGAAGAATTCGCTGATTTCATTCAAAGGCAGTCGGTCAAACTACAGTCAGAGACCCTCCTCACCAATTCTGAAACGTTTTCAGTACAGTCCAACCCCGGGTATAGTAAATCTTCCCGACAAGTATTGATGACCTCTGTCTCTTCAGGGAACCCTGTTAAATGCCCGGTATGTAGAAATAATCACCGCGTGTATGACTGCTCTAGCTTTAAACGGCTCACACCACAACAACGCACTGACCGAATTAAGAGTTTGAGACGATGCATAAATTGTTTAGCTTCCGGGCATTTTGCAAATCAATGTTCATCCAAGGTATCTTGCCGGCATTGCGGTAGGAGACATCATAACCTACTGCATTTTTTCCCTCGGAAGATTCAAAACTCCGAGTTTCCACACCCGAGCCCTACGCTATCTTGCTCCGATAAAGGGGCAACTAACCCTATTATCAACGTTGATCCTCCAGGTTGCAGTACTAATGCTTCCACGAAGCCCTCTGAACCGTCGGTTACTTCCTTACCGAGGAACTCTATATTGTCTGTGTCCGCTGGTAGGACGAACGTCTTGCTTGGCACCGCATTAGCTAGGATTCAGGACTATCGGGGACATTGGCACGATTTGCGAATCCTTATCGACAGTGGGTCGCAACGTTCCTTTATAACAGAGGAATGTGCTCGCAAGTTAAATTTGACGCCCATGCGTTGCAGAAATCAATTAGTTGGTTTCAGCAATCAAACAATTCCTGGGGTCAAATGTGAAACGCCATGCATTATAGCACCAAGGAAGACTTCATTTCCAAAATTAAACACCGTGGCTGTTGTAACAGAACGGATATGTGAAGACATGCCCACCAACCCTGTTCCGAAAAATATTGCAGAACATTTTCGAGGTCTGGTCCTAGCTGATCCATACTTTCATCAACCACGACCTGTAGACTTCCTTCTAGGATCAGATATATTTGCACACATACTCTGTGCAGGTAACATCAAACCGGAGCATGGTGCTCCTGGTGCAGTTGAAACTATTTTCGGTTGGATTGTAATGGGGCCTATTGCTAAAATCTCACTGGACAAAGTTTGTTCCACCACCGTTCTTCATACCTCAACAATGTCCAGGTCCCATTTTGATTATCCTCCGCGAAAATTAAATAAATTTTGTGAAACCGGAAAGGTCGTGAGCGCAACAAAATCTATTTCTAAAGGTAACAAGGTTTCTAGCAACCTTGTGAATGCTAAATGCGCGAAGCATTGTTTAATTACTCACCCGCGCTATGAAGCTGGTCACTTCTCAGTGAAAAATCCCCACCAATTGAAAATTTTAGAAAACAAATTTGAAAGTGACTCCTCTCCTCGCCATGCTGTTGTCAAAAACAGCGTGTCTACAAAACCTAGATTCATATTCGACGCTAATGCAGGGACCTTAAGTGATTATTTCCTCACAGGCCCAAAATTACTGCGCGATATATACAAGGTCGATTTAGCATTTAGCAAACCCCGCGTAAACATGTAGCTTGTCATATGGCAAAAATATTTTGTAAAAGGAATAGCCCCAAAACCTTAAACTCAATGCACATACCCTCGGAAGGTGTATGTATCCCATAGACTTCCATTCAATCCATGGTGCTTCCCTTTAATGTAATGAGCGCAATAAAACACATTCCGTTAGGCGATCTAAACCACCTAAAGTCGTTTGAGCCATTAAACCCTTTCGTGGATCCCGTTGGTTTTGTTAGGGTGGGCGGCAGATTATGGTCATTTCTCAATGTTGGGATTGGTTTCTACGGTCCGTTCCTCATCAAAGAACCCCGACACTATTTGGGGCCAAGTTTTCACCCCTGGGCATTTCCTGGTCGGAGCACCTCTTGTAGCACCGCCGGCTGTGTTGCTGATTTCTGAAACCATTGGACACTGGATTAGCTGAAGTACACTCAGCAAAAGGTTAAGGGGAAAAAGCCGAGCAATATTATTGAACTGGGTAGTTTAGTTCTGCTAAGGGATCCCAACGTACCCCCCTTACAATGGCCCACTGCCAGGGTGACAGAAGTATATCCTGCAAAGGATGGAGAGGTTAGGGTGGTCAGATTAAACATCGGGGAAGCAGAACTCACCAGACATTCATTTTAAGACATTTCAAGAGAGTTCCTGAAAATTTGTACAAATTTTGGTGGGCGGTATGTTAAAGCCCTAGTGTATTATTATTTTTTCTCTTATGTCATTTTTCCACCGTTTAAACCAGGCCCTTTTATTTGTTATTAATTGTATTTTTTTCTTCTTTAATTGTATTATCTTTATCTTCTTTATGTATAATTTTTTTATAGGTTAAGACTTTTTTACTTATGTGTAATGTAAATTAAATTGTAAATATCATATTTTTATTTTTTAAGTATGGTTACAAGAATCATATGAGATTTATATCAGCTGTAAATAAAAAATAAGTGAACGGCGAACACGGCGATAGGCCGGTGTCATTAGTGTTTTGGTAGCTGCTAGGGGAACGACTCACCACTGTTACCAACCGTTCCCTCACCCACCTCATCTCAACTATAACATCATAGCCTGGAAAATACAATTATTTCGATGCATCTCATGATATATAAAGAAGGCGGATTTTCAGCTACACACTGATATAAGGTACCTTATATATATAAATACTTTCACCATCTGAGTCTACAAGGACAGAAGAACCTCACCATTTTTTTTCTCTCATTGATGAACAGTTTTTTATTTATTCTCCCTTTACATATAACGTAAGATTTTTTTTGAAGTTTGTTTATCCCTTTTAATTTTAATTCCTAGAAATTTAGGTTTATTTAATTTACTTTCATAATTAAGTTATATTATAATTTTATGGGTTTAATGTTATTTTTAAGTTTTATTCTTCCTCAATGTATATATATTTGTTAACATTTGGAAGGGCCTTTTACTTTCCTTTTACCTTTATTGAATTTATTCCTATAGGTATATAGGCACCCACCTTACCCACCACATATTTCATACAGTCCACTTACTCGTCTTTTCCCGCTAAGAGGGGAAGACTTAAAATCTCACCGGGGAAGGTTTGTGTTTCAATTGCGAAACGCCCCTGGCCCCAACAACACAGACCATTTCGCGGGACTTGGTTAATTGGACTCATGGGACCCCAAAACGTGTATTTCCGTTGAAAACCGGAAGTCGAAATTTTTCACGATCGCAATACTTCCACTTACTATATATTTCATATATAGGTAAGTGAAAGTAAAAATGCAAATGATAACGTGCATTAAAAAGCTCCTATCATTGAAAAATTCTACCCCCCCCCTCCCAGTCATCGATAGTTTTACATCACTAATGGTTAGTTATTTGTTAATAATTGAAGGGTCCAGGGGAAAAAGGGTACTTGTCCATTTTTCCATAATTTTCAGGGTTTAAAAAACAAAGTTCACACAGATCCTTTTTCCCCAGAACTCCGAAACTTTTGAGGCTCATAACTTTGGACAGAAATTGTTTTTCCCCTGGAGGTATAAAGGTTTTAAAACTGCCAACAAGTAGCAACAAGATCTTGATGTTATCTCATTTTCGAGAAAAAATGGACAAGTACCCTTTTTCCCCTGGACCCTTCAATTGTTAAATAATTTTTATCTGAATGGAAAAGATTGGCTATGGCCAATGATAACTAATAACTTTTTCCAGCTTTTCTGATGTTTTTTAATCTGTTAAACTTTCTAAATATGTCTATCTTTTTTTTTTTTTTTTTTTTCAGAACCACACCCTAGGAGCAGTGTTGGTAAGCTGGAAATAGATTAATTATTTTTACTGAATATTTATGATCTCGCTCGCGCTCATTAATAAATGTTTCTATACAGTTATTAAAATTAAAATAGTAAAATATCCTTCTTTAGCAGTAGATCTTTACCTGTTAATGAACCAAAGACCCTTTTACTGGTTCATCTGGTATAAGTTGTAGATAAGTATTAAATCACTTTTATCATTCCTTCAATAAAGAAAAAAATTCTGATTTTTGTCTTCTTTTTTTCAGTCTCCGAACGTAAGAAATCAATAGGTAAGTTAAAAGTTTATAAACAATGTTAATAAATTTTAATACAGTAGTGATCAATCTATTAAGTAATTAGGTGCCTTTACACATACACGCTTTCCGCACGGAATTCTTTTCAAAAACAACGTCCCTGATAACTATTTTTTAATGCCCCCCCTACTCTACTAAAATACAAAATGAATATTTTCTTCAAAAACAACAGCCCTGATGACATAAAATTGGACACCCGTGGGAAAGAAATCCGGAATTCTAACTTTTATTTTGCATCCCCCCTCATCCCCCCAACCACTAATATACAAAATGAATATTTTCTTCAAAAACAACGTCCCTGATAACTTATTATTGGATCTCCTTATGAAAGAAATCGGAACATGTAACTATTTTCTAATGCCCCCTCCCCCTCTGCTACTAAAATACAAAATGAATATTTTCTTCAAAAACAACTGCCCCGATGACATAAAATTGGACCCCCGTGTGAAAGAAATCCGGAATTCTCATTATTTTGTGAGAAAACCCTCATCGAAATGAAGCAATTAGCAAGGCTGGCTGAAATTGGTATAGGCTCGTCGACGCTGGAAATAGCATGAGGAACGGAAAATATAAAGAAGATAAGAAGGCATTACAAGCCTGATAGTTTCATGGTAATGATATTTGTAGAGAGACATTTTTATAGCGCTATTGAAGAGTCCATAAACTCGACACGCCAACCAAAACTGTTGGTCTAACAAATAAGAAAATGAATATTTTCTTCAAAAACAACGTCCCTGATAACTTATTATTAGATCTCCTTATGAAAGAAATCGGAACATCTAACTATTTTCTAATGCCCCCCTCCCCCTACGCTACTAAAATACAAAATGAATATTTTCTTCAAAAAATAATGTCCCCGATTATATATATTTGGCCCTCCGTATTAAAGAAATCGGAAGATGTAACTATTTTCTAATGCCCCCTCCCCCTCTGCTACTAAAATACAAAATGAATATTTTCTTCAAAAACAACTGCCCCGATGACATAAAATTGGACCCCCGTGTGAAAGAAATCCGGAATTCTATCTTTTATATAGTGCATACCCCCCCCCCCCCCCCCCCCCCACCTCCACTAATATACAAAATGATTTTTTTTTTAAAAAATAACGTCCCTGATAATATATATTTGGCCCCCCGTGTGAAAGAAATCCGAAATTCTCATTATTTTGTGAGAAAACCCTCATCGAAATGAAGCAATTAGCAAGGCTGGCTGAAATTGGTATAGGCTCGTCGACGCTGGAAATAGCATGAGGAACGGAAAATATAAAGAAGATAAGAAGGCATTACAAGCCTGATAGTTTCATGGTAATGATATTTGTAGAGAGACATTTTTATAGCGCTATTGAAGAGTCCATAAACTCGACACGCCAACCAAAACTGTTGGTCTAACAAATAAGAAAATGAATATTTTCTTCAAAAACAACGTCCCTGATAACTTATTATTAGATCTCCTTATGAAAGAAATCGGAACATCTAACTATTTTCTAATGCCCCCTCCCCCTACGCTACTAAAATACAAAATGAATATTTTCTTCAAAAAATAATGTCCCCGATTATATATATTTGGCCCTCCGTATTAAAGAAATCGGAAGATGTAACTATTTTCTAATGCCCCCTCCCCCTCTGCTACTAAAATACAAAATGAATATTTTCTTCAAAAACAACTGCCCCGATGACATAAAATTGGACCCCCGTGTGAAAGAAATCCGGAATTCTATCTTTTATATAGTGCATACCCCCCCCCCCCCCCCCCACCTCCACTAATATACAAAATGATTTTTTTTTTAAAAAATAATGTCCCTGATAATATATATTTGGCCCCCCGTGTGAAAGAAATCCGAAATTCTCATTATTTTGTGAGAAAACCCTCATCGAAATGAAGCAATTAGCAAGGCTGGCTGAAATTGGTATAGGCTCGTCGACGCTGGAAATAGCATGAGGAACGGAAAATATAAAGAAGATAAGAAGGCATTACAAGCCTGATAGTTTCATGGTAATGATATTTGTAGAGAGACATTTTTATAGCGCTATTGAAGAGTCCATAAACTCGACACGCCAACCAAAACTGTTGGTCTAACAAATAAGAAAATGAATATTTTCTTCAAAAACAACGTCCCTGATAACTTATTATTAGATCTCCTTATGAAAGAAATCGGAACATCTAACTATTTTCTAATGCCCCCTCCCCCTACGCTACTAAAATACAAAATGAATATTTTCTTCAAAAAATAATGTCCCCGATTATATATATTTGGCCCTCCGTATTAAAGAAATCGGAAGATGTAACTATTTTCTAATGCCCCCTCCCCCTCTGCTACTAAAATACAAAATGAATATTTTCTTCAAAAACAACTGCCCCGATGACATAAAATTGGACCCCCGTGTGAAAGAAATCCGGAATTCTATCTTTTATATAGTGCATACCCCCCCCCCCCCCCCCACCTCCACTAATATACAAAATGATTTTTTTTTTAAAAAATAACGTCCCTGATAATATATATTTGGCCCCCCGTGTGAAAGAAATCCGAAATTCTCATTATTTTGTGAGAAAACCCTCATCGAAATGAAGCAATTAGCAAGGCTGGCTGAAATTGGTATAGGCTCGTCGACGCTGGAAATAGCATGAGGAACGGAAAATATAAAGAAGATAAGAAGGCATTACAAGCCTGATAGTTTCATGGTAATGATATTTGTAGAGAGACATTTTTATAGCGCTATTGAAGAGTCCATAAACTCGACACGCCAACCAAAACTGTTGGTCTAACAAACGCTCCACGCTCCGGGCATAATTCGTCTAAAACATATGTTCTTTCCCTCTCGCCATCAAGTTCCTCGAGGAAAGCGTGTTATCACTTTTTAGGTTTTAAATTTAAACCACACGCTTTCCCGCACGATTACGCGAGAGTTTTGCGCACGCTCAATCCTTCACGGGATTGTCTGGGGATTGCATATGTTTTTCCTCTCTAAAAAATCATGTAGACGCACTTTCGTGTGGGAAAGCGCGTGAACACTCTTTTAGCATCTAAATCTTGCGCGCGCAATCCTTCGCGACTCAATCGTGTGGGAAAGAACGTATGTGTAAAGGCTACTATTATGTGTTTGAGTCAGTATTGGTATATTTGAATCTATTGGTGGGTAGGTAGAAGTAAATGGCTATATTTCACTTATTTAATATTTCAATTTTAAAAAGAAATTGAATTGATGTACAAATAATTAAAAATAATTTGATATTTTATTTAAATAAATTTACAGTTGCTGTGGCTCAGTAGTTATGATGCGTTAAATTAATTATATTCTATTATTTTTATTACAGTCAAATAAAAATTTACTGAAAAGGATAAAAACCTAGTCTAAAATCTAAAAAAAAAAAAAAAATGGGATTTTAAATATAACTTTACGGCAAATATTAAATTGTTTGGTAAAAAATTTGGAATGGTAAAGTTTCTATTTTTTACATCTCATATTTGACTATATGAGATCTAGATGTAGCACTGTTGATCAGAGGGACATCAAGCGATTGCCTGGAGGAACATCTGGAGAATGAGTGGAGACCACATTGATCCTCCTGATGAAGAAGAAATTCGGGAAGCACTATCAAACCTCAAGAATAATAAGGCCCCAGGTATAGACGATATAGCACCCGAAATTCTGAAGCATGGTGGCAGCGAGCTCATCATGTTCCTAAAGGATTTATTCTTGGACATCTGGAATGAAGAAAGGCTGGAATGGGAAAATATGATAATATTCCCCATTCACAAGAAGGGTGATGCCCTGGAATGCAAGAACTACAGGGGAATATGTCTCCTCCCCTGTGCTTACAAAGTGCTTAGTTTTGTTTAAGAGACTACTCCCTTATGCGGAATGTGAAATAGGAAAATACCTAAGAGGTTTTAGATCACGCAGGTCGACAACGGACAAATTTTCACTCTCCGTCTGCTCCTTGAGAAAACAAAGAGAGTATGGAATCAGCACACCATGTATTCGTAGACTTCCAGCATGCATATGATTCTGTAAACAGAAATTAAGTCTACAGAGCTATGATGAACATGCAGATACCCCCAAAACTAGGAAGACTCACACGCATGACAATGGAGGGTAACCTGTACTGTGTTCGAATGTTCGGGGATCTCTCTAGAAGCTTCAACACAGGGACAGGAGTCCGTTAGGGCGATGGTTTGGTGTGTCTTGTATTTAACTTGGCTCTCAAGACAGCTGTGAGGAATTCTCGCTTTCAGACCACTGGAACACTTCTAAATAGGCTTGTTCAGGTTCTTGGATATGCAGACGATCTGGACCGTGCCGGAAGGACACTGAAAGCAGTTAGGGAAGCTTTTGAGGCCCTGGAAGTAGCAGCAGCAAGCATGTGGCTACTAATAAACACGGAAAAAACAAAATACTTGTGTGTTAACCCAAAACATGATATCTGGGAAAGCTTTGTTCAGTTCGGTTCACACAGTATAGAAGTAGTAAGAGACTTCGTCTACTTAGGCTCTCAAGTGAACTCCCGGAATGACATTGGAGAAGAAATAGACTGACGAATTCTGGCTGCTAATCGGTGTTTCTTCGCACTTCAAAAGCATCTCCGGTCTAGAATTTTGTCAAAATCAAATAAGGTCAGAATATTCAAAACCTTGATTTGACCTGTTTTAACATACAGCTCTGGCACCTGGACGTTTACAAGGACTCAGGAACTGGAACTCTCCAGGTTTGAATGGGAGAATTTATGGGGTCACATATGTTGACGGAGACTGGAGAAGAAGAACCAACCTTGAGCTAATTAAATTACGATTAAATTATCTTGATTGCGATGGGTGGGACATGTTCGAATGAATTCCTCCGAAATCCCATCTAAAGTCCTATCGGAGAAACTGTTTGGACCACGGAAGATTGTACGCCCTAGTCTCCAAGGGGAAGACTGTGTAGCTACCGATGCATGCAGCAGCATTATTTAGGAGTTCGATTGTGGAGTTGGACATTTTGATGTCTTCCTCCAACAAGGACTATGTCGTCGTCAGCATATCTCTGTGCATAGTAGCCATAGGTGTTTAGCTTCGTCAGCAGTGTGTCGACGACTAAGCTCTACAGTAGGGGGAATATCACTGCACCCTAAAGATATCTGCCTTTAGGCTAGACCTGTATTTTGCTGAGTCCTAGTTCACACTGTATTTGTCTTTCCCTCATGGTCATAATCATCTGATGGAAATTTCATCGATTTTCCTCTCCAACAGGGAGAAGGCTACTACCCTGTGTGAGATTCTGTTGAAGGCACCTTCAATGTCGATGAACGTGCCAATCGTAATTTCTTTGTGGTCCATAGAATTTTTCAATTCTAGAGAATAATTTTTGTCTGCTATCTCGCAGGATTTTCCTGCTTGGTGAGCGAATTGGTTTTCAAGTATTGGGTATGTACCCGCTAATTGTTCTCTCACATGCCTATCAATAATCTTCTCTAGTGCTTGTTAGCCGGATATGGATCTGAACGCTTTAGAGTTGTCATAGGTCCCTTTACCAGGTTTTGATATGTAGCAGACCTTGGATACTTTCCACTCATGTGAAAGGTATCCCAGCGCAAGGCTTCTTCGTAGCAATTCTAGGAGGTATCGTCTGACTATGTGCAATTCCTTTTGTATAAGGGCTGGGAATATGCCGTCTATACCAGCTGATTTTTATGTGGCCAGGGTATTAACTACCCTTGTGAGTTTCTTGCTGGTGATGATATCTTTTGCTTGGAAGAGTTGACTGCTAGGTCTCGAACAGTTAAGATCGGCTCTGTGTCGAGTGCATTCTTACAGTGGTAGTATCGGTCCGATCGTCTTTTGGATTTTGCAGAGTATTGGTGTATATGGTTCTGAATAGAATTTTAATTTTTTTTTGGAATGTCTTGTTGATATTGTCTCTGGCAAGACATTATTATTTCAAGTTTGGCTGGGTTGGAGTTTAAGTTAATCCTTAACGTAGACTTGATAGTTAAGATAAGGAACTGACTCCCTGATTTCTATAAAATATGAACCCTCTAAATTGTAAAATTGTAAAATATTACATCTTATGTCTGTAAAATATTACTCTGTAAAACAAAGGCAGCTAACTCTGACAGACGGCTATTGCCATTGACATTAATATTTTTCAATTTTTAATTGTATTTTATATTAAAGTGTAAATAAATATTATCCATTCATTCATTCATTTTGCTTATCTCCACAATGCACGTCCAGTATTCTGTTCGTAGTGCATGGGGATGGGTTCTACAGTACTTATTATCTCGCGGTCAGGGAAGTGGGTCTTCGCCATGGCTACCAGTGTCTCCATCTCATTAAGGGTAAATCCCTCAGGCTGCCTCAGCGTGCCCAACATACCCTGCTCTGAATGTTTATTTATGATATTATTAATGTGGCTGATTTCTGGGATGCTGGGATTATATCAGATCAGAAATCCCTCTATGCCCTACGTTTCGCACAGTCTGTTAGTCTGGAATCCCTTCCTATATTCGACTTCAAACTCTGTGCTATTCGGTAGGTCAAATCTAATATACCTGTGGCCTGAGCATGTCTCTTCATTTGAGACGTGCCAGTCCACAATATTCCTACTGATTGTTTTAGTAGCTAGTGTAATGTCTATTGTTTCTGATCTTAACCTGTTGAAAAATGTCGGTTTATCCCCATAATTCAAAATGTCAAGATCATTGTTTATGATAAATTCTAATATTTGCTCACGTCTGTGATTGATGTTGGTGCTGCCCAGACTTCTTGGTGGCATTGCTGTCGAGGGCAGCTATGAGTTGTTGTTCTCCTGTGGATTCTAGCATTCGCTCCATCATCGCTGTGGGCTCCTTGTCCTCATATGGTAGGTACCTAGCCAGCATAATGGTTGATTTATTATATCTCCCTTCAGGAGTATACATGGCTGCTGCAGAGTCTCTGGAACTGGAACCAAAGAGGCAGCAGTTTTAACAGCTTTCTATAAAGGATGTATGCTCTAGCGTTGTCAGTCACAGAGATACAGTTGTATCCCGACATCTGCAGCCCTTTGAGCTTGCCTTTGAGAAAGTAAGTTTCTTATATATAAATTATATCAATGTTCTTACCTTTGATATATTGTTGCAGAACTCCACTTGCGGCTACGCAATGATGGAGATTGATCTGCAGCAGCTTCATGTGTGTTGTTAGTTAGTTGGGTGTTCCAGGGGGCCTGTCCCGTGGCGGCAGCGGTGGCCCGAGTCCACCAGCAGACCAAACATTGGTTGTCATCTGCCTGAAAGTGACTGTCTTCATACCACAGCCAACCTTCAACCCTCTGGTTTTGAGGCTTTCTAAGCTGTATTCTGGTATCTTCATAATGAAGAAGGCCCCCTTCTCCATTTCCTTTGAAAATAGTGCAGCCTCCAATCCTTAACACGATTGACTGCCCTATTCTGGATTTGGATCCTTTTTACCAGGACGTCCTCGGCAGGCACCTTTCCTGGGGGAGTGTCCCTTTCAGAGCTTGGTTGGCCCAGCTGGGGTGCCCATCCATCAGTTGGAACAGCTTCGTCTGCCTGGCCTGGTTGGGCCCTTGCATCCTTAACTATCCTTCCTTGGGCAGGCACCTTCATAGCTAGTGGATTGGATAGGATTAGGGCTTACGCCTTTCTCCAGTAGCGCCTGTTCACATTCTTTGGGTTCCCCAACGTGGCAGTGTTGCCGCCGTCCTTCTGGTCACCACTCGAGTATGAATGGCTGAGTGTATGTGGAGTGTGTTATTGGGGACTTCGAGGCTGCTGCTACTACAGCTGCATGCTCCTCCAGTGCTCCATTGATATTTTGTTCGACTTGAACTCTATGGACTTCTTCAGCGAGTGACTTCAATAGTGGCCCTAGTGAAGCCTCTTCTATCGACAAGTCCCCTACAGATAAAGGATTTTCTTCTAAGTTAAATTTGTAAGACTCTGACATTATTTTTATCCCTTCCGTGTATGGCTATCCGCCGGGGTATACCCTATCTCAACGCTGTTGAGAGTCCTGGAGTTCCCCAAGAGCCGGAATATATGCTCAGTGCAGGGAGGATGCTCAACCTGCTTTTTGCTTTCAAGGGTCCCACTGCTTACGCCTCGGACTTCCTATGCTCTGACATATAGGCACCAATACACATGCTTGCCAGGCCGGGTGCTTAGCGGACACATGTAGGATAGAAGCGAGAACCTTCCTATCCCCATTCTATCCCATTTTTTTCCCTCTTAGCTTTATAAATCTTGTAGATCTTTGATAGCCTGAACCAGACTTCTCCTTTCATTTAATGCTTCTGACTCTCTTTGATTACTGCTTTCTATTTTTTTAGTGCATGGAACATTGCAGCATCTTCGTTGATTATATCTATCAGTCTATTTTTAGTCCTCTCTGTTGCCTCTTGTATACTCGTAAGGTTTTTATTGCCATTTGGATGGTTTCTGATTGACTACTTTGGGTTGCTCATCTTAACCTCCTAACCTTCACATAATATAAAATATAGACTGACCAGATTCTGTAAGTCCTTTGTTTTAGTACTTTTAGCCCAAATTGCCTTTACAGCTATACAGTTTTTTTTCCTGGGCTAGGGGAGAATGTAGGACTTAATGCCGAGTTGTTAAAAGCACTCTGACACCGACTCTTGACCTCATAATCTTCATGTTATTAAATCTTGTTGAACAAGGCAGCATGTATTCCAAAACAATGGCCCGCTCAGCAATCTCATCCTGTTTGCTTTTAGCCGTTCTATGTCTGATGGTTCGTCATTGAGGTTCTGCGGAGCTGAGGTATTTAAATTGGTCTACTCTTGTGAAGTGTTTCCCCACTTTCTGTTGGGGTGGATCTTTCGACTTACAATCGTATAATTTTTTTTATCTTCCTTCAATTGTAAGCCAATTTGCTGTACTTCGCCTATCAAGAGTCTATTAATACATATTATCAGCATATCACAGGATTTTATGATTTATTTCATTTCATGTAATGTCCTTCCTATCCCTTTTGTCAGTGCCAAGTTAACATCATGGGCAGACCCTGAATTTTTATGCAGTAAAAAGCGTTAAAACATGCCATATAATATGCAGTAAAAAACTATGAAATATACAGCAAAATATGAACTAAAAATATTCTATTAAACAACTGTAATATTCAAAGATACTAATGTGTATAAAATATTTCACAGGAAAGGAAGTGGAGGAGACTTTTTACAAATGATTTAAAAAAATTTTTAATCTTAATCAAGCATATAAGTATTTCCGATAATAAAATTAAACGTATTACTAGTTAACAAGGAAAATACACAAATAACATTAATAAGGATAACTAAATTAACAATCAATTAAAAAATATATAAAACAAGTAAAATAATAAATATAATTAATTATTTAATGCATATTAAATGTGGGTACTCTTATACTAAAATTAGGTATTCTTATACTAAATTATTAAATGCATTTCTAAATTTAGTTACTCTACTCTGCATTTCTAAATGTTCTCTTAATTAGACCAAGGGGGAAAAAGCAGACAGTTGAGCGTGATCATGATCAAATCACCTCATGCACCACCGCTGACCAAGAAACAGTCCTTCCTTACATACATACATTACTTTACCGAAGACCCTTCATGGGTTGTATTGGTACAGGTATTTTTTTTTTTTATTTCTGTGGATCCTAACCTTGTATCGTTTGAAATATTTTTATAATTCGAAAATGATCTTTCGATATGAACTGGTGTGATTGGAGCAAATATATAAGCGCAAATATATAAAAATTATTGGGTCGTTTATTTATATTTTCCAGGTTAGTAAGCCCTAGATTTTTTATAAAAAGGTCTTCAGTTTTTTTTTTTTTTTTTTTTTTTTCAAAGCTATATTTTTATTTACTAAAAACAGAGGTGAAAAGTCGTGAATCCCAGTAATCATTAATTCGAAGAAGAAGAAGAAGACTTATTTATGGTGAATATATTCGATCGAAATTGGGATTCTTAGCTAGTTGGATATTGCTTTTATATTTCTTAATATATTGTTTACTTTATTAGATATAGGATGAAAATGACCCAGGTGGTCGAAAAGTTCGAAAATTTTGCATAAATACATTAAATCTTTATTAGATCATCAAAATATGCAAATATATGCAGTTATCATCAAATATGCAAAATAAAACTTGACCAATTAGATCTGGGTACTCTAATTCGTAATCATATCTGGTCTGCTATTATAAAAAAAGCATGCAAACAAAATATGCAATTGCATAAAAATCCGGGCCCTGATCATGGGCAAGAGACCATCACCCTGTTTCTTTACTTTTTTTTTTGTTAGTATTTATTATTTTTAACCAGCTAAGCTTTCCAACAATTCTAAGATTTTTATTTTATTTTCAGATTCGCAACGAAGGCATAGCCATGGTATGTAATTTTTTTTTTAATTCATATGTGATAGTGATGTATGGTATCAAGACAGATTTACTTTATTTTACTTAATTTTTTAGTAATAAAGTTTTAAAATACAGAACTGAAGGTTATAAAAATAAGAAATAGGCACAATGGACTTGAATGGGTAAACAAGCACTTCAACCAATCAGAACTTTAAAGAAATTAACATTTTGTTAGCAAAATTAATAACTAAAGTTTGTTAACAGCATAGTTAAGCATTGTTAGAAAACGGCCAATAATTTTATGCCAAAACATTACTAGTAAATGATCTTTTAAAATACAAATATTTTTATAGATTTTTATTAATGTTTTGTGAGATGGATATGTGTGAATATAATGGTGTCAATAGGAGGAATGTTTGGTTGGAGGTGCAATAATAGATGAAACGACACTCAAATATTTCATTGAAGCCGATATTTCAGCTTATTTTTAGATCTTCATTTGGAGAAAAAAAGTACAACAGTTCTTTTTGAAAGAGAAATAATCAAGGAGATCGTATGAAAACATTAATGTTAAATCAATCTATATATAAAAAATGAAATACGTATGAAAAATTACATTAATTGAGATAAATTATATTCTTGAAGTATGATATGTTATAAACCATTTGTAATTAATGAAAAGTATATGTGAGATATAAGATATAAAAAGTATATGACAACGAATTGTAAAAAATATATGAAAAATATAATAATGGCAACAAACTAATGAAATCAAATATTAAGATTAGAAGAATAAATGGTATTAATAAAATATGATAATCTTTTTATGACTGTATAACCTCTCATAAACTGAACCTCCGCATAAAGGAATCCTCAGTTAAGCGGAAAATTTGGCCTGGTTTTCTCAGGGAAAACTCTAAACAACGGAAACGGAAAGTTTTGTTCAAAATAAATGGGTAAAGCCCCTCTCTATAGCGGAAAAATTATTTCCTAGTTCTGCAAATCTTGGGAATATTATGCTCTGTTGTTTTAATCCATAGCTTGATATTATTGTCTGCGAATAGTTACCGTTTCTGGAGATTTGCATTAAAGTGTCTTCAGTTAAAATGTTGTGCAGTGTGCTAACAGTTTCAAATAAGGTAAATGATTGAATTGAGGAATAAGGACTTTTCGACTGATCGAAATTTAAATTCGCGAATCTCAAATTTATGAAATGCTTAAGAATAAATCAAAAATGCTGAAAGAATGAGTAAGTGCAAAGTATTCTTTATAAAAAGACACAAGCCCCCCCGATTTTGGAAAAAAAATGAAAACCTTGCTGTATATCATTGTATCATCAGCTGTATGTTGCTTTTTCTTTAAAATTAGCTTCAAAATTAATTGAAACTAAATTAAAACCCTCAAATGGTTGGCGAGATAAATTTAAAAGCCTTTTTGCTAAGATTAGTGGTAAGGAAAAAGACGTTGAAGAACTTGTTACTGGATAAAATAAAATTGTATCACTCATTGAAAACTATGTTAAGAGGGATGTGGAAAATGGCGACGAAACCGGCCTCTTTTTAAAATTCACTTCCACACAATCATCAGTTATGAAGAGAGAATAGTGTACAGAATGGAAGAAAGCGAAAGATAGCCTCATTGTTCTGTTATGCAGGAATATGGCTGCTTAACTGAGAAAGAAAAAAAAAAAAAAGTGATTTTTTAATTCATGTTTTTTTTTTTCCAGGTTAAATTCATTCTTTTAATTATGTTAGTTTGCTATATATTTTATGTATGCATTGCTTCCAAAATGAATGGCCTTGACATATGTTTATTTTTTCTTCCTTTTTTTAATAAACCTCCTTTTAATGGAAACCTCTGTTCAACCTTTTAACAGTAGAATGGCCCAGTCCCCAACCATTCCGTTTAGTGGAGGTTATACTGTAATATGAAATGATGTATATTAGTAAAGACAAAATAAACATTCAATAATTAAAAAATCATAGAAATGAAAAAGAATATTGTTATGTTCATATCAAAAGAATATGGGAATACTCACACAGGAATAATGAACAGAGATTAAGAAGTTGCCTAATAAACAATTCAGTTAATTAAATATAGAACACCTAACTGTTGTTTTTAAAAAAAAAATTAAGATAATTCTGTATTTTAAGCATACAATTACAAACTTGACAGTTTGTAACATATAATTACTTCTTGTTATTTATTTATTTATAACAAAATGGGGTCTTCAACCACTTGCGTCATTTTAGCCCCCATAGAACATTTGCAAAAGTAGGAAGAGAAATATTAGAGTAAAAATTATGGGTAACAGAAAACAATAAAGAAGGTTGTATCGCTATTAAGAATTTAGATGTTGCTCAGGAAGGGAGAAAACTGTAAAACATAATATTATAAATGAATTAAAGTTAAAATGAAAGAACAATGAAAGATTTTAAGAAAATACATTAAAGCTTGGCATAAAGATTAATTTTTTGTAGAAACAAGAACAATTTTTCGGCCATCTTCGAGGTGTTTTTGAGTATCTCGCCTAAGTCGGTTCTAAGTCCCTCTTCTCTCCGCTCTATTTTGTAAGCATAACACTCTGTGAGGATATGCGACACCGTCAGAGGCACACCGCAGGTGATGCATTGAGGCGGGGATCTCCTTGCCATGAGATATTCGTGTGTGATCCTGGTGTGCCCTATCCTTAGGCGGCTGAGAAGTACTTCCTCTCCTCTGTTTAGCTGCTGTTCTTTTCGAATTGGAAACACGCTGGGTTCTACCTCTCTTAATTTATTGTCCCTCAGTCTGAACCAATCGCCTTGCCATTTCTCTCGCTCATTTTGTTTTACTAAGGCAATAACTTCTGTGGCGAGTGCATAAGTAATTGGCTCTCCTTCTTTAATTCCTTTTTTCGCCATAGTATCAGCAAGCTCATTACCTCTGATACCACAGTGACCTGGTAGCCACAAAAATTGTACCTTATACCCAACCATTTCCAATGATTTCAAGTGTATTAGGGTATTGCTAGTGTTTTAAGAGCAGAATCTGAATCGGAACATATGCATACTTTTTTGTTTACTGTATTTAATTGGTTTATTGCATGATTGATGGCTAAAAGTTACGCATGGTATGATGAGCAAATTGGTTGTAATGAATAAGTGTGTATTTCCTTTGAGATAGTGGCTGCGCCTACTCCATCCTTTGTTTTTGAACCATCGGTATGATCCAGCATTGATCCAAGGCCCTTATCGTGTTTTATCTTATGAATCTTAGGAAAGGTAACAACCACGGAGCTATCTGCAATTTTCAATATTCCCAAATTGAGGGGAAGGGTTCGAGATTGAGATTTGTTATGTGTATTGAGCATCTTTCCGGTAGTAACAGTTTTGCTTTTGTATTTGTGCTTACGTGGTTTATTTCGGATTAATGGAAAATTTCTTTTAAAGGGTGATCCGGCCGCGATCTTCCTTCATATTTCCAATGGCATTACACCAGCCTCTACTTGGAGACTCGCTCTGGGGCTTGAACGAAATGCTCCTATAGCAACTCGGAGAGCTGTATTTTGGACCGCACCTAGCATCTCCAAAGTTTTTTTATTCACAGAACCGTATGCTACACACGCATAATCTAGATTACTCAGAATAAGTGTTTTATATAGCCGAATTATGCTGATTCTATCCGCACCCCAATTGTGGTTGCTTACAGTTTTTAGAATATTTAAAGACTGTAAACAATTTGACTTAAGGTGTCCATAAGGCCTTTGACATAAGGTGTCCATGTTAAAGAGCGATCCAAGGTGGCACCCAGATATTTAATATTTGTGGAGTAGAGTCAAATCTTCCCCCATTAATTTTGATGTTTTTGATAGTGAAATTTCCATTTTTCATAAATACAATTGCCTGCGTCTTGCTAACGGATATCTCAAAGCCCCTTGTATTGAGCCACGAAGTGATATTTAACAGTTTCTTGTAAGATATCATGAATAAGCATAGTATGTTTCCCCTTGATATAAATCACAACATCATCAGCATACATTAAAATTTTTACTGGCGATATTTTCTCTGTTGCAACCCCATTTATTGCAAGGTTAAATAAAATCGGACTCAATATGCTACCTTGTGGAACACCACTACTGATAAAATTCTCTTGACAGAACATTGCCTGATCTTACATAAAACTTTCGATTACTTAAAAAGTTGGATATAAATCAAACATTTCACCGGTTATTCCGAATTCAATTAGTGATTTTAGTATGTATTTTTTATTTACCGAATCGAAAGCATTTTTAAGATCTAAGAACGCAGCTAAGAGGAATTCCTATGATCGAAATGCACCTGTTAAGTCATTTTCTAACTTTATTATGTTATCTAATCCACCTCTACCGCAACAAAAACCACTTTGCCATAAATGAAGGATATTTTGATTTTCTAAATACCATTTTGAACGATTTGCTAAATTCTTTCGGTTTGCCTTTTTTAAGAATGGGAATTATTTCCAAGTTGCGCCAATCTTTAGGAAAGAAATTAGAACGGTATACATTATTTAGAAATCTGCTGAGAGATATCATGCTGTGGTAAGAAAAGTTTTTCAACATGCTGTAAGTAATACTGTCAGGTCCAGGTGAACACTCTTTACATGATTGAAGTGCTATATTAAATTCTAAGAAAGAAAGGGGGCTTTTAATGTATTGTTTTCAGCAGGCATTGTGCATATTTGTTCCGGTCCCGAGGAGTTTTGAAAGCTGTCTGTTTGAACCGGAAAAGTCAAATAAAAGTACTCTCCCATGGTATTAGCTAAAGCTGTCGGGTCTGTGATTATTCCATCAACTGTCTCAAGCATGTTGTTCCATAAGTGTGCTTGTTTTTTTGTCCCCATTATTTTTCTGACTGTGTCCCATACCTTAGCGATTGATGTATTGTTATTTATTTGCGATATGAACTGCTGCCAGCACAACTTTTTGCTTTGCTTTATCACAAAACGTGAATGCTTCCTAGCTGCGATATATTTTTCAAATTTATCTGATGTAGGCTTATTTTTAAACTTTCGCTGTGCCTTTTTCCTATTTTTGAAGACGTCAGAACAGTCCTTGGTCCACCTAGGAACTGAGATTCGTTTCCTACTCCATCTGCTTGTAGGTATCGAACTCTCTGCAGCGGTACGAATTGTTAGCTTTATCATATCGTATTGATTAGGTATCCTATTTTCGTCGAGTTGGAGGCCTGATAGATTTGCTAATATTCGATACTGATCCCAATCAGCATATATGACTAGCCATCGATTAGAGGTTGTTATTGTTTGAACCCTGCCATGAAACTCTAGTAAAATAAGGTAATGGTTGCTACCATAAGTGTCATCAATAGTACACCATTCGAATTTCGGGGATATATTAGGAGTTGTTAATGATAAATTTGATGTTGGACAAGTTACCCGACCTTGGACAAACGTAAGTGTAGAAGGAGTCATTTAAGATGGTTAAATTATTGGAATCTATAAAGTCTTCCATAAATTTTCCTCCATTATCTGATTGTGAAGACCCCCAGAGAGGGCTGTGGCAGTTGAAGTCACCAATCAGTTGGATTGGTGCTGGGAGCTCTTTATAAAGTTCGCTTAATGCCGTAATCAGAAAACTGTTTGTAGGCGGTATATACGGACAACAAATGGTTAGAGGAGAAGGAGACAGCGTCCTAATTGCAACGGCTTGCAGAGATGATGTTATAGGGACTCTGAGGCAAGGAACTTCAGGACTGACCAATATACTTACTCCACCACAAGCTCTCTGTCTTCACGAAATATTAAAAAATCTCGAAATTTTTAAAACTTCTTGTTTTAAACTCTTTTTAGCATTTTTAAATTTTCTTTTTTTCATTTGATTTTATATGAATTGATAAATGTTTTTTGTTTTTCAGAATTTTACCCTCCAACTAGTGATGGTAAGTTAAAATTCTTTATCTGCAGCCCCCGTACCTCCAAAAAAATATATGGTCCTGCATTAAAATTAAGCATATTTATTAAATGAATATGGACCTTTAATGGAATCAAAAAGTTTATGTTAGGGAGTGCTGAACAACTGCTATTAATAAAGTCAGTATCATTAAACAAAAAATATTATATCATCTTATAAATGAATTTTCTATATGTCTATCAAAAGGTAATTAATCAAGACAATAAATTGTTAAAATTGAGGTATTTTAGGGGGTATACTTATGCACTTTTAAAGAGTATAAATTTTTTTTACCATATCTGATTTTTAATCTTTTGAAAGTTATGAGAAAAGATTGTTTGATTATTTGGTTTTGGTGTTTAACACATTAGGTTCGGTATCGGTCCCCGGGGTCCATACCTGAACTGAACAGCATACCCCTAAAATACGCTGCCGCACCTAACAGGTTAAGGTAACACAACATACATGTTCATTAGTGTTATATTTATATTTATGTTGCATTTGATTATTATTATTTATTTTTCAGAGAACATCGAGAGTTCAGGTATGTTCAAATTTAGTAACTATTAATTATAAATTTCAACACAAAAGTTCTGTACAATTTGGACTAATTCATATTACTAAATATTTGTTGACTGTTAAGTTTTGCATTCATAATTATAACACTTTATACCTTTTGGAGGTATTTTCAATAACAAACAGAAATGAGTAAATTAATATGGATATAGCTATTTTCTGTGACGTTTCTAAATTATGTTTTCAAAATTATCAAAATACATCAATGTCTACTCCAAATAAGTTGGTAAGTGAAAGTTACTATTTATATATATTCATATACATTTGGTTGGGGAAAAAGTAAATACGGTATTCTTCATGTTTCTCAAAGCGAAGTTATTTATATAAATTTCGTTTACTAATCAATCATTTATATTAGCTAATATATATATATATATATATTAGCTAATAGTTCTATTAAAAATCCATAAAATACAAAATACATTAGATAACACTTATACGTATATGATTATTAAAAACAGTTTCCAGTACTATAACAATTCTAGGTTTTTTTTATTTTTTCAGATATTCACCACAGGGGTAGCCATGGTATGTTCAATTTGGACTAATTCACATTACTGATTATTTCTTAAAATGGTTTTCAGACATACACAAACTACATTTCATATATATTATTTTATTTTTTATTTTTTTTCAGATACTCACCACAGGGGTAGCCAAGGTATATTCAATTTGGACTAATTAACTTTACTGATTATTTGTTAAAATGGTTTTCAGACATATACAATCTACATTTCATACATATATATTTTATTTTTTTTCAGATACTCACCACAGGGGTAGCCATGGTATGTTCAATTTGGACTAATTCACATTACTGATTATTTGTTAAAATGGTTTTCAGACATATACAATTTACATTTCGTCTATATATATAACGATGAAATTCTGTTTGTTTGTTTGTTTGTTCTTTATAGAAATCTATACCATTTGTCCTAAATTCTCCAAATTTCGCTCTGTGGTTCTTTCAGACCATGTGCGAACACCAGTCCATACTAAAAAAGCATAACTTCAGCCGATCTTCAGCTGATATTCTTTATTCTCTAAATTTCGCTCAGTGGTTCTTTCAGACCAGGTGCGAACACCTATCCATATTAAAATTGCATAACGTCAGCCGATCTTCAGCTGATATTCTTTATTGTTATAAAAATCATAATGATCTCACTGCACAATGTTTTTTTTTTATGAAATCGACCGTTTCTTTAGAAAAATGAAATTCCCCGTGTGAAACTGGGATATATAGCTATAATCTATGTATATAAAGATGAAATTCTGTTTGTTCTTTATAGAAATCCATACCGTTTGTCCTAAATTCTCCAAATTTCGCTCAGTGGTTCTTTCAGAACAGGTGGGAACACCTGTTCATATTAAAATTGCATAACTTCAGCCAATCTCTGGGTATATTCTTTATTGTTATAATAATCGTTTTGATCTTGCTTTACATTGGTTTTTACAAAATCGATCATTTGAGACGATAAAAGTCTCAGATTACAGATTTAAAAATGAAACTCCGGGTGAAACCGGTATATTCAGCTAGTATATATATATATATATATTTTTTTTTTTCAGATACTCACCACAGGGGTAGCCAAGGTATGTTCAATTTGGACTAATTCACATTACTGATTATTTGTTAAAATGGTTTTCAGACATATACAATCTACATTTCATATATATATTTGGACTAATTCACATTACTGATTATTTGTTGAAATGGTTTTCCGACATATACAATCTACACTTCATATATATATATATATATATATATATATATATATATATATATATATATATATATATATTTTTTTTTTTTTTTTTTTTTTTTTTTTTTTTTTTTTTCAGATACTCACCACAGGGGTAGCCATGGTATGTTCAATTTGGACTAATTCACATTACTGATTATTTGTTAAAATGGTTTTCAGACATATACAATCTATATTTCATATATATATATATATATATATATATATATATATATATATATATATATATATATATGTATATATATGATATGTATATATATGATATATATGTATATATGTATATATATGATATGTATATATATATATATATATATATACATATATATATATTTCTGAAACTTTTATATTTCTGAAAACCATTTGGAAAAAATAACCTTTATTAATTTTTCTATAGTATCAGATTTAATTTTACAAAAACGAAAATTTCAACATCTGATATTTAAACGATTAATCTGAGCTTTTGCTCAGAGCAAAATCTCTGGTTTACGAGTTTGATTATTTTAAGAAGGTGAAAACTCATTTAATTTTGAATTGGTTAGAAGCGAGTTTTAATACCTTCATTCACCGAAGGATTCAATTATGTTCTATGAAAAGGAGTGGCCAACCCTAGGCATGCTGGCCAAACAGTATGTTGGGGGTTCAAAATTGGTTATGCAGTCGACTAGTTGGTTTTTAAATTTTTTATTCGTAATTTTTTTATGTTAAAAAAGAAATGTTCAATTTTTTCTGGTATGATATCATAATTTAGACTTAAGGTTTGATAAAAAATAAACATAAAAACTTGGGGTTGGATGTTGGTAACAAAATTGAAGTCCTAATAATAGAAATTTTAATTGAAATGGAAGAGCAAGGAGGTTATTCTTGTTACTTCAAACTTATATTGAAAAAAAAAATTAATGATCGTAAGTAACTACTTTACTATATAAGAATTATTATTCATAGTTTTGGTACACTTTAATGTGGGTAACTGTTGTTGCACCCTTGAATGGTGAGTGATCTTTGTTTTAGAAAGAAATCAAGTTTTTAAAAAATAATTCATTAATATGAGAATAAGAAGTTGTTATATACTTAATTTATGAATTTACATTATTATATGTTATAATTATTTAAGATTTTTATATGTACCTGACCCCCACTAATGAGATCATAAATGACGAACATGTAAAAATTTGAAGTTTTTTCAATGCACATCGATCTTTGTGCAGATTTCCAAACTTGCACAGGTTGAAAGCTTAATCTTAATTAAAGGTAAGAACAACTTTTGGAGAGTCTACAATGATATTATTACACCCTATATGCCACTCAATGAGGCACTTCTGTAGATTTTTTAATTACCTTATTAATCTATTCTATATTATTATAAGTATATATAAGTATTTATTAATCTGTTGCACCTTTTAAAAACATTTTTTTTTTTTTTTTTCAGGATCTCACCCTTGGAATCGTGCAATGAGTCGTGAAGGTAAGTTCTGAATTAATCAAATATTGCTTCTGAATATTTGTTATCACATACATATTATTCTTGTTTTCTTTTTTTTATATATACGCATTGTAGTATACACATTTGGCATTTATTTTACAGAATAAATAAAAAAGATATGGAAGTTGATAGGTAGCAAGTATATTTTATGGTTTTAAAATGTAAACATTTTGGCCATATTATAAATCTCAGAGATACATAATAAAAAGACAAATAATGAGCACATTTGTGTCTGGGGAACTGAGTGGAGGAGGTTGAAATTTGTGATTTGAAAAAACAAATAATCAAAATAACCAAAACCAGGATGTTTTGGGGTTGCCTGGATAATATTTTGTATATACCAAGCTCGAAAATAAAAATAATCAACTATATATAAATAAATAAAACTGAATTCTCGACTTAATCCATCAATATTGATATCCATAGTAAGATTTCAGAATAATTTTAAAAATGGCCTAAAGGAGCCTAAAACTCTTTATCTATCAGTTAAAAATAAAGAAAATAAATTAATAAAAAATATTATGGCATATTATAATATATAAATTAATGTCAGATGATGTCATAAAAATAAGTTTTTCTACTATCTGGAATTTTTTCTATGCTTGATATTATTAAGTAATTATTTTATTTATTTATTTATTATTGCCTCTACACGGGAGGTTCATTGGCAAAATTTGTTTCAATAAACACTTGGTTATACAACTTGATCCTCTTCAAAAAAGACATCATCACCTTCACCGAGTCCTCCATGTCTCCTAACAACTCCTTCAGGTCGTTTTCCATATTCAAGTCGCAACGAAGTTTGGCAAATCTTTGGCATTCCGGGAGGATGTGCATGAAAGTGTTCACAGGTAGGAGCCTCAAGTCCTTTCACCAGGTAACCGTGTGAAAATTCATAGTGCCCAATGGGGAGTCGGCACAAAATCGTTTCCTCTTTTCCGCGTGATTGTTTTCTACTTCGTAGGTCCATCTTTGACCTCTAATAGTTTTGAGCATGGTAACCTCCACCTATCTAGCCATTTGTATCTTATTTTGCACAATCTTCGTTTCTCATGGTGTTGAATGTTTAATGCGAAGGGACCCAAACAAAAGCACAATAAAAGAAAATTAATAATGAGAATAATGATGATCAAAAAAGAAAATCTTTTTTGAGTTTAAAAAATAAAATATTTTTAGTGCATCGGACATAATTGGGGATAAATTTATTTATATGATGAGAATGAGAAGTGGAATAGCGAGTGGTTGAACGCAGGGATCTAATGAAGCTGATCACGGCACTTTTTAACTGAAAAGTATGTGATGGGAGTGTGCATATATTATGGCCACATGACCCCCCAAAATAGGCCTTGTCCAAAAGGAGCAAAGCTATAGCTTTCTGTATGTTTTTGGAAAGGTTTGGGAATTACTCAGTTTTGAAATGTAAAAATTTTCCTAAGCGTAATATCAGTGTAGGCAAGGTGGCCAAGCGGGCTAACGCCTTAAAACAACGTTTTGCCTCTGACAACCATTTGATAACCTAAAGCTCTAAAATCTAAAATGAATCCTTTAATATACAAAACCACCTTAATAAGAAATACTTCATTATCAAAAATTCATTTTATCAGTTTTTGCAAAATTATGAAATTTGATAGAATTAAACATTTTTTTTTTTTTAATTACTCATCATAATATTAAAGTTTCATCTGATGGTGATCAAGAATTCAATACTTAAAAATTTTTTTTTCTCTTTCAGGATCAACATCTAGTGAATCAGGTATGTCCATAAAACATTATTTATTAATAATATGAAAAGATTCTTTATTGACTGAATAATAATTAAGGTTATATTTTTATCTTTCAACTGCACCCTCCAGGAGATCTGGTATGTTTTACTTGATACAAATAGCGAATTTAACTAACTATTGGCGTTTATACTTAATAGTTTTATTCTTTTTAATTTTTAATTATTATAGCTGAGCATTGATTATCTCTTCAAAAAATAAATAATTTAAAATAATTTAAAGAAGGTGGTTACCCACAAAAATAGATTAAATTAATATAAAATAATTTAAAAATTGACGATCGTCAAGAGATCCCCAAAATTGGACAAAAATTGTCCACCTCCCTTAAATACCCACAAAACTTGCGACATCGAGGTAGAAGGTGTCAGTGAAGAGGAAGGATTGGCTCCGCTTTGAAGCGAGCTCTGTGGTGCAGTGGTCAGCATACTGTGCTTGTCACACGGAAGACCCGGGTTCAGCTCCCGGCGGAGCCCAATCTTTTCTCTTCAAAAAATAAATTATTTAAAAAAAAAAAATATATATATATATATATATATATATATATACATATTCAGGTTCTCATAAGGGACAATCTGTTGGTATGTTGATTACAACAATTTTAATGGACATATAACTGCTATAATGATTTTTTTTTTCTTTCAGCTCTTGATCATGATAGGCGGAGATCATCAGGTATACTTCATACAGGTTTAGATCATATTTTTTATTCTATTAGTATTTATTTATAAGCATAATAAGGATAGTTTTGTTGCCACTTCTTTTTTAAACATGTCGGAGGGTTATCAATCACCTAATTATAAATGAGATCTATCATAGTGCGTGAGACTGTTGTCTTTTGAATGAGGTGGAGGAAGGGGCAGTTTCACATGTTTCCTGAGGCAACTTCAAGTTTTCTTGATCTTGAATTCACTTTACCAACAATTATCTTCCAAACTGTAATGTGGACATATTAAAATGTTTTTTTCTTTATAGAAGAAAAAGTGTTTTGGAAGACCTTCCCTGGTTATCCTTATTTTCAAAAAAGTTTGGAATCATTATATATTTACTAATCCAAAATAGAATAAAGGTGGGATAACTTGCTTGATAAAGATTTATACATCCAATCTTTTAAAATAATATCGATTATTGAATTTTACCATAAATTTTCTTCTAAACTTTTGAAAATTACTAATTTTTTTTCAGGTCATGAACGAAGGAAATCATCAGGTATTGTAACAGTTGTCATACTAATATGAATGTATGGTGGATGTATCCTATGATGTATTGTAATAGCAAGTTAAAATAAATTATTAAAAGTTAACTTACATACTATATACATTAAAAAGTTTTTCACTTCTGGTTCTCATAGTTTACAGCTCTTCTATCATGTCCTCGATATTTGCTACCTCAACATGAAGATTTGCATCTCTGCATTGAATAATTTAATTTCTTATATCAACTGCAGCCAATACTTTCAGCCAAATACCAGCGATAAGAACACATTTAACTGAATATAGGTTGTCGATTTTTCCTCGCAAATCTGTTTTAAACTCTGCAGGCAAGTTCAGGGATTTGCATTCCTATAATGCATACTTTATGGAAAATGTTTTGAAAAAGACTTGACACTGTCATTGTGGTCTCAGTGTTTTTTTTTTATTTATTTAAAATTTGATTTGTTTTCTTTATTTTATTGATTAGACATTATTGTAGAACTCTTTCATCTTCATGAAGATAAGATGATAGGATCAAGTATAGACAGTTAAATTGTGACAATTAATAGAAAAAAGATCCAACTAGTTGATATGTTTACATGACATGGATATTATGAATTATTATTTATTTTTCTAATAAATATAATAAAAGGCCATATAAAAAAATATAAAGTAAATGAATAAGTAGTAATTGATTAACAGGATAGAATAAGATCTGATATTTATCTAGGTGAGTCGTGAGGGGTTACACAGAGACTGAGTATAAACCATGGTAAAAAGTGATAGGGGTTTGTTTGCCAACTTCTAAAGGTTTTTTTGGGAAAACCTAAAGATTTGAAGTGAAAGGCTTACAAGATGACTCAATATAAAATAAAAGTATATGAGGGTAGATAATATAAGAAATAACAATATTTGAGATTGTATAGTTAGGCTAAATACTAGTTTCAGTAATGATATTTCAAAAACAATCATTTGGTTTGAAACTAATTATAAATGATTTAACAATAATACAGATTTTAAGAGAATGAATTACAAGGTAACAAAATATAAATAAAACAGAGGTAATATGAAAAACTAACGAGTTCTGAGGAGGTAGGTAGGTTGTAGTATCGACCATTTTCCACCTGTCTTAGATTCCATCCAATTGTCTTAGAATTGTATGATCTTGAAAGGATATAATACTCTTTCAGCGGATTCAGAAAACAATCATAACACAAAATGGTAGATTTTTGAGATATGATGTATGTTAGATATTTGAAAAGAGTGAGTGATATGCCCTGGGGAGCAGAGCAGCTCAATGTTAATAATGGACGTAAGTGCTGTGCTCAAGGCCCGATTTCGAATCTGGCTATGGCAGGATATCTTTAATATCCTGTGACAGATGTTTTCTAATGCTCACCCAACTTCTATAAAGGGGGAAGCGGTTGAGCGTGATAATGATCAGATCACCTTCTAGCTAGACCACTAACCAAGTACTTCCTTACCCAGTACTGAAGCTAAGACTCTCCAATGGTTGTAGTGGTTCAGGTTATTTATTTTTTTTATGTGTTATGTATTTGTATATTATGCAAATATGCTATATATTAGTATTATAACATTTTAAATTGTATTCTCAAACTTTTATGAACTTGAATTATTTCAGCTGCTGAATCAAGGAGACCATCAGGTATGCTCACATTGACTAACTATTATCAAATAAATGCCGCACCTACTATGTAATATGTATTAAGGAAATCGTTGACACGTTGGTAATTTGTAACAAAATATACAGCTTGCTCCAAATAAGTGCAAATAAAAAAAATCCAGCAATTCTAATACGAATTTCCTAGCAGAATTCTCATATAAAAGTCATGTGCCAATATGTCTATACCTTTTTCGTTTAATAGATCTTTTTTATCTTATTTTTCAATTATTTGTTGTTTTTTTATTCATATCATCAACATGTCAAGTTTAAAGGATGTTACAGCATTTTCATTCCTTAGCTTCCCAGTTTCTTCATCATTTCTGATGTTATACCAACATACTGCTCCATGGAATTTTCTTGTGGCTGGCAGGATAATACCATTCTTGTCTGTTATGAACTTTGGCACGGGCTCTTTTTCCGTTTCGAGGGACTTCGAGGTCTTATACAACATCTTCTGGTTACCCTAGAAGTTTTCTTACATCTGTCAACATTTTTTTTCAGGAGTCTCTTTTGGTTTGGGTGAGCATTGATTTCACCACATTCCTATGCCTCTTGTCTCCCTTTGATTCACTGGCTAGGTATTTCTTCCAGGGCTCTTTCTTTCTTATTATTTTTTTTTTTTTTGCTTCTTTCACCTTTGGTTGTTTCATTGTCTTCTTTTATTTCGCTTCCTTATCTTGCTTTTGCACAAACTTTTCCTGCTGCTCTAACCAGTATAGATTTGAATTTTTCCTTTTATATTTAGTTCTCACAGATAGGCCCACATATCCTCTTAAGAACTTTTCTCTCTCGTACCTTTAAAACCATTTCACAGCCTTAGTGAGTACCCAAGTTTCACTGCCATATGTAAATGATCGGTCTGATGATAGTTTTGTTTAAGATCAATTCAGTTCTGCTTGTCACTCACCGAAAGTTCAACTGTTTATGGAGAGCAAAATTTTATTGTGTTATTTACTTTATATTGTAACAATTCTGTGGGTTAACAAATATTTATTACACGAAAATATAAAAATATCAATGCCAAAGGAATTATAACAACACAAATATTCGAATAGATTTTTTTTTTTTTTTTCACGGCTTTATGCAGCTCGTCCACCGTGGGTCTATTGTGCACCTAAGATTGGTCTGAGTTCTAAATTATTATTTTTAGATTGTCAGTAAATTTTAGGATGCTTGCTGGATTGACTAAGTCATTTGATCCTGGATTGGGTATAATTTCCCTACCGAATAGCCTGAATCTTAGTCTAGCTAATCTGTCTCACCAGCAGATTATCTGATTATTATATGTTTCATTCTCTTTGCCGCAGAATCTACATGTAGGTGACTCCGCTAGCTTGAGTTTGTACATACGTTTGTTGAGTTTACAGTGTCCTGTGTAGATCGCTGTAATTTTTTTGAGTGCTTTCATGTCATAATTTAGTAGCAACTTGCTTCTTTTAGCAGAATAGCCTTCTTAAAAGAGTTTGGAGTGATAGTGGTTTTTATATTCCAGTATTGTTTTTTAAAAGCTCCATGAATTTCCCCAATCCTTCTTTTGGCATAGCTGATCCTAATTCCAATTACTGGTTTTGGGGTTACGGGTTTTTTTGCGGAGCCTTCCCTTGCTAGTTCGTCCGCTTTTTCATTTCCATGGATTCCAGAATGTCCTGGTACCCATTCCACTCTAACTTTATTAGTTTCTGCTAATTTGTTGAGTGTGGTGATGCTGGTTTTAACTACCTTCGATTTCGTTGTTTGATTTCTAATTGTCCCAATCACTGCTTGGCTGTCAGTGAAAATACTTATCTTTCGAACAGGTTACAAAAATTATAACATACAAATCATATGGCTTGAGCTTCACAGCCAAGACAAAGACAAAGACTAACTGGTCCAGTCGCTCGCTCCTTATATATAGTTGTAACAGGACTGGCGTGGAAGGTTCCAGACCTTCATGGATGGGTCCAGATCTGCGTGGACTGGGCTCAAAAAATCTAGACTCAAACACGTGCTCTGACGGTTTGTTCCGACCGCTGGTTTGTTCCAACAAAAGGTTTGGGATTTTAAACCATATGTTTTTATTTAATGATTTAACGTTACAATATATATAACTGAGGCAAATATAGAACTTTTTGTTATTTTAATTTTTTTTTCGGCTGCTGAATCAAGGTGATCATCAGCAGCTATGCTAAGAGTTAACTAACTTATATAAAAAAAATTGTGGGCTATGATGGGTACTTGGGTGATTAGGGGCACCTGCCCTCTAACTCCTGTTACCTTTTGCAATCTTTGTTATTACCTTACCTATAACCTTACCTAATAACCTTTGTTATTACTTACCTATATAGCTTTTCATTATTGTCTTTTAATGTGTGCTTATTGTGTTTTTTTTTGGGTATTACATCAATTGTGTTTAAAAGTTCTGTTTCTTTATCGTGTTTTATTTTGAAAATAGAAATTTAAGCCTTTTTTCCCCTGAAAAGGACTCCTTGTTTTGGACCCCATTGCCACTGAAAAGGACCCATTGAGGGTTTGTTATCCCTTTTGAGTGAAGTCAAAAGCTGAGATCTAATAAAGCCCTTTTTAACTGAAAAGTTCCTTAATCAGGTTTATTACTACGCTTGTTCAAAAGGGATAACTAACTCAGTTGAGTCCGTTTCAGTTGAGATCCGTTCACAATAAGGGGGCCTAAGTCCCTTAAATGGCTCAAAAGTTCTATTTTCATTGAGGAATATTCAAATAAATAAAAGTTTTCTTTTTCATTGTGAAAATATCCTTATTTATTTCACGATATGGCCTATCTCGTTATCAATCTGTGTAGTTTTAAATTTTAAAAATGGCAGTCACAGTCGGTGGTGCTCATATTTATATAAGTACCCTAGGATATAGTATATATAATGAGGCAAATGTGCAAAGCTTTGTTATTTAAATTTTTTTCAGCTGCTGAATCTAGGAAGTTATCAGCAGGTATGCTAAAAGTTAACTAACTTTTATTAAAGAATTTTTAAAACATGATAAAATATAAATAATTCAAGTCTTTGTTATTTCTATTTTTTTCAGCTGCAGAATCTAGGAAGTCGTTAGGTATGCTAAAATTTAACTAACATTTATCAAAGAATTTGTAGACTATGATTTAGTCTATAGAAACAATGAAAATATAAAATTCTTTGTAATTTCAATTTTTTTCAGGTGCCGTATCTAGAAGGTCCTCAGCAGGTATGCTAAAAGTTAGCTAACTTCTATCAAAGAATTAGTAGAACATAATAAAATACAAATAAATAAGGCAAATGTGCAAATATTTGTTATTTCTATTATTTTCAGCTGCAGAATCTAGGAAGTCGTTAGGTATGCTAAAAGTTAACTAACATTTATCAAACAATTTGTAGACTATTATATAGTACATATAACAAGGCAAATGAGCAGATCTTTGTGATTTTAATTTTTTTTTTTTTTTCAGGTTCCGAATCTAGGAGGCCATCAGCAGGTATGCTAAAAGTTAACTACCTTATATAAAAGAATTTGTAGAACATCATAAAATATAAATAAATAAGGCAAATGTACAAATCTTTGTTATTTTAATTTTTTTTTTCAGGTGCTGAATCTAGAAAGTCGTTAGGTATGCTAAAAGCCAGCTTACATTACCAAAGAATTTGTAGACTATGATTTAGTATATATAATTAAGGAAAATGTAAAATTCTTTGTTATTTCAATTTTTTTTCAGGTGCCGTGTCTAGAAGGTCCTCAGCAGGTATGCTAAAAGTTAACTATTACCAAAGAATTTGTAGAACATGATAAAATATAAATAATTAAGACAAATCTGCAAATATTTGTCATTTCTATTTTTTTTCAGCTGCAGAATCTAGGAAGTCGTTAGGTATGCTAAAAGTTAACTGACATTTAACAAAGAGTACGATATACACTGCCAGACAAAATTAAAGGATCACCTTAGTACTTTAAAATTACTGAAATGTATAGGTAAAATATTCTTTTAGGAAGTCACACTTAATTATAAGGACAACTACAAATAAAAAATTCTTTTCTGGAAATCTCTCTATATATAAGAGACTTTGTCCTGACTGACAGAATCAACGCAGAGCAAAAACAACTAATGATAGAAACTTGAAGTTCGGAATTTAGATTTTAAACGCGATGTAGGTAACCACTAAGAAAGGAATTTCAAAAATGTAAACCCTCTTAACTCTAACGGACACCTATTTTTGCACTTTGAGAAAAAATACCTAATTTGGACTCTTTTAAAGATCTTAATACAATGAGTTTAACTTAAAAGCCCCCGCTGCGGGGCTTCGAAAACCATGTTTTAAAGCCGAAAAATGAAGCGTTCACATGAAGCAATTTTTTGTTTCGGCGGTTTTAGTGAACTCTCTCCATTGAACGTCTCCCTCTCTTCTACCGAGCCGGCAGTTTCCCCCTCCAACATTCCACCTACCGGAAGCTCTGATCCCTCTCCCCCTTCGCTCACTTCATTTTTTAAAATTGATTTTGTTAAGATATTATATTAAATCAATACCAAGATAATGATCACAGAATTGATTTTAAAGGCTCGCGGGCAAAGCCGTGACGGGGAATGCTAGTTAGTAATAGGAAAACAAATCAAAAAATAATAATGTGCTATTGTCTCATAACATAAAAAGGAAGAATTTGGGGGGAAAAAATCAATAATTGGTATTCCCTCCTCTAGCTCTGTCCAGTCTGGGACAAAGGAATTCCTATTTTTTTTTTCTAATGTAATAATAATATTTGTAAGTGATCCTTTAATTTTGTCAGGTAATGTAGTATATATAAACATGGAAAATACGCAATTCTTTGTTATTTAAATTTTTTTCAGGTGCCGAATCCAGGAGGTCCTCAGCAGGTATGCTAAAAGCTAACTAACTTTTATCAAAGAATTTGTAAAACATGTTAAATTATAAATAATTCAAATCTTTGTTATTTTTTTCAGCTGCAGAATCTAGGAAGTCGTTAGGTATGCTAAAATTTAACTAACATTTATCAAAGAATTTGTAGACTATGATTTAGTCTATAAAAACAATGAAAATATAAAATTCTTTGTTATTTTAATTTTTTCAGGTGGGGAATCTAGGAGATCCTCAGGTATGTTAAAAGTTTGCTAACTTATATCAATGAATTTGTTTTTATATGATGTGTAGTGATTTATTATCTTTATATATATACAAATCTTGTGTCCCGATGTTTGTCGGAGGTAAAATCAGAAATTAATCAACAGATTTTGATGAAATTTGGCTCACTGTATGTAGTTTTGTCCAACTTAAAAGATAGGATAGTTTTATCTTGATTATTGACCCAAATATTTCTTTTATATTTTTAATTTTATTGCAAATACAGAAGGCTTCATGTTTCGAGTTATTGACATGGCGTCTTGTATCGATTTCAAAACCTTTTTGTTTATAAGCATGCTTTTTAATACAGGTTATGATTTTTATATGAGTGCTGTTATTTGTTCCTTTATTATTATTTTCCACGACAAATAGTTATAAAAATCTTTGTATTTATTGTTAATTTTCATAAATCAATAAAGAAATCAAGAAAAGGTTAAATAAATTCTCAATAGTGTACGTATTTTTGGTTCCTTTTCATTTTTTATTTGTATATCATTCCAATTACTAACTAAACGCTGAAACGCTTTGCTGTGGCACTCCCTAATATCAACTTTTAGAAAAATAAATAAATATATTCAGGTGAAATTTACCCCAAAATATCATTCCAAATCATACTCTACTTTAAATTACTGTCGAGTAAGAAAGGATTACAAATCTTCGGGGACAGTTTTTAAAGTTTACATATAATTATAACTACACCTCTATTATCACTAGCTGAGCAAAATATTTATCATTGGATTATGGGCTCATTAACACGTTAGCTGCGAAACAAATAAACTGGGATTTTCGTTAACTGCGACGAGGAGTCAAATGACCCCATGCTACCACACCACTAAACTGCGTCAAGGGGCTGATTGACCCCTTGTCCCTTAGACATTAAAATTAACTCTCTGTAAACATTGATGAATGTTTTAAAGTGAAATCCACTTTTTTTACAAATACCTGACGTACAAGAATTCGTAACAGAAGCAGGGTTTAATTCTGTTGCTTCTGAATATATTTTTTTATTACTTATTTTTTCCACTGCATCTGTGTTATACTAACAGTAATTTTTTCTTTCCTTTCACGCTTAATCATAAAATGTCTGCTATATGGTTTTAATTTTCACCATATATAATTCATGAAAAGAAGAATTCAGATATAAAAAATAAAACCAAAAGTATATTTCTATTATAAATAAATAAACATAGGTGTAACTTTTGTGTATTTAAAAAAATAAACTTAAATATTACAAATTAAATTATTGAAAAAAATAACATGTGAAAACTACATTTTATAATGTTTATCGTTGAAGCACTGCAAGCAAAGAGACGGTTTGTCGGCTCAGTCGTCACAGTATGTCCGGACCTTCTTAACCTTTTTTTGGGCTTCTGCACTGCTCATAGCTGTGCTAGCTCTTCATAACAGCCCGAACATTTCTTCCTTATATGAATCATAACTACTATCTTCAAAACTTCAAACTAGTTCCTTCATCTTCACTTGAAGATGAATTCCGCTGTGAAAGGGCTAAATCGACAAGTTTCTTACCACGTGAATACATATCGAAATTAAACTAAATCGAGATAAATAAACGAGAGCTCAGGTGTCAACAATACTAAGTAGAATCAGTCGAAGAACAAAAAGGAAGAGAAATCTGTGATTCACCCTTAGATAAATGTGATTCACAGTAAATTATTGTCGCTTTCATAGCTTTCAAACATTTACGTAAATAGAAAAAATATTTTTTATTTACATATTCATTAATATTTTATATAATATGCTAAAACAATAGTAAGATGAAGTGTAATGAGCATTAAAAGAGCAAGGGGTCATTTGACCCCTTGCCGCATTAAGGAAAATATTTAAACTATAATGCGACAAGGGGTCAAGTGACCCCTTACATTTTTTTCGATATATAAGTAGTATTAAGTAGTCCATTATAAAAAATATATAAAAAATCTGAAAAATTTTAAAACAGGAGGCGTGACAAGCATCGCAGTTAATGACAAATACACGTTTAATGGCTCGCAGTAAAGGAAGCCACCGCATGGGGTCAAATGACCCCTCGTCGCAGTTAACGTGTTAACATGCTCTAGAAGCATTACATAGAACAAGATTGCAAGATTTTAAAGGGAATAACAAACTTTTGGTATGGGTGTCACTGCCGGTGGGGACAGTTAGGACTCATCCCTCCTCCCCAATATTTTGGAAGGTGGAAACTACTTGCAATCTAACTGTGACATAAACTGGCAAGTTTTATAAATACCTTTAAAATAAATCGTTGGAGGAAGAATTAAATGTTCAACAGTTGTTTTTAGACATTATTTCAACTTTTACCCAATAAAAGTTTTACCTATCTATGAGTATAGATTCGTCCCCCCCCAATAATTTGGTGCTGATGACGCATATGTTCTGTGGTACTGTCCTACTACTCTCTGGAGACTTTTCGTCAGACATTACCAGTTACTCCCTGCTCTGCTTTTGCTGACGAGATTAACGCATGTTTGAAACAATCTTTTTTATGACGAAGTATCGAAATACTTCGATGGACTATAAATATGCGAGTACTACTGCAAAATGATCCATCGGCTGTTCGGAAATGTGGAAGAATAAAACAACTTGTACAGTTGAAAAGAAAAATAACGATAGTTTATTGTTTCAAACAATACAACACACTCGGGAGGAGATTACACACTGCTCGTGGGCAGTTTGTTTACACCGGCAACACAGTGTTGCCAAAGGCCGTCTCACAAAGTACAGTTTAAAATACAAAATAATAAAATACTTGAAATGTTAATTTATAATTGTACCTAAAATATAAAGTTATTAATTACAAGAGAATTTTATTGTTTCTCAACACCCTCCCTCAATAAAATTATAAGTACATTATAAAATAGTAGATAAAGTTAAAAAACAAAATTATTGCCCTTCAAACTGATAAACCAACACCAGCACAAAAACGACACAGCAAATCTCCAGAAACCGGCTTAGTCAAGGCGTCGGCCAACTGTTCTTTCGACTTTATGTAATTTAGAGCTACTGTACCGTCTGCCACCTTTTCACGAATAAAATGATGTTTAGTGTCAATATGTTTTAATCTTCGGTTTGAGTCTGGGCTCTTCGCTATAAACATAGCACCTTGGTTATCCTCGTTGATTTTGATGGGTGTCACGTTCTTGATCTTTAAATCTTGTAAGATATTCTTTATAAGACAGGCTTCACTTAATGCAGATCCCATTGCGATATACTCTGCTTCAGTGGACGATAGGCTAACACCCCTCTGCTTAGCAGATGACCATGAAACAGTGCATCCAAAAACTTTGAAGATGTATCCAGTTGTTGAATGTCGGTCGTCTCTATCTCCTGCCCAATCTGAGTCAACAAATCCTTCAACGATAGGAGCATTTAAATTTCTTGTATAAATAAGTTTTAAGTCAGTTGTTCCTTGGACATATCTCAAAATTCTTTTTAAAGTTACATATAATGACTCATTGGCTCTATTTAAATATCGGCTGGCTATGTTCAGAGAAATGTTCAAATCTGGTCTACTACCTAAAGCGGCATACATTAACGACCCTATTATTTGACGACACTTTCTTTCAAATTCAGAATTATTTTCTGTTACCTCAAATTTAAAATTTGGGTCCATGGGAGTTTTTGTCGATCTACAATTTTCCATCTGAAACCTTTTTAGTATGGATTTTAAATATGATGTTTGGTCAATTTCGAGTGTTCCTTTCTCTATATTTTGCGTTATTTTTAGACCTAAATATTCAATCTTATCTTTTAAGTCTTTCATTTTGAAATTTTTATTTAACCGTAGTTTAAGTTCATCTATAAGTTTCAAATTATTTGAAATTATTAGTATATCGTCAACATACAAAATGACATATACAAATTCATGATCCAAAATTTTAATATAAAGACAACAATCAGATTGAGATCGTACAAACTTTTCAGAATTCATAAATGAATTAAATTTGGTGTTCCATTCTTTTGGTGATTTTTTTAGTCCATACAAAGATTTTTGAAGTTGTAGCACCTTACCATCTTCTATCATTCCTTCAGGCTTGATCAAATACACTTCTCCTTCTATTTCACCGTGCAGAAAGGCATTACTCACGTCCATTTGATGTATGTGCAATTTATCATGATTCGCAACGGCCAATAACACTCTGAGAGTTGGTAGCTTTGCAACAGGTGAATAGATATCACTTAAATCGAATATATCCTTCTGCTGGAAACCGCGTGCTACAAGTCTAGCCTTATAAGATGGATTTTCTGTTCCCTTTTTCTTGAATATCCACTCACATTCAATCGGGAATTTTCCTTCAGGTAAGTCGACTTCCTTCCAGGTGTGATTTTCTTCTAACGCTGACAGTTCTTTATTCACAGCTTCTATCCACTGTTCCTTTTCTTCACCTTCAATAGCCTGTTTATAGGTCAGTGGGCTTTCACATTTGGTTGATAGAGATAGTTCAAAATCTTCGAATTTCTGAGGACGTTTCAGTGCTGTCCTATCTCGAAGTACTCTCTCTTCAGAAGATTTGTTGTCTCTGATGTCTTCAATATTGTTCTCGACGGCTTCGTCGTTGTTTCCGATGTCTTCGTCGTTGTTTCTGGTGTCTTCGACGTTGATTCCGATGTCTTCATGATGATGATTGACTTCCTCATTTTCTTCAATCGGATCTTCAAAACCAAAAAAGTCAGAAGTGTCGCTAGAAGTTCCAAAAAGGTCAGAAGTGTCGCTAGAAGTTTCATCCACTTCATTTTCTTCATCTTCTTTTGGCTTCTGAAAAATTCCCAAATTTTCATTGTTCTTATTTTTGGATTCACAATAGTAAACGATATCAAGAACTACATTCCGTGCAATTACTACTCTTCTTTCTTCGGGATAGCACACCCTATAAGCCTTCGAGTTCTCTTCATACCCAACAAATATTCCAGTCTTTCCTTTAGGGTCCCATTTTCTTCTATTTTGTTTTGCAATGTGAACGTAAACTTTTGTTCCGAATATTTTCAAGTAATTCAGATTAATTGGCTTGGAAAACCAAATTTCGTAAGGTGTCTTATCATTGACATTGCTTGTACCAGTATAATTTCATGTGTATACTGCTGTATTAACAGCTTCAGCCCAATATGATTTTTCAAGTCCGGATGAAATAAGTAAAGATCTTGCTGCCTCCACTACAGTTCGAATTTCTCTTTCGATCCTACCATTTTGTTCACTACAATAAGGAGCAGACTTTTGATGCCTTATCCCATTAGAAAATAAAAATTGTTTTACCGTAGAATTTACTACCTCTGTACCGTTATCTGATCTTATTGCTTTTACTTTTTTATTGGTATCTCTTTCGGCTGATTTTATAGAATTTATAATTAGACCAGGTACATCAAATTTATTTCTGACGATGTGACAGAATCTATAGTGAGAAAAATCGTCTTTAATCAATAAGAAATATCTAGAACCTCCTAGGCTTGGAACCTCCATCGGTCCACACAAATCGATGTGAAGAAGTTCACATGGTTCTGAACTTTTTGATTTACTGGCAGGAAAGGTCACACGACACTGTTTCCCTTTAACGCACGAGTCACATTTAGAGGTTATGTCGTCTGAATACTTTAAATCAAATTTTGCTAAAATGTCTTTTACGTGTTTGACATTTTGGTGGGCTAATTATAGATGCCAATTATATAAAGAATCTTCTTTGGACAGTGTTAGTGCAGCTTGCTCGCAGTCAATTACAAAATTTAAGACAAACATTTTATTTTTTAAAGTTGCCTCGGCAAACACATGACCGTTTTTTATAAGTTGACATGCGTCTCCTTTTCCGACCATAGAATATCCCTTGGACATAGCTTGAGCCAATGAAAATAAATTTAATTTTAAACTAGGGACAAATAAAACATTTTTTAAGACGCTGGGTATTTTCTTACCGTCAACAATGGCAGATACATTTATGTTTCCAACGCCTGTCGCTTCCAGGAGACTACCATCACCTATCTTTACATATTTCTGGCAAGGCTGAAAATCTTCAAAATATTGTTTACAATGACACATATGTTCAGTCGCACCACTGTCAAGATAAAATTCGTTACAGGTCTCACCATCACTCATACCAGCCACACTCACAAAAGCGTTTTTCCATTTGCCTTCAGTATTTTTATTTTTGTTCAAAAACAATCTGCAATTCTTTTTAATATGTCCTGCTTTTGAGCAGAAGTTGCAAATAATTTTAGGCTTAACACTTTTATTTTTAAAACACTTATCAGTGGTATGATTGTTTTTCGAACATATTTTACACCACATATTGGTTTTTGAAATTAAGGCTTGATTTTCTGAGTCCATATCCCTCAAATTTACCCTCCCTTCCTCAATCAACAATCTGGAAGTTAGCTCATTAATGGATTGCCTAGTAGGGTCAACAGACTCCCAAGATGACACAAAGTGTTTCATTTCAGAGGGAAGGGACATAAGGATCTTAGTCATTATTTGCTTATCTGAAATATTTTCCCCTAACTGCTTTAATTTGGAGGCAATGTCCATGATCGAGGATATGTGGGTCGCAAGTCCTTTGTTTTCATATCGATAATTAAAAAACTTTTCGTGTAACAAATGAACAGACGCCTCCGATTTTTGTTCGTAAATAGCGAGTAGCTTTGACCACATTTCGTAAGAGGTTTCGCATGATAAAATATGGACCATAGGTTCATCTTCAATTCTACTCACCAGTAATTCCTTGGCTTTACAGTCTTTTCGAATCCATTCATCCATATCCTTACCGTTAACCTTTGGTTTTGACTTTCCTTCCATCATAACGTCATGAAGGGCCTTTGCTTCCGCCATGATCTTCACTTGAAATTTCCAAATATTCCAGTTGCTGCTGCCTTTCAGTTTTGTAAATTGCTGATCCATGATTGTTAAAATTGTTGAACAACACCTTGAGAAAAAGTTTTTGCTACAAAACGGCAAAACCGAATCGTCCGGGTGTAACCTAACCAACGTAACAACACTCCCGAGAATTAATACAACGTTCAACACTTTGTTTAAAACACTTCCTGGCCTGGGCCCATAACCTGTTCGGAAATGTGGAAGAATAAAACAACTTGTACAGTTGAAAAGAAAAATAACGATAGTTTATTGTTTCAAACAATACAACACACTCGGGAGGAGATTACACACTGCTCGTGGGCAGTTTGTTTACACCGGCAACACAGTGTTGCCAAAGGCCGTCTCACAAAGTACAGTTTAAAATACAAAATAATAAAATACTTGAAATGTTAATTTATAATTGTACCTAAAATATAAAGTTATTAATTACAAGAGAATTTTATTGTTTCTCAACATCGGCAGATGTATTTTCTAAACAATTGCTCGATATTGGAAACAGTGAAACACAGCTACATTAAAATTCACAATTTATAAAATTACCAGACAATTTCTGCACTCTTGTAGCGACGAAGCAACAAATTTGACTGGAAGGTTTAGAGGAGATACTGTCCTGTTGCCAACCATTCCCCTTGACACCGTTAGAATTTTCAATAAAATTTAAAAGGCTTCAATTTCCTATTCGTTTGGCTTTTGCCATTATCATAAACAAATCCCGAGGGCAAACAATGTCCACTTGCGGCTTGGACTTTGAAAATCTGTGTTTTTCCAATGGGCAATTGTATGTTGCTTTCTCATGTGTGGGAGAACCATGAAATCTGACTGTGTTAGTAAAAAACAGGTTAACAACGCCGACAACTCTATTCCCTCTCTACATACTTCCATCCCCCTCTGCCCATCCAATCCCTACTCCAGGAGCCCTTGCAGAATCTTTTCACTTTTGCCTAGGCCTACCCCTGGGACCGTTTCCAATCTGCAAGGCGCTTATTAATCTTTTATGTATTCATTCTCAACAAACACTCACAATTTTGCATGTCAATTTTAAACCATGTGCTGTTATATCTTCAATTACAAATAAAATTTAAAATTAACCAGGTAAAGTTCATAGATTCTGCATTGATTAGCGGTATTTTTTTCTTTTTCTCCCCTTCCTCAGCATGTAGGCTATACAGGGTTTTCCGGGCCAGAGGAAAGGGTGGGAGATTAATGCGGAATATTATTAAATGTTCCCTGGCTCCATGTTTCAATCTGGTTTCGTGTTCCCAATCATATGTTGGTATTCAGGGGCATTGCGTATTGAATAGCAGTGTCAATTCTTCAGTTGAATCATCCTTCTTTGGTCCTAATATTCTATGTGGCATTTTATTTTCAAAAACCTTAAGGCATTACTGATCCCTTAATGTAAACGGTCATGTTTCACATCTTTAAAAAACTGTCGGAGAATTATAGTTATATAAATTCTAGTTTTTAAGTTTTGGGACAGAAGTCGTGAGGCGTCTTTAACATAGCCTTAACTTCCTATTCAATTTTGTTTTGTCTAGCAATCGTAGAACCTAAGTATCTAAATTTCTATAATGTATCAATTTTTTTCTTTTACTTCAACATCGCCAAAATCGTCACTGTTTCTGCAGCTAACCATATGTTTTGTCTTAGTGGTGTTTATTTATAGTCCAAATTCTTTACTCGCTTTCATCAACTTTCTCTTATTTAGTTTTATCATAAAACTCGGATTTAACTTCGTCATCCCTGTCTTCAATTGAAAGATGTTTGTTGATTAACATAATTTTAAACCCACGCTCCTGAAATACAATCTCTGATAGCCTATCTATCAAAAATTGAGTGCCCCTCAAAGGTGATAGTAATGGAGGTTACGCAGTCCCAAACTGCATCCAGGGAAACAGAAATATTATTAGCCACAACACACACACATATATTTTATTTATTTATTTTAAAAATTTAATGAAGTTTTAAATATATTTATAATATACATTTACTTAATTTATTTGAGTTTTTATAATCTCCTATTGAGATTTTTCAATTATTAAAAGTTTTTAATATAACAAGCTTACTCTAAATTCAATACATATATTATTAATTACTAATGAATTAATTATCTTCCAAAATTTTGAAAAGTATATAACTTTTTCAGGCAGAAGATTATCAGGTATGTTGAAGCATGCTGAATTTAAATGAATTTTTTTGTGCTTTGCAGTAATATATCTGAATTAGGTGTGTAACATGTTGCTAATACAGCATAATGTAAATTCTGTTTTCAGCTGCTGGAAGAAGGAGATCATCAGGTTTGTTAAAAGTTTACTAATTTAAGTTTATTGTTTAAACTCTTATTGAATTAATTTTACTTTCATTTTAATTTACGTGATTGTAAATTTTTTTTAAACTTTTAAAGTGTATTTAACTTTTTTCAGCTGCTGAATCGAGAAGACCATCAGGTAGGCTGAATTTTACTGATTAATATCAATAAGGTTTTAATAACATGCTATATATAAAATTTAATGTGCAATATTACATTATAATATGCTAAATAAATGTTGCTTTAAATTATATTGCAAAATAATTTAAAAATTATCTAAAATTTTTCAGCTACTGAATCAAAGAGATCATCAGGTATGCTGAAATTTACTAACTAAAACTAATGATTTCATTATATTATGTTGTATTAGATAGTAGTAAATTTGTAATGCTATGCTAAATCAATATTATTTATTTATCTATGTCATATTGCTGCCTCAATAGTACAATGGGACAACTGCAAATATTGAATTTTATAATACAAGAACAAAAGTAATTTATATCATACTTATCAATTATTAAATCAGTGAACTTTTTTAATAAAGTAGTTTTTTATTTTTTTTTAAATATAACTGATTAAATATGAAAAAAGAATAATGTATAGCTTTTAGTTTTATGTAGCAAATTAAAAAATAATTATTAGGATTGAAAATCCATTTTAATTTATAACGAGTTAATATTCGTAGAAGTATTAGCAACTAAAATTGTTGTATCATTTATTAGTTAAAAATTTTCTAACAGATTAAATTATAATCATTTTATTATATAATTATTAATATGGTGATTTTATGTTTCAGGTTCAAATTCAGTCAACAGTAAGTTTCTTTTTGTGTCTTGAGGTATTAGTTTTTCTATTTATCCATATTTTTTATTTTATTTTATCGATTGTTTTTATTTTATTTTTTTCAGGAGTTGTGTTCAAAAGGGATTCCAGTAAGTAAAACTAAAAGTAATTCTGTTATCTGGTTATATTATATGATAATATAACCTTAAAAAGTACTACTTTAGGTGAGTATAAAAAAAAAATTCTGGTATCCTGTTGTATTATATAATAATTTAATCTTCCAGTTCCCCAAAGCCTTTTATTTATATCACAAAAAGAATTCAAGCAGACTTAAAAAAAAAATTAGGTTCAGTAGAATAGACAAGAAAACCACATCGATTGTGAATGAAATCCTCATTTGTTTGCAGAGATAAAACTTTTAATTGAATAGTTTTTTTTTAAAGCTAGAAGCAGTAAAATCCTTTTATAATGATTCCCAATGTAACTATTATTCCTAATTAAATGGAAAACAACTCGTATCTGGTGTGGTGTGCAATTTAAAATTAACACTAAATAATGAGCGAGGCAGGTATTTGTTCCCGTTGCGAGGATTGCCACTTATAAGCGGGGCAGGTACTAGTACCCGTTCTACACATTGCCGTTTAAAGGCGGGCAGGTATTAGTACCCGTTAAAAATAAGTAATTTTAAGTGACACAAGGGAAGAATAATGTTTTATCAAATATATGGATCAGTGTATTTTTACTTACTATTATTATTATTATATTTATATTTATTATTATTATTATTTATACTTATTATTATTTTTACTTGCCTTTGTATTTAAAAGCAAGCTTGTTAGCCGAACCAACAAATTCACGCTATACAAGACGCTTATAAGGCCAGTGATGACCTATCGCGCTGAAACCTCAACAAGAAGAGTGAGAACCTGCTAGATAGGTTTGAGAGAGGAATTCTGAGGAGAGTTCTAGGTGCAGTAAGCGAAAATGGTCAGTGGCGACGAAGGAAAAACTGTGAATTGTTCCAGCTGTATAACGACCTAAATATCTCATCATATATAAGGATACGAAGGCTTAAATGGCTTGGTCATGTACTAAGGATGAGTGATGAGCGTGTGGTCAGCAGGCTTTACAGAAATGTACCGGATGGTGTGCGCCGACAGGGAAGGCCAAAGGGCCGATGGAAGGATGCTGTAGGGCAGGATCTTCGTCAACTCAAGATTCCGGTATGGTTGGCAGCTGTTGAACAGGCCAAATGTAGCTTCATGCGCCTTTTGAGCCGTTAGAAGAAGAAGAAGAAGTATTTTTACCAGGAACACATTACACATAACATACAAAGTCATCATAAATAACAAAATTTGTTTGCCTCTCTTTCAAATTTCACTTATGCAAGGTTTATATTTCCGAACTTCGTTTATTATGAGTTTGACGAAGTATTTGTCGTCTTGAGTCTCACTAATTCTTTCCGTTAAATAAATATTTGTCATCAGAACGTTTATTTTTTATTTAAACAGGTTGTATAATATTTTGTTTTCAAATTTTGGTTTAGTTGAAATTCATGAGCCATATGAGTTCGTTGAGTTTGCATTCTCAGAACAACTCATACTTTTATAATACTTTTTAAAGCTGTATAAATTTATTTAACCCTCCGGTGGGCGCGCTGCGTTGTTTGGACCGCATCTTTGTTTTCTATATATTTTATTAGAAATTAAGCAATAACTTACTTTTTTTTGTTGTTGTTTACTAATGAATGAAGATTATAAGATATATAAGAAAAGGATGGCAAAAAATAAAATAAATTAAAATAGCTTTGGTGATAAAAAAACACAAAAAACTTACAATTGGTAGTATAATGTATAGAGATAATATAATAATAAATTGCTTATTATGATAAATGTTGCTCATGTGAACATAGGAATAATGGTGGGTGATGGTTGATCGTTGTTATAATGAAGAGGAAATGTTTGGGGGGTGCGGTCAAAATAAATAGCACAATATGTAAGAATCACATATTTTATTTTTGCCAACGTTTCGTTCATCGTGCTCAAATTTTAATAATAAATATTGGCATAGATGTAAGGGTTAATGTTTCACGAATACTAATTCAGTAAAACAAGACTAAATATAATTTTATGTGTAAAAATATTTCAAACAATATTAGACAACGTAAAAACCAATATACTTCTCTGAATCTGTAACATGAAATGGCCCGCCGCGGTGTTTGGACCGCACTTACAGAGCTACTGCAAATAAGGCAATATAAGTATTGAGGAAAACCGAAAGACGGCTGGCACGACCGTCTAATCCTGTCAGAACATGTTGGTATACAAATACCTGGAACCCTCAGCTCACTGATTCAATTAGTATTCCTAATATTTTGACAAATGTTCAGATTGCAGTCCAAATGCCGCAGCGCGCCTGCCGGAGGGTTAAAGACAATGGATTTTATTAGTGGTAGTGATGTGTATGCAGATGATTTGTCACAGATTTCAAGTGATGCGGAATTTCCTGATTTAGGCAGTGAAAGTGACAAGGAATTATTTCAACCTAAAAGAAATCGAGTTTTGCCAATACCACCATCTTAAGCGACTCCGAAGACAGTGATGACTAAGTGAACAACTGACAAAGTGGTCTTAGGTCAAAGTGGAGTTTTTGTAATGCTAGATAATTCAGAGAGTGCAATAGATGTGGTTAACTTATTTATTTGAGATGACTTATTTGAATATATGGCAACGGAAAACCAATCGGTATCGCAAACATGACCCTGATGCATTTCGAGACAGAGCAAAATCTGTGAAGTGGGAGGATGTGAATGTGGTAGATTTAAAAAAATGCTCGGGCTACTTCTCCTGATGGGACGAGTTCGTTAAGAGATGAATATTGGTCTACAGATAAAACTATCCAAACTCCAATTTTCGCGGAAGTAATGAGCAGGGATAGATTTAGACAGATAAGGTATGCATGGCATTTCTCCAATAATGATGACAGAGTTTGAAAAAAATCTGCCCGATTATATCTTACTTCTTACCTAAATTTCAGGAGGTTTATAAGCCAGGGAGAGAGTTATCACTAGATGAGAGCATAATGCCTTGGAGGGGCTGTTTATCATTTAAAGTTTATAATGCATCAAAAATTATAAAGTTTGGTTTACTTGGTGTGTGGTGAAACAGGATATGTGAAACAGGATATAGTGTGTGAAGCTGAAACAGGATACATTTGTAATTTTTGCATGTACTGTGGTGAAGGAAGTCATTTGCAAGAAACAATTTTAAATCTGCTTAAACCCTTTTCCAACTTATGGCTTATTTTATTACAATATTGGCAATCAAAAAGAACAGTCCGAATGATTTCAACTATACATTGATGACATTGCGGAAAGCCATAATGATTGATTATAACAAATACATGAAAGGTGTTGATCGTGCTGACCAATACTTGTAGTATTACTCGATTGTGCGTCGTAACAAAAATTGGACGAAAAGAGCTGTTATGTTTTTCATCAATTGTGCATTATTTAATGCTTTTAGAGTTTTTCAAGTATTAACTCCACATTAAAAAAAAAAAAGTATAAGGTGTTTTTACTTGATGGGGCAAAGGAATGGATTAATGAAGCTCTTTCTGGCAATACAGATGATCCTGTACCAGGTACTTCCGCTACATTCTGCAGAAGTGATCCTCTAGGGAAGTTATCAAAAGATCCCAAAAGGCATAAATTAGTTAAAATTACCATTGGTGGTACAAAATTAAAACCTCAAAGACAGTGTCGCGTATGAGCCACACATAAAAAAAAAAATCTGGTGCGTGCGCGCAATTCACAACTTTCACTTACCAACTTACTTAGATTAGAAATTAATGCGTTGTTGTGGTCCCCTCCGTTCGATCAATTTTGATGAAATGTTGGCTATCACATATTTGGCATATACATATATGAAATACCCAGTTAGATCAAAATTGTTTAAGCCGTTTTTGAGAAAATGAAAAAAACACGTGAAAATGATACAAAATTTATTAAATAAAGTCCCCCATCCGGTTGATCAATTTTGATGAAATGTTGGCTATCACCCTCGCGCGGGTCTCATTACCGCGTATGGGGAGCGTCCCACGGGTGGCGGATGTGGGGATGGTCGGTGGAAATTCCTAGGAAGTTCCTCCCGGCTAAGTCGGTAGGACTCGCTGACCAACAATGAGAGCGGCCCCCCAGGCTTGCTGGAGGGTGTGACGTAGGTTTGAACGCCCTACTCACATTTTTTTAGTTCACCCAAACACCACAAAAAGTCATGGATCTCCCTAAAGTAAAACGCTCATTATCCGGAGGTAAACTAGTCCCCCGTTCGGGTCTCCGGGTGGGGACTGCTTTAGGGGATTCATGCCGCAAGTTGAAAAATATAGATCTAAGCATAGGGACGTGGAACGTAAGAAGTTTAAACACAGCGGGTGGGTTAAAATCGGTCGCGAATGAGGTAATAGGGTATAGATTAGATATAGTGGCGCTGCAAGAGGTCCGCTGGCCAGGGGAGGGTTCGTTGAGGGAAGGGAAGTACACTTTGTGGTACGGTGGGAGCGGAAACTATTGTTTAGGCACCGGATTTCTGATTAGAAATAGGTTACTTTCTGCGTTGAAGGACATTTGATTTTACGGAGATAGGTTATCGGTAGCTATATTTCAGGGTCGGTGGTTTAAAATCGTGTTGATCAATATACACGCACCTACTGAAGATAGTGACGATGAAGTTAAATGTGAATTTTATGAAAAACTTGAATCGATTTATGACAAACTACCGCGAGGCTACATAAAAATTATTCTGGGAGACGCAAATGCAAAGGTAGGGAGGGAACAAATATATTATCCTACGATCGGTAGAGAAAGTTTACATGAATATAGTAATGATAACGGAATACGACTAATAAATTTTGCCACCTCGAAAAACCTAATAATCAAAAGTACTACTTTTAAACATAGAGATATACATAAATATACTTGGACGTCTCCGGATTCGCAAACCCGTAATCAAATTGATCACGTCTTGGTTCAACGTAGGTGGCAAAATAGCGTAATTAATATTCGATCATATCGTGGAGCCGAATGCGGGTCGGATCATGAACTAGTAATCGCGAAAATTCGCCAGAGACTTATAATACATAGGAAAAATGAGGCTGGTTTTAATTAGGATAATTATAATTTGGAGAAGTTAAAAATTCCGACGGTTAGAAAACAATTCGAACTGGAAGTCAAAAATAGGTTTGAGGCGTTGGAATCGTCTGACGAGGATAACGAAGACATTGATAAGTTGTGGGAAGGTATCAGGGATAGTATTAAAGAGGTCGGTAACTCTTGTCTTGGAAAAAGGGAAAATAAAAATAAACCTTGGTTCGATGATGAATGTATTAACATGTGCGACAAAAGAAAAGCTGCTAAATTAGAAGCGTTAAATATTCCTAACGAAATCAATCTTGCTAACTTTCGAGCATCAAGAAAAGAAACAACTAAACTGCTAAAATTTAAAAAGCGAGAATATCTCAAAAATAAAATAATAGCGATCGAAAGTAACAAAATCGAGAATAAAGTAAAAGCGATGTACGAAGGCATAAACAGAATTCGTAAACGGTCGGGCCCGGTTACAACTGGAATTAGGGATGAAAATAACAATATCTTGGCCGATCCGGTAGACATCTTAAGACGGTTCAAGGATTACTTCGATAGTATTTTAAATACGGAAAATAATAATTTATCTTCCTCTTCGGAATACCACAGTGCTGAACCGTTAGTAGTAGAACCGAGTAAAGAGGAGGTTGAAATAGCCATTGGAAAATTAAAATCTCATAAAGCAGCGGGAACAGATAATGTTCCTAGCGAACTAATCAAGGCATGCGGGGAAGCTGGGATATCAAAAATATTTCTTTTGGTCAAAAAGATCTGGGAACAAGAAAAGATACCCGAAGAGTGGAAAGAGTCTATTCTCATTCCGATTCACAAAAAGGGATCAAAAACGGATTGCAATAACTATCGCGGAATCTCACTCCTTCCGGTTTGCTATAAAATATTTACGTTAATCCTAACTAGTCGAATCACTGAATACGCCGAGGAAATTATCGGAGAATATCAATGTGGTTTCAGGCAAAACCGATCAACCGTAGACCAAATATTCTCTCTTCGTCAAATATTAGAGAAAAAATTAGAATATAACGGAATCGTACATCAGCTTTTTATCGATTTCAAAAAGGCATATGACTCTATTAACTGCCAAAAGTTGTATAACATTCTGGTCGAACAGGGAATACCAAAAAAATTAGTAAACTTAGTAAAAATGTTTATGACTGACACGTTCAATAAAGTTAGAATCGGTAATTATTTTTCTGAGAAGTTCGAGGTCCACTCTGGTTTGAAACAAGGAGATTCTATCTCACCTGTTTTATTTAATGTAGCACTGGAATATGCCATTAGGGAGGTGACACGTTCCGGAAAGGGTTTGAATTTGGGAGGGAATATACCCGTGCTCGGATATGCCGATGATTTGGTATTGCTTGGGGAGGACGTGGAAACCATAGAAATAAACACAAAAACGTTGATGAAAGCCGGACAAGAACTTGGACTGGAAATGAATACGGATAAGACAAAATATATGGTTAGTCTTAGAAGTGGCGAGGATTTCGCTGATATCAATGTAGGGGGGTATACGTTTGAACAGGTAGAGAAATTTAGATATTTAGGGGCGATGGTAACTAGAAAAAACGAAATCGATGAGGAAATTAAGGCTAGATTAAAAGCCGGTAATGCTTGCTACTTTTCAGTCGCGAAATTGCTTAGCTCCCGCCTTCTGTCCCAAAACTTAAAAATTAGGATTTACAAAACTATTATTCTTCCAACGGTCGTTTACGGATGCGAAACTTGGCCGCTGACATTGAGGGATGAGCAACGGCTTAGAGTTTTTGAAAATAAAGTACTGCGTAAAATATTTGGACCGAAGAGGGATGAAATAACCGGAGAATTTAGACGCTTACACAACGCCGAACTGAGTGAACTTTACCCAGTAAATATAATTGACGTGATTGCAGCAAGACGAATAAAATGGGCGTGTAAAATTGCAAAACTTGGCTGTGAACGTATTCCGAAAAGATTAATAAGCGCGGTGCCGAATGGGAAACGTCCGAGGGGCAGGCCGAGACGGAGGTGGGAGGATTGCGTTAGGGCGGATCTATCGAAGTTAGGTCTGGAAGACGGTCGATGGATGGAGGTGTGCAGGGAGCGATTGGTGGTGTCGGCATCGAACCTTCGGGTTCGTTAAGCCTTTATTATTATTATTATTATTATTGTTGGCTATCACATCTTTGGCATATAAATACATCAAATACCCAGTTTGATCAAAATCGTGAAAGCCGTTTTTGAGAAAATAAAAAAAACACGTGAAAATGATACAAAATTTATTAAATAAAGTCCCCCATCCGGTTAATCAATTTTGATGAAATTTTTACAGTCATATCTAGGGCATATTAATACACGAAATACTCAGTTTGATCAAAATCGTTAGAGCCGTTTTTGAGAAAATCGAAAAAAACGTAAAAAGTTATTAAATAAAGTACCCCCTCTCTTTGAGCAATTTTGATGAAATTTTTGCTGTCACATCGCGGGCGTATACCTACACTAAATACCCAATTTCAGGTTCGCACGGTTTATAGTTTTTGAGCTAGTCTGTTCACACACACACACACACACAGACCATTTCGCGGGACTTGGTTATTTGGACTCAGGGGGCCCCAAAACGTGTATTTCCGTTGAAAACCGGAAGTCGAAATTTTTCACGATCGCAATACTTCCACTTACTATATATTTCATATATAGGTAAGTGAAAGTAAAATTTCTCGAGTTATATGTGTGAATTTTGTTAAGTTTCACTGCATCAGGGAGATTGTTTCTTTAAATATCACAGGAACACTAGCCTTGACTATAGGTAACTTTATAAAAAGTATAATATTGCCCTGTATATATATATATATATATAGTTTTATATTTTTGAAATGTTTATTGTATTGTTTTTTGTATAATTTTTTCATAAGAAACTCGACCAGTAATATTGTATTTTTATAAAATAAGTGAGTTCTGCAGAATCTCACGAATTTCTGAAATATATTTGTTTGTTTCAAATAATACTTTATTAAAGTCTTCAAACCCTTATCATTTTTGTAAAGAATTGAAAATAGTATATTGAATATATATTCAAAATATTATTTTTCTGAAATATCATTTTAAATTATTACTACAATATTTATCAAATATTAAAATATAAATAAATGTATATAAAATATAGTTGCAGATAAGACCCATTACCAAATTTAGCAAAAATCTAACCATTACTTTTATATCTATCAAGTTTATTTTCACACGCATATATTTTGCTTAGCTGGCAAATTTGGCGTGCTCCACAGCACTGTCCTATATCCTAAGCTAGCCGTTCATAATGTGTTACAAAAATAAATCTAAAGAGACTTTTTGTAAATACATTATATTTGAAATAATATACGTATGTTTTATGTGTGCATGTGTACTTTTGAAAGAGTGAAAAATAGGAATATTATTGCCAACAGTTTAAAACATGACTATTTTTTACTCTTTCCGAGCATTATGAGCCATTGTGTTTCTAAACTTCCATTTTCTGATTTTGCGTTTAGTATCCACAAAACAAATATTCCCCACGAATCCCTTTGAAACCCAACTTAAATTTCTAATGCAACATTCATGACAGATTTTTAGGAGTGTTGTATTGAGATAAACTGATGTAATAATAATTTTCATTGTACATCTTGCATTACTTTCCTTAAACAAAAAGGAAATGAGTTGATTTAAGATGTTACTACAGCCAGTATTAGTAGGTGCTTAATCTAAATTTTTCCAAAACTAGATAATCTTAATGAAAATGCTGTGATCTTTTGAATGATGTGAAAACATAAATGTTCTCTATTCATTTAATTAAATTAAATTAATTTATTAATTAATTAAATTGATTTGTTAATTTAATTCATTTAATTAAATCCTATAATATATTTTCAACTAATAATTGCAACATTAGAAAAACAACTTAAGAGAAACTTCTTTTTTGTTACAATTAAGGTTTATAATTACCTCTTAAGTTTCTTATTCTCGTTTGGTAAACTCTATATTTATTTATTAACCTTTTAACTTAGGAGCTAGCAGGGCATGAGGTGGTCTGCCGTTATGGTTTAGTTGGCATATCAAGTCGTCCTGCTGTGCGGAGACTTTTATGGCATTCTTTTTTTTTTTTTTTTCCTTCCTTAGTATATAATCTTTTTGCCACCACAACTCACAATTTCGCTACACAAGTTAATGCCACAGGAGATGCAAAAGAACTGGACATTAGAAATACGCTGGACTGAACTCTGGGAAAAAAGTTATGTTATTCACAGAAGCAACTGTGCATCAAGGCACGGTTAGTAAGGAAAAGAATAATCAAATGCCCTCTAGCGGTACGGGTAAACATTATAGATTACAAAAAACGTCGAAAGAAAGCGCTAGTTACCCGGCGGAAAATGGGTGGCTAGTATATAAGCCATCAGCACCAGTCCCCGACCAGCGCCGTGCCGGCTAATGTATTAGCCAAGAGCGCGCGGCTGGCTTATATATTAGCCACCAGCAGTTAAAGGGTTAATTATCTATTATATAAATCTAATATCCAGTGATCGAATATATTATTTGAGTTTTGGATTTGACCAAATAATCTATAATTGATTGTAGTCTTAAGGAGCTCTTAATATTATTTTTATATTTTTTACAGGCAGGTACTCAGAGCTAGAAGGAGAAGGAGAAGTAGAAACAGAGAGAGCAAGAGAAGTAGAGGGAGGAGGAGGAGGAGCAGCAGAAGGAGAAGTAGAAGAAGAGGAAGGAATCAGTGATGATTCTTCAGCCCTCGAAAAAAAAGAAAATTATTACTTCTTTACCTCTTCTCCTAACTTCTTTGACAGGGACCAAATTCCTGTCAGGGATATGACGTGTTCGTGTTCATTGCCAGGTTAGTAGAACTAATCTTTAAATATGATAAATATAAAGTAACATGATAAATATAAAGTGATCTTATATACATCTTAATGTTATTCGGGTAAGTCTAATAATCCTTTTAAAGAGATGCTGGAAGAATGTTTTTTTACTATGATTTTACAAAGTAAAGTTCAAAGATTTCCTGATTGCCAAGAAAGTTTACTTAGGCAATGTCTGATGGCCATTGAATGTTTGATCAAGTCACTACTTATAAGAAAATGCTTGTTTTTAATTTACAATCATGTTGCCTCACAATATTTGCTGCTTAAATCATCGATATTTCTTTTTTTGGTCCTACTTCTGTTATTATCAATAATTATAGTTAGTTTGTTTATTTCTACTGTTATAATGAATTGTTAATAAGCTTCATTAACTGCCCTTTCTGTAGCCTCAATGTTCCTCTCAGGTTCAACTTCAAGGATGTTATCGCCACTGTTAAAACACCCTCCCCGCCCACTTAACATATTTTTTCAGCAGCAGCCGCTTTAATAAATCTTTGTTCCCAATAGTACCAAAAATTTTAAGGTTTTCTGAATTCATTGTCGATTGGTTTTGAAAAATATATTATAACTAGGTGAACAATTGTTGCTTGAAAGGTTCTATTTATGATAAATATGGCTTGTTGAGTTCGAAAGATTGTTATTGAACAGGATTGACAAAGTAATATTTCCAAAGAAAGAAGAACTTTTTTTGTCATGTTCTGTACTAAAAAAATCTTTTATTTACTATTCTTACAGTGTGGGGTTATGCCTTCACTTTGTATTGTGAGGTGACGCAACCTCTAAATAAGTTATCTTTAAGTGGACTATATGGGAAAATTTATAAAAGATACATCTTAGATTATAATATATATCTATTAACCTACTTACAATGAATAAAGGGGGGGGGGAATTAAAATGTAAATAAAACAGGAACAATTCTGGTTAGTGATGTGAGTATGAAAATAAATAATGGAGGAAATAAAATTGCAGAATAATATAAAATAAAATAATTAGATCGGTGACGAAGCAGCATGCTGAAATTGTTTGTGATTTTTAACTAGGTTGACTTACAGCGAGTTGCGAATTGGCCATTCTTCTCTACTGCCTTCTCTCAGGAGCCCAAGGGGCTGTTTTCAATCTACTCCTTCATTATAACATTCATTTCAGTAATTAGAAAATTTTAAATGTACCAGGCCTGGATAGTGACTTACAGTTCTCAAGACTTAATACTGTTTGTCATGTGAGGCAGCTTAAGATGGAAGGCATTGTGCTTTAGAGATCTAACATAAAGTATTTGAAGAACCTAAGATTATTCCCATGTTACCTATATTTTCATATAAAGGTAATTTATTTTGATTAGGTTTGATTGACCAATGGAGGTATTGTTTGGCTCAACTCAATTAAGTAAGAAGCTCCATTTTAGAGGATTATTTTTTAAGGCTCCAAAAGTGTTTAACAAATTAAATAATTCATGCCCATCAATACGTTGGGAATACATGAACAATTATATTAATTTCTTCTTGAAAGGTAAATAAACCGTTTTTTATATCCATTTTCAGTTAAGAATACCTTTTTAAGAAACGAATTTGGATTTGGTGAAATCCAGAAGAAAAGTCAATGGCTGAAAAATATGTCACTTCTTGAAAGGTCTACACCGGATTTGATTCAACTATATAAATATCTTTGTATGTTTAAGTTAAAGATATCATTTCAGTTAATGGTATGTTTAAGTGCTATCTTTTGAATTTTTTTTTTCTTTTTCGATTTCAGATGATGAAGAGGCTAAGAAAGTTAGAAGCTTGAATGATCCATTAGGTAAAATTTTATTTTATTAATAATTAAAATGAATTGCTAATAAAATCATTAATGTTGAGTGAATCAAGTTATAAATAAATACTCTATTATGCTTAAGTTAATAAGAAATTTTCATAAAATTAACTATTTTATTGAATTATTTATAGAATAATTGGTTTATAAATATTGCAGATAATGAAAAGTTGGATAAATCTTCTAGCACATTGAGCAGAGAAGAGAATTCATTAGGTAAAGATTTATTTTGTTAATTATAATATTGCCATAAGTTCAGCAATTATACAGGATAAATCAAGACTGTAGTTATGTATGCCTGCCTGGGGTTCAGGGGTGCCACCTTCGTACAACTGAAGTGGTTGTATTGCTTGTATTTGTAATCAAGCATTATTACATTTCATATTTGGATCTAAAAACATCAGATCCCAAAACAGTTTTTTGGGAACCTTAATTTTTATATGATTAGTTAAATGAGATCATTATAAATCATTAAATGTCCACTATCTTTCAAATAAATTTTTTGAAATATTTCAGATAATCAAGTGGCAGAGAAACCTTGTGGAACCAGTAATAAATCGTTCGGTAATGATTTATTTTATTTTTAAATGTATTTACCTTGCCAAAAATCTATTTTATAAGTATTTTTATTTTTTCAGTTGAATACACGAGTATATTGAAACAAACAAAGGATATAAGTAAGCCTGCAGTTCATAAATATGTTACTTTTAAGGCCTGAAAAAGAAGAAATCGTGTCCTAATTTTCTCTTCCATTGTCAATGAGGTTTATTTGTTCGTTTTATTAAGCAGGCACCATTATAGTATTTTTTCTTTAAAAAAAAATGCATTTATTTGTATTTTTTAATTCTTAAATATGCTTTTGATTTTACTGTATTAATAATTTCTTAAACATATACTTATGCTCACATAAACATTGTATTTTTGACCATCTACCATGCCATTACGATATATTGTAGAAAATGCAAGAGAAGCTTTCCATGTGCAAGCTGTTGTTAGTTGACCTTAATTGATCCTCTGAATATCAATTGCATAAAACAGATTATACATTTATTCTTTACAGAAACACTCTGGGAAATCCTCTGGCAGAAAAATAATTAGACATTACCAACTTATAATTTTGTTCTTTATTGAATTTCTATGCCTCGCGCGGGTCTCATTACCGCGTATGGGGAGCGTCCCACGGCTGGCGGATGTGGGGATGGTCGGTGGAAATTCCTAAGAAGTTCCTCCCGGCTAAGTCATCGTAGGACTCGCTGACCAACAATGAGAGCGGCCCCCCAGGCTTGCTGGAGGGTGTGACGTAGGTTTGAACGCCCTACTCACATTTTTTAGTTCACCCAAACACCACAAACAGTCATGGATTCTCCTAAGGTAAAACGCTCATTATCCGGAGGTAAACTAGTCCCCCGTTCGGGTCTCCGGGTGGGGACTGCTTTAGGGGAATCATGGCGAAAGTTGAAATTAAGAGATTTAGTATTAGGGACGTGGAACGTCAGAAGTTTGAATACAGCGGGTGGGTTAAAATCGGTTTCGAATGAGGTTGAGAGGTACGGTATAGATATCGTGGCGCTGCAAGAGGTACGCTGGCCGGGGGAGGGCTCTTTAAGAGAAGGTAAGTACACAATTTGGTACGGCGGGGGCGAAAATTATTGTTTAGGCACTGGGTTTCTGATTAGGAATAGGTTGATATCCGCTTTGAGGGACGTTCAATTTTTCGGGGACAGGATATCAGTAGCTGTATTTCAGGGGCGGTGGTTTAAAATCGCGTTAATAAACATACATTCTCCGACCGAAGACAGCGATGACGAAGTTAAGTCGGAATTTTACGATAAACTAGAGTGGGTCTTCGATAAATTACCGCGAAATTACATGAAGATAGTTTTAGGAGACGCTAACGCAAAGGTGGGCAGGGAAGAAATATATTATCCGACTATTGGAAAAGAAAGTTTACACGAAATTAGTAATGATAACGGAATCCGATTGATTAACTTTGCTACTTCTAAAAATTTAATAATCAAAAGTACAACTTTTAAACATAAAGATATTCACAAATATACCTGGACATCACCGGATTCACAAACAAGAAATCAAATCGATCACGTTTTGGTTCAGCATAGGTGGCAAAATAGTGTTATTAATGTTAGGTCGTACCGAGGGGCGGAATGCGGGTCGGATCACGAACTAGTAGTCGCTAAAGTACGGCAAAGACTTTCAATAAAAAAAAGGTTAGAAACCGGATCTCGTACCGAATATTTTAATCTGGAAAAACTTAAAATTCCGGCGATTAGAAAACAATTTGAAATTGAACTCAAGAATAGATTTGATGTATTAGAACCATCGACAGAGAATGGCGAAGACATTGATCAATTGTGGGAAGGGATTAGGGATAATATTAAAGAGGTCAGTAATTTGTGTCTGGGCAAAAGGGAAAATAATAAGAATAAACCATGGTTCGATGAAGAATGTTTAAACTCGTGTGAGAAAAGAAAAGCCGCTAAACTCAAAGTTTTAAATAATCCTAGCGAAGACAATCATGCCTACTTTCGAGGCATGAGGAACGAAACGACTAAATTGCTTAAAAATAAAAAAAGAGAATATCTCAAAAACAAAATAATAGAAATAGAAAATAATGGAATCCAAAATAACGTTAGAGATATGTATAAAGGCATAAATTTATCACGTAAACGTCTAGGACCAGTTACGACTGGTATTAGGGATAATAATAATAACATCATAGCGGATCCGGTAGACATAGTAAAGAAGTTTAAAGAGCACTTTGATAGTATTTTGAATCCAGAAAATACCCGTCTATCACCACTTTTGGAATTTCAAAGTGCTGAACCGTTATTAGAAGAACCGAGTATAGGGGAAGTCGAAATAGCTATCGGAAAATTAAAATCCTATAAAGCAGCGGGGACGGATAATATTCCTAGCGAACTAATCAAATCATGTGGGGAAGCTGGGATTTCAAAAATACATCTTTTGATTAAAAAGATCTGGGAGTATGAGAAAGTACCCGAAGAATGGAAAGAGTCTATACTTATACCGATTCACAAGAAGGGGTCGCGGACAGACACTAATAACTACCGTGGGATCTCACTACTTCCGGTCTGCTATAAAGTATTTACGTCAATACTGACTAGCCGAATAACCGAATACGCCGAGGAAATTATCGGAGATTATCAATGTGGTTTCAGACGGAACCGATCTACCGTAGACCAAATATTCTCCCTCCGTCAAATATTAGAGAAAAAATTAGAATACAATGGTATTGTTCATCAACTGTATGTCGACTTTAAAAAGGCTTATGATTCAATAGACCGCAATAAACTGTATAACATCCTGACTGAACTAGGAATACCGAAGAAGTTAGTAAACTTAGTAAAAATGTGTATGACCGAAACGTTCAATAAAATAAGAATCGGTCGTTATTTTTCTGAGAAGTTCGAGGTTCACTCTGGTTTGAAACAGGGGGATTCGCTATCCCCTGTTTTATTTAATTTAGCTCTAGAATATGTCATTAGGGAGGTGATAAATACCGGAAAGGGTTTGAATCTGGGGGGAAATATATCCGTGCTCGGTTACGCTGATGATTTGGTTTTGCTTGGCGACGACGTGGAAACGATAGAACTAAATACAAAAGCATTGATGGAAGCCGGAAAAGAAGTAGGGCTAGAAATAAATACGGAAAAAACAAAATATATGGTTAGTTGTAGAAACGGTGACAATTTTGGCGATATTGAAGTGGAAGAGGAAATATTCGAATCCGTTGAGAAATTTAGATATTTAGGATCTACTGTAACTAGAAAAAACGAAATCGAAGAGGAAATTAAGGCTAGATTAAAGGCGGGAAATGCTTGTTATTTCTCGGTTGCAAAATTACTTGGGTCACGCCTTTTATCCCGAAATTTAAAAATTAGGATTTACAAAACTATAATTCTTCCGACTGTTCTTTACGGTTGTGAAACATGGCCGCTTACAGTAAGGGATGAGAAACGCCTTATGGTGTTTGAAAATAAAGTACTGCGTAGAATATTCGGGCCGAAGAAAGATGAGTCAACAGGAGAATTTAGACGGCTACACAATGCGGAATTGCGTGAGCTTTACCCGGTTAATGTAATCGAGTCTATAGCTGCGCGTCGGTTAAAGTGGGCATGCAAAATGGCGAGTCTTAGTAGTGAACGAATTCCTAAAAGATTGATAAACGCTTTGCCGACTGGAAAACGACCGAGGGGTAGGCCTAGGCGAAGGTGGGAAGATTCGGTGAAAGCTGATCTTGTGAATTTAGGATTGGACGGTGGTAGTTGGATGGAGGTATGTAGGGACCGATTGGTGGTGTCGGCGTCGGGCCTTCGGGTCCGTTAAGCCTTATTGTATTGTGTATTGTTGTATTGTATTGAATTTCTATGAAATATCCTAATAAGATCCTAACTATATTTCAGTCTCCTGCTTCATCACTTCTATCAAATCATGAACACTCTCTGAGAACACTTATCCAATCTCTTCTGAAATGAAAAAGGAATTTGACTTTGAAACATAAAATACAATTAAGATCCCACAGATGACCCTCACTCGCCAAAAAACTTACTCTGCTATTATCGTCCACCATAACCCCTTATCTACACAATTTGTATAGTTTTCCTACAAACTGCAAATACTCTCTAAAACTAAAAAATATCTCTTACTTCTATCACATTAACACATTCATGCCTGCGTGTACCACCAGTGGCTCGCACAAGACTGTTTCATCAGGCAGCGCATACCGGTGGCCCACAACAAGACTGCCTCATCAGGGCGTTAAAATTCAGAAACTTTCTCAAAGCGCCAAGGTGATTATTTATGAGATACTTATACGACTATTGTCACCTACGGCAGCGAGACATGCATTCTAAACACAGGATATGGAGATTCCTTTGCAAATGGGATCAAAAAGTGATCTGTAAAAAATGTGGACCAGTGTGCTTTAGGGATGAGTGAAAAAATAATGAGTTATATAACCAGCCTGATGTTTTGGCTTTGATAAAGAAGGGAAAATTAAGGGGGACTAGTCGTTCAGAGAGTATGGAGAGTGACTGTCTCCCTGGAAAGTTGAATTTGGCTAGCCGAAAGGTGTCCAAAGACAGTGATGTCCTAGAAAGTGATGTTTGGACAATGTTGAAGTGTACTTAGAGTGATCAGAAGATGGAAACCCGTAGCTGCTGATAGAAAAGCTGTAAGGAGGCCTGTAACCTTCGTGGGCAGTAGTGCCAAATATAATAATATAACATTAACAGAGCAACAGCTGAAAACTTTGGTGGTGAAGGAAGTACAATTTTTCATTCGCCAATTTTTTTTTTTTTTTTTATCATTCACTTAACTTATCATTGTATTCAGATTAAAGCATTGCACCTTAAATAATATTTTATTAATTGTTTGCATAGTTAAGCTAGAAGGTATTCTGCTTGGTTTAAATTATATTGCATGTGGAATGTCATCTCTTGTGATTTCTGATGCTATTTACAATAATAAAAGTAATATAAAAACAACATTAAAATAATGAATAGCCCTATAAAATTGTTAGTTGGCATTAATCTTCTCTTACTGTGTTACTCACATTTGATGATTTTGTGTGGACTTAATTTGTAATACCCAAAAAGATGCATGTGATTATCATAAATGGCACCAGATATCGTAAATGAGGCCCACTTTTTAAATGCAGATCAATCTCCAGATGCCCCTACAGAGGAATAGTATCAAGTTAGCCTTAAATGGAGTTAAGTAATAATTGTCTTTTGAGAAGAAAGTTTTAGCATAAATCTAAAAATGCTATGAGTTTATTTGGCTTTTAGAATTAAATGAGTTTTGTCAGGAAACCATTATAAAATGACTTTATATTCAGCATTTTACAATTTAACTTGATAATATATTTTTATACTTCACACAGGCATTGTTAGTTTTTTTTTAATTGTGTTTTAAATACTTTATACCTATTAATGAATTCATATTTATTTTTCCATAGATCCTGTAGCTGCTAACATTGCTACATTTAATAACGCAAGTAAAACATTTAATCAGCATTCGATTGACCCTTTGACCCAACAGTTAGAGGACAGCTTCAGTACTCAAACAGAAGAAAATGAAATTACCAGCAATAAACACTCATCCGACAAATCTGTGGAAACGGCAGATGCTGTGGAAAGGATCAATAGGAGTGTATCTACTTGCAAGTTACCCATTGATATTAAATTATGTTTATCATCTGAATATCCTAAAAAAGATTCAAATAATGAAGAGAAAAATTATGCCACATTGGATGTTGGAAGGTATAACAAATTACGTTCAAATAGTCATTTGGGAGTGTTCAGAGCTGTGTGTTTTGACACTCCATCCACTTGCTCTTCCTCTCAGGTCAGTGTTCACTTTACCAGTGTCACTCAAAGGAACTGCTTCTCTGATAAATCAGGCAACCCATAAAGTTTGTTCTTCAAAATGTTAACAGTGTTGTAATTGAATATACAATTTTACTCATTTGTTTTGTTTGATGTTGATTAAATTTTACTAAGGTGTAATAATATTACTATATTACAAAATTATTTATGATTAATTATGTATCATATAAATCTATTATTCCATTTATTATAAAGCATACACATTTCAAAAGGGATTAAAGTACTAATATAAAAACATTAAATTTACCCCTATATAAGCAAGGCTCTAATATCCGATCATTAAAATACATGGTTTTAACCTGGATGATAAAATAACCCTGCTTGATTGGAATGATGATTGACTAAATGCACTACCCACTGCAGAATCAGATGAAAGAAATCTCCCTAAAATTCCTATGAGCCTTTCCTTAATTTTGAGTGTTTCATGGAATATTAAAATAAGTTTCAATTTAGGTATTATTATTAATATTACAAAAAGTATTCAGCTGGAAAATTTGATAACAATGCTTACTAATATCATTGTCTCAGTATTTCCCTTCCTTCACTGCAACTTATAAAATTTTAAATCCTAAAAACAGCTTTTAATCAATATTTTATATTTGTATTAATCTCTGGCTGCTTCTTTTGGCAATTGGCAACAATTCAAAAATATTTTTACTTTCACTTACCCATATATGAAATATATAGTAATGGAAAGCATTATCTTTCTTTATCAGTATCACTTCGTCCAGTGGTGATACAGCTTCTACTCTACTTATCGCTGAACAGTTAAAGCAGTGACTGAATTGTATGAGGAACTTCGCCGAAAGGGGATGGTGATCAATACAAGCAAAAGCAAGGTGGTACAAGTTGAAAGACAGATTGAAGACCTACATTTACATTGCAATGGAGAAGAAGTGGAAGGGGTCACGGACTTCACCTACTTAGGAACAGTCATAGAAAGATCTGGAAAAGTTGACACAAAAATATTAAACAGAATAAGTAAAGCAAATGCGGTCTACTACCAGATCTGCAACACTCCCGCCAATTTAAATGGTTCTGCCATGCAGTTAGGATGGAGGAACATAGGGACCCATTAAAGACGATGGACTACGTTCCGGATGGTAGAAGACCTACAGGATGACCAAGATTGTCTTATCTCGAATACATCGATAGGCTTTTCAGAGGAAGAGGCAGATCTCCGACAGGTCAGGAATCTGGCAAGGAACAGAGAGGAGTGGAATTCCGGGCTATGCACTCCCCTAGGCTGAAAGGCACAAAAGGGAGAAGCGAAAGAAGAAGAAGAAGAAGGAAAGTATTGCGATCGTGAAAAATTTCCAGACTTCCAGTTTTTGGTCCCCTTAGTCCAAATTATCAAGTCCTACAATGTCTATGTAAGTGTGTGTGTTTGAACAGACTAGCTCAGAAACTATTTGCAGTACAAAACTGAAATTAGGTATTTGAGGTATGTATGTGCGCGCGATGTGACAGCAAAGATTTCGTCTTAATCTAGTAGCACTTTATCCCAACGTTTTTTTTCTTTCTATTTATGATTTATCAAAAACTGCTTTAACAATTTCGATTAAACTTGTCATGTTTAATTGAAATGAAGCATTGTTTAATATGAATTAGGTTTTATCGTCAGAGAACAGGTCTGATATGGCTTAAATGGCTAAGGAAAAAAATCTTCCTTTTAAGTACCTTTAATTTGGTTTATTTTGAGCAAATAACTGTCCCTTGTTATCCATACTTACAAGAAATGGCTAAGTATTAAATACGAAACAATTTAATAATCAAATAAGAGAGAGAAAAAAATAATTTCCCCCCAAAAAAATTTCATTTTCTAGTAATATTAGTAGTAGTATGTATGTATAATATATTGTAACGTTACATTGTTAAATAAAAACATATGGTTTAAAATCCTAGACCTTTTTTTGGAATGAATTAGCGGTTGGAGAGAACTGTCGTAGCATGTGTTTGTGACTTCAAAGTTCAAGCTCCATCCACGAGGTTCTAGACCCTTCTCCTTACGAATATGTATAAGGAGCGATTGACTGGACAGTTAGTCTTAATCTCGGTTGGGTAGCCCAAGCCATATGATTATTTGTGTGTTACAAGAGATAATTTTTGTAACCTGTTCTAATATTTGTGTTGTTATAACTCGTGTGGCATTGACAATTGTTATTTTTCTTTGAATAAATATTGTTTTACCCACAGAAGTGTTACACTATAATTGGAAAGCTTAGAATTTAAGAAATAATAATATAAAGTTTTTAATATGGTAAAAGGTCGCTAAAAAGAAATATTAGAGTATCAAGAAAATAATAATTTCTACTTTCAGATTATTTAACAGAAAGTGCATGTTGTTCAAAAAATATTATAATATTCAATATTATTATATCAAAAAATATTCAAGAAATATTAGAGTATCAAGAAAATAATAATTTCTACTTTCAGATTATTTAACAGAAAGTGCATGATGTTCAAAATGTTGTCGATTGGAAAAAACATGGCGATTCCTAATATATCAAAGGTATGTTTCAACAAGCACTTAAAAACATTATGGCACTTTCGCATGCACTGTACACCTTTACTAACTGCTCATTGTTAACAAGGAAAAGTGCACTGAGCATACGAAAAGAGTTGACGTATTTTATGAGCTTGTTGGAACATACGGCATTATTATAAACCCTTTCTATCATTCTTATTGGCGATATATCTTCAAAAAATAAGATCGTTCAGTCTAAAACACAATTATTATTTCTATAATCTCATAAAAAAATATTTATATAAAAAATTTCAAACGAATCTCTGGAAGGTACGAAGTTCTAGAGTAAATGGGACCAACTTTTTTCTTGGTACACCACAGTACGAATTACTGACCCCACTTTCCAATAACAAAAAAAAATAATTTTCATTGCGAAAGAAAGTTTAATGTTCCCTCTCTAATAGCATTTAAGTATGCCATTTAAAAAAAATTGTCTTTTTTTTTATTAAGTCAAAAAAAGGAAAGGTGTTATGTGAAAGTTGTGTGATGCACTCACTACACCAGATTTTTTCATCCTTAATTTTGTTATTCCTAGGATTTTCTAATTATAACATTTTATAGCTGTTCTTTGATTTCTTTGACATTAATTTAATATAGTTAAATTATTTTGAACAATGCAAGTTAAGCTTATTGATAGAATTAATAATAATATTTATTTGTTCTTTGGGGTTTTCCCCCATACAAATATAAAAATTAGGGTTTACAATTTTAGTTTCTTCTCATGCCCTTTTCTATCTGTGCTTAATATATGTATGTACTTTGTATTTCAGTAACAATTATGTGTCTGTATATCAACATAAGAAAGCTATAAAATAACAACATTAAATTATATAAAAAGCATAATAGCACTTACAATACAAGAACCCGTCAGTATTAAACTAAACATTGCTAAAAATAACCAAACCAGAAGAAACACCGATTGCAAAAATACAAAGAAGAAATAAAGTTAAGATCAAGCGACCAGATCCACATTGCTCAACCTTCATCTATTATAAATTTTCTTAAGTTCAGGCATCGGGCTGTGAACTGCAGCAGTGCATTAATTGTGGAAACGTCGCTGAACTTTAATTTTTTGAAAAAAAAAACTGTTGGGTTGACATGTTACAGAAATCTGGTAGGAAGTGGGTCCTGTATGCTTAGTTTATTGGGCATAAACAGTAGAGATGGTGGATAGTTTCATTTTCCTTCCTATTACTGGTGGTGCAAGATTCTGATGGGTTTAACTGAGTGGAAGTGCGGGTAGATAGTTTAATAAAATTTGTGTTAGCTGTATGGATTTGGGTGAGGAATTTAAGGTGCAAGAATGGCTGGTTTATTTGGAGGTGATATTGAGGAGTTATCGATGGGTTGTACAATAATTGGTAATTTGGACAGAATGTCGATTTGTTCATACTTACTATGTCCTTTATATGTAACTTCTCCTTGACAGAACTGAGAATTTTGTTCACCTCCCGACTCTTGTTCACTGCTATTACCACAGCATTTATAGGGTCACCCAGATCAAAAGGTTTCATGATTTCATGCAGCTGCAGAATCCAGTTATGCTTTGGGTTGTTGGGGTATTTAGCGGCCAAATCACTAAGTGCATCAAAGCAAATCCTTGGATATCTATGGCTTGGCATCCCTAGTACCTTTACTATCCATTGTAAAGCTTGTTCCAATGTATTGTATATTATATGGGTCGTTCCAGTTTCTAATTGCTTAATATATTGAGGTGTTGATGGGTGCAGATGAAGAATTCTTTTGTAGAATGTAAGGTGGCAGCTTTCCATCATGTCCAAATACCTGAGTGACCAGATACCAAAGCAATAAAGCTAAACACTCAGAACCATTGATTTACAAAGCCTTTCTTTGGTTTCCCACTGCTTGGATTTTGATGGAGCGCAAATGCTCCCTTATTGATAGAATTAAATTGACACTATTTCTCATCTCTCTAAAGTTCCTAGAATCATTGACTAACCCACCTATCCATGCCAACATATCCTTGCAAAATGGCCTGTCCAGTCTCAATCTCCTGAGTATAAAGGCTCCACAATGACATACAATGTATTCATAGAGTTTCGCATTCTTCCTTCTCTACGAATCCTCACCCTTCTCAGAGCCAAATATTCTTTTTATTATATGAGTGATAGTGAGGATTGATTAGGGTTTTATACAGCCAGGAATTTGTTTGCCTCATAATGAGTTGGCTCCAAATATACTTAAGTAGCTTACTATCTAAAGTTCATATGTCTCCAATATTCCACAAAATATGAAAAAGAAAAAAAAGGATTGTTCCAACTACAGAGGAAGTTCTGTAACTAGTTGATTTCTATCAAAAGTAAGCATATTCCCTACTTAAGGTATTAAGGAACAGTAGCGGATCCATAAATTTTCTGATGGGTTCGCACTTTTTTATTTTTTAAATTTATGCGTCATAAAGGACCTAATTTAAAATATTAGGGCACATTTAATTAGTACATTTCTATTAAATGTTTAAATGCAATCCATTCTTCATTTAAGGAGTTTAAAAATTTATTAAAGGTTGCCCTTTTTTATACAGAAATAGTAATAATTTATTGGTATCCTCACCTCCCGGGGGGGGGGGGGGGGGGGGGGGAGCTCCCCGCCACTGTTAAGGAAAAAGTAAAACCGCTACAACTTATAAAACTAGAAATCTGAGAGTTGGTATGCTCAAAGATGCTCGAAATTTGATATACAGAAAAAAAGTTTATTTGTACACATCAAGAAAGGAGAAAGAGATGACTGAGGGAGAAGAGTTGGACTGAGAGAGAAGTACTGATTTAACCCTGGAGCGAGTTCCTATAAATATAAACATCTAATTTCTGTTTTATTTGTATATATATTTTAATTTTAGAAAATAAGTATTTTGTGCTAGTAAGTATTAGAGGGGTGTGCAAAAAATGCACCATAATACTAAAAAACCCTCTGCTAATGCTATCATATTTGTTACTAATACTCTAAACGAATCTGTTCATTGATACTAGGTTAAAATGAACCTAATGGTTGAAGAGGTTTCTTGTAAACATAATGAAATGTAAACAAAAGTTTCCTGTACAGTGTTAGCTCTCCTGTTGGTAGCAGTTGGGGTTTTGTTTTATTTTATTAGATTTTATTATTAAAAAAATGAATTTTCTTTTTGTTTATGATTAAAAATGGTCAAAGTAAAAGAACTAAGTGCGATCGAAATGGCAAAAACTGTTTTCATCTCGTCGGAAGGGTATAGCCAATCCGAGATAGCAAACACTATTAAGTGCTTTCGATGTGCTCTTCTTCGACATCGGACGCGTAACACATTTTCCTTTCTACCTAGAACAGGAAGAAATAAAATAACAAGAACACGTGAGAATAGCTTTTTGGTGAGAATATCTCTTCAGAATCGCAAGAAAACATCGAAACAGCTGGCTGAAGAGATGGAAACCTTTTTTTTTTTTTTTTGGGACTTCAAGGCTTCCACTGAAGCCCTATACTGCCCATACTAACACCCATGGCACTGGGTGATACTTCTCCTACGAAAGAAAAGCACCACCCAGGGCGGGACTCGAACCCGCAGCTCCGAGATGGGAGTACGGCGCTTTATCGCACAGCCACACCGGGCCCCAACGATGGAAACCTTGTGTCCTGTTAACATTTCTGCTCGGACAGTAAGAAGAAGACTGGGAGTGAATATAGATATTTTTATAGACGAATATAGGTATTTTTAAAAATAAATAAAAATATCGAATTTTGCACAGATTTTTGGAACTGGTGCTGTTTTCATACGAAGGAGGGAAGGCGAAGACTATCATCCAGATTGTGTTGTCCCTACTGTGAAACATGGTAGGTATACTCTCTAAATGTGACATAGATGGCCAAGTTTTCTAAATACCTTTAAAATACGTCGTTGGAGGAGGGATTAAATGTCCCAACATTTGTTTTTAGACGTTTTTATTTCAACTTTTAGCCTCTGGAATTCTTACCTATCTATGAGAATATTGGTTCGCCCCCCCCCCCAATAATTTGGAGCTGGTGACGCCAATGAGTGAAACTATAAAATCAGTTTACGATTTTCACAAATTCGAATCAATGAAATATATTTCTTCGTCATGTTCTTTTTCCCTCCAGTTCGAACTACCTTCTACTAGTAAAGTCTTCGGCCATTTGGTCCCACTTCTTTCCTCTTAATAGTATGTAATCCTGGGTCGTCGCCAGGTCTTTATCCTTCTGGTTTCGCCTCCATATACCATTTGATATTCCAGGTTTCTGGCATTCTTCATACAGGTTCTAATGATCTGAGTAGTCGCTCTTCTTTTTTTAAGAATAAAATATTATAATGAGAATAAACTTTAAAAAAAACTTATTTAATTAAATTAAACTGGTAAAAAATATTCAGTTCTGAACAAACATTATATAATATATATTATTACAAACATTATAATTATATAACATAACATTATATAATATATATTATACAAACATTATATAATCTCTATATATATAAGAGGCTTTGTCCTGACTGACAGAATCAACGCAGAACAAAAACTACTAATGATAGAAACTTGAAGTTCGGAATTTAGACTTTAAACGCGATGTAGGTAACCACTAAGAAAAGAATTTCAAAAATGTAACCCCTAAGGGGCTTAAATGGCGAAATTGTCGTTTAACTCTAACGGAAATCTATTGTTGAGATTTTAAACCATATGTTTTTTATTTGAATATCGATTTAACGTTACAATAGTATTAAAATATGGCTACTGATTATTTAAATATTAGTGGTAACCAAATTATACACACTGTGATTCCCATGATTGGGGATGGTGCGTGTTTATTTCGGTCTCTTCTCCATATATTTCTCCATATATATATACTTCTCCATACATATATACTACTACATATATATATATATATATATATATATATATATATATATACTTCTCCATATGTATAAGAGGCTTTGTCCTGACTGACAGAAAAAACTACTTATGATTAGAAACATCGGAATTTAGATTTTAAAAGCGATGTAGGTAACCACTAAGAAAGGAATATCAAAAATGTAACCCCTAAGAATATCTAAAATGTAAATGGCGAAATTGTCGTTTAAATCTAACGGACATCTATTTTTGAACTTCGAGAAAATATATCTTATTAGGACACATTTTAAAGAATTTGATACGACGAGTTTAACTCGAAAGTCCATACGGAGCGTCGAAAACCATGTTTTAAAGCCGAAAAATGAAGTGTTCACGACGAGTAAGTCATTTTTTGTTTCGGCGGTTTTAGTGAACTCTCTCCATTGCGCGTCTCCGTCTCTTCTACCGAGCCGGCAGCTTCCCCCTCCAACATTCCACCTACCGGAAGCTCAAATTCTACTAAATCTCCTTAACAACAGTTAACATATTATATTAGATCAATACCAAGATAATGGTCACAGAATTGATTTTAAAGGCTCGCGGGCGAAGCCGCGATGGGGAATGCTAGTATATTATATATAAAATTTATATATTGAGAAAAAAACATATATATTTAAAAACAAAATTACGCATTTTCAATTATTCATTTACTAAAACAGTCAGTTGTTTGTTGGTGACCAACAAATGATTTCAATAATCATTACTAATAGCTAAGAGTGAAATGAGCTTCTATAACGATGCGGAGTCTCAAGTCGTTTCAATTTTCATGAAAAAATTACATACATAACAGAACATTTTTATCTTGACTCTTTAGTAGATTTTCTTAATTTAAAATGCAAATTCTTTTATATTTACACCTTTACAAACAAAAAATGAAGTGGCGTAAAATAAAATGTCTGGTAATTGTAACTGCAATGAAGTCTGATGTATGAGACTTTTTTTTTTTTGCTTTATTATTTATTCGCACCTGTCTGCATAAAGGTCTGGCCACACATGTCCGCACCGGATCCGCACCGTAGCAATAATATAGGTTATGTTCAGAATATTTTTAATTTAACTTACATATTACCTTTAGTTGTGCCTAAAGTTCAGGCCACACATGTCAGACACAGGCCACTTTAGGCATAACTAAAGGTAATATGTATGTTAAATTAAAAATATTCTGAACATAACCTGTATTATTGCTACGGTGCGGACATGTGTGGCCAGACCTTAACTCTAACAATAAGCGGAAGAGAAAACAATGACATGTCAGGCATGGGAAAGAAAAGTACTCAGTAGCACCCCCTTCCTGTGATTCAATTACTAGAGCTATTGAAAGACTAATGAAACTTCAAATAAGTACACGCATACAGTGAAAACTTTTCTTTCATTATTGTTCTAGATGTTGTAGATTTGATTACCTCAAATCACCATATAAATATTTATCGTATACTAGTTCAAAAACATGTGTGAGTTGTTCAAAACAGAAATTTATACACAATGTTTACACACACTATCAACAGCTATTCTTAACAAAAAATCTAAATTATTTAAATTCAGAACAGAATGCACTTTACAATGAAATTGTAACTAAAACGAATTTCAAATAATAAGATGGGAGGGAAACGTGTGGTGTTTTGCCAATCGGTAAACCCTAATAACTGGGACGAAATGATTAGGCTGATATAAGTTGTGATTCGGCGTCCTGCCCGATTGTTGCTCATGCAAGTAAGCCTTCAAGATATTGATTTAACACGAATGCATTTACACAGTCATTTTAATCTGCGTGTCCTCGTCTTTATTTTTAACATGGGATTAACTGTAGCACCAACGGATTGAACATCTGTAACATTATATAATCTAAAATTATATAAACCTGAATCTGATTAATACTCTACGTATATATCAATTAATATTAAAAAAATAAAAAGTTCTATGCTATGTATATGTGAATTAACAAGGAAAATGAATTAGAATCATTGGTAGATAGAATGTAATTTGGATTGAAGCAGGACCCATAATTTCAGGCAGAACTACTGGATCTTCTGCGCCGCCCATGACCTCTTGCTTTGGAGGTAAGTGGTCCTTTGTATACATAATATTATTAATTGTTATTCTAATTATGATATTTGTAAGGAGCTTAAGTCAAAACCTCCGACACCGTTGGGATTGTCTATGCTTCCAATGTTCCGCCTTTTTATTTATCATTGAAGATAAAATAATACATCCACGTACTAGTTTTAAAGTTCTTCAAAAGTACTATGGCTGATATAAAAATAGTGGATCTTATTAATACCTGTCATTAGTACATCTTCTTCCGGATTATAATAAGGGTAAAAGAAAAAAAAAAATGTCTGGTACACTTTTACTACTTTTATTAGGAACAAATAAACACTCTTACTTTATTTTAGTTGAGCACAACATTACACATAATTACAATTACTTCACACACAGCAGTCAAATTCAACTCTCTTTTCTTTTTTTCAATAAATTCAATTCGACATGAATATTCACGATCGATTAATTGAATTACGCTTTACTGCACATATGACTCCTCTCTGACTTTCAGATGTGCCCCCCCCCCCCTCCCTCACAATATTATATGGACCTCCTAATCTATTTATTTTTCTCAAATATCGCCAAGGAACTTAAAAGCCAAGTTTGTGACCAAAAATAAACGCTCTCAAGATTAATCATAACTTTTAATTTATGCATAGACGGGAGCCTTTGGGAGTATCATACTTTGGTTTCTATCGATTTCGAAGTATCAATATTTTTTTCTAAAAATATACTCACAATTTTTATTTTGAAGACATAAAATTTACGATAAATAAACTAATTAATATAGGCATTTTGTCAAATAAGTCTAAATGTTTAGATTTTTCTCGCCTAATCCTCCGCCCTTAATCCTGACCCGGGAAAAAACCCTTAAGCCGCAAAGGCTCGGAAGGAGAGATGGAAAACAAATTATTATTTAGTGTATAATCCCACATATACAGAGCAATTACTGGTAAAAAGGTTTTTTAAGCGCAAAGGCAGCAGCCGAAGAGGTTTGAGTTTAAAAAGGAAAGTCAAATGTTCATCAAAATACTGCCGCAGTTTGGTAAAGAAATTTCAACAATGGAATTATTTAATGAGTCATGCAGCTGAACCCATATCAAGTCACCCATTGGTCTTGATGATGAATGACGTTCATGAATTGTGAACCGGGATCCGAATGAATGTAATTTATCAGTCATAGTAGGAGTAGGGGTTTCTAATACCGTAGTAGGAGTAGGGATCTCTAATGCCATACTAAGAGTAGGGGTTTCTAATGCCATAGTGGCTAGGTATCTTAAAGAAGACCATCTCAGACTTACATGATTCCAAGCACAGTAGCAAGTTGATGTGTAAACATTTTTCTCACAATTGATGAAAATATGGAAATACTAAACATGAGCAGTCCGCAAGGGGGACAGGGATCCTCTAGCTCTGATTACAGCTTCCAGGCGCCTTGGCATGCTTCTAATGAGGTCTTTAATGGTTTCCTGTGCCCATTGCTCTAGAACTGCTGTTTCCAGCTTTGCCAACGTCGTGGGTGGAGGATTTCGGGCTTTAACCATACTCTACTAGTGTGCCTCACAGATGCTCTATACAATTTATATCAGGGGTCATTGCAAGCCATTGAAATCTTTCGATTTCAGCGTAATGGAGGTAGTCAGTGGCGCAGCTCCCAGTGTGTGGCCTTTCATTGTTGTGCATAAAAAGTGCGTCTGGGCCAATGAAATCCAGGACATCGTCTTGAATGATTTTCTCCACATACCTGGGCCCGTTAAAACCACACCACGACCCACGACAAGCTCTGTACGAGCTCCCAAGGAGATGCCTCCCCGGAACAGTAAAGAGCCTCCTCTTTAAGGCTCCAGACTCTGCCTCGACCGTCTGGACTATGGAGAGAGACTCTCGTTTCGTCAGTGAAGAGTATGCGCTTCCAATCATCCGTGGTCCAATACACATGTTCTGTTGCAAATCCAAGCTTTGCTACACTATGTTCCATGATGAGCCGCGGGTCTTCTCCAGGTAAGTCCAACTTTACTAAGACTCCAACCGACAGTTCGCCTTGATATGCGTAAGTTATGGAACTGAAGGATTCGTCTATCCCCGTCTACAGAGTGCTTGAACCTACAGAAAGCGGTCTTCGATGGCCCTGGTGGCCCTTGGTCTTCCCCCAGTAGGCCTCCTTGAATGCCTTCCTGTCTTCCTGGGCCATTTGATGCATTTGAGGACAGTAGAATAATGGAACTTTGCACGAAACTCGATCTGACCAATAGAAAGGTCCTCCTCTGTTAAAATGACAATACGAATGAATTCCTAGGGACTGAGATGCAAATGTCTGTTCATTTTAATGTCTGGATCCAGTCACTAGGCCAAAATTATTCACAACATGACCGTACTAATTGTCAAAAAATGAAATGCATGATAGTACTGAATGAACTGTGTGAATTATCACTGGAAAAAGACCTTCTTACCAGACGCCCCTAATCCTTTCATAAGATTCCTAGATAATCCTAATGCTTATCATACTTCACCCTGTAATGGAGTCAGGAGACACACTCTCCATTTTATTTTAAATTCCAGAAATTCTTAGGTGTTGCGATATTTTTGACCGGGAGTGTATATTTATTATGTATTATAGAAAAACATACTTTAATTTTCAAGGGACAATAAGTCTTATTTGCACAATTGAGTCTTACATTGTCAGAATACCCCCTCAAACATAACAGTCAGCCCCCCCCCCCTCCTCAAACGAAAATTTTATCAACCTGCTTCCCTAGACGAAATCCTGCGGAGGCCCATGATTTTAAATAAAAGATGAAATAAAACTCAAGCAGATGTTCAGGTAAAACTGCAATGCCAAGATCGATGTGGGAAAAATGTGACACTTTGTGTTCGGTGGAACTTCCTGTTGGTCGGGCAGTGGAATCAAAACTTTGCTGTGAATGATAGATTTTCTGGAGTGTTGAGGACTTTGAAACACGATAACGACCTTGAGCAGCGTTCTCGTTTGACTAAGGGAAAAATACTTGAATAGGCGGGTGCAAGCGACGGTGCTGCTTCTTTACAGGAACTAGAGGAACGGGGATAGAAGCCGGGCCAGTACCTGGGATTCATAGGTTTTTTTTGGCGTTTTTAATTTATTTTTCCATAATTAAAACCCGATTGATCAAAATATTATTTGAAAAATGTCTTATAGGTATTGCTCGGTCCCTCAGTATTCAATTAGAAAATCAAAAGACGTGCCATTTCATTTATTTTCAAAAAATAAAAAGCTTCTTAAAGAGTGGATTGTAAAATTAAGAATAGATAAACCTGTTTCGAAAGATATGACGATACGTAGTCTTCATATTAAAGAAAGTGACATTATTTATCCAGGTAAAAATTAGTATTTGACATTTTATTATTCCAAAATGCTAGTTTTATGCAAATAATATTGGGACCATAGTGTCATAGATTTGTTTTTCTTTTTTAATTTTCCCCATTTTTGTCTTACATCCGTTGTACTTAATTGTTCCAAGTTTTCATTGCGAAGCCTGAAAGTTTTGACAAATAAATAATATGACAAAGAAACTAAGCTGTCATGAAAATCACAGCTGTCGTAACAATGATTGTATGAATAGGTAATTAATGTTATTACTAAGCGAAAAACATAGAGTAAAGCTACAATGATGTGATTGCATTTACCAGAACTACCAGCTTTACACGTACAATTACAAGAAAATTGCTTATTATTATTAATACTTTTGATTTCCACTTTTACTTGATGGGACAGTCCTTTAAGATCGCTCGTTTGAAGGCACAAGGCTTGTAAAATAACTGTTTTTTTACTTCTATATTATTCTACATGTAATTATGCGGTTTGTATCAAGGATAGCCTGCCCTTCAATTAATGGTCTTTTAAAATTACCAATTATCTCTATCACATCTACTATGTCTATCCCCGTTCCTTCCGACATTTTGAAAAACTACTAGCGCAGCCTATAGTCGATTGCGCCCGCGAATTGCAAGAAGTAAAAGTTTTGTTAAATCCTGCTCAGAGCCCAGATATTGCACCACCAGGTTGTGGTTTGTTTAGATTAGTGGAACTTTTTGATAATCTAGATCGAATCAATGACAATAAAAAGGACGTGAAAGTTGGACATTAAGAGTTTTTTTAAAAAGGAGCGGTGCTGGTATCATATCCAACTACCGATAGAATGTTAAATGAAAGTAGTTGTAAAAAGAGTAATATTCAATAATGTTTAAAATACGTGTTCTGAAGTAAAGGTATACTAATCCACAAGGACTTTTTTAACAACCTCGTTTCATTTCCTCTGTGCGGAGATATGATCGACTGTAAACAATTAATGATCAATGGTTTTGTATAATATTTAATCCAAAATAAAATTAATAACCTATGTCAAAAGGAGGAAACTCGTCATATTTTCTTTTCTTTTTTATTGAATGACTTATAAAGATTTTTTTTTTTTTTTTTTATAGTCAAGTCCAATTCACCTAAATTGAAAAATGATAAAACCAATATAATAAGGAAGACAAAGGAAAGATCCTCAGAAGATAGTTACAAAAGCAAAATTCAAAAGTTTTTGTACCCTTGCCACCAGTATCCATCCAATAAACATCTTCGTCGAAGAATCAAAGAACTGGAACGTAAAGTTAACAATTTTGAAAAATTGTTTTGTAAGTATTCGTATTGTTTCATCCTGTTAATTCGACTCTGAAGCAATAAAAATTGATTTCCTCTATCCTGTTCAAACATATAATTAATGTCTTGATCCCTTATGATGGACCACAATCCATATTGTATATTAAAGACATTAAACTTTGTCATTTCATTTTCACTTAGTTATATTTGAAATATATAGTTAGAGAAAGTATTTCGATCATATGAAATTCCGACATCCCGTTTTCAACTGAAATACATATTTTGATGCACCTTCAGTCCAAATAACCAAGTCCCGCGAAACGGTTTGTGAACAGACTAGCTAAAAACGATAAATCGTACGAAACCTCAAAGATACAAATTTTTCCACATTCATTTACTTATTTTTATTTGTATTTACTCTTTAAAGTACACTATTTTATTTTATTATTAAATAAAAGTTTTTCCTTGGGATAATACGGCGCTGCAAGCATAATACTCCGATTTTTTAATTCTCTATGCAGTTGTTGAAAACTTTATATAGTTCCCATGAAACAAGTGATTTCCATTAAATGAACATGACATCTTTAATTATATTATGTCACATAAACAATGGTCTGTCATTAAAGACGTACTGCGGATGCGTGGGCATAACGTGTTTTTTGAGTTGACGGAATATATACTTTTTTTTCTCCTGTATATGTTTACTTGATTTTTTCATATTTAATATTTAGCCGTTTCTTATTTTTTGGCGAAACGAGAGACAGATAATTTCTCCATATAAACAAAAACAAAGGTACTTTATAGGAAATCAAAAAAGTCCCATCAGAACATTTTAATAATGATAAAGCTTACCTGATTTTAAAGAATAAGTGATTCTCATTGAGCATGACGAGTTTAATCAAAGTCGTTAAAGCTATTTTTGAGAAAATCGTAAAAATTGGCTAAAAATTTGTGAAATAAAGTGCCCCCTCAGTTTGATCAATTTTGATGAAATTTTGGCTGTCACATCGCGGGCATATACATACATCAAATACCTAGTTTGATCAAAATCATTGGAGCCATTTTTCAGAAAATCGAAAAAAAACGTAAAGATGAGACAAGATTTATTAAAATCTAGTAACCCTTCTGTTTGACTAATTTTGATGAAATTTTAGCTGTCACATCGCAGGCATGTACATACGTACACCAAATACTCAATTTCAGGTTAGTAGGATTTATAGTTTTTAAGCTAATCTGTTACACACACACACACACAGTGACACAAACACACACACACACAGGCCATTTCGCGGGACTTTGGACTCAAGGAACCCCAAAACGTGTATTTCCGTTGAAAACCGGAAGTCGAAATTTTTCACGATCGCAATATTTTTCCTTACAACGTATATATTTCATGTATAGGAAAGTGAAAGTAATACACCTACAACTAATGGCTGCATGGAGATTGTGACAGATTAAGTCCTTTGTAAGGAAGTTGAAAAGCTCATTCATCTGAGTTTTTTTTTTAATTTGTATTTATTAAAAATTTCTCTAAATATTTAATTATTAAATTTATTAATTGTATTGTAACTGATTATTTACCAAGTAGGTATGTTACAGATTCCAAAGTGTATACAAAAAATATTAATAATGATGAAGTTTATCATCATCAAGAAGTGTATCTTGGTAAGTACTAAATTAAAAACAATTTTCATTATTCTCATATTTAATATTCTCATTCAACAAATAAGAAAAAAAATGATGAATTAAGTTTCGAGTTATAATTATGTATTTTGTTACAGGTCCTAATGAGAAGAAAAAAGTCAAAATATTCCATAAGGCAGGTGTAGGGAGTAGGTTGGAATTCGATAAATGTAAGAGATTCATTTGAAAAATATTTCATAGTAACCTCATTCCATAATTATATAAAGAAATATTTACCATAACTTACCTTTTTACTTTTTCAGTAAAAATCAAATGGCGACAGGAATTAAATTTCTAACATTTTCATTTGTTAAAAATATTTTGTCATATTTCTTCCAAAACATTATATAATTGTTATAGTTATACATTGTATTTTAGCTGATTATTATCATAGTAGATATTTTTCAGGTTCCAAGGAGAATAGAAAACAAATTATCAATGATGATAAAGTTACAGAAGTTTACCTTGGTAAGTATTAAATTAAAAACGATCTTTATTTTTCTCCCATTAAATGTTCTTATTCAACAAAATTAATAATGTAGAATACCCATAGTAATTAAGATTTCAATAATTATTAATAATTCTGTTACAGGTAGTACTGAGAATAAAAAAAAGAAAGTAAACATATTGAATAAGGCAAATGGAGGCAGTCGGTTGGAATTTGATAAAGGTATGGGATTCATTTAAAAAATGTTTCATACCATTAAGTTTCATAGCAACCTTACTCTATAATTGTTTAAAAAAAAACACTAACCATAACTTAACACCCTTTTTATTAATTTCAGCAAAACAGAGTGACAACAGGTTAAAACCAGGTAAGCAAAGATGGTATAGATTAGCATGTGCTGATCAGTAGTTTATATTTTAGATGACTTTAAAAGTTAAAGTCAATTTAAAGTCTTGTTTCGACATTGATCCAAAATTCCTCCAGGGAGGAAGGCATGTTCCACTTAGAATAATTAATTTTTCATTAGTCATGTATTAGATTTTTATGCCTTCTGGATAGGTACATATTTCTAATAGTCATTAAAATACTATAAATTGATAAACAATTCAGATAAGAGATTACTTTGTTTCAATTTTTTATTTTAATTATCTATTGCCATTATTTGAAAAAAACAAACCAACATTTACTTGAGCAATAATAAAAAAATGAATAAATATGTATGGATTTGAATCAATCTGGGCCGAGTGGATGTAGTGGCAAAGTGTCAGTACCTGAAATATTATGGAAAAAAAATCGTTTTAAAATGATTATTTTAGTTAATAAAACAACAATAATTAACCTATATCACGACATTTTTACGTATATCTGTAAATGTATTAAGTGACTTGGAGTTTTGCCAATTAGTTCTTAAAGAGAATATTTATTCAAATACCCTAAAATTAAATATCACTAGAATATATGAGGCGTTTGGTTTCAAAACCGGTTACATCCATTTTTTCCAAAAACATGGTTTTTCTTGTTTTTTCAAGTTTTTAATGTTAGAAATAATGTGTTAGGCGTGTTTTTTTAAAAATACGTCTAGATCCTTCGAAAATCAATACTTAAAGATTCCATTTCTTATCAAAAGCGGTTCCATCCAAGCTTCACTTTTCAGAAAACCTTCAATTTTTCGAAATCCCAAACGGTATCCATGTTTCCAAACAGTTGGATGATGTTAATACTCTATTAAGAAAAACATTATGGAGAAGACTGGAGATCAATAGGTACCCTAGAATTCTATAAAGTTGTAATAGACAGTACAATGTCATCTATCCAAGTAAATATGCATGATACCAATATGGATGTGGGTGAACATCAAGATTTAAATGAAAATTTGTATATTTAAAAATTAAAACTATGTATATATTGTTCATATCAAATAAAGAGATTTGTTTTTAAAAAATTTCTATTCATAATTTAACCAAAAATTGATATTTTCTTATCAAAGTCAGGTACATCCAACATAATTTTTAATGTTAAATGAGATTTAAAAAAGAAAATGTGATAAAAAGTTGTCAAAAATTTAATTGTTAGCAAAACAACGAAAAGGAACAAAAATTTTTTTGTTAAATTGATCTTTTTTTGATCAGCCCTGAAAAGTTGTTGAAAATGGATGTAGCCGGTTTTGAAACCAAATGCCTCATATAAAGGTTAATAAATTAATTAATAAATCATTGCTTTTTTGAAAGAATAGGGAAAAAAAAATTGTTTTTGCGGTTTTTTTTACTAAAAATAATTCATATCCTATTATCTCTCTTTAGGAAGAATTCCAGATATTTAGATCCAATATTTGAAGCTAGAGATTAGCCAAGGCAGTCTTCCATTGTTTTGAGAAATGATAGTAATGATTACATTTTCTTCTCCTGTAAAATTTCTATTAATGGATTTCAGAACTCTAAGTCTGTAATATTTATTAAAAAAAAAAAAAAAAAAAAAAAAAAAACATGGACCACTGAAGGTTATTGGGTTCAATACTGTTTCTTGGTCAGCGGTCACGCAAGATGTTGATTTGACCATGATCATGCTCAACCAGGTTTTTCCACCTTAATTTTTCAATTAAAGGTACCAACTTTATACAGGCTGGGTTGCCCCAGGAGGGTCTTTCGACCTATAAGACCAACTGTTGCAGAATATTAAAGATATCCTGCCAACCCAGATTTAGACTTGGTACCTTCAGCACAGCAAGTCAATGCCTCACCAATGAGCTACCCTGCACTCCAAATATACTTTAACTTCATACATAAAGGTTAAATAATACTTTAATAAAAATTATCCTAACTTTTCAAATTATTGAAGGTTATCTTTTAGGCATGAAAGGAATACTTTTCTCATTTCCATAACTTAAAATACAATGACAGGATTCTACGTTCTGGTAGATATCAATTGATTTTCATTAGATTTTTTTTATTATGTGAAATTAAGAATTTTGTAGTGATTCACCACTAAAAAGGAGGATTGAGTTCTGTTTAAAATATTGTTGTACTACTCAAAATGACGCTATATTTTCAGAATTTCAATTTTACCCTTTCCATATTACCCTATAATGTTTAGTTTTATTTATTTTAAATCTATAAGTTAAGCTTGAAATGTCAACGAATACCATTTCACCATTGGCAAGAATAAGAATCCTTTTTTTCAGAATTCACTAAGAAAAGGGATGCACCTGATCTGTCAAAGAAACAGGATCCTAAAAAGCCAAATGTCCACTGTAAGTTTACTTATTAAACTTAATAGTTTTTTATAGATAGTAATAATTATTTCTTGATCATCATTTTGGATGTGAATTTTATTTCCGATAATATTATTTTATTTTTTTAAAAAATTAAATGATCAAGTATAAAGAAACTTTATCATGTAGTTAATTATTTGATTGGTATAATTAAAAAGTCTAATAACTTTTTAATTAATCTTAAATAATGACAATGGCTAAATAATAATCATAATGATTAAAATCATCTTGTATGGAATCTTTGACACTGCAGGACCAACTTGATAAGTTAATTTTTTATGAATGATGTGGTATTTCTTCTTTATTTATAAATATTTTGTTTTATTATATTTGGTTGATTAATGAGACTTTACTAGGGTACATTTTTAGCTATTTATTTTTTGTTGGCTACTACCCCTCTAATCACTAAAAGTATTTATAAAATGTCCTCTGAATCCTACTATATAACATAATATATTATCCAATTAAGTTCGGAGGGTTAGAGCACTATTAATAAGTTAAAAATTTTAAATAATAAATAATCATTTTTTTATTTAATATAGCTTAATATGAAATCAGATAAATATACAAGGGCAGGGGAGGGGGCTAGAAAATATGAGAAACAAAAATTATGAATTCATTTTTTTCATGAATTCAAAAATTTTTATTCATTTAATATATTTATTAAGTATGATATAAATATATGTTTTAATGTTTAAAAATCAATAAGCTTTATTTGAAGCCACAATCAATAAACGACCCCCTCCTGCAACTTTACATTCCTGCCCCTCCCCCCCCCCCCCCCCCCGGACGAAATCCTGCGGTCGGCATTGCAAATATATTACAGCAGTAGGTGGGCTGTAATATATTTTAGTTTAAAGTAAGGATTTTGCACTTTTAACCAATCTATTTTATTTTAAAAAATGATCTTTATTAATGAAAAACAGAATCTTTCGGTGTCTCAAGCAGTACATATCGGTATAATAATAAAAATTATTTAATTAAGGAAAAAAGCAACAAATTTCAAGATGAAAAAAGAGAATTCTAATATTATAAATGATAAATTAATTTTCATTTGAAAAATATTTTTTAACTTATTATTTATTTTTTTTATACATTTTATTATAAAAATGACCATTAAGCATTGGCTTACGGATATCCATAGGATGAAAAATATGTTATCATTTATAAGGTGAGAATTCTCTTTTTTTCCGCATGACACTTGTTGCTTTTTCCCTTAAGTAAATGCTTGTACTATTATTATAGAAAATGTGCTAGAAATGCCGAAAGCTTTCTTTCTGTCTTTAATTAAGAATTTTTTTAAAAAGTAACCTGAACTGTCTAAAAGTGTAGAAACCTTTCTATAAATATACTTTTTTTCAGTTTCTGATCCAATTAGATTAACAACATGTGAGCTTTACTAGTCTTTACCATACAATTTCATTTTTACAGTATTTAAACTGTAAACATAATCCATATAAGATGTAATATACTTATAAATGTTTTTTTCCTTAAACAATTTTCATATGTTCAACCCATTCCATGTGTAGTAATATGGTCATAATTGATAAATTTCATTAATGACCAAAAAAGTGTTAGCCCTTCAAATCATTAAAATAAAAATATAACTTAACAATTAAGGTTTCAGAAGTTAACAATGTGTCCATTAGTTATTGTAAATCATTAATCTAAATAATGATGTGGATGAAAAAGCTGTTTTACTATTTAGTAAATTGGATCAACCAATACCTCTATTTAATGCCATCAACTGAACAGATAAATAAAATAAACCTGTCCCTTCAAGCATTTATAATGATAATAAATTTTTCTTCCTTTATTACTTACTATATTACTATGTTTCATGTTTTTTTCCTACAAGTTAAATCTAATATTTGTATATACTATTCAAAATCTAAAATTTTATTTCTACTAAAATTATTATGCCTATTTGCTTTTGGAAGCCACATTAATATATCATTCAGTATTATAGAACTGTATCCATTATTAAAATTCTGATGAAAATATCAGTGGAAATTCATAATTAAAAATTTTATCATTCGATTTTTCTGAAACTATTAATTCTGTTGTTTTACTTTTATAGGTGAAAGAGGAATTGTTAAGAATAGGTATACTATAAGTCAAACGAGTAAGTATGAAATGAAAAGTTCTGACTTTATATACTTTTTTATGGTATAGTACCTTGAAAAATTTGTTTATTTACTTTCTGATTGTAATTATGGGTTCAACTGAACTTATCAACATATTCATACTTAAATTTAATTGATTGACAAATCAGTATTTTACAGCCAGTTGTGACCTGCTTTGGTATTAATATTTCTTAGTATTTCTTAATGAGAAATAAGTTGATAAAAGTAAAAATATTCTACCAACAATGTTCAATGTCTCTTTCAACTGATTATAAAATTTAAGAAATTATGGATCTTTTTGTAAAGCGCCCCTAGACCATCAATATATACGTCAATAATATATTGCACATAACTGACATTGTACATTAATAGTGCATGTAAATCACATTGGAAGATTGTGCAATATATTGGGTCAATGAAAAACAGTTTGATTTATTGTGCAATCAAGTCAATATTGTGTCGTCTGTTGGCAATATTGCGCAATACTACTGAAATATGTATAATTTTTACAGCGCAAGAAGGGTCCTCCAAAAAAAAAGGCAAAGAAACTTCATGAGTTCGAAGAATTAATATCCCTAACACGCAAAAAGCTTCAACACCCTCAAACTGACTTAAAAAAATTTACTTCAGCTTGGGCAGTAGAGCTCGAGAAAATGACATCGCAGCAACAAACGCTTGCAAAAAAGGCTATCAATGAAATCTTGTTTGAGCGCCAAATGGGTACTTAGCACAGGGATTCCATACAGATTAATTCTAATAAATTTTGAAAGTCACTAGCTTCACTAATTCTTAGTTCACTTAACAGATATTCATGAGTGTACCGATTTCTTTTTTTTAAACCATTCTTTCATTCACCTGCGCCTCTTTTTTCCGTTCTTTTTCGAAGCTACAACTAATGCCACACAACTTACTGTCTCTTATTCTACATGTTGACTGCAGAATAACATTGAGCAATAATATTGCACCGTGTGGGTTGGCCAAAAATAATATTGTACAAAATATTTTTCAATATATTTAAGTAAATATTGATCATCTAGGGGCCGCTTAAAATTAATTAAATAAATGATTGATTAAACATTGATTCATTGATTCAGGACTGATCAGAAACTAATAATCAGTTATTCAGGTTAAGTTTTATTTTATTTTTTAATTGCTAATTATGGATTTGTCATGATTCAATTACAGGTTCAGTATTATCTGTCCTCTTACTCTCCATATTGTTTTTCATTTTTATTTATCTTTACATTTTATTACTAGTAACTAAGATTTCATCAGTTTTTAATTTTTGATTATAGGAAAATTGAATCCATCTGAAATGGAGGAGGAATTTAGTGCTGATTCAGATATTAACCTAACTTCTGATGAAACTGGTAGATATTTTTTTGTAACTTCTACAGCTGGATATGTTAAACCGTGCAATGAAACAGATAGTCCTTCAGCAGCTAGTAAGTATTTTATTATACATAATTTAAATAAAAAGAAAAAGGGAGTTGAAAAACTTAAAAATCAAGGCCTAAGCTCTCTACAATGTATAGAGAAGGCTGTGGCAGATGATTATTTACTACCTATGAATGGAGTACATTCAGCCTATATAATGTCGTAAATTATCTCAAATAATTATATTATTAATTAGGTGGGAGATTCTCTAAACCAATGGCCGTCCATGAAGTGCTTTCGGAAAAAAAGAAATAAATTTTTTATTATAAAAAAATAAAGAAATTTATTATTATTTTATAAAGAAATAATTTTTTATTCAAAATATCTTTATTAGGTAGGTGTAGAGGCTGAGGTGGGGGGGGGGGAGGGGATTTCCAACCCCCCCTGCTACTAGAGCGGCTCTGTCCCCGCTCAGCGCTAGTAAGCTTTTGCACATATCAATTTTCAAGCCATCATTATTATGATAGTTTTTTTTTCTTTATAACTATTTAAGTAACATTTATAAAAATTGGTCTAATCTAATCTAAAAAGCCAACAAATTGGACGGGAATGAACTAGGAGACAGTCCAAAATTAGCTAATTAAATCGAAATAGTAAAAAAATTAAAATTGAGTGGAATCACGCCTATAAGGGTAGAAGCTAACTATTGGTGATGGAAATTGGAAAGACCAAAAACAGGGGGCTAGGTGCGGGTAGTATATATATATATATATAGAGAGAGAGAGAGAGTTATTGTCATTACTTAATATTATTTATTGCTTCTTTTTGGCAATAACTTCAGATAATGATACTAAAAACAATTCCTGCAAATTAACATTAACAGCTTTAATTGTGATCAGAAGGCATGTTTTTTTTTACAAAAAACTCATATTTTTTCTTTCTTACAAAAATTGTTTCTTCTTGAAAAAACTTAAGGATACAGAAAATAAGTTGGAAATAATGGATTTGTAAGTGTTATAAATAAATGTGAATATGGAGTATAAATAATATTTATATTTTTTATAGTGATCTTATTAAATATACAACAAATTAGTTATACCAGTAAGTTTATAGATGATGAATGTTCTGAATGAGAATTGTTGCTCCAATTGTCTGTATCCTTCATTTGATATGACTTATAACTCTCAATTATGTACTCTTTAAAAATCATGTTTTATTTAACGTTTAATGAAGACGTTAAAAAATTACTTTTTCATAAAAAATTGTAAATTAACAAATACATGATATGCATTTCCACACATTAGTACATTTCAAACTTTTAATACAAACTATAAATTTCAGATGAAGCTGCGGCTGCTGTTGCTAAATTCAATAAAAAAAATCTTATTTATTTATTTAATCAAGAAATACTCCCACGATGCCTTGGTTCTTCTTCTAAAAATTCTAATGGATTCAAAAGTAAGGAAACAAATGCAAAAACGGTGATGAAGAAGTATGTCCGCGAAAAGAGTACATTTACTGAAAGAACATTAATTGACAAGGCTGTGAACACAAAAGAGAGATATGTACGTGTTAAAGAGGATATTTTACCATCAACTTACCCCATTGATACTGTGTTAAACTCCAAGCTTTCAGATGCTTTCGAAACTGATAATCCTCTAAGTGATACCAATGATGCTATTATTAAGTTTGAAAATATGAATGCCAGGAGGAATTTAAGAGAAATATGTTTTTCTCCTTACCCAGTCAGTACTAGCTGCACTTCTATCAGTGAAAAAAGTGATAATTACATAAGATTAAGAAGGGAATGAACGATTAACATTGGTTAAATCATCAAATTTGTTAATACTAATTGTATTTACTTTGCCTTGTTTCTGTAATGGCTGTACAGTTTTAATTATTTTAAATAAAATATTGTTCTGAAAGTCTTTCTAAATATTTGTCATTCTCTTTTATAAAAAATATTTGTTCATCCCAAACCTTTGTCATTATATGAGAAGTCTCTTGAAGACTTTTAATATCACCAAAATAAATTGTGTAGAAATATGTAATTAACAGTGTGGATATTTTTAATCATATTCTTAAGAGATAATATTTCTTAAAAAAAGTTTTTTGTTAAGATAAGTAAAATAAAGGTACAACCTAAACATTTAATTTGTTGAGAAATATTTAATGAAGTTCTGGTTCAACACTTTTGAATACCCAACAATTTTGAAATATTTAATAAAGTTCTGGTTCAACACTTTTGAATACTTTTAGAATATATATATATATATAGAAATATTTAATGAAGTTCTGGTTCAACACTTTTGAATACCCTTAAACAAAGAAGGAACACCCTTGCTTAGGTGTTGGGAAGCCTAATAGTGTTACCCTTCTATTTCATGAATGAAATTGGCAACTAACTCATTGTAATACTGCTGCTGATTCAAAATTTGCCATTTTTGAGTAATTCCTTTATTCTACAATGGGCACTATAAGCCCAACCATTATATTATTTACTGTTTATACAGAGGAGATAGAGGGAATAGAATGCTTTATTTACCAAAGCATTGCTGCTTAATACATTATGTTGCTTCCTAACACAGCATACTTATATATTTCTAAAGCCGTAGGAACTGTTTTTTATACTATAATCTATTTATTGTATAAATCCTCCAGGATCTTTTAAAATTTTCCCTTTTTTTTTTTTAAATGATGTAAATAATGAATAAAAATGTAAAGTGTTAAAATTATACTGATGTGGGAGAATGGAGGAGAAAAGGGTTGGTTTCAGATCAGAAAAACAAGAGAGACAACATGGCATATAGTCTCACTAAGAATGGTAGAAAGCTATTTTTTGCGTTCCTTGATCAGGATAGAAATTTTCAAGGTTCTTTAGTATAGATTGAGACATTAATTGGCAGAACTTGGTATTATTATATTCCATATGGACATGTATGATAATATTAGTTCAATCCATTTAGAAGTTTATTAAGTTTAATAAGACATACTATTGAGACATAGGCAGATCCAGACCTTTCTCACAACTAACATTCTAAGCAGTTGTTCTACATATTATTTATTACTTTGATTAAAGTTTTAATACTATCTTTAAATGGCAAAAAATTTGCCCACAGCCCCTCCCTGGATCCATCAATGTATCTGTTACGGTAAATGTACACTCTTGGGAAATGTACACTTTTACCATAAAATGTGTACATTTCCCAAAAAGTTAGGTATATGTGAACTGAATATAATGTATATGTACATTTCCCGGCAAATGTGTACTCTTGCCTTCACGTTTTGGTAAATGTATACTCTTACCTTGGGGCCGGGATGGCCAAGGGGACAAGGGCGCTTGCAATAGATAATCAAAGTTAAGCAACGTCCATCGTGGTCAGTACTTGGATGGGTGACCGCTCCATTCAGGTGACCGCCCACCAATAAAAGCCATGCAGTCCAAGTCTACCCCCACCCCCCGGGTATGTGAGGCCCGTCAGTCTACTGGAGGCGACTCACACCGACCGGGCGTAGGAGTGATGAACCTTCCCCGTGTATCTCATCGAGAATCGTGGTGTGGTTTTCCAGGATGTCAGTAACCGCCCGGAGGTTTGGTTCAGGGACGGTATGCTTCAGGGAAAGAAATATAGGTCCTCGGGACCTGCTGACTCTGAGCTACCATAATCCTTGGACCTAGACCAGTTTGTCACTGTCCTTGAACCCGAGAGAGCTGACGCCATCGGTGAGAAGGACACTGCCAAATTGGCCCCAATGGGATTGGTTATGGAGCTATGGGCAGTCTGCCGCTGTGCCATGGTGACCATGGCTTGCAGCAACGTGAGGTTTGGGCTACCCCCTCCAGGCTGTCTGTACTCCCGCAAGCAAAACAAATGTCTGTAAGAAGACCGCACTGCGCGGCCAAAGGTCTCAATAGGCCTAATGCGCCAACCGAAAAAAAAAATAAAATAAAAATACTCTTACCTTCATGTTTTAAGAAAAGTTGGAATACAAATAAATAAAAAAAAGTTGTTGCAGTAAAAAAATATTTATTTATTTAAATAAACATAATACAAAAGGCTTTTATAACGAAAATTAGTTTAATTAAAAAATGTTAATGACAAACAAAACATACTTTTCTTTGCATATTATATAATATGTCGTAGGTTATGATCCCAATATTCATAACTACATTTTCCGTCCTAGTTTTTCAGGACCAATACGATGGGAATCAAACAAATAATAATAATAACATACTTTTCTTTATTATATTATCACTTTTACAATAATATATAGATAAATATAATTTTAAATGTAATCCTTATATATGTTACGGTAAAAGAAGATATTGCGGCAAATGTACACATTTTTCAGAAAATGTGCACATTTGCCAAAACGACATAGTCATTGTGAATTCAATGTACATTCCCCTTGTTTGAAATTGAAATATAAGTTGAATGCACATTACCCAAAGGAAGAGGCAAATGTGCACATTTTCCGAAAAATGAGTACATTTGCTGCAATATCTACTTTTACCGTAACATATCTAGTCTATATGTCAAATAAGACAACCAGGCGCGGTTCCAGAAAAAAATTTCGGGGGGGGGGGGTTGGTCGGTATGAAAAAAAAATAGCACACTTTATTTGCTTATGCTTATACATTAAGTTCATATACAAAATTCTGTATAAAAAATTCTAGTCAAAATTAAACTAAACTTCCCTAGAAAACTCGTAAAAGTTAGATGCGTAATTAATTTTTTTAATTCATCCCACTAATTTTTTTTTCGTCGAAATTTCGGGGGGGAGGGGGGAGATTGATTCCCCATATCCCCCCCTGGGACCGCCACTGAAGACAACAGTAAAAGGCCCAGAGATACTTTAATTTGAACTTCCAAAAAAAGGTAATTACTTTACTAATACGTATATATGTGTGTGTATATATATATATATATATATATATATATATATATATATATATATATATATATATACACCAGTAAGAGGCCCAGAGATACTTTAATTTGAACTTACCAAAAAAAAGGTAATTACTTTACTAATACGTATATATGTGTGTGTATATATATATATATATACACACCAGTAAGAGGCCCAGAGATACTTTAATTTGAACTTCCCAAAAAAAAGGTAATTACTTTACTAATAGGTATATATGTGTGTGTATATAATGAAGGGCATCCACAGGATTTCTTCAAAAGGGGCAGGTTGGTAAAATTCTGACCTTGTAAGGCTTGATTAATTTTTAAGATAAAACTTATTGATATATAAAAGTGTAAATATTTATTTATATAATGTTTAATAAGTATAGTTATTTATTTATGTAATGTTTAATAAGTATAGTGAGTTAATACAAATTTATTTAATTTGTGGATTTTGTTTCTCAAAAGTTCTAGGGGGGCAGCTGCCCCCCCCCAAGGGTTGATAAGGGTTTCCACCAAATGACCCAGAAAGACTATATACTTCTAGAAACGATAATCTTTAAAAAATGTATTTTTTTACCCTGAATAACTTACCAAAACAAAAATTTGGCTGTCACGGAACACTCCGCAGATGTGAAACATTCAAATTGTTGATATTACAATCAATTGATTTAATGTGATTTTTTAATTTTTTGCAACAATTTAGTTCTTATTATTCTAATAATAGTAATTACAATTTGATCTATGAATGAAAACCGTATAAAGATATAATCAAAATAGAATAAAAGTAAAGAATTAACCCTCCTGCCCTAATTACCTACCCTGAATTACATTTATAAGAAATTATTATCCTTTCACTTATATTTCACCTATGGACAACCAGTGATTCAAATTTAGTCAATTACCGATAAAAAGTTTATTATAGACCCCCCAGTATATATTCCAATAACACTTAGGTGTAATTATTGTTAAATATAATTAAGAGGAAATGGTTAAGAGGGTGCGGTAAAAATAGGTAGGACTAATATGCAACAATCACATTTTTAATTTTGCCAACGTTTTGATCTGCATTTCAGGGCTAAATGAGAATAACCAAACAATAACTAATGAGAGAAATTATATAAAGGAATATCAATGTATGTGTAACATGGAACAAAATTAAAACATAAAAAAAATTTTAATTTATTTTATTTTCTTGCATTCTTTTTTTTAATTTATTTTTTAAATTAAATTAAATTTTTTTAAATTATACAGTTTTAAAAAGATATAAGATTATAGTTGTTGAAGTAAGACCATGATAAAAGAGAGAAATGAAAAATGAGATAAAAGTCTATGTAGCTTATCTGAGGCATGCTGAAGTAATATTGAGATGTTGGTGAAAATATTGTAATAAAGGTTACAATGGTCAGTAACACTGAAGCCTAAGTTAGTAAACAAAATACAGTAGTGTACATTTCGAAAAATGTAAAATGAACCTTAAAACGATATAAAATATAAAAATAAGAAATATACCATGGAATAAATCACTGAATGAAAGGTAAGAAATTCATGGTAATTAAAGAATAAACATTAGATTTAATATAATAGGTTTAATATAATTGTTAAATAAATAAATTCATCCTCTGCCATGGGGATGCCCATGGCAGAGGATGAACACAAGTTTTGGCACTAGCTTTGTTACTTAATTTCTTAGATTACATAAAAAGAATCATTATTATAAAATCTATTGTTGGACTTTTATAAAGTTTTTATTTCGTTGCAATTAATTTTTATTTTACAAAGAAGGTTAAGGGGGTCACATGTGGTATAGTGGTTAGCATGGCAATCTACAATACTAAAGGTCGCAGGTTCACGTCCCGCGGTGGCCCTAGGATTTTTTAATGGGAGTAAAAAATCCTAATTACACCTGGATAGGCAAAATTAAAGACTCCAACTGTAGCATCGTCGTAAACAAAGAAGGTTAAATTCTTGTTGGTACTTGGTTTGAGATTTTACCGGGCGCCCCCTTCCTTCTTCCGAATATGTAAGAATATATTTTCTCTTATTTGCGAGTTTGTTGTATACTTATTATCTATTAAGTGCTTTAATTTAGATTATTAAAAATTAATAATATAAACTTTATTTAATTTATGTTTCGGATCCATGAGATGAAACGTTTACTCCCCAATCTTTGCAATCCTTTAGTGTCAACTGGATCACTATTAAAAGGCAATAATTGCTATTGCTAAAATAAATATAGCCCTTATATAAGAAAGATATTTTCTTAAATTAGTTATTAAATGGAAATTGGATAATTACTTTTTTCATGAATATTTTTCTGGTTGAAAATTTCGATTGAATAATAATGTTAACTAATATTAAGTTTAATAATTAAACGTAGGTAACTTATATTAATTGATTTATTTGATCCATGGACATAATTCAATACTGTTTTAAGTACTTTATCAAAAATGTAGGTTACTTAACCTGAGGTGTGACAACACTGAAAACCTGGCGTTAGAAATCGGGTTGTTTGTCTCTGCCTTTCGGTAAGCCAACTTGACTTATGGTTGATTATCATTTTGCAGACATGTTATATTGTCTAAATAAAAAGATACCCCATATTTAACCATTAAATTTCGTTATTTTTGGTTTAGGGGACATACTGCAAGCTGGATGCTTAGGAGCAACGTATAGGACTGATTCAACGGCCTACAGTACAGTAAGTGTTCCACTATCGCCTTGCATTAAAAAGAGAGACACGTCAACACCCTGCACCTCTCAATGCTCAACACCCGTTTGCCTATCGTAAATCTATTGCTTTATTCAATATAGGTATCGTGGAATGTATTTTAAGTATTCCGGCATGACGGTAATAGTTTGACAACGTGTCAAATGGACTATGACCCCGCATGTCACATTTAACTTGAAAAGAATAAAACTTCAAATCTAAAATTCTTACTTTTGATTTATTCGATATTATTGTGTTGATATTCTGCCTTTTATTACATTAAGAATAAATAATATTTTAATTACATGCTATTATGGTTGGACATATGGGTTCAAGGTCAAACTTGGAAATATTCAAATTCTCAAAATCATCTAGATTATCATAAACTAAATTATTTAACATAACTTAATCTCTCTTTTGAAGAAGCCCTGTGAAAATATGAAAATGACATATTTAGCAACTTGCTTACCATTCATGTTACTTAATAAACTTATTTAACTTTAAGTTATTTCTATCTTGAACTTACCTATTTCTTGGAATCCCCTTTACTACACAGTTATTTATTTTTCTTTCTTTCATTGATTGATTAATACTTAGTCTAAGCTAATTATGCATCCCATATTTTCCCTATTTGGGCCGTAAATTTCTACACAATGGAATTGCTATTTTTTATTTCATTCAAGGCAGTTACCAATTATTACCAAAAATTAATGTCTGTTACGGCAATGAATAAAAAAAGAAAATTTTTTGATATGGTTCTTGCTTTCCTTTTATTTCTTTTCTTAAGTTAATTAAATTGAAAGTGTGTTAATTAATTTTGGGCCTTGAGAAGTCTAAGGACCCACAGAAAGCAACACAGCACAAAGCAAACTTAATATCACTACAAAATGTAGTATCTTGGTTAATTTTTTTTGTCGTATTGGGTTGTGCACCATGTCTTAAGTTTTATCCTGCTTAAATATATTTTTCAAAAACATATTGTTATTGTTTCGAATTTATGTAAAAATAGCCAAGTGTTGATGTCTTGATGTTATACTAAGTGCTTAAATTATTATCTACATTGATAAAATTGATCTGTTCAGCTTAGTGTTTATTCAGCATTCTTATGTAATTACAATAAAGTTCACCATTTTTTTTTTTTAAAGTATAATTTCATTCAATATAATCATATCAATATGTTTTATATTGTATTAATGAAATTATTTTTCCTGCAGTTTTGTTTAGCAAAATTTATCAAAAGCAGTTGTATGTCTTACTGTTAAACATTGATGCACATTTAGTACCATTAGTCTCGGTTGACTTTAGTCTTTACTTCTTGTTATGAATAAGAGATTTATTTCTCTATTAGGTACTTGCCAAATTAGTTATTATATTTCAATCTCTATAATTTTATTTTTATATGATGTGAAACGAACACTTTAGTATTATTTAAATGTAATAAATCAATTATACTTTTAATATTTTGACAATTTTTTTAAGCTATTAGTGTTTATGAACATCCCCAATATTATTAGCTGTATATACTTGAAATATTTTATATCATAGTAAATATGCTTTATAAATAAGATAAGTTAAGAAATCTTTCTGTGGTTGTGATAAGATGTCCCTTTTAGAAGGTCTAGTGGCCATTTTATTTTTTTTTTAGATAGCTTCAAACATTTTCAGCAATTATTAAGGAACAATGATATAAGGTGGTAGGTTATGCCTAGCTGTGAAATTGATTATTGAAGAATCTGTTACAAAACAAGTTTACAAAATTGGGGGATGCTTTTATTTATTACATTCATTTCGCTGCAACAAGTATTTAGGGATTACATGTGGGATAAAGTTGGTAATTTCATAAAATATATCTCAATTATTAGAATCTTTTATCTAATATTTAGTCAATGTCTTTTATTTAAATTATTGTCAAAAGCTCTCTGTTGACCCTATACTTTCTGAATAAATCTCTCAACTATTGCCATAAGTTCTCTGTTGACCTTAAGCTTGTTGACTAAATCTTTATAATAATTAATTTAATTCATATTATTTATTTAAGATTTAATTTCTTTATCACTTGAACTTTTAAATTTATATTTATGTTTTTAGTGACGCATTTTCCTGGATCTTTTTCTTTTCCAGTCATTGCATTTAGTATCTTATTTGTATTTTTTCTAATTAATCTTATGAACGCGTTGCTTTTACTATCATTATTTTTAGTATTGAATCTAGTTAAATTAATCTGTTCCCTTACAAACTACATTCTGATATTTTCATACAAAATTCCTTTTACCAGTTATGATAAGTGACTGATAAAGTTTAAGTTTAACGTAATCAAGTTGATTGCTTGATATAATTGTTCTTATACTCTTTATTTCTTAATGTATACAAGTTTCATTTATATTTTATCTTAATTTTACAGTGTTACTGTAAGACACGGCGCGTGACTGGTTAAACTTCAGCAAGCAGCATGGACGAGGGACAAGTGTACCAATCCTCACAGTTATTATATGTCTACGATGAACTGTTCCCAGCTTTACCGGAGTCTGCCAACCCAGCTCCGGCTTCAGACCTTGGAAAATGGAACAATAAAATGAGAATTGGTTCTTCTGTAATAACTCAGGTAGCTAAGTAGTCACTACGTTTTTTTATTGCTGTCTCTTAACCCTTTAACGGGCAACGTTACCTCCAAGTCACCCGACTTTTGGAATAATCCTGAAAAAAGGCTATTATTCGTAAAAAAAACCTATGACGCCACGATTCTTTCCACTACCCTTCTACTTCATTGGCACTCATAGATAATAACCCCAGGGTGACTTTAAGCGGCAAAATATGGGAAGATTTGGGGAAGGTTATGTAGTTCTCAAGTGTCTAGATGACAGCGTGATGCCGGTAAGTTCTTTGATTGATTATAGTTAATTATACGTTATATTTCGTAGTGTTTGATTTTTCATTGTGTTTATTAGGTTCCGTATTTTTGATTCATGCATTCATTTAGACTAGTTAGTTATTATTTAGAGCATATTGCTTGATTTTACCTCGGTGTCCTGGAGGTCACGTTGCCCGTTCGCCGGTACTTTTGGCAAGGCTCCTTTTCCACAGAAAACCTTTGAATATCAGGCAACGTTACCTCTAGGGCACAAGATATATAATACATAAATACATCAGATGTAATGCGATGGAGTAAAGAAGAGAAGAAGCACATTCCTGTAGCAAGGCCAGGTATCATAGCACAGTATAATGAATGTATGGGTGGAGTGGACCTCTCAGGGCAGCTGTTATCGTTTTATCAGACAAAGAAGAAGAGTCGAAAGTGGTACTTGTGTATCTGGTACCAACTGTTAGACACAGCAATCAACAATTCGTAGTTAATGTATCGCCGGGATTTCACTGCTCAGGAGGACTCCAGGTGATTCGTCTACTGATGAGGAAGTAGATGAAAAGAAAAAACAAATGATGTCTCTTAAAGATTTCAGGATTCTTCTCGCCCAGCAACTACATCATTATAATAGAAGACCAAGGGGCAGACCAGCAGATAATTCCCCAGGAAACAGGCAAAAGAAAGCTAAGAAAGACACTGGGAAGACGACTCCACCAAAACCCGGGAAGATGATGAAATGTAAAAGGAAGCAAGAGCCGAAGCACTCAATTTCCCGAACACCATAAGGTTCGATATGGTTGCCCACTTTCCTGAAGTCACAACAAATGGAAGATGCATAATGTGCGGAGAAGGCTGTACCACTTGGCAGTGCAGTAAATGCAAACTTCGGTTATGTCTCAAGAATGAGAGGGTCTGTTTTTCTGTCTTCCACCAATCAAGTTCCACATTTTGAAGCCATTTTGTTTAATTTTCATATTTTTTGTCAGCTCTTACTATTTTTAAATAAAAAAATAGTTTGATACCTTTTATACTATTTAATATACCTAGTGGTTTTTATTATTTCCATGCCCTAAACAGGCAACGTTACCTCCAGGGCACAGCCCTTGTTTTCCGGTAAATGGGCAACGTGCCCTCCAGGTTACGCATGCCTAAAATTTAAAATAATGTAAAGTAATTTATGTTCTCACCTTTACACCTTTATTTAAGCCTCATTAAATACAAAAAAAAGGTAGAAAAAAATAATCCGTCAAAATTCATGTTCGGCCCGTTAAAGGGTTAAGTAGTTTTTAGCTCAGTAGGTCATGAGTGGCTTAGTTAATGGATGCTGAAATTTTTCACTGATGAATATGATTTTTAGGACTTATTTTATTAATTAATGCTTTTAGATTCAATATATTCGTAATATGAATCTACTCATCAGAATATTCATTGATATTAAATTATTACTATGATAATTTTGGGTTAAAAAAAAAAATAAAGGAAGTAGTTTCATTACATAAGTTTACCTTTAGGTTTTGGCTTTTTGGTTTAATTGAATTGTGTTAATAAGTATTACCTAGTACTAATAAAGGATCCCATTATGCATTTTGTCTCCTAAGAAACTATGAAAACGATTAGAATAATCTTAAGGAATGACCTCTCATTTTTTACTTAACATAAAAAAACAAAAAAAAAAAAACACCTGTGTTAGCCAACTGAACCACCGTTCCTTATGCATTATTTATATGCAAATATTTGTCTAATACTACTCTATTTCATAATAATATTGTTCATCTGAAAGAGAACCGCTGCAACTTGAAAGTAAAATTATGAATTAAACATTTTTTTTATTTCTTTGTTTAATCATAATCAATAAAATCAATAAATTCTCCCCCCTCCCCCAAAATTTGCTCCATGTTTAACCTTCCTGATCTTCATCTAAATCAGTATTTCGAAACTGTGCTCTCTGGCATCCCAGGATGCCACGGATGTAGCGGAAATCTTGGGGCATTGCGGAAATTTACCTAAACAAAATATTATATTAATAACATAAGTATTTCATAAAATGTGTAGAGAAGTAAAAGCCCACATATCCCATCAATTATTTTAATATCCATACCATAAATTATGTAGTAATTTAATTAATCTAATTTAAATAAATTTGTGAATTTGAAATACCTGTTTTTATTTTATTATTTTATAACTGCAGTTTGTGGCTGTACTGAATTCAAACACACATATAGTTACTAAAACAGATAGCGGTGGCATGGTGATGTGACAAACATCACTGGGACAACTTCTGTGTATTCTTAACTATTGCCAAAAAAAAAAAAAAAAAAAAAAAAAAAAAAAAAATATTCGCCATTAATGTTTTAATATTAACTGAAAGTTGAATCAGCAGATATTTACTATTTAACTAATTAAATTGCAAATATAAAAGTTATAGTTATTTCAATGCATGTGAAAAATTCGAAATGATAAAAAAATATTAGTAGCATAACTTTTGCTCTGGGATTTGACATGAGGAACCGCAAAAAGATGTTAGATATGTAAAGGGCACCTTAACCCGAAAAAGTTAGGGAACCTTTGAGCTGAATAATCTTTATTTTAATATTTACTATCAGAATCAATTTATATTCAGTTTAATACTTTAATTTCATAAAAATAATATGGTTTTTTTAAATATTTTATTTTTGAAGAGAAAAGATCGGGCTCGGCCTCGGGAGTCGAACCTGGGTCTCCCGAGTGACATGCACGGTACGCTAACCACTGCACCACCGAGCTCGCTTCCAAGCAGAGCCAATCTCTCCTCTTCATTGATACCTCTCCCCCGATCTCGCAAGTTAAGCATTACGGGGGGTGGACAACTTTTGTCCTATTTGCGATAGCGCTTGACATCGTCAATTTTAATTCTCTCTTGTATGTTAAGGTAACTTTGCATGTCACATAGGAGACCCGTGTTCCACTCCCAGCCGAGCCCAATCTTTTCTCTTCAAAAATAAAATATTTAAAAATAATATAAAATTGAAGTAAGGTGGTAACCCACAAAAAATTATTAAATTAATATAAAAATAATATGCTTTTGTTGACATTTAATTTCAGAACCTTCATAATTTAATTAAACTGTTATAGCATGTTTAAAATTGTTTTTCACTGGAGTTTATGTTAATTTTAAATGTCAACAGGTTTTTCGTGTACCAGCAGAGGAAAGACGATTTGATCACAATGATAGCTTTGGTGAAAAAGATTCAGTAAGGACATGCTCCCAGATCATGAAGGAAACAGGAGCCTTAATCGAGATATCATCCAGCAAGGATCAGTCCTTAACATTTCTTGTCACTGGAAAGACAGATAATGTTATGGAGGCAAGAAGAAAGATCCTTAGCGTTTTCCAAACCCAGGTACAGAATTTTTATTCTGTTTTATTTTTTGTTAGGTTGCCATTACACAATTTTTTTTTCGCTGATCCTTATTGATAGCCTATCTTTTTAATGTTAACTTAACTCCTGTATAACAAATTTTATACTCAATAAACATAAAGTATATTTCCGGTGAGGAAAATTTATTTATTTATTTTTTTAGACATCAAATCATGTTGCTACATATCACAGTTTAGATCATATTATTCAACTCTTGATATAAGAAATTATTCCCTCATCAGTTAAATTTAAGGATGTATTTATTTTTGCAGGCTATGCAAAGACTTAGCATCCCAAAAGAACACCATCGCTTGATTCTTGGCAAATCTGGGGCCAGGCTCAAAGAAATTGAAAAGATGACATCAACTAAGATACATGTGCCCTTAATAGTCGATCCCTCTGAGGAAATCACCGTTGTTGGAACTAAAGAGGGTGTTGATAAAGCTATACACGAAATACAAGTCATCTCTGATGAGCAGGTGAATGAAGGTTTTAATAAAATTGGATTATTGACTTAAATACAAACTATATTAGACTTGTGCGGTTTCACACTTTAGCTGATGTTAAAACATTGGTTGTACATTTGATCAGTTGTTTATAGTATCTTTGTTTCATTTCAGTCTAAAAAAGCTTTTGAACGCATTTCCATCCCAAAAGTTTATCATCCATTCCTGAGTGGAGCATATGGTGAAAATGTGACTGCTCTGATGGCATCTACTGGCACCCGAATTCACATCCCACCGCCTTCCGCCCAAGTTGATGAGATTACAATTGCTGGTGAGAAGGAAGGTGTTGCAGTAGCTAAGGAGAGCTTGCTATCTATGTACAAGTCCATGGTAAGTTTGTCAATTAGAACTTATCTAGTCCTATTTTTGAAATCTCATCGATGTTAGCAAAAGAGAAAAATTATTTGTTTTTGATGTTTTATATTGTATTTTAATAGCAAGACAAGTATACCACAGTTTGCGTAGAGGTAAGCAAGATGCAACATAAGTATGTGATTGGACCTAAAGGAACCGGCATAGCAGAGATCTTGCAAAGCACAGGTGTTAGTGTGGAAATGCCTCCCTTAGACTCCAGAAAAGAAACTATAACACTCCGCGGACCTCAAGACAAACTTGGCAGTGGTAATTATCATTTGATGTTTAAATTTCATGTTGTTACTTACCTATAGTCAATGATTTTCCTCCTCAATTCCTATTTCCCATTTTTGGCAGTTACATTTTGTTGTCACTTCCTTATTTAAAATTTTTTTTTTCATTGTATATTTTTTTCAGATTATTTTTTATATAATTATAAGTAAAATTTGAATGATTACTTAGGTATTTTTTTAGTCTACTGCTGATATTTCTGTTGTATTAGCGAAAGGTGCCAGAGACAGGCTGTTCGTTCTCACAGTTCGTCAATTTGTAAATTTACCATTATAACTTTCAAGTTTATAAAATTAATGAGCGTGTGCGTGTATATATATATAATTTAAAATTTAGGATTAATTTATAGCTGCATAAGTTACTTACTGCATACTTACTGTTCTTTCAATTTGAATTTTTTTTCTTTTAGCCCTTAACATGGTCTATGGGAAAGCTAACAGCGTTCAAGCGGTAATGGTAAATGCTCCATCATGGATTCACAAGTACATTATCGGAAGAAAAGGTGCTAATATTAAGCAGATTACACAGGATTTGAGCAAGGTATTTTACTGTTTTGGATCTGCTCAATCTATGCCAGTTAAATTATGTTTGTTTTGAGATGGATTTATTTATTAATATTACATTTTTTTTTTTCTTTTATTAGGTTCATGTGCAGTTCACTGAAAAGGAAGATAAAATAACCATCGAAGGCCCTCCAGATGAAGTTGAACAAGCCAGAAATAAATTGAAAGAGCTTACAGCCGAAATGGTCAACAAGTTGACTTTTACCACCTTGACTGTTGACCCTAAATATTATAAGCATATTATCGGTAAGAACGGTGCTAATGTGAACCGCCTGAAAGAGCAGACAGGTGTAGTCATCAATATTTCAGATACTGATCAGAACGTGATTCGTATCGAAGGTGACAAGAATGGAGTGGCCCAAGCTAAACAGGTTAGGAAACTTGTTTATTATTATTGATACTATACATGAAACCTTTACCCTCAAAGGTAGGATAAATCTTAAATCTAAAACTTAGCAAAACAATAATTCAAAATTCTGTGAACAGTTAAGTCATTGGTTTACTACATTTCTAACAAGACTCTAAGCCTTCTTTATAGTTTTTTTGTTTGCAGAGTTAATTAATTTGGTAATTAATAATTATTTAGGCCTTACTATATGAATTTTGAAAGTAGAACTTGAAGACCCCACGCTAAGAACGTGTTCAGTCACATTTTGCAAATTTTACAGGAGAGCAAAAAGAGTGTTTAAATCTTGTATAGAACACATCCTAGTAACTCTAAATCAATGGGAAAAAAATAGTGTATGCCCACTATATTTTCAAATAATGGTAATGTTAATAAAAATAAAATACATTATTTATTAGTCTAAAAAGAATCAATGACCAAAAAAGAATTGTAATTGCGTGTACCCCCAAAAAAGAATTGTAAATATCTTAAGGACTGAACCCGCTGTTTTCGTGTAAACTACACAGATTTGTTGTACTCAAAATGGTTTACTATAATGTGCTATAAAAGAATATCTACAAAAAAGGGACTAAACACGTTCTTAGCCTGGGGTCTTCAAATATTAAACAAAAGTGATTTTAAAAGCATAATTGACATGGGGTCCACACGTCAAGAAAAAGCGGGAAACATTAAATCAAAGACTAAAACTATTGTACTCACTGTTTAGGCGACATTCCAAATTAAAAGCAAGACAAAAATTAAGAATGTACACATATCTTCTCAAGCCTCTTTGGACCTATGGATTACAAATATATGGCACTGCAAAACATATACATATAAATAGACTTCAAACTTTTCAGTCTAAAATCTTCCGACTGATTACTCAAGCCCCGTGGTACGTGAATAACAACACATTACATTCTGACTTACACATACCGACTGTCAATGAACACATACGGACATACTACAAACGGTTCCACGATAAAATGAAGGGACACTCCAACCTCCTAATACAAGAAATGGCCACAACCCGCATGCCGGAAAACGCCAGAAGACGATTGAAAAGGGTCTGGATGAGGGACCTACTTACATAATATGTGAGTAAACTAATAGCCGCGTAAGGGTGCCGCTGGGTACTGCTTTACCTCATGCCTAACATGCCTTTTTATTTATTTTCTTATTATATTATTTTTGTTTCTTACCTCATGTTTATGCCAGATCATCTGCTGATTGTTGATTATTGTGATTAACAGGTGCGGATTTAAAAATAAAAGTGAAAAAAAAAAAAAAAAAAAAAGCATAATTAATTGTATGGATGGACCTGATACTCATTATGTACTTCTTAATTTTAATAATAAACCTAATAAGGCTTTAATTATTCGGATTTATACTGATTGGACTATTGATTGTTCAGAATAAATTTTTATTTTCACTTATTCATATATGAATCCTAAACAATCCTATCGATCCCCATTCACAATATATTTACCAAAAATGGTTTAAAAAAAAAACTATGATAGATGAAGTCACGATTTTTTTAGGCCTCTAAAAAAAAAAAAAAAAAAAGAATCAAAAATTTTGAAGACTTTCAAGTTTTACAATAATTATATTACTCTATACATCATGGAGAATAATAAACAAAAAGAAGTAAATAAATGTGGTTAAACCTACCTACATATGAATTTTGTAAATTGCAGTCCTTTTCAATTCTAAGTAGGTGGGTGAGTTAAAGTTGGGCGCTGCGCGCATCGCATCAGATTTTTTTTTTTGTCAAACATGTTCCCAAATTTATGAAGTATTGTAGAATTTGAAAAAAACAAGTTTTTTTCCCTCATCACATTGATATATCCTTACATTAACATGTTTCTAATGTTGGTAACAAGTTGTTTCAAACTAACTAGGCTCTTTAAAAAATTTTTCTTTTCTTATGATTCTTATTCACTTTGTTAGTTGCTTAGATTCTAAAATGAAGTTAAAATTTATAAGGTCAGTGTATGGGTCTCCATTCTCTTTATAAAGGTCAGGCCACACACGTCTGCACCGCATCTGCATCCGCAGCACGGATCTGATTCATTTATGAAGGATAGATAGTAACCGTTCACACATGCGGATGCGGGTGCGGACATGTGTGGCCTGACCTTAATTGTTGATTTTTTCTCGCTTTTTGTAAATTGTTGAATTTGTTTACTAAGATTGAATTAGCTCACTTAAGTTTTTGAGTTTAGCTTCTAAGACACACAGCAGTTTTATTTTAAGACCCAATTATTAATCAAAATAAAAACTGGTATGTGTTTGGCTATCTTGCATTAGGTGATCATCTCATGTTTTGTTTGTGTGTTATGTTAAAATAAAAGATTTTTTTAACCCGGCGTTGGTCGCGTTGTGAGCATTTTGCTCACACTTGCCGAAAATCTTGTGAATTTCGCTTATTTTTTATTTTTATTTAATTCTGATATTTTTTCTATTTGTCATTTATACATTAATTCACTTTAGGAAGTTGTTTTGAAAAAAAAAAATGCAGCGCTAAGCCCCTATAAAATTTGTTCGAAAAAACGGGTGCGTGAGCAAATTGCTCACAGCGCGACCATCCGTGACACAGAACTGAGGCACCGTGCGGGCCGATCCGGACCTGCACGGACTTGCCCATCTCCGCTGTAATGAGCCCAAATCTTGTCAGTACACATTTGCCTTTCTTTGATAAAGTATTGTAGCTGTTCCGTTTGGTGGATTTAGTGGATGTAGTTGAGGAGCTGAAAACTTAGTATTCTGTGTCCAGAATCAGTTGAAGATGGCCACTCCAGTATTCTGTGTCCAGAATCAGTTGAAGATGGCCACTCCGGATTTTCTTTTCTCTTTTAGACATAGGAGGCATTAACTCTCACATTATTTTTGAAGCTAACACCAATGAGCAATTAGAAAGGAGATTATACTTAAAGGAGCTGGCGCTTCAGCTCATCATTGTTTTTCAAACAAATAAAGCCCAACTTATCCAGGAAAACTTCTATCATAACGTTACCAATTATCTTGAGTAGAACAATAACAATGAATCCCAACAAAAAAGCTAAAGAGAAAATTCGGTTGAAGGAATTTGTGAAGTATGCCCAAGAAGAAAAAATAGGCATACCAAAAAAAAAAGAAAAAAAAAATGCAGAGTTTGTAAAACTTATGTTTGTAATGAGCATTGCGAATTTACATGGTCGAATAGTATTGCGAATTGCGTGAATGTTGATTCAGACTAATGTTATTTTTTAATGTTATTTATTGTAATGAGCATTGCGAATTTACATGGTCAAATTGTATTGCGAATTGCGTCAATGTTGATTCAGACTAATGTTATTTTTTCGAATTTATGCATTTTTATATTAATCTAATTTCCACATTGTTTGCATTATATTGTTCCTATTCCAACGTAAAAACTTTATGCTTTATGTTTTTTATATTTTTATCAATTTTTTATTCAACTAAAAATGTCCTATTTTTCTTTTTGTAATTTTGAGTAATGTATGCTCCTGCACTTTTCTTACAATAACTACTTCTTTTTTTTAAAAATAAAAATCGTGTTAATAAAGCATTTTATTCTTGTAATAATTTAATGATAAACATATTCTAAATTATAAGAAACAAAAATATGGCGAAGAATGCTGCTGAAAAAAAATACAATAGCCAAAAACTGAGGTGTGAGCAATTTGCTCACGTGCGACCAACGGTGTCTCACAGAGGGGTGTGACCAGCGACGGGTTAATCATTTAAATACAAATATAATAATAATACATCAACATCATGTGTTATTATTTTTTTCTAATTTAAATTTTTCTCGATTTTAATTTTGTCAATTAACCGGGTTATTTTAGTAACATTCTAGGGCTCGCACACCATTGTTTTTCTACTCAGCCATAAGGAGTGTCATTTCTTCTGGCTCACCAGTTTATTAATTTCATTGTATATATATATATATATATATATATATATATATATATATATTTTTTTTTTTTTAATTGTTATATTTTTAAATCTTTTTAGTTTATTATTTTAAAAATATATATGTGGGATGAACATTAGTAAATTTTAATCGAACTAGCCGATGATGTTAAAATTTAAACGATGAGGTCAGCAGCAGCTGGGCGGGGCACCAGTAGCCAACTTCCACATAGCCTAAGCTTTTGGTTGTAGTTGTGTTATCTATGTTTGATCTTACTGATTGCCTTAGTTTGTCAAATTTTAATAAAACACTTTACCCATGTTATCTGACGGAGTATGTATCTAATTTTTAAAGCTATTTGTTTGTTCCTATTTGCTTGTTTAGTTCGATCTGGACTCTTTGTTTTGGTACATAATGAATGTCTCAGCTTGTTTATAATTTTTGTTTATAGTTTACTGATGTTGATAAATCATAGCGGATATTGTAAATATAAACAAATTAGTGCCTTTGATCAGGTTATTATTTTCCAGTGGATGAAGGACGTACAACCTATAAACCTAACAGATATTAACCAACAGCTATCAACTGTCCAAGTTTGTTGTCTTGGTATAAGTGGCTCCTAATTTGTTTTCTGTTTTATAGAAAAATGCTTTTTTCTTCCCATTGTAGATTTTTAAAGATTTTATATCTTTGGCCATAGTGGAAAACAAAGTAAAATGGAATAGTCCACGTGAGTTACATAGATAAGGATCATGTCAGAAGCCTTCTACATAGTACTAAGAAGTTTGGGGTCTTTTTCGTTTAAACCACGCCAACCTAATTTACAGGTACAAATACGAACATATGTGTTATTTGTAACTAGATTCGGTTGGCCTGCTTTAAACGATAAAGACCTGAAGTTTGATTGCTTGGTTATACTCATGAAGAACACTTAAAAATGTAGACCTGTAAGTTATCAACTTGTTGATGGTATGCAAATGTGTGGGTGTAATTATCCCAATATACACAACTCGTGTGGACTATTTTCTAACTTACCTAGTCATTCCCTGTGGCTATAAATATTCACGTTTTTAATCTTTTTTATTTTGCCAATGTTCAGCGAGCAGCTTTTGGGAAACATTTTTAATTATTTGATATACCTTTTTATGTTTACTATAATTTTTGTTAAATGAACTTCAAATCTTCTCTATTATCAAATTGAGATGTATTTGATTTTATGTAATTGTCTAGTTGAAAATAAATTGTATCATGCATTTTTTTTTGTATTTCAGGAACTGGAAGATATGATAAGCAAAATGGAATTAGAGAAAGAAAAAGACGTAATAATTGACTGTAAATATCACAGGAGTTTGATCGGTCAAAAAGGAGAAAACATCAGAGAAGTTCGGGATAAGTTCAGTCAGGTGCAGATTTTCTTCCCATCACCTGGTAAGTCTGATAATAGTGTAGTGATCTATTAAACTAATATTATTTTACACATCGTTGACATACAAGTGAAGCGCACTAAGTCGAAGATCAAAATTTTAAAATATTTGATGATAAAGATTTTTTTTTCTAATGTTATGTTTGGATATGGAGATATGGAAAGTATTCATGTTTTTTATTGAACAGACTACAATGATATTGACGAAATCTTCAAAGTTTAGTCTTTTTAATAATTAAAATCTCAAAATTAGAAAATTTTGACTTGATGATTTTCATTGTTTGATTTATAAATAAAATATTTTACTGATGTGTTTCATTATGTAATTTATATTGTTCTTTGCAATATTGGGATAGTTTTTCTTATAAATAAAGTTAAATAATTGGTTGATTAGGGGTGATATTAGGAGGGGGTGGGTTAATTTATTTATGGCAATCTCTCGATCTGCTGATTCATGGTTCACATAAAATTATAGATAAAAATTTCAGTTAAAATAATAAAAAGTTAGGTCATGACTCAACAACTCCCACTTAAAGATAAAAATATGCACAAACTAACTAATTTAAAATTAATTAAGTAAATATTAGTTTAGTATCAATTTTATTATCAATTGTTTTAGATCAAAAGAGTGACATTGTCAAGTTGAGAGGTGTTAAGGAAGAAGTTGATAAGTGCCATAAGTATTTGATGAAGAAAGTTAAGGAAATCATCGAAAATAGTTATCAATTGGAAGTCCCCGCTTATGGATGCCACAAATACATAATTGGGAAAGGAGGATGCAACATTAAAAAAGCAAGTTTTTTTTTCTAGTCTTTTATTTATTATTAATGGGTTCAGTTTTGACAGTATTTGAGGTTCCACCTCGTTGACTTAAAATAAATTTATTAAAACTTAAAATGGAACATATCATTGACCAAATAATAAAATATTCTCTTGATTAATTTTTATTGAAGTAATTTTACAAAATTGTAGTTGTGATTTTTATTTTTTAATGTGGAAAAAAAATTAATTTGAAAAATACATAATGTACTTAATATTGGATTGTGCCTATGTTAAAAAAAATTCATTCATCACATATTCGAGTATCTCTCCATTCCATTGGCCATTTCATGATAAAGATATTAAAGAAGAATTAATCATTTATCAAGTAATTAAATATCAGTCTATTTCAAAGGCTGCACCCAAGTTATTAAATTAATCTTGATAATTCATTAAACATTTGGGTCTTGGTTCATTTGAAGGAGGTATTATTTCTTTTACTTCCAGAAACTGCTACTAATATGTATATGTGTTATATTATATATTGCATATTATATATTAGTATAATACACTAATATATACTATAATACACCGGTACTTCACTACAATGTGGCGAGACCTGGAGGGAGGGATCACAGAAGAGAAAGATTCGATCACGATCGGAACGGCCCCACGGTTGGCTCAGTGGTAAGAGCGCTGCGACGTAGATGCAGAGGACCTGGGTTCGATTCCCGGCCGTGGTCGAATCTTTTATCTTCTAATAAAATAGTTTAAAAATTATAAAATTAATTATCTAACGATAACTAATTACTACATAACAACATTATATATTAGCTTAAAACTTTCAGTGAGGATTTTCATATGTGCCTGACCCCACTAACAGAGGATCGTAAATTATGAAAACATAAAAATTAATGTTTTTTCTAAATAATTTATTTTTTGAAGAGAAAAGATTTGGCTCCGCCGGGAGTCGAACCCGGATCTCCTGCGTTACATGCGAGGATGCTAACCGCTACACCACAGAGCTCGGCTCAAGGCAGAGCAAATCCTTCCTCTTCACTGAAACCTACTCCCCCTATCTCCCGGGTTCGACTCCCGGCGGAGCCAAATCTTTTCTCTTCAAAAAATAAATTATTTAAAAATAATTTAAAATTGGTGGTGAGCCACAATTTAAGATTGGATTAATTAAAATAATTTAAAAAATTGACGTAAGTCAATAAAATATCATAAATTGGACAAAAATTGTCCACCTCCCGCTACTACTCATAAAACTTGTGAGATAGGGGGAGTAGGTATCAGTGAAGAGGAAGGATTTGCTCTGCCTTGAGCCGAGCTCTGTGGTGTAGCGGTTAGCATCCTCGCATGTAACGCAGGAGATCCGGGTTCGACTCCCGGCGGAGCCAAATCTTTTCTCTTCAAAAAATAAATTATTTAAAAATAATTTAAAAATGGTGGTCAGCCACAAATTAAGATTAGATTAATTAAAATAATTTAAAAAATTGACTTAAGTCAATAAAATACCATAAATTGGACAAAATTTGTCCACCTCCCGCTACTACTCGCAAAATTTGTGAGATAGGGGTGAGTAGGTATCAGTGAAGAGGAAGGATTTGCTCTGCCTTGAGCCGAGCTCTGTGGTGTAGCGGTTAGCATCCTCGCATGTAACGCAGGAGATCCGGGTTCGACTCCCGGCGGAGCCAAATCTTTTCTCTTCAAAAAAAAAAAAAAAAAAAAAAAAAAAATAAATTATTTAAAAATAATTTAAAAATGGTGGTCAGCCACAAATTAAGATTAGATTAATTAATGTTTTTTCAATATAGATTTATTTCGTCAGAGCCTTGGGATTTCCAAACAGTTTGCACAGGTTGAAAGCTTAATCTTTACTGGATGCAAGAGCAATTGTGGGAGGGTTTTCCTAGGGCCACTTAAGTAACATAAGGGAACCCAATCCACAGGAGGTGAATTTACCTCCTTCCTGTCAATATTCATTTATTCATGCTGAGAATATAAGTTAATTTGGATCGTTTTTTTTTTTTTTAAATGTTAATATTCATTTATTCATATTGAGAATATAAGTTCATTTGGATTGTTTTTTTAAAAAAAGGATTAATTGAAGGGGTCGGGGCAAAATAGTGCCAAGCAACATTTTTAACAAAAATAAACTTTAGCTGCATTCGGCTGTATATTTAGTAGGACTATATGTCTATGATGGAAATGCCACCTAAATATGACTATAGAGGCTCTATATAATAATATTTAGGTGGAATTTTCATCATAGACATATAGTCCAACGTAATATACAGCAGACTGAAGCTACAGTTTATTTTTGTTAAAAATGTTGCTTGGCACTATTTTGCCCCGACCCCTTCAATTGTACATAAAAATAAATTTGATAATATAATTTTTTGATTATAATGATTGTTTTACAGCTGCGGGAAGAGACAAATACTACCATCGAAATGCTGTCAGAAGGCTCCAAAGCTGATTTTATTACTATTACTGGAAAAAAAGAAAATGTTGAAAAAGCTAAAGAAATGATAATGAAAATTCAAAATGAACAGGTGAGTGATCAAGTTTTTGCTTATTCTTATAAATAAATATTCATTTTTTTTTTTTTGTTACATTAGCCACTTGCTAAATTGTTATTATTAATTTTTATAATAAATATCTATTCTGAATTGTTGGATATGCTGGAGGCTGAATATATTCAATGGAGAAAGTTAATTGGTACTTCTTAAAAACTGACTATTTTTAGTACAGAAAGTGGTTGGGCTTTTCTTAGTAACCGTCTATTTATACCAGAGAAAGAGAATAAACACTTCTTTGTGACTTTTACTTCTTTCCATGAAGCACCTATTGTTATTTCATTGCTACCTTTTTTTTTTACAGGGCCTCCCATTAAGTGAGAATTTATCAATGATTTAATTTTTTTACTTTTGCCACTTTTGCATCCAACAGTCAATATTTATTACAATTATAAAATTTAACCTTTAATTTATTTTACCTGGGATATCATATATAATGATTGTCTTAAACAAAAAACAACTTGTGAAGGCGTAAAATTTAGTCTTCACGGCAATTGAATAAAAATAAAATTATAATAAGAAAATTATTAAGACATATACGAATAAATCTGGTAGTACTCAGACATGAGAGAACTAATGTGGACTGTAATTGAATTGTACGAAACACATGAGAATATACAGACAATATAAGTAAAAATGTAATAATAATTACAAATATGGTAGACTTACAGAATTTATCTCCACTCTTCACTGCGTCCTGTACAAGATTCTGGTGTGAAAGGAGAACCAGGAATAGGAAATAAAAGGATTTTGGTGGACCAGAGTTACCTGCATTTAGAAACAGTCTTAACTTCGAAACCAGTGTACAAAGATATCCTTTACCAATGAAAGGAGTTTTAAGAGACGTGTTGACTGCCCAAAGGTTCAAAACCATCCCTTACCAATGGAAGGATTATTCAGACACATATGACGGCTCTGCAAAATGGTGTTAACGACACAATATTCAGAAGCACAGTGTTACACATGATATTCAGAAGCAGAGTGAGTGTACGCATCCGGCAAGATCTTCCCCCCACCACCACCAAGGCCTGCTTGATTGCACTGCCACTTCAATAATAATTGAATAAATACCGCACACAACTTGAGTCTGGAAATTCAAGGAAGCTATTTTAATGTACTTCCTAATAGATAATTTAAAATCTAAGAAATAATTTATGATGCACCTGATAATGAAATTTCTTGATAATTTTGACAGAACCCTTTGAATTATGGGACCAAAAAGCATAAATCATGAACCTATGGTGGCTGTTGTGGTGAACCTATGGCCTGTTACTGCCTTGTAGCCACTGTTATGCCTAAACTCATACTTGCTGATAACTTGAAAAACCTTTTAGTGTGCCCTCAACTTAAGTGAAAATGACCAGTTTAGGGTTTTTTATTCCTTTTTAGAGGGCGTGATTCTGTGATCTAATAAAGGTAATTTAGTCCCTCAAAAAACTCAGCTCATGAAAGTGATAACAGGGTAGGTTTTGTGCGAGGCACTAGACAAGTACCAAAACTACTAAAATTAAGAAAAATTCCGTACACTGATAAAGATATGAAACCTAATTTTTTCATCAATTATCAACTAAAATACTATCTTCGGAGATAACATTAAGGTGTCTTTACTGTCTCTGTTCAATTTATTCAAATTAAATGATAATAGAACGTATTATTAAAATCTGAATGAAGTGAAAATGCAAAAAATGAAATGAAAAAGTGAAATGGGTTTTTAGGAAACCCTTGATGACTGACTAATCTGGCTATCAATACCATCATGTAGTTAATAGAATAAAATTATTTCTTTATTGTTTATTTTTTTAAGTCCACTTAGCACTTTTCCCTATTCCCTATTCCTAACAAACCGTAAAATAATAAAAGAGCCTAATATTGATCAAAGCTACCATAGTGTAGTGCTCATAATAACATGTTTACTCGGCTGTTGATAGTATTTATAGGATATTCAATCAAATCTCATTGGATTTATTTCTCTTTTACTCTATTTTAAGTAGATGAAAAAGAAAAACTTTGTATGAGTTGTAATGGAATTGTTGTACTGTGTTAGGGTTATATTATAAAAAGAGTTCAATCGGTTGAAAACTTATTTTATCAGATCAACAGAACAACACTTGACATGACCGAGGGCTGTGCCAGGCGCCAACTAACTGAAAACCTTAGAGAATCACCTATCGATATACAATGCTATGCTAAAGAGGTTATTCCTGACATACCCCCTCAATTTAAACTTTATACACACACAAAAAAAAGTAAAGATTCAATTGCAAAGTAACTCAAAATTAACTGGGGGTACACGGTTGACGACGCTATCTCAGCCTCTCACGGATACCGGTGAACCAACCGGAGCGAACACTACACGATTCCCGAATACTTACACGGATTTACACAGCCTGGGCCCATAACCTGTTAGGATTATATAATATAAAAAGAACCTCACACTGCTCAGCAGTAAAAGAGGTCTCGATTAAGTAAGCAAGTAAGTAATTTAAAGAGTTCAATTGGTTGAAAACTTATATCAGATCAACAGAACAACACTTGACATGACCGAGGGCTGTGCCAGGGGCCAACTAACTGATAACCATAGAGAATCACCTATCGATATACAATGCTATGCCAAAGAGGTTATTCCTGACATACTGTCTTTATTTTTATTTATTTTTCTTAATGAGCGTTTTTGGCTATAAGAAGTTTTTCTGGGCCAGGATTAAGGGTTGGGGGATTAATGCTAAGTCGTGAAAAGACCCCTGGTCCTCAGGATTTGGATTTATAAACGTTGGGTTATTGGTTGTCTGGGGCAACAAGTTAGTCCCCTTGGGTACTGCCTACCAAAAGCTGTCTGTACCCTATGAGATCTCTATTTCCTAATAATCGATTATTTCTGTAACAGATGAACATTGTTCAAGAAGAAGTCGCCATTCCTCCAAAAATGTACAATTCCCTGATTGGCGCTGGTGGAAAGTTGATCCGCTCCATTGAAGAAGAATGCGGAGGTGTTAGCATCAAGTTCCCACCTCAAGACAGCAAGAGTGATAAGGTAAGTCAATTTGGTCATTGAATTTGCTTTAAATATTTCTAGCTTTCTTCTTACACATTCTGGGTAAATGTTTCTTTGGTAGATGAATGTAATGACCTAATAACATACTATAGTGTGCTTTGATGAAGGATGTACCATTAATGGTGCAATATTTTATGTTCAGTCAGTATTAATTGAAATAATAAATTACAAAATCTTTCTTAGTCATATTGTTAAAGTACTATTATTGATCCTGTAATTAGTTAATACTACTTGAAAGAAAGTCCAGACTTAAAATTACATACATAAGAGAAAAATCACTTTAAAAAAAGAAGAAAAGAAAACAAATAATGCGCTAATCAGCTAGTCAGCTGATCTTACCTCTGCAGGATTGTGTCAAACCTTTGAAATGTCCTTCATTAGTTATCGCTTATGAATTCCAGCGAATAGTGTGAGTAAACTCCCCTACTGATTTTCTCTCCTCTACAAGAAACATATTTATCATAAATAACCTGCTGATGAAGATCGTTCAGCTGTGATCGCTAAGGATCAGAGGAATCTTTGTTCATTTTCCTAGTTAAGATATTCTGGAAAAGGCAACATCTCTCAATGCCTGCCTATCAACTAACCAAACCGCTTCCTTCAGAAATAGTAATTATGTTACTCAGATTCTCCTTCTGAGATAGTCCAATTTGGCTTAAGTGAATTGCTTTTTCCTTTGATTCATTATCTGCTGTGCATTCCTTTTCTGATTATTTTTGAATTATTACAGGTAACTCTGCGAGGCCCTAAGGATGATGTAAAGAAAGCTAAGCAACTACTTCTTGAGCAGGCATCTGAAAGGGAACTCCACAGCTACACCGCTGAAGTGAGAGCAAAGCCGCAGTATCACAAGTACCTCATCGGCAAATCTGGCGCTAACATCAACAGAGTAAGCCTAATTATTTAAAAAAAAATAGTTTACTAACAAGGAGTGCACCACCTCAATGAATTTACCACTTCAATTTTAGTGCATGAAACTTTCTTATGTGTAAAGTTAGGCTATCATCCGTTTGTTAACCTTCCGCTGGGCGCTAAGACTTTTGTAACACCACTGGGCGCTAGCCATACTTTGGACGGCATACACCTTTTGTTCTATTTTACTTTCCAAGTGACTCTTAATGATAATTTTATTTACTATAATTATAAGATTGATATGACATCAATTGGAAACAGCATAATATGTTATGTATTATTCCTTTTATTAATAAAATTTTCTAGTATCAAAATACTATACCACTACTGTGAGCAAATATAACATATTTTTATTACACTGTATTTATTACACTATAGATTAAATATTTTACATAATATAGTATATATCAAAATGTATTAAGAACTGCCTTCGCTAACACCTTCAATGGCATTCAAGCAATCTTCACATATTATTTTGGAATGTTAGCCGCACAAAAATGCTGAACACTTTTCACATGTTTTTGTAGTGTATTTTCTTGATTTACATTCTTTACACGAACCTCTTGGCGAACTCCAATTCCTACTTACATTTTTTTGAAAATTTCTATTACACCAGTGGGCGCTAGACGGACTACAGACGGCAGCAGACTTTTGCACTTCAATGCTCGCTATTCACCGTACCTTTAACGGCTGAGATCCACTTTTACCCTTTTATTGTAGAGGATGAATATCTGGTAGAATAACTTGAACTCATAAAGTCATTGAAAATTTCCATTTCCTAATAATAGCCAAAACACATATATGATGACCAACGGACGGCATAGCGCCCGGTGGAGGGTTAATATTAAAAAAATTTATTATTGAAAAAAAAAACAGGATAAATAAAATAATGTTTAAAAGTATTAAGATGTAAAATTTTATGTAAGATATTTTTTTTTTTTCTATTTTCATCATACCAATGCCGTTAGTTTCATTGGATTGCATTTAGCTGATATTGTAATTACTTTTTAGATAAGGGAGAACACCGGAACAAGAATCATTTTCCCTTCAGATCGTGATGACGACAAAGAACTCATCACAATTATGGGAAAACAGGAAGGAGTCGAGCAAGCAAAAGCGGAACTTTTGGCCGCTATTGAGAAAATGGTAATTCTTGATTTTTTTGTGCTTGATTTCAATCTATATGTTAACCAATTTATAAATAAATAGATAAATAAGATTGATCATTATTTTGTTAATTTTACGTTTACTACATTTATTTTTCACAGGACAATGTACTTGAATCAGAAATGATAGTAGATCAGAAACATCACAAACATTTCGTTGCACGCCGCTGTGAAGTGTTGAAACAACTTGAAGATGAGTTCCCTGGTGTTGCTATATCTTTCCCTCGCAATGGCGTCAGCTCTGACAGGGTGACCATTAAGGGGCCTCCTCAACATATCGAAACTGTCAAACAGAAGATTTCTGACATCATTAAAGACCTTGTAAGTATTTCCTTGGAAATCTTACATGTATATTTCATGATAATTCTTTACTGTTTCGAGGCTAAGCAGATATTAGTCAAGTTTTTTTATATAGATCCTTTTATTAACCTCAAACTTTTATAATATTCTGTTTAATGTTTCGGCACTAAGCCATTTTCAAGATGAACATCTGTGACCACAATTTTCAATAAAATAAAATGAATTCTATGACAAGGGTACTCAGCCTATTTTATTGAAAATTGCGGTCACAGATGTTCATCTTGAAAATGGCTAAGTGCCGAAACGTTGAACAGAATATTATAAAAGTTTGATCTTAATAAAAGGATCTATATAAAAATCTTGATGTATATTTTATTTTAACTTTGCCAATCTATCGTAAATGTTTCATTCTTTTATAGATATTATGTAATCTGTAGGCTCATTTGAAATAATTTAGCATTAGATATTGCTCACTTAGCCCTATTCATCGCCACTAATGTTTTTCTTTTATTGAAATTTAAAATATTAATTATAGATTAATTTTTTTTTTTTTACTTTAGAATTATAAATTACTAGCTTTTTTTATAACCGTTTCACCCAGCGAATTTCATTTTTTAAATCTATAAAATGAGACTTTTCGACTCAAACGGTCGATTTCGTAAAAAGCCAATGTAAAGCGAGATCATTTTTATAACAATAAAGAATACACCCGGAGATTGGCTGAAGTTATGCAATTTTAATATGGACAGGTGTTCGCACCTGGTATGAAAGAACCACTGGGCGAAATTTGGAGAATTTAGGACAAACAGTATGGATTTCTTTCTATAAAGAACAAACAAACAGAAATTCATCTTTATTTATATAGATGTAGTGTAAATTATGTACATTTAAAAGTATACTTAGCAGATAACCCAAATGTTTAAGACCTGTAATTATTGGAATTAAAAGTAGTTTCTTGACAATCTAATGAGATGTATCAGTTTGAAAAAATGATGAAATTTTTCCCCAAGAAAAGAAATTAAACTTTTTAAAATCTACAGAATGTTTCCCATGAATTAACTGGTTTGAGTTATTTTATATTAAATGTGTTAATTTATTTTTTAGGAAGAAAGGGTGACAATATTCTGCGAGATTCCCCAGAAGCATCACAGAGCGGTGATGGGTAACAAAGGAAGCAAAGTCCAGGATATCGAATACAGGTTCGATGTCAAGATCAAGTTTCCTGACAGAAATGCTAGAGGTTAGATATTTTAATGTATATCATTAACAGTTTCTTTATATTACAATGTCGATTATTTTATAATATAAATGAATAATCGACTTTTATAATAAATATAAATAAAAACTTTTTTTAGCATTTAAATAAAAAATATACAGTAGGACCTCCATTATCCGGGCCTCGATTATCCGGGGATCCAATTAACACGTCAACTGCGACGAGGGGTCATTTGACCCCATGTGGTGGCTTCCTTTACTGCGAGCCATTAAACGTGTATTTGTCGTTAACTGCGATGCTTGTCACGCATCCTGTTTTAATATTTTTGAGATTTTTTATTTATTTTTTATAATGCACTACTTAATACTACTTATATATCGAAAAAAAATGTAAGGGGTCACTTGACCCCTTGTCGCATTATAGTTTAAATGTTTTCCTTAATGCGGCAAGGGGTCAAATGACCCCTTGGTCTTTTAATGCTCATTACACTTCATCTTACTATTGTTTTGGCATATTATATCAAATATTAATGAATATGTAAATAAAAAATATTTTTCTATTTCCGTAAATGTTTGAAAGCGGTGAAAGCGACAGTAATTTACCGTGAATCACATTTATCTAAGTGTGAATCACAGATACACCTTCCTTTCTTGTTCTTCGACTGATTCTACTTAGTATTGTTGACACCTGAGCTCTCGATTATTTGTCTCGATTTAGTAAATAATTTCGATATGTATTCACGTGGTAAGAAACTTGCCGATTTAGCCCTTTCACTGTGGAATTCAACTTCAAGCAAAGATAAAGGAACTAGTTTTGAAGATGGTTATGATTCATGTAAGGAAGAAATGTTCGGGCTGTTATGAAAAGCTAAGAACAGCTATGAGCAGTGCAGAAGCCCAAAAAAAGGTGAAGAAGGTCCGGACATACTGTGACGACTGTGCCGACAACCGTCTCTTTGCTTGCAGTGCTTCAATGATAAACATTATAAAATGTAGTTTTCACGTGTTATTTTTTTTTAATAATTTAATTTGTAATATTTAGGTTTATTTCTTTAAATACACAAAAGTTAAACCTATGTTCATTTATTTATAATTAAAACATACATTTGGTTTTATTTTTGATATCTGAATTCTTCCTTTCATGAATTATATATGCTGACAATTAAGTAAATTAAAACCATAGAGCAAACATTTTATGATTGAACGTAAAAGGAATGAAAAAAATTACTGTTAGTATAACACAGATGTTGTGGAAAAAATAAGTAATAAAAAAATATATTCAGAAGCAACAGAATTCAACCCTGCTTCTGTTACGAATTCTTGTACGTCAGGTATTTGTAAAAAAAATGGATTTCACTTTAAAACATTCATCAATGTTTACAGAGAGTTAATTTTAATGTCTAAGGGACAAGGGGTCAATCAGCCCCTTGACGCAGTTTAGCGGTGTGGTAGCATGGGGTCATTCGACCCCTCGTCGCAGTTAACGAAAATCCCTGTTTATTTGCTTCGCAGCTAACGTGTTAACCGGGGTGCTGAGGAGGCTTTTTTTTTTTTTTTTTAATAAGCTTTTTTTAATTTGTATGTCATTTATTTTGTATGTATACGTAAATATTTAACGATTACAGAATAGTTAACTATCTATTATGGAATAAAACAATAAATGGAAAAACACAGAAAGCGAGTATTGTATTATGAGATGTTTCCGATATCTAGTACTTCAATTCATAATCTAGGAAAGGTATTGTTTTCAAGTCTTTCCAGGAAACTCCTACTCTGGCCTGTTTGGCTACAAAACAAAGTATTGTCAGTTGTGATTTAGTCTCGATTTAAATACATACAAAGTATCAAAATGTCGGAAAAAAGTAAACGTGTCATTTTAACGCTTGAAGAGAAATTAACTATTATAAACAGATTACAAAAGGGTGAAAGAGTTAAAAAATTGTCCGCTGAACTAGAAATCGGCGAACAAACTGTACCGGATATTTTTAAGAAGAAAAAAGACATTTTCAACTCATCATCGGCCCATAATATATAAAAACATATATTTACTTTTTTTGTTGTTTTTGTATATTATAATTTAATGTATATAAAACTTTCGTTTGTTAATAAAAGTGATTATACCTTACAAGTGATTTTTAACCTTTTTTTCAATCACATTAAGTCAATAAAATGTTTTAATTCGATTATCCGGGGTTTTCGATTATCCGTGGACCCCCATATCGATCATTAACCCGGATAATGGAGGTTCTACTGCATTAAATATTATTTAATCGTCTAGTTAATAATAAAAAAATCTTGAGTTAGTTTTGAGCCATCTTATTTTCATATATGTGCATCTATAAACCTTTTGTTTTTTTCCTTCAAGGATCTTGTGGAATTGGGTATTTTAATGTTAAAATAAAACCCGGCTTTGCTATTTTACCTATTAAAAAAAAACTTAATGAATTATGTTTAGACTATTCTTCTATTGTATGATCAGATGGCCCTTACCTTTTTTTTCTTAACTTTTTATTCGAAAAAAAAATTCTGTTTGCAGACTCCGAATGTCTGGATACTAAACAAAAATTCATATTTGGAAATATTTAAAAAAACAATCATACCAAAAAAATAATAAATCACATTAATTTAAAAACTTATCTAACCTCGCATTGACGGTTTTTTCCATGGTTGCCATGCCACATTTCGCAGCCATTTTAATTCTTTAAAATTTCATAAATCATAATTTTATGAATTGGCTTCGATGAATTTAAAATAAAATTTTTAAATAGGATTTGATAAAAGATCTGATGTACATCAGATCAATATGGGCCCAAATTCAATCAATTGTTTTTTTAAAAAAAATAAGCTTATGTATTGTAACAACATTAATTTTTGCAGCCTTAAATGATCCAGAGTCCTGTCTATTTTATACCCCTTTTTTATCCGGGCCATGACCACAATTGTTAATTTATTTTCCATTCATTCATATTGCTTATATTTATTCATTAAAAATCTTTTTAGGATTTTTTATTAGATATCTAACACATACAGTTTAAAAGTTTCTTAATTTTTTCAGTTGTTAGACTGATGGGATAGTTTGAGTAATGAATGTTACTTATAAACTACCGAATTAAAATTTTATTGTTTTATTTATTTATTATTATTATTTTTTTTTTTGGATGTTTTTATTAAAGAATAATAAAATTGTTAAATGTTGTTTGATTAGAAGACGCCGGTGGATACGGAGATGGTGAGCTGATCGAAAATGTTGAACAACCAGTGATGAATGGAGACACAAATGGACCTGGCCCATATCCCGGTGACTTGATTAGAATTACCGGGAAACCCAGCAACTGCGAGGAGGCAGCCAAAGCACTCAAAGAGAGCGAACCGATCGAATACATGGTACGGATAACCTTGAATATTCTTAAATTCTTGTAGTATTAAGGCTGCTTTAGCAAACTGCAAATGATTAATTAATGATAAAATTGTTTTTATTTTATAAATTATGAATTTTTTTTTCAACAAATAATATAATATATTTACTTTTATTAAACCTATTTCATAGATGGATGTTCCGGCTGAATACCATAGAGGTATTATTGGACCAAAAGGACAAAATGTCCGAGATATGATGAATTTGTGTGATGTCTACATCGACATACCACCCAATAATGCTCAGCAGGAAACCATCAAAGTAAGATTTATTTTTCGTTATTTGTGCTTAAAAACCTAATAAATATTTACTAATAACAATGCGTAATAACAACAGATATTATGAAACTATTTTTTTAAAAAAAATATCTATTATTGTAGTTAGTTTAAATGATCTAATATACATACACATACCCCCCCCCCCCCCATCAGACTTGGCACCTCGGTTAATCGAAACCCTACTGTACTGTATTGCATGTTGGTTTTTTCTATGAAAATAAATTAGATAAATTGTGAACAATTAAAGGAACTCACATTTGAAAGAGATCTCAATTAATGAGATCAATTATTCGATGTATATTCTATTAATATACTAATTTTATTCTAACTTCTAAACAAAATATTATATAGTAATTTTTTTACCAAAAACTTTCTTGAATATGTCCCTCCATCGAATTTTTTTCTTTAGATAATTGGAGCCCCAGCAGCTGTCGAAAAGGCTAAAGAAGGTATTCTTGATGAAATGAAGAAAATTGATGAAGAAAAGGAGGACAGGAAATTGAAATCTTTTAAACTTACTGTAAGCTTCTTTTGTTTTTATTTTTTTATTTTATCTTAACTTTTAAGTACTTTCTTATCTAGAAACTAACTCTATTATAGTTTCTAAATAACGAATTGTATCATTTGAGGTTTTAAAGAAATATATCCTATCTGAATTTTTCCCTATTTTGTTTGTTTAATTAATGTCGCTTTATTTTCCTGTTTTTAAAAGTATTTTATTGTACCATGCTTCAATAATCATAGGAACAAAGCTTAAATATGTTTAAAATTTCATTATTAATTTTCAGCTTGAAGTTGATCCAGACTACCATCCCAAGATCATAGGAAAAAGAGGCATTGTAATTACAAAAATACGCGAAAAACATGGCGTTACTATTATGTTCCCAAGGCGTGGGGACCCTGATGAGAACATTATTACTATCCAAGGTTATGAAGATAAGGCTCACGCAGCTAAAGAGGATATATTAGCTATTGTTAATGAACTGGTAAGATTATTAAAAACATATTATTTCTGAGTACCTTATTTGAATAATTATTGGAAGAAAGATGGAAATAGTACTAAAATTATATAAGAGAAAATGGGACGGGGCACTAGATGAGAATTTTTCATTTAATGAAAACTTGCTTTATGGTTAGCTAATAGTGTGGGTTAAATAAATTTAATTATTTCAAATAATAATGATGATTAAACCCGTTAAATAAAAATCTTGGCCTAACTCAAAATGATGAATAAACTTTCTGTTTCAACAGTATCAACAATATTATAAAAAAAAATTGTGGAAGTGGTTCAGTTGTTGCTTTAGAGTTTAAGTTTTGTCACTTAGGGTTACAGTGTGAATTGAAGTTGATTTAATGTCATGTCATCTGGCTTTTAATTGGTTGAACTACTGCCCGAGAATAGCTTCCTAATTCCCTCATTTCATATCTTTATCCCCAACGCTGTCTGTAGCAATATTACTAAAGTTATGGCAGGGATATTGTTACAGTCAAGGTCTATTTGCTGTTTAACTTTCCTAGAATACATCAAGTATTTTCTATTTTATCTTATCTGTGATTCATCTGAATAGAATAGTATTTATTATTTAGTAATTTTTGTTTTAAATCTGTTTCATTGAACTTTTACTGGAAAACTTGCATAATTAAAGCACTTCTCTACTTTATTTTTTATTTTATTTTTTTGTTTCGTTTAGAATGAATTGACTAAAGAAGAAATAGAAATCGATAGTCGGGTGCATTCTCGATTAATTGGAGCTCGTGGTTGGTCGATCAGAAAAATCATGGAGAAGTTTCAAGTGGAAATCAAATTTCCACGCAGCACTGATCCAAATCCTAACCTCGTTACGATCATTGGTCAAGATGAAAATGTTTTGGATGCTAAAGAACACCTGAAATCATTGGAAGATGAATATGTAAGTACTTGTATTCCAAACATACACTCTTGACTTTACTAAACAGGGAATTTAAGAAAGTGGGATAAAGTTGTAAATACCTAAATTCTTTAAAACATCTTCTAATAATGTATAGGGGAGAGCAGGGTAGGTTGGCCATTGGCTTATAGTTTCCCTCACACCTATTGTGAAGGCCCCACCATTGTACCATGTGACCCACTCGACCTCGGGAGTCTTGTCCTGAGTTTTCAATCTGATGCTAACAATGTTAAGAAGAGTGCTTCGTTGATTGATTTTACAACATTTAAGTAAATTTTTATATTTTCAGTAAATTTGGTTTAAAGGCATGGCAAAACATTTGACTATTCCATTCACATAGCCCCAAACTCCTTTGGAAAACCTAACCTTCCGACTAACCAGTTTCTTGTTTGATTGTTCTCCCCTGTCCCGGCAGCCATCTTTGATATTATCTCTCCTGTGGGGTTAGTTGGCTCTCTTCAACTGAGGTTGGTTTGCGCAGCAGCAATTCACAAAAGCAAGGTAAACATAAACAAAGGTGAAACTACCAATTGTCTTTAGTTCCAGCAGGATGAGAGCAATTTTTCGGTACTACTACACCTATTCCCCTGCTGGGTTTGACAGCTGATAAGCACGCTGCTACCTGTTGGCCACCATGCGAACTACCATCCCCACCACCTCTCTTCTTAGCCGTTGAAGGCCGATTTTATGGCTAGGTTAGAATTATATTACGCGCCTTTTTTTACGAGTATGAGACCGTGACGTCATCTCAACTCTAAACAACTTCACCTATTCCTCGCAAATAAACATCGATTAATCGTACTTTCTGTAAGTATGTTAATTTTGAAAATACCGCGTCTCCCCACCCTTGCATCTATAGAACATTACTCTTCATTCGAAATGTTATCATTTTTCGAAATATTAGTATTTTAGAGTCCTTGAAAAATATTAACATTGAACTTATACCGTTCTGAATACAAGTAATTACGTAACTATTCGTTATGCGTATAAGTTCCATACCAATCAACTTTTTTATTAACAATTTATCCACTTCTTTGTTTTTCTATAACCTATTATCTTTTCATTAAGCCTATACTTTTTTTAAGAACTGACATTTACATACTTTACTAAAAGTTAAAGAAAAAAAAAAATAAGAGATAGGATTTATTTCATTGCTTATCCATGCTTATCTAATTCCACTGATATTTTTCACAAAATGAAACCACCTATTTTGTGGGTAATGTTTACATTTGAAAGAAGAAGTAAAAATCATACATGAAAGGATGTCAGCTTATAATTTCTTTCAAATTTTAATATATCTAAATCCAACAATTATATCATATCCTATTCCTCTTCAAAAAAATAGAACCTTTATTAACTAAAACTTGTTTCTATACTATAAACCATTTTGCCGGAAAGTATAACTATATTTTAAATACATAATATAAGAATTTTCACAAGGAAGTATCCATTTCTATTTTTCCTCTCCTCTATTTTTCACTTATTCTCATCCTACAAATGAAAGTAAAATGCAGAACCAGTGTTTAATATAACTCTTTATTTTTATTACGACTTCTTACTAATGTCAAATTAATTATACAATACAGTAATATAACTATACGTTACTTTACAAAGTTGCACTAAGTCCTTGTAGGGGATTGAACCTAAAATGCTCAAAAATAAGAAGAATAATAATATATGAGATCGAGCTTGATTGGGCCTTACCAAATGACAAATAATTTTATTTTTAACCTGCAGACTATCAAACAATAATGAAGGGAATAAAGAATGTACAAATATCATCACCTATAAATCAACCTATCAAAGCATTAGTTGAGAAGAACTATAAATTGCTATGTTAATTAGCCACTTTTGGAAATTCGGTTGGTCCAACCTGTGCTTTGCGACTCCTTTCTGGGCATCTCTGGTGCTTTCAGCTCTGTTAATGATTAGGTACAAACTAGGAAGGGTCAAAGTATAGTTGGTATAGTTTTTTTAATAATTATTCCTGAATAAATCATCCATCTATCACTCAAATGATAAATATTGTATTATAGCTTGTATCAGAATTAATGCTATAAAATATATGCCAAATTATATTCTGCAAAGTACTCTCATTTTTGCAAGCTTTGTTTTAAACATCGGTTGTTATTATCAACTAACTGTGTCTATTTGCATGTATAAATTCCGTATGTATATGAATATACATCCAGGTATACATACAAATATGGAAATATAACTCCATGTATACCAATATACAAAACTACATTCAGAAATATGAGGCATGATTCATTCATGAAATCACAAAAATAAATAAATACATCTGTATCTAAATTATATGAAATGGTACATGTAGATGAATTTATAACGAAACAAGTTTTATAACATTTTATATATGCCTGTTATATGATACATTATATGATTTTATAACACCGACAATTTATGGACCAATAAAAATACTTAAACCCAATAAAAATGTAACAGCAATAATAAGTAATACTGAATGACCAAGAGAGGCATTACCACTTTGTATATTATCACATTTTAATTTAAAACTTCATTTTTATAAACCATATTATGTTTTAAAAAACACTTGGATAAGTTTTTTAACAATAAAAATCACACCTGCTATGTATATGGCATTATGAGTTAGTGGAAAGATTCTTAAAAAATTCATATTAAATAATGGTAATGTATAGTAAATTTAATTATGTAAATAATAGACTGAGTTTTCTTTTACCCTGAAAAACTGAACGGACTCATTTGCCAATTCAATACTACCTTTATTTCTCAAAAAGGAGACCCAGTAGATTTCCGGGGTTAATATGGAATACATTTAAAAGAGTAATAATAATTGGCAAAAGATGGATAGGGTTGTGGTTAAATAAGATATATTAAATAAATAATAATTTATTTAATTAAGCATATTATATTTTACTGCAACCTGGACCATCCTTTTATTTTTTTTCTCTGCTTGTAATTCAAGGATCAAACACCAACACCTCAAAAAAAAATTACATTCCTTCTTTGGTTCCTGCAGAATGACAGTTTAAAATAACAAAAGCAATCTTAATTCATTAAAGGGCGACAAGACTGTGGAGCATGATTGATAGCAAAATTTCCTGAATGAAATTTGGCATACCAATTTTGACAGGCATTTTGACGGTTAAGGCATTGTATCCTCAAACATTGCAAATTTTTCTATGAGCTTCTCCAGTATGCTTACCATTTTTAAAATAATACAACAAAATATGGCGACAAGGACTGATATTTTCTTCCATACTCACAGTGCAATAGCGAACACAATAATTGAGTAGTTTCACAAAATGCATCAAAAATCCTCTCTTTCTCTTTATATTTAAGCTGTAAATTTCTTTTTATTGTGTTAACTGATTTTTATTAAAACTGGGTACCAACAGAGTACCTACTCCTTTATGTTCTCTTAAGATTTTGTGAAACTACCCTATTACTGTGTTCGCTATTGCACTGTGAGTATGGAAGAAAATAACAGTCCTTACCGCCATATTTTGTTGTATTATTTTAAAAAAGGTAAGTGGTATGTTCCAGTATGGAGAAGCTCATAGAAATATGGGCAGTGTTTATTGATATGATGCCTCAACCGAAGGCCATTTTCATTCAGGAAATTTTGTCATCAATGATGCTCATGGTCTCGTTGCTGTTTTATGAATTAAAATTGTTTTTCTTATTTTAAACTGTCATCCTGCAGGAACCAAAAAAATAATGTAAATAAGAGTTGAGGTGTTGGTAGTTGATCGTTGAATTACAAGCAGAGAAAAAAAGAAAACACAGTTTAAGCAGAGGATGGTCCAGGTTGCTGTAAAATAAGCTAAATTAAATAATAATTTATTTGAGAGCAACCATTTCCATCTTTAATAAAGCCCACTAATTAACTAGCAATAGCATAAATAAGAGTTAAATATCATAGCATAGAAGCTAACTCTTAATTAAGTGCTGCATATAAACCCCAAAAATATCCTAAGCCTCTTTTGTGAGAAATAAAAATGTTATTAGGTTGTCAAATAAATGTATTAGGTTTTTCAGAGTGAAATATAACTCAGTCGATTATTTGTATTAAGTTTTTCAGGGTAAAATTAAACTCAGTCGATTATTTACATTAATAAAGTACAATACATTGACCATTACTTAATATGAATTTTTCCCATCGTTCATGTTCATAGAATGTCTAGGGTTTATTATTAAAATACTGATCGAAGTGGTTTTTAAAATGAAAAAGAAGGTTATGGTATAAGTTTGAATTAAGGTCTGGCCACACATGTCCGCACCTCAGCAATAATATAGGTTATGTTCAGAATATTTTTAATTTAACTTACATATTACCTTTAGTTATGCATAAAGTTCAGGCCACACATGTCAGACACAGGCCACTTTAGGCATAACTAAAGGTAATAATATTACCTTTAGTTATGCCTAAAGTGGCCTTACATATTATGTAAGTTAAATTAAAAATATTCTGAACATAACCTATATTATTGCTGCGGTGCGGACATGTATGGCCAGACCTTTATTCAGCAACTCCGTATATAGTTCGAAATACTGATTCTTCGAAATATTCGGAGAAATAGAGGGGAGACGCGGGTATTTTAAAAGTTAGATAATTATATCGACTGGCACAAAATCGATGTGTTCCTTTCAGAAGGGGTGAGATAGTGTGTGACGTAAAAATGACGTAATACTGAGGCAAGGCGGTTATTTTTCAAACAGGAGGGGCTATAGGGGAAAGGTGGTGGGGATGGTAGTTCGCATGGTGACCAACAGGTAGCAGCGTGCTTATCAGCTGTCAAACCCAGCAGGGGAATAGATGTAGTAGTACCAATTTTTCTTATGCAGAAAGTGATGACAGTCTAAACTTCCTTCTATCTTCTTTTATTGTCTTTCTATTTTCCCTTAAAAGCTGTTATAAAACGATTCATAATTATTATACCATTATAGTGCAGCTCTTAATAACAATAATATCTGTAAGGCAGTACTTGAATGAGATGGCTAAACAACCCCACCTTCTAGGCCAACCTGCCCCACATAGGGGGTTAATTGGCCTACTCTGGATTGACAAATTCTTCAATTTTCTATGATCTTAGTATTAAATATTATTTGGTGAAAAAATTACTTGAAGTACTCTAATACTTGGAGTTTACAGTGGTATCAGCCCTATTGGGATTATATTAACAGGAACGACTCAACTATAAAAAAAGTGAAAACTGTTGCCAACCAACCCCGCTCTCCCCTATTTATTATTATTACAACTTCGAAAAGTTTGGAGAAATAGAATTATTCACAGTTCAAGAATATGATTTACTGAGTGTATATCTATTCTTGAATTCAATAATTACCTAGTGAGTAACTAATATAATAAAAACAATTCCGTATCTAAAATGTCTTAGGAACTGTTGAGTTTTTATCGTGAATCTAATTTTAGTCAAGTTTTTACTTTATTAAATTTGTTTATGTTGATGTCTTTATGTTTTTTATTGCCTGTTTCCCTAGTTGGATGACGTTGAGGAGCAGGAAATGCGGGAAGCTCGAACTAATCCACTTCGTGGAAACGACTCTGGCTCTGGTGGGGGCAACGCTGCCGGTGCCACTGGGTTCGTGGTGAAGGGTGCCCCTTGGGAGGTGCCCGACACAGCTTCCACTCAGGAGTTCCCGACTTTCGGTGCCCCTGCACCAGGCACTCCTGCTCCGTCCTGGGGCCCTAGGCGCTAGCTGTCCGAGTTCCCTCTCCTTCCACATCTATTGCTAACCTCTACCTTCTCTTAAATAGCCTTATAACGTAACCTACTACCTTATTAATCACAATAAGTATAAAATAAAAAGTAAAAAAAAAAGTAAAATAATATAATAAAAAGAAATTAATTAAAATGGACACTTTGAACTTTTCCACTGCTTGCTGAATGGAAACGACCTTTGGCAGTCAAACGGACGAATAAAATTGAAATTTTGGCTGAATAAAAGTAAACTGAGAATCTTATGTTGCCTTATTATTTTATTTTTTCTTCAATAGTGCAATATGTCAAAAGTAATTCCAATTTTGCAAAAAATAAACTATTATAGGAATGAACATATGTTTGTTTAAACTTAAACATATATGTTTTATGAATGATAATCATCTCTTAATAAAGGGAACTGTAACATTCTATTGTATCCAAATGATATGTAGAATTAGTTGTTACATATAAATCATCTTTCATATCACATCTGTAAGTGTATTGGTTTATATATATATTATATATTATTTGTTGTATTTTTTTTTTTTTAATTATAGATTATATATGTGTATGATTTATAAAGAAAGATATAAAACAAAAAAAAAAATATAAATTTGTTATCAAATGAAACAGACTGAAGGGTATATTGTATTATGGTGAAATTTATAGCGCTTTATATACATATATAGTAAGTTTATCTGTATATATTTACACATATACACACTATATATTTAATGTGTGAGTGTGTTTATGTGTTTAGCGCATTAGTTTTTAATCACTGTGCAGAAATTCACCAGGGCCGATATAATATTGAATAATTGTTATGAAGACAATATTTTTTAACAAGAAAGGATATCTGGGGCCTCTGAAAGGTTGGATATTGAAATAAATTAAATAAATGACCAAAAAATTGAATGCTTGCTTGTTTTATTTCCCCTTGGACTTCATTTATCTTAAGTTAGTCATGAAAGCAATACTGTGATCATATATTATCTTTGCTATAGGGGCATTTGCTTAATAGGTGGGACAGGGAAAAGAAGTATCAATCGCTTGAGGTCACTAACAGCTGAAAAATCTGGTGTCTTACACAAACCTTTCACATACCAACCTACTTAGAGTAGAGCTACATAGGTATTTCCAGAGTGAAAGTAAAACTATTTTTAACCAAGTAAAATATTTCTTTTATTTAATTCCACTTGTCATAAGCAGGCTAGGTTTGTGAAGTTAATGGTATTTTTAATTTTCAATTAAATGTTGTTCACTTTCTAATCAATTCTTATTAATTTTCCGATTTAGAAATAATGACTATTAAACTTCTTTTCTTTGTTAATATCTTCTATGGTCATAATTTCTTGATTTTGTTAGCATTTCCTATATTCACTAGAAGATTCTTAATTTATAATGTTCCAATTTATGAATTCAATGAAAAATATCTTCCTTTATCATTGTCAGATCATGATAAGTTTTCACGACATTCTGGAGTCCATCACCCCATAATCAGGTGCATTGCTAAGTCTTCATTCTGTAGTGTTCTCTTCAATTTGTCTTCTAATGTTCTATTGATTCCTTCCTTATGGCCCTCGCTAATCTCCCTATTCCATTACTTAGTATTTCCTATATTGACTGGAAGATTCTTATTTTATAATGTTCCAATATGGGAATTTAGTGAAAAAATAATAATATAATTTCTTGAGTAGGGGAGAGCGGGGTTGGTTGGCCATCGGCTTATAGTTTCCATCACACCTGTTGTGAAGGCCCCACCATTGTACCATGTCATCCGCTCGACCTCGGGAGTCTTGTCCTGAGTTTTCAATCTGATGCTAACAGTGTTGAGAAGAGTGTGCTTCATTGATTGATTTTACAACATTTAAGTAAATTTTTATATTTTCAGTAAATTTGGTTTATAGGCATGGTATAACATTTGACTCTGATTCTGTTACCAATTGTCTTTAGTTCCAGCAAGGAGAATGGGAGCAATTTTTCTTATATAGAAAGTGATGACAGTCTAAACTTCTATATTTTTCTATTTTCCCTTAAAAGCAGTTAATAACCGATTCAAAATTATTATGCCATTATGGTGCAGCTTTTAATAACAATAATATGTGTCAAGCAGTACTTGAATGAGATGGCTAAACAACCCCACCTTCTAGACCAACCTGCCCCACCTTGGGGGTTAATTGGCATACTCTGGATTGATGAATTCTTCAATTTTCTATGATCTTAGTATTAAATATTATGTGCTGAAAAAAATACTTGAAGTACTCTAATACTTGGAGTTTACAGTGTTATCAGCCCTATTGGGATTATATTAACAGGAACGACTCAACAATCAAAAAAGTGAAAACTGTTGCCAACCAACCCCGCTCTCCCCTATACAGACTTCATTTTAAGTTTAACTTATTTCGCCACACTTTAAAATGTAGCGATGGTTTCTCCAAACTAATTAAATTAATTTTAAGGCTGAAATCATTTTCTAATTCAGTGGTTCTCGTAAGTGGGGGGAGGGTGAGTGATGAAGCTAAAACACTTTTGTGAATAAATAAACCTGGTGGATTATTTTAACACCGAACCCATTGTCGCAATAGGGATTAGCTTTTAACATGTAAATTGTATAAGAATTACTAATAAAAGTAAAACAAAAAATGACAATTTAAGCAAAAATGCCATTCAGCCTCAGCTTCAAACATTTTCTTATGATTACTTGAGTTAAAAAAATTCTTTTTAATAGGTTAAATGATAGTCTGGATTTTCAGTTTACAATGATTTTATTGTGGTTAGCCAACGTTTCGATCCTACTTGTGGATCTTCGTCAGGGCTAAAAGAAAACAAATATATGAGTATCTATGATAGAGGGTGACAATAAATGGATATATTTATACTGATAATAATATAAAAGATGGTGTATGTATGAATATTAAAATAAGTGGCTGGTTAACAAGATAAAATAGAATCTGATATTTACCTACTGAGACCAGGTGAATACTAAGCCTAAAGGTAAAAATAAGGTGAGAGGTAGTGGTAGGTGAAAATGGATTCATCCATCTGGAAAAAAATAACCCTTTAAATCATAAAACAGATAAAGAGATAATTTCATCCACTTATTCTAACATCTTCCGCATCCTCAAATCCCAGTTTTGATTTCATAGGTACCTGCCATTATCTCTGTACCTCTTGTACTATTATTCTTTTTGTATTGTATTACTTCTTTCTGAAAATTTTCCAATCTTTTATGCATTGTTACATTATGTATTACCTCATTTTTATGTTATTATTGAGTCCAGACATAACTATTTGTATACAGTACCATCTATTTTGTTAGTTTTTAATATTTTTTGTTCACTTAGTTGTCATGTGCCTTTCACTTCAAAAGCGTTGGATTTCCCCATCATAAGCCTTTGAAGTCGGCAAACTAACCCCCTACCACTACCTCTCACCTTATTTTTACGTTTAGGCTTAGTATTCACCTGGACTCAGTTGGTAAATATCAGATTCTATTTTATCTTGTTAACCAGCCACTTATTTTAATATTCATGTATACACCATCTTTTATATTATTATCAGTTTTGTAATATATCCATTTATTGTCACCCTCTAGCTTAGATACTCATATATTTGTTTTCTTTTAGCCCTGATGAAGATCCACAAGTTGGATCGAAACGTTGGCTTAGCACAATAAAATCATGGTAAACTGAAAATCCTGACTATCATTTAACCTATCGTAACGAAGAACAGTTGACTATCTCTACTTCTACTAAAGTTCTTTTTATTTTTTTTTATGGGCCGCAGAGCCGTTCATAAAAAGGAAATTTTGTTTGGAGGTCTTTGAACCTTGCATTTCATAATTCCATCAACAGCACATGGCTAAGGAACATGCGATGGGCTGGGGGCATCATTAAAAATACTAGCAGTCAGAGCAAGCCTACAGAGACCATATAAGGACCAAATTATGGATGCAAGGCACCTGTTTGAATGGTCGAACTAGAACATATCTGATATAGACATAAATGACTTAGACTTTTTATTTGTGACCCTAAACATGAATAAATTAAAACTGAAAAACAAATGGCCAACTGGCACAATGCAGCTGTAACTATATCAGGCTTCCAGAGATTTCATGCCTTCCGTGAACAAATATGTGTGTATCTTCCAATGATTGAAGTCTTGATCAACTAATTTGTTAACCCTTAAAATTAATCATGATATTGGATTTTTAATGGTGAGTGTCTATGTGACCTTTATCCATTAAAAAATGTAAAAGTATTAACAACTACTTTTTTCATTCAATGAACTATTCAAAATTTTCTGAAACAATAATTCTGGTATTTTTCACAGAACATGTATTTCTGAAGCCCTGCTATATCTTCTGATGCCATTGAGATCCCATGATAGAATTTCGCTATATGAACTAATACGTTACAAACTATTTTTGATATTTTTTTCAAAATTTTCCACTTTTTGAAACATTTAAATTTAAAATCTTCAATTTTTTCTGAATGTTACCCCCATCTTCTGGCTTGTAATACTGAAGCCCGATTCAACACCTTCAAAACAGAGAGTTAGGGTAAACCATGCAGTTATTGACATCCCATCTTTAACTTAAAGAAATAAGTATGCAAGTCCTAATTGTATTTCAAGATACACTTGAATATAATGTTTGAAAGGTCCTCTAAGTGATCTATGAAGTAAGACTTTAACCATAGGGAAGATTTCACAATTGAATCCACAGGGTGTCAATAACTAGTTTTTGCACTTTTAACAATTAATATTGCCACATGGTAAAACTATTGAACTTTTGACCCAAAAAAACCTCATGAGTGTTTATAAGGATAGGTAAAGAGGAGCTCTAGGAAGTTTCAATTTGACCCCTTCATAAAAAGTATTTTTAATTTCACCACAGAAATGTAGTCTTAAGTGTGTCAATAACTGTAAGGTTTACCTTTTATAATCATTGGTTATCAGCCTCTAGGCATCTGAAGGTGTCAAAACATTAATTTTTTATGAATAAAAGTTTAAATAACTTCAAAAATTGTTCTGCATAACTGAAATTTGGTATTCATTCATAATTCTATGATATATTCCCATATACCGGATCTGAGACATCAAGTCTGAATCAGTGTGTTGATTTCATATAGAATAACCCTGCTGTGACCTCACAACATGAGGTACTTACAATTATCCTTGGAACTATGGATGCAATTTTTTTTTACATTATATACAAAGGAATAGTAATAAAATCAGTTGCTGTAATAGTAACATAAAAAATTATCTCATTCATTCTTAAGTTTACCTGAAGAATGAAATGGTTAGCATAAAGTTGTGGTATCTTACTGAATTTTCAAACTATAAAAAAACCATTCATGATGTATAAAATAATATATTAATTTTAATTAAGATAACAAAATATATATATATATACACAATTATTATTTTAGAAGTTAAAATTATTGGTATTTTATGAGTTCAAAATACAGCCCTCCAAGTTTTTTCAGTTCTTCATGAGTTCCTTTCTCTGCGACCTTGCCTTTATGAATGACCGCTATCACGTCAGCATTCTGTATCGTCGACAATCTGTGAGCTATGACAATGCTGGTGCGTCCCTTCCGAGCCCTGTCTAAAGCTTCTTGGACAATCTAGACAAAGAGGATTTATTTTTAATTCAATTGCAGTCAATTAGGCTATATTAGGCCTAATGGACTCAATATTTAGATATCCATTACTTTTTCACTCTCTGTGTCTAACGCTGATGTAGCCTCATCGAGTAGGAGGATTTTCGGATTCCTTATCAAAGCTCTAGCAATTGCGAGCCTTTGTTTCTGACCTCCTGATAATTTTGCCCCTCTGTCCCCCACTGGTGTATCATATCCCTTTGTAACAATTAGAAAACAATAAATATATGTATAATGATTTAGGACTGTGAATTGGTAATGGAATGGGTACCTGTGGTAAATTGATGATAAACTCGTGAATATTTGCTGTTTTCGCAGCTTCTATAATGTCATTATGTTTAACTAGGTGAGGTTCAGCCGCACCATATGCTATATTATCTTTGATAGAACAATCGAATAGGACAGGTTCCTGTGTCACCAAACCGATGTGATTTCGGAGCCATTTTAAATTTATTGTTGCTATATCAATGTCATCTAATAGCTGTAATATAAGAGCATTGGTTGTAATAAGATGGGTTATTATGGTACTTTAGTTATGTCTTTAATTTATGAATAATAATTTTGAAAACTAAGTATGAAAGAAAAAAAAAAACTTAATATCAACACCTCAATTTTTTATATATCGCTGTTCCAAAAGAACAATGACACAACTGCTAAAACTGAAATTTTACAGGAGACCAAAAACACAACCTCCTGACTGGAGGGGTCAAACAGCCGATGTTTCAATAACGACACAACTACGCCCGAGCTGCCAAGAGTCGAACTACAATTACCACGTTGTTCCACCTTTCACTTTATGGCTTTGTGATACCATTAAGCAATTAAACTCAATTAATCAAAATTTTACAGTTACTTCATTGTTCTTCTGGAACAGGGATATAATTTTTCTTTATATATTTATTTTTAAACTGAGCTGGACTGACAAATTTTGTACTATAGTCTATTTATTTAATACAAGTTTTTAACTTTATACCAAGATACATATTTTGATAAGCTTATATACTGGCTTATGCAGTATTTTATGAAAATCTACATTGATCCCTTTGCTAACATGAAACATTAACTGACTCTACTTCATTAAAGACAATTTTTAAAATATATTGAATTGTTTAAATAAAATTAAAATATAATAAAATAAAATAGCATATTGCATGAAGTAGGCATACAACAGTTGTAGTATTTATTCTTATTTTGTAAAATTTTAAATTGTTTCATTAAAAATAAAAATTGGAAGAAATATCAAACTATTTATCTAAGCAAAAAATATATATTAAAACTAATTTATATTGTTTTAAGAATGTGAAAAACTATAATTATTTGGAGCTTAAGAGCATCTTTTTTTATATACCATCTGTTTATGCTAGAATTAATATTAGTGTAGTAGCAACTTTAAAAAAAATATATTATAAAAGTTGCTATTGCATTAAAAAGCATAAATATATGGTATTGTAAAGTAAAACAAACAATAAACAAAGATAAACATATGATTGAAAAGAGTTCTGGACTTGTTGGAACAAAGTACGTGTTTGTGACTGTTATAGAATAATTGTTTGTTTGTTTAACGTCACTTTATGCCACTAAGGCTAATCGGACTATGCTACAATGGGAGTCCTTAATTCTGCCTATCCAGGTATAATCAGGATAGGGATCTTTAACGAGTACCTGACATCGTACAGGCTCGGGACCTCCATTTTACGTCCTATCCGAGGGACAGCATGGCTAAGTATTTTTTACTCCCATTGAAAAATCCTAGGGCCACCACTGGACGCGAACCTGCGACCTTTAGTATTGTAGGTTGCCATGCTAACCACTATACCACAGGTGACCCCTAATTGTTTGTTTGCTTAACATCCATTTTTATGCAACTAAGGCTAATAGGACGGTGCCACAGTTGGAGTCCTAAATTTAGCCTATCCAAGTATAATTACGATAGGGATCTTTAACGAGTATCTGACATTGTGCTGGCTTAGACCTCCCTTTTACGTCCTATCGAGGGGTCGGCAGAGCTAAAGATTTTTCACTCCCTTTAAAAAATCCTAGGGCCACCACGGGGCGTGAAACCGCGACCTTTAGTATTGTAGGTTGCCATGCTAACTACTACACCACAGGTGACCACCGTTCGAGAATAATATACCCTTGTCTGTCACACTAAATATAAGGAGCGATGGACTAGAGAGTCTTGCTCCAAAGATCAAATCATATGGTTATTTCTTTGTTACTGTGTACAGTTAGAAGTTGATACTTTTTGTAACCTTATTGATTATTTGAGTTTTTACTGTTGGTGAGGCATTGTAAATTATTTTCTTCAAATTATTTCAACCCATATAAGTGTAACTGTATCCAAAAAAAAGGTGGTCTTAAGCTCCTAAAATTGAACTTAAACTACAAAAATATTTAATAATATTATGAGATTTTTACCACTTTTCCACTAGATGGTAGGTAAAATCTCTCTAATAGACCAATGAGTGTGGACTTTCCGCAGCCTGATCCTCCGACAAGAGCTACTGTCTGACCTGGTTCAATTGTCAGGTTCAAACCTCTTAAAATGGGAATGTTTCTTCTTGTGGGGTATGAAAAATAAATATCCTTAAATGTTACTCTGCCTTGAATTGCCTATAAAATAGTAAACAAAAAATATATTAATCTTTATATCTCTATTTATAAAGTAATCTGGAGTGAAAACTTACTGGTTTGATTCCTAAAGAATCTAATGGATCCACATCCGATTCAAGGTTCATCAGCCTATAGACAAATCCGATTGAGAGTTTTGCTTTGGCAAAGTCTTGAAAGTATGTTGCAGCTTGGCCTATCGCAGTTGCTGAAAATGAAAGGGCAAAAAATACCCTGAAAAGTTATATTTTATTAAAGATGGATACTAGTATGTTTCGGTAGTCAATCATATACGACACAATAATCTTTCAATTTAATTAAAATTTTAAACCTGTAAACTTGAGTAGGATCCATTTGGCCTCCAGAAATGAGGTTAGCACCAAATCTAAAAGCGGCGGCATACATTACGTATATCATGGATTGTGAAATAGCAAATACTATTGCATAAACATAAGCTTGCTTTTTTGATTCCCTGTTGAAAATATATATTTTTATTAAAATTAATAAATTAAATTAACTTTGTTAATTTAAATGTAATAGTTTTCATACTTATATGGCAAATCAAGACATTTTTTGTATCTGCTAATAAAAAGTTTCTCCTTTCCAAGAGCTTGTACAGTTTTCAAGTTTAATACTCCTTCAGTTGCAACCTGAATTATGAATGATTTATTTAGAAAGTTTTTGTACTTCAACTTTAACAAAATAGCAGCCATAGTAAGTATTACATGAGGTAACCCGAGAAACATGTTTTTTGGAATATTTCAATCTGATTAAACAATATATTGACATAAAAGGAAAACTTAGTAGCTAATTTTCAAGAAAACAGTGTAAAATTGTAAATAAAATTTTCTCAAATGTTGTAGGGGAGAGCGGGGTTGGTTGGCGTAGGGGGTAGGTTGGCCATTGGCTTATAGTTTCCGTCACACCTGTTGTGAAGGCCCCAACATTGTACCATGTGACCTGCTAGACCTCGGGAGTCTTGTCCTGAGTTTTCAATCCGTAGCTAACAGTGTAGAGAAGAGTGTGCTTCATTGATTGATTTTACAACATGTAAGTAAATTTTCATATTTTCAGTAAATTTGGTTTAAAGGCAGGGCAAAACATTTGACTCCGATTCTGTTCACATGGCCCCAAATTCCTTTGAAAAAACTAACCTTTCGACTAACCAGTTCCTTGTTTGATTGTTCTCCCCTGTCCTGGCAGCAATCTTTCAAATGATCTCTCCTGTGGGGTTAGTTGGCTATCTTCAACTGGGGTTTGTTGGAGCAATAGCAATTCACAAAAGCAAGGTAAACACAAACGAAGGTGAAACTACCAATTGTTTTTAGTTCCAGCAAGGAGGATGAGAGCAATTTTTCTTATGCAGAAAGTGACGACAGTCTGAACTTCTATCTTCTTCTATCGTCGTTCTATATAAACTTCTATATTCGTCTATCGTTCATTCTATTTTCCCTTAAAAGCTGTTAAAAGCCTATTCAAAATTATTATACTATTATACTCCGGTTTTTATAACAATAATATGTGTCAGGCAGTACTTGAATGAGATGGATAAACAACCCCACCTTCTAGGCCAACCTTCCCCACATAGGGGGTTAATTGGCATACTCTGGATTGACGAATTCTTCAATTTTTTATGATCTTAGTATTAAATATTATGTAGTGAAAAAATACTTGAAGTACTCTAATACTTGGAGTTTACAGTGGTATCAGCCCTATTGGGATTATTTTAACAGGAACGACTCAACAATAAAAAAAGTGAAAACTGTTGTCAACCAACCCCCGCTCTCCCCTATAGAAATATCATTAATTCTAGGCATCAAGTTTAACAATACTTTCTCTAAGGAAGCCTATTATTCTCTGTCTTGCACATTTTTCAACCAGTATTTTAGATCCAACTTTTTTGATTCCATCACATTATCTGCCTCTCAATTTCCTATTTCTTGTATTTTTTTTTTTTTTTTTTTCACCTCTGGAATTCACCTCAAACATTCTTTTGTTGTCAAATTCTTCGACATTGTTGAAGCAAACTAATTCTGAATTTAATTGCTTTAAAATAGCTACAATATTTTAATTTGTTTAATAATACTTTATAAGTTTTCAGTTGTTTCTAATAATAGATTTTTGACAGAGTGGAAATAATGGAATGCATTATAAATATTATTTAGTCTCCACCTCTAGAGTAGTATACTACAATCTTATCATACAGAAATGATTTTTTTTTTTGCCTTCTACATGGATTTTTATTTAAACATTTTAAACGTTTTTGTATTTATTTTTTGACAACACAATCTTCAATTTTTGTAATGAACAGGTTTTAAAATATACATGAACATGATCCTGTTAGTAAATAAACAAAAGATATAATTTAATAACCACAGTGGTTCAGCCTAGCTGAGAAATTAATTTTATGAAAAAATACTGTTTTATTTATCATCAAAGATATGACATTTTTTGTTTTGAATGCTACATTTATTTCCTTTTCTTACTTATGTCGATTTCAGATAAAAAAAAAAAAAGTAACAATTAATTAATATAAATACTTAAATATTGTCCAATTAGTCTTAGAGGCGTAAAGTGAGTTAAACTAACATACAAATACAAATACAATACATAATTAAATAGTCAGAAATGAATAAGTATCAAAAAGGTGTATTACATTACAAATAATTAATAAGAAAGAAAGGAACTAGTTTATTAACACTATTTTCAATAGTGTTTTTCATTCAGGAATTCATTATTGAGGGAATTCCTTTTCTGAATATAGAAAAACAACTTAGGTACAGCTTAGGTATCTATGGTTTTAGTGAATTCCCCAAGAGGCCAGCACTATCCAGTTAGGTTACAGTCACTGTAGTCGAATCCACGGTCAATTTAATACAGAAAACTCAGAACGAACTGTTTAAACGCGGTCTAGAAACAGTTTGGGAACTTCAAGTTGTAGAAGGAGATCAGGAACTGAGAGGAGCTCAATTTCACTTGGCAGCCAAGAGTCGATGGTGCTGGTTTCTGGTGGCAGCTCTTGGAATCATCAACTGCAGGCCCCTACTCTGTTTGAGCTCCTGTAAGCTCCTCCTCTCCTAATACGCACTGTAAGGTGGCAACTTAGAAAACGACCTGCGTATCACCGTGGCAACTAACACTGCTCTAGGTGGGTAAGTGGGGGTCATATGATATGAATATGAAAAAATCAATTCAGGAGAAAAAAAGAAAAATAAGTAAATGAATGTGGGAAAATATTTGACTTTGAGAAATGGCATTTAACAAAACAATTCAATTTCTAAGTGTGAAGTGAAAGTTGTGTGTTACGCGCATCGCACCAGATTTTTTATTAAAGGACTGTCAATTTGTTTTAATTTTTTTATTCAATAAATTAAAATGACTCAAAGATTTTTTTTTCAGTAATATAGGGGGAAAAATTAAAAAGATGTTAGCAAATAAAATCAGCAACATACCTGCCCAGCATCATCCATAAATTTAGCATCCCTCTTCTGGTGCCGCCTGAGTAAGCTGGCCTGCTTGTAAGCGGCTCCAGCGATTATAGGCACTACTATCAGAAGAATACAGGCCAACTTCCAGCCTGTGGTAAAGGCAATCACCAAGGCTGCGACCAAAGATGTAGCTGCAATCAATACTTGACCGGCTCGGAAACCAGCAGCCTGGAAATTTTATTGCATATATCTATGGTAAAGAAAAACCATCAAATATGTTATCACAACTAATTTCAAACCTTAGATTTCAGGGGTGGTTTTCTAAGCTTCCTTTAGCAAATACATACAGTCGAACCTGGTTAAGTGTTACCTGCTTAAGTGGAATACCTCTTTAAGTGGTACAAAACTTGTCCCATTATTTTTCCCTTAAATAAACTCTTTAACCGGAACATTTTCATCTCTATAAATGGAATCAATTTTTGTGGAAGTTACCTCTGTAAGTGGGACAATTTTTCTATTCACCTCTATAAGTGGAACCCACATTTCTAAGAAAAAGTTCAGCCACAGGATTGGGAAAATGTGATAGGAGATACCAATTAGAAGCTTCCAACATTCAAACAGAATGCCCAAATGAATGACGTAATTATAACAGCAGGAGAGCTGAATCATGAAGAAATCCTTGACAAATCTAAAACACTAGACTGAAATTAAAATTTTGACAATGCAGACTAAGAAGAAAAAAAAGACCAAGAAAATTCAGTAGGAGCCAGAATGGCTACCAGTCACTAAAAATGATGCACTAGATATTATTGAGAAGTTGGAGACATAATAATGAATAAAGGGGCTGAAGACGAAATCTTTGATAAATTATAAGACATAGAAAAAAACATTTTTAAGTGCCAAAGTGAAGTGCAGAACAAAATAAGTGATTACTTTCATTAATACTTTTGCAAATAATTACCTTGTAATCTGCATTATTTTATTTTCACATTACAAAACATATGTAATAATTGTATCAATATTTTATGCATTTATGGTTTTTAAGTGTGTAGTGTAATAATTTTTTATAAAAATTACAAGTTGTTTGAAAATCACTTTTAGTCACACGAGCCCATTAATAAGATACATGCACCCTGGATAAGTGAAACCTTGTTTAAGTGGAATTAAAATACCTCTGTAAGTGGAATTAAAATCCTGTCATCAAGAGATTCCAGTTATCCAGGTTTGACTGTATTAAATATGATAGCACATCTGATTCAATAATACACAAGTTTGATTATATACTTAGTACAGAGTCTTACGAAATAACTTATCAGAACAAAGTACGCTTCAGTTATATATTTACTTATATGGTAGTATATACTTACTGTCATGTTAGTTATTTATTATTCTCCGATCAAGATAATACAATTTTTATTATAATTACATATTATATTATTAAAATTGTTATGCCACACTGTGTGTCTGTGTTTTTGAAACTATTTCATTTTACTATGATTTTATGTTCTTTATTTTTCTTAGTGGTTGTATTGTGCTATTGTAATTTATTTTTTAATAAATGCATTTCTTATAATTATTATTATACTATAAATATGCTTCAGCACTGAAAAATTAATGCAGAAAAATATTTTACTAAATGAAATAAATGAAGGAATCTTACGGCTTTGATGAGAGGAGGATCCCTGGCTAAGGAAGTAACCAATCTACCTGCAGTATGGGACTCTGCATCAAACCAACCAATAGTTTGTCGAACAATGCTGGTGAAAGCTTTAAGCCTCATAACAGCAATCATTTTCTCAGTTAAGATAGAAGAACATATAGCCTATGAAACAATCGCTATAACTCAGTCCAGTTTGAATAATACAAAAAAATATCAAAGTAGAATGTTTCTGAAACTGATATCATACTCACTGCCAGAAAATTACCAAAACCAGCGATAAGTGCAAAGCAGACATACACCCCAGTCCAAAATATTACAGCACTTGCAAAATCTTGACCAGTTAATGTAAATGTCTGGAAAATAAAAATAGTTTTGTCATCTGTATGTCAATTATTCAAAAATACAAAAATTAATATAAGTTATCATTATTACATGGAAGACGTCAGCATAAAATGAAGAAAACAGTGGCATGCTTGTGCCTACAATGATGCATCCAATTACAGTGAGTAACATAAAAGGCCATTCCGATATATTCATCATAAATATCTTATAAAAGCTTACTCGTTTGGCTAGTTCCTATTTTGTGAAGTATAAAAGTTATTATTACAAAAGGTATGTTATTAAAGGTGGTTAATTAATACTAGGATATCGAATTAGTAATACCTCCTTTGATTCATCATCATTTGAATTCCCAATAAATATATTTTTCAAAGATGTGGCAGAGGACCTACTTCTTCTTAAAGATACCCTTGAAAAGAATCCAGACTTCTTCCTATAAAAAGTTTTATGTGTGCGAGTTAGTCTATAATAAATGTATACCTAATTTTTACTAACCCATACATTAAATTTCATTCACTCAATCATATAACGGCTTTTATTAATTTAATCATTTAATTTTATGGGAAGTGAGAAGCCTAGAAAATTAAAAATTTCAGAGTATACCTAGATCCTACAAAAAAATCTAGCGGATGTTTTGTGAATTTTCAAACACATAACTCAGAAACTTAAATGTCTTGTTTAATGGGATTTTCGAGATTTCACACACGGTGATATTTTTCCCAAGTGATAAATACGAGTATATCGTCGAGTGTTGGTGATCAAATTAATTTAAAAGAAATTAGTGTAAAGATGAACGGATTCCGAGAACTAGAACACGCAATCCCGATCCCCGAATTATTCAAAAAAAAGTTTATTTTTTTTATTACATATATTTATAATCGCACCTCGTGAAATTAAGCATTTACAATCAGCCTAATTTCAAGCCTAAGCTGTTATAAAACTTTAACAATTATTATTATCTTGTAAAGATGAAAAAACAAATAACGTTTTAGAAAGTTAAGCATTACCATTACTTTATGTTTATTAATAAACTAGCTGTATATCCCGGTTTCACCCGGAGAATTTCATTTTTTAAATCGATAAACTGAGACTTTTATCGACTCAAGCGGTCGATTTTGTAAAAACCAATGTAAAGCGAGATCAAAACGATGATTATAACAATAAAGAATATACCAAGAGATCGGCTGAAGTTATGCGATTTTAATATGGACAGGTGTTCGCACCTGGTATGAAAGAACCACTGAGCGAAATTTGGGGAATTTAGAACAAACGGATTTCTATAAAGAACAAACAGAATTTCATCTTTATATACATAAATTATTTATAACTATATATCCCGGTTTCACACAGGGAATTACATTTTTCTAAAGAAACGGTCGATTTCGAAAAAAAAAAAATTGTAAAGTGAGATCATTATGATTTTTACAACAATAAAGAATATAAGCTGAAGATCGGCTGAAGTTATGCAATTTTAATATGATCAGGTGTTCGCACCTGGTCTGAAAGAACTACTTAGCGAAATTTGGAGAATAAAGTATATCAGCTGAAGATCGGCTGAAGTTATGCAATTTTAATATGGACAGGTGTTCGCGCCTGGTATCAAAGAACCACTGACCGAAATTTGGAGAATTTAGGATAAACGGTATGGATTTCTATAAAGAACAAACAGAATTTCATCTTTATATACATAAATTATTTATAGCTATATATCCCGGTTTCACACGGGGAATTACATTTTTCTAAAGAACCGGTAGATTTCGTAAAAAAAAACATAGTAAAGTGAGATCATTATGATTTTTATAACAATAAAGAATATCAGCTGAAGATCGGCTGAAGTTATGCAATTTTAATATGATCAGGTGTTCGCACCTGGTTTGAAAGAACCACTTAGCGAAATTTGGAGAATAAAGTATATCAGCTGAAGATCGGCTGAAGTTATGCAATTTTAATATGGACAGGTGTTCGCGCCTGGTATCAAAGAACCACTGACCGAAATTTGGAGAATTTAGGACAAACGGTATGGATTTCTATAAAGAACAAATAAACAAACAAACAAACAGAATTTCAACTTTATTTATATAGATTTTAGGGAAATTTGTTAAAAAACATGTTTTAATCCCTTCATTTGTGAAATCTGTAGACACGCCAATCTTATCAGTAGTGCGGTTGAGTATCACCAACTATTGAAGGAGCAAATCGTGTGTGACAATCAACACCCATCAACAACCCACCATGGGATATTTTACAATCAACACCAACCAACAACCCCCCATGGGAAATTTTTAACAAATTTCCCTAAAAATTTATTAATAAACCTAAAATTTATAATCCAAGAAAGAAATAAAGTAATGGTAATGCTTATTAACTTTCTAAAACGTTATTTGTTTTTTCATCTTTATAAGATAATAAGAATTGGTAAATTTTTATAAGAGCTTAGGCTTGAAATTAGGCTGATTGTAAATACTTAATATCACGAGTTGCGATTATAAATATAAGATACAGTCAAAATCGTTTATAACGAACTTCAAGGGACTGGAGGTTTTTGTACGCTATAGCCGATGTTATCTTTAAGCGGTATTATCGGCTATAACGAACAGTTCGCTGTAAACGGTGTTACACTGGTCGTTTAAAGTTGGTCTGTAAACGGTGTTTTGAGCGTGTTAAATATGTATTAAACATTATCGATACATATTTTCATCTTACGTAATTTAAGTACATAATTATTCTTACGTCAATTTAAGTGCATAATAATCATTGTAGCCGGCCCTGAGTTTAGGCCACACATTTTCCACCCAGTCATTTGTAATTGATTGATCAACAACTGCTGACACTTGATATTTTCCCCAGAACAATGTTGTGGCGAGATCGGAAACGTTGAATCCATGAAGCACTGCACTTGAAATAATCTTTCTTTAAAATAAGACTTCAGCCTTTACTTGAAGCACAGGTCCATTCACGGGTGCATTGTTTGCGCGTTGATTTTTAAACCAATCGAGCAAAGCATTTTCTATGTCGGTGTGTTTGGAAGACCGAACACGTTTTCCTTTTTCGCACCTATTAAATTGCGAAATAATTTTCTCCCGTCGCTTCATCATCCCAGCAATAGTTGTACGCAATGTCTTTAATTCACGGGCAATCGAACTCGCGGAATCACCGGAATCTACTCGGCAAACTGTTCTTCAATCGTAAATTGTTGTCGTGGCATGTTTCCGTGTATAAAGACAAGAGAGAACTGAAGTGAGACACTGTTGAGTGAATTGGTGTGAAGTAAACAAAACTTTTTACTTTCACTTACCTATATATGAAATATATAGTAAGTGGAAGTATTGCGATCGTGAAAATTTTCGACTTCCGGTTTTCAACGGAAATACAGGTTTTGGGACCCCCTGAGTCGAAATGACCAAGTCCCGCGAAATGGTCTGTGTGTGTGTGTGTGTGTGTGTGTGTGTGTGTCTGTGTGTCTGTGTGTGAACAGACTAGCTCAAAAACTATAAACCGTGCGAACCTGAAATTGGGTATTTAGTGATTAACCGGAGGGGGGACTTTACTTAATAAATGTTGTATCATTTTCACGTGTTTTTTTTATTTACTCAAAAACGGCTTTATCGATTTTGATCAAACTGGGTATTTGATGTAGGTATATGCCCGAGATATGACTGTAAAAATTTTATCAAAATTGATCAACCAGAGGGGGGACTTTACTTAAAAATTTTATATAATTTTCAGGTGTTTTTTTTATTTACTCAAAAACGGCATTAAAGAATTTGATCAAACTGGATATTTGATGTATGTATATGCCCGAGATATGACAGTACAAATTTCATCAAAATTGATCAACCGGAGGGGGGACTTTACTTAATAAACTTTATATCATTTTCACGTGTTTTTTTTTATTTACTCAACAACGGCTGTAACGATTTTGATCAAACTGGGTATTTGATGTATTTATATGCCAAAGATGTGATGCTCAACATTTCATCAAAATTAGTCAAACGAAGGGGGCACTTTATTTCATAACTCTTTTACAACTTTTTACCTTTTTTTCGATTATCTCAAAAACAGCTTTAACGATTTTCATCAAATTCGTCGTGTTTAATGACAATTAGGTGTTCTTTAATATCAGGTAAGCTTTATTATTAGTAAAATGTTCTGAGGGGGCTTAAATGAGGAAGGTGTCTTTTTTTTCTTCATATAAAGTACCTTCGTATTTGTTTATATGGAGAAATTATCTGTCTCTTGTTTCGCCTAAAAGTAAGAAATGGCTAAATATGAGATATGATAAAAATCAAGTAAACATATAGAGGAGAAAAAAAGAAAAATATAAGTCAACTCATAAAACACGTTGAGCCCACTCATGCAGAGTACGCCTTTAATGATAGACCATTGTTCATAATTAAAGCCAATCTGTTCATTTAATGGAAATTATTTGTTTCATGGTAAATGAAGTTTTCAACAACTACATAGAGAATTATAAAATCAGACGACTTGGAGTATTATGCTTGTCGAATTACCACAAGCTTTTATTTAATAATAAAAAAACTAGTGTTTTTTGTAGAGCAAACAAAAAGAAAAAATAAGAAATGAATGTGGAAAAATGTGTCTTTGAGAAGTGGCAATTAACAAAACACACCAATTTCTAATTTAAGTAAGTTGGTAAGTGAAAGTTGTGTGTTGCGCGCACGCACCAGATTTTTTTCTTCATTTCTTAGAACTGTACGCTGTAAGCGATATTTCAACTGCTACTGTTCCAATAAAAGTGTTGGCTCTAACCGACCTGTTCACTGTAACCGATGTCCGTTGTAAGCGATATTTATGTTTTTTTCTGTCTGTTATTTCATGGGGCCGACTATTTTGTTTGTTATAAACGATTGTACGTTATAGCCGGTGTCGTTATAAACGATTTTGACTGTATACAATTTTTTTTTTTAATAATTCCTGATTTGCTCCGTCATATGATTAGATACAATAACGCATTACTGATCAGGATTGCAGGTTCTAGTTCTCGGAATCCGTTCATCTTTACACTAACTTCTTTTACATTAATTTGATCACCAACACTCGACGACATATTTATCACTTGGGAAAAAAATCACCGTGTGTTAAAGCTCGAAAATCCCATTAAACAACACATTAAAGTTTCTGACATATGTGTTTTAAAATTCACAAAACATCCGCTAGGTTTTTTGCAGGACCTAGGTACACTCTGAAATTTTTAATTGTCTAGACTTCTCACTTCCCATAAAATTAAAAGGTTAAATTTCTTTTAATTTAACCACCCCTACAACAACAACAACCCACACCCACACAACACGTCACCACCCCAGTGGATTTGTATGATTCTGGAATACAAATCCACTGGGTTGGTGACCGGTTGTTGATAAAGATGCTGATTGATTATCGGTCTTTCCCCCCTTTTTAGAACAGGATGGCATATCTCAGGAAAACCATTCGTATTCATATATGTACATTAGTGTGTAGCATTTAAACATTGCAGTATGCTAAGTAATTTTCAATGCTTACATACCTTTCGATAGGTATCGGTAAGGGATGCTGCTCAACAATTGCTTCCAGTTCTGCTGGTCTAGGAGATGGAGTTAATACAATTTATTAATACAATGTAATGGAGTTAATTAATAAAAAAAATAATGAGTTAAAAATAAAAACAATGTATTTTTAACTAAGGTGTTGTAAAACCTTAGAGTTATAATTCGTAACGAACAAATCATCAATACCTTTTTTTTAATTTTTTTCATTCTTACCCTTCACTTTCAGAAATCTTGCTTCTCTGATCTCTTTTTTTCTGAGCCATCACAAGATTGTAGTAGAGTCCTTCCTTAGCCATCAGTTCTTCGTGACTGCCAGACTCGAACACTTGACCGTCCTTCAAACAGGAAATTATTTCGAATTATTCCACGATGAATTTATAACTGATAGTCAGTATATAAAAATTCGGCATAGATACCTTCAAGGCATATATTTTATCGACATTGCGAATCGTGGAGAGCCTGTGAGCGATGATAACAGTGGTGCGACCCCTCATGGCGTTGTCGAGAGCGGCCTGGACGACTCCTTCGCTGTGGGCATCCAGGGCGGAAGTGGCCTCGTCCAGGAGAAGGATCTTGGGGTCCCTCACCAGCGCCCTTGCGATCGCGATCCTTTGTTTCTGACCGCCCGACATCATCGTGCCCTTGTCTCCAACTTGAGTATCATATCCCTAAATTAGATGAATATGAACAACAGTGACGTTATAACGTTCGGAAATATTTCTACAGTTGAATATATTTATAAAATATTTTAAATTGTTCTACATTACTGTAATAACAAAACCTTATACTGGAGTAAGGCTTTAATTAGCTAAAGAAATTCACATCTCTTACAATGAATAGAAAGTAAATAATTGAACATTTTAAACACATGTTAAAATACAAAACACTGAATATTTAAATCATATTATGACATTCTTCCCCCCTTTATTCTAAAACATAATCCTTCAAGTATGAAGGCAGCCGCTTGGTCCTTGTCGACCTTCGTAGAGATGTGATGTCTTCTCTTGACGTAATATTATCTGCAGATTCTAGAGTCTTTGTTTGAATTAGAGGATCTTCAGAATAATTCTGCTCAGGTTGGTCTGTCGATGTCGGCCCCTCTTCAGGTCCCTGTATTTGATTTAGGGTCGGATCTCCTTCCGTTCGAACATGTTCTCCAGCTGGGGCTAGATGTCGAAGATTAACTGTTGTCTCCCTACCATCAGGAAGTTGAACTAGGGCATAGTCAGGACTGGCATCCAGCAAAGTAACTTCTTTAACAAGAGGTTCATACTTGCTCTGTCGAACATGTTTTTTCATCAGCACCTTCCCAGGAGTCGATAGCCAAGAAGGTAGAGATACGCCGGATTCCAATCTTCTTTTGAAATTAAACATTTTTTCATGCGGCGTAGTGTTCGTTGCAGTACAGAGAAGCGAGCGTAGAGAGTTCAAAGCGACAGGTAGTACTCTTTCCCATTGAGAAATCCCTAACCCTTTTGTCCGAAGGGCCAAAGTTATAGTCTTCCAGATGATACCATCATAACGCTCGACCTGTCCGTTTCCACAAGGGTTATATGGTGTCGTTCTACTCGTCGAATCAAGACAGGAAGAGGTGCCGCTGGGCAAAACTCTTCCCCACGCCTATCATGCCAATATCGTCTCCTAATTTCAGCAAATTCATTGATTGTCTTTCAGTAAGACAGGTGTGAATATAGAAATAAAGTTAAAAGTTAAAAGTGTAAAAAAAAAAAAAATTGTTTGCTTTTACATTTTAATGGGTTAGTTCAGTAATTGTCATAATATGATTTAAATATTCAGTGTTTTCTATTTTAACATGTGTTTAAAATGTTCAATTATTTACTTTCTATTCATTGTAAAAGATGTGAATGTATTTAGCTAATTAAATTGTAATAGCAAAACCTTTTACTGGAGTAAGGCTTTAATTAGCTAAAGAAATTCACATCTTTTACAATGAATAGAAAGTAAATAATTGAACATTTTAAACTCATGTTAAAATACAAAACACTGAATATTTAAATCATATTATGACAATTACTGAACTAACCCATTAAAATGTAAAAGCAAACAATTTTTTTTTTTTTTTAAGTTTATTTCTATATTCACGCCTGTCTTAACTGAAAGACAATCAGTGAATTTGCTGAAATTAGGAGACGATATTGGCAAGATAGGCGTGGGGAAGAGTTTTGCCCAGCGGCACCTCTTCCTGTCTTGATTCGCATTTAGGCAGGGAAATCACCGGCTCCCTTTTAGTTAGCGATACGTATCTGTATTTTCGGGGTATACGCTGACACCTTTAATATTAGATTTTAATGTGAAAGTATTTTGACCACAGAACGTTTGGAGGAATGATACCAATCCAGTATAATCCTGTATATTATTTAAGTGTATCGGTGGAGGCCTTACACGAACAGGCTGTTTCGTACTTGATTGTGGTTCAACTTCTTTTTCGTCAAATTTTGATAGGGCATCGAAACTATTTTTGGTGGCAGTGATGTCTTTTGCCTCTTCTATTTTTCTTGGTTGAGCATCCGTTTTGCGTTTCCGGCCGGTAACCAATTCCCAGGCTCTATTCGATGCCAAAAGTGCAGCATCCATTCTTGACTTCACTTAACTTGACCCTCCTCTATCTTCAACCTGTTGTTTACTTCAGTTCAGGATGGACCTAGCTCGATTAAAAACACGAAATTTTAAAAATAATTTTACATAAAATATTTTTAACCTTCTAGCTTTAGTGGTTACCATATGATCTAGCAAAAGATTAAAACAAAAAACACTCCAGTTGAGAATTATAAAAAAATAAGATACCGTTGCAATTTTTTTGGCGCCTTAGAAAAAAAAATAAAGCTATCAGGAAAATTTGCTGTAATCGCCAAAATATGAGAATAACGAACCAATTAGTGAACTGGAAACGACATGGTTCACAGATTAGCCCACGAATCAGATTTTTTTTTTTTTTTAACATCATCGAAAAAATCATAACTTTGCAAAAAATAAGGTATTATACAACGTATAAGGGTGGATGTATGCAGTTTCAAAACCACAAACGATGACCTTTTTTCGCCCTTCGTTGATCAATATAAAACAAATATATATTTGTAACGATAATAGGCATTTTGGGACTTCTTAAGTTATTTTGTTAGATAGGGGATTATTAATTCGAAACATCACCAGTGCTTCAATTTGCTGCCTATCAAATGAATTAAAACAACTCTTAGCTGGTGCATTCCTATCTTGACTGAAGCCACTATTGATCTGCTTAAGAAGTCCCAAAACCCCCAATATCTCTGTAATTATTGAGAAGAATATATTTCTTATATTAACATGGACAAAATTCAATTAAAGAGGTAATGATATACTTGACTCTACTAAGGGTAATCGGACGATGCTGCAGTGGGAGTCCTAAATTTTGCCTATCCAGGTATAATTAGTATAGGGATCTTTAACGAGTATCTGACATCGCACAGGATCGAGACCTCCATTTTACGTTCGAGGGACGGTATAACCATAAATTTTTTACTTCCTTTAAAGGTGTAAAAAATCCAAGGGCCACCGCGGGATGTGAATCCGCCAATTTTAGTATTTTAGGCTACTATGCTAGCCACTAAACCACAGGTGACCCCATTGGTAAATGTTTGAGAAGTACTATTTATGTGCATTAAAATTATGCAATTCTTATGATGTTATTGAACCATCCTTAAAAGTAGTTTTCAATAGGAAAATGTCTTACCTTTGGAAGATCTTTAATGAAATCATGTGCATTGGCAAGTGTAGCTGCCCTGACGATGTCATATTCCGTGACATTGTCCCTGCCATAGCGGATGTTGTCCGCGATGGAAACGCCGAACAAGACAGGCTCCTGGGAAACAAGCCCAATCTGGCTCCGAAGCCAGGCCAGGTTGAAGTCTTGGACATTGGTGCCATCCAGAAGAACCTCTCCACCATTGGGGTCGTAGAACCGCAGGAGCAACCCCACCACTGTGCTCTTCCCTGCTCCGCTGGCACCGACGAGGGCCACTGAGGTTCCGGGTTGGATGGTTATCGTCAGTCCACGAAGGACCTAAAAGAGAACTATTATTATTATATGACAAGCAATGGAAAAACACATAATTATTATCAATCATTGTTGTGTAATTATTGTATTTAGAATTATTAATTGCTGACCGATTTTTACTTTCACTTACCTATAAATGAAATATATAGTAAGTGGAAGTATTGCGATCGTGAAAAATTTCGACTTCCGGGTTTCAACGGAAATACACGTTTTGAGGTCCCCTGAGTCCAATTAACCAAGTCCCGCGAAATGGTCTGTGTGTGCGCGTGCGCGCGTGTGTTTGTGTGTGTGTGTGTGTGTGTGTGTGTGTGTGTGTGTGTGTGTGTGTGTGTGTGTGTGTGTGTGTGTGTGTGTGTGTGTGAGAACAGACTATCTCAAAAACTATAAACCGTGCGAACCTGAAATTGGGTATTTAGTGTATGTATATGCCCGCGATGTGACAGCAAAAATTTCATCGAAATTGCTCAAAGGGAGGGGGTACTTTATTTAATAACTTTTTATGTTTTTTTCGATTTTCTCTAAAACGGCTCTAACGATTTCGATTAAACTGAGTATTTGATATAATAATATGCCCGAGATATGACTGTAAAAATTTCATCAAAATTGATAAACCGGAGGGGGGACTTTACTTAATAAATTTTATATCATTTTTAGGTGTTTTTTTTATTTATTCAAAAACGGCTTTAACGATTTTGATCAAACTGGGAGTTTGATGTATGCATATGCCAAAGATGCGTTAGCCAACATTACATCAAAATTGGACTAATGGAGCGGGCACTTTATTTCTTAATTTTTTTCCAATTTTTACCTTTTTTTCGATGATCTCAAAAACGGCTTTAACGATTTTTATCAATTTTTATCAAATCGTCATGTTTAATGAAAATTAGGTGTTCTTTAATGTCAAGTTAGCTTTATCATTATTAAAATGTTCTGAGGGGGCATTTTTTTTTTGGGGGGGGGGCCTTTTTGTTTGTTTGTTTCCTATAAAGTACCTTTGTTTTTGTTTATATGGAGAAATTAACTGTCTCTCGTTACGCCTAAAAATAAGAAATGGCAAAATATGAGATATGATAAAAATAAAGAAAATATAAAGAGGAGAAAAAAAGAAAAATATTCAGTCAACTCATAAAACTCGTTGAGCCCACGCATGCGGAGTACGCCTTTAATGACAGACTATTGTTCATAATTAAAGCCGTTCTGTTCATTTGAGAAGTGGCAATTAACAAAACGCATTAATTTCTAATCTAAGTAAGTTGGTAAGTGAAAGTTGTGTGTTGCGAGCACGCACCAGATTTTTACGAAATTTTATTATCAATTGTATTCGGTTTATTCCGATTTATGCAAACTTATCACAATCATTAATTTATTTTGACCTCTTTACTAATCCAAGAGGTCCATTTTTACTACCATATTCTTCTTCTAACTAAAATTTTCAAAAATGTCACTTTCAGTTCGGTCCAGTTCAGATGATGTTCAGAAATATTATAATAATTTTCAAATAACACCTTCCAGGAGAGTGTGTGAGTATGCAAATTGATGGAAACATTACGAAATGGAATGAAGTATTTTTAACAGCACCAAGCAATGTTCAATAGTCGAATAAAATAAAAATCAATAAAATATAACTGTTTTGTTGCTATTTCATTAATTTTTTAGTCTTTTAGCTAGTTATCAGTATGGGTCCAATTATACAGCTTATTTCGGTCATGTAATACGTAAGTACCAAAAGTGATCACATTAATAGTATTTTCATAATCCACATTTATATGGTAGTAACTCAGTCACAAAATATAGCAAAATGTTTCAGACAGAAGTTTGAGTATCAACGCCATTGTTCACTATGACGTATTATGTTCATTTGCCTCTATCCATTGGACATTATGTTGTTTCATTGTTCATTGTTCTGACAAGCTAAATGAATTTGGCCATTTATTTGTAAAGAATACACCTATTTGAATGTGTTGTTAACGCATTTTTTTTTTTTTTTTTTTTTTTTTTTTTTTTTTTTTTTTTTTTTTTTTTTTTTTTTTTTTTTTTTATGTCATTGCCTACTTATATAAAATGCGTAGGGGAGAGCGGGGTTGGTTGGCGTAGGGGGTAGGTTGGCCATTGGCTTATAGTTTCCGTCACACCTGTTGTGAAGGCCCCAACATTGTACCATGTGACCCGCTCGACCTCGGGAGTTTTGTCCTGAGTTTTCAATCCGATGCTAACAGTGTAGAGAAGAGTGTGCTTCATTGATTGATTTTACAACATGTAAGTAAATTTTTATATTTTCAGTAAATTTGGTTTAAAGGCATGGCAAAACATTTGACTCCGATTCTGTTCACATAGCCCCTTTGAAAAACTTAACCTTTCGACTAACCAGTTTCTTGTTTGATTGTTCTCCCCTGTCCTGGCAGCAATCTTTCATATGATCTCTCCTGTGGGGTTAGTTGGCTATCATCAACTGGGGTTTGTTGGAGCAGTATCAGTTCACAAATTCAAGGTAAACATAAACAAAGGTGAAACTACCAATTGTTATTAGTTCCAGCAAGGAGGATGAGAGCAATTTTTCTTATGCAGAAAGTGGCGACAGTCTAAACTTCTATCTTCTTCTATTGTTATTCTATTTTCCCTTAAAAGCTGTTAAAAACCGATTCAAAATTATTATAGTATTATACTGCAGCTTTTAATAACAATAATATGTGTCAGGCAGTACTTGAATGAGATGGCTAAACAACCCCACCTTCTAGGCCAACCTGCCCCACATAGGGGGTTAATTGGCATACTCTGGATTGACGAATTCTTCAATTTTTTATGATCTTAGTATTAAATATTATGTGGTGAAAAAAATACTTGAAGTACTCTAATACTTGGAGTTTACAGTGGTATCAGCCCTATTGGGATTATATTAACAGGAACGACTCAACAATCAAAAAAGTGAAAACTGTTGCCAACCAACCCCGCTCTCCCCTACTTAATACGAAATTATATATATATATAATAAGTTAAGGTAAAATATATATATATATATATATATATATATATATATATATATATATATTTTACCTTAACTTCCGGCCTGGTTGGGTAAACGAACTGGACATCTTTGAACGTTATTTCACCCTCCACTTTATCAGGGATCATTCCTTCCGCAGAATAGGAGTCGATGGGCGGAATCCTGTCGATGATGCCGAAGATGGTGGAAGCTGATCCGATGGCGGTGCTCACCGTGTTGACGAAAGGCAGCGCGTTACCGACGGTGAAAGCTCCGGTCATCACGCTGAAAAAAACCTTTTAGGGCAATTAACGTGTTGAAGCTAAATACTTCTTCCAACTGTGATTAAAACGGAATTGGGGTCTTTTTCATTTTAGGCAACCTGTTACTAAGTTATGATAACGGTTATTTTATTAATTTAAACAGTGATTTATCTATATTAGATAAAATCATATGATTTCATATTTGAAATTCTCTAAAGGTTATTATCGCAGTGTGAGTTGGTGTATGGGTAATTATCAAAAGATGCGTAGATTTGACTTCCTAAAATTCCATTATTGAAATGTCATAATTTCGAGCTGAAAAAATTCATAAGTACTCAGTGGCATATTACCTACATTTTTTAAATAGTAGCCAAACAGGAGAACCTTTAATTGTTCTTTTAAAAAATTACGAAAACAATTTTAAAGTGAAGGATTGAAGGGTGTGAGGTAGTAGTAATCTTTGAGAAGTGAAAGAAAAAACGCGTATATTTAAAAGAAATACAATCTTAAAAACGATAGAAATACAATAAAAACAATTTCAAATTCAAAAACCAAACGCATATAGCCAAAAGTAAACTTGATTTTAGAGTTAGGTTAGTTTACAGTTACATACTTTTAGTTAGTGTAGTTTAGGAATCGTCACCTTTACAACCAAAAGCATTCTCAAATTCTTTTGAGAATACAAAGAATGTAGTTATTCACTCATTTAAATTTTTTTTGGAAAAAATGAGGGAGTGAAGTTTTCAAAGTTTTTTTTATTTTTTAATCACTGTAAGTAGGTTAAAAATGAAAAGGCACTGCAGAATCGAAAACTATGACCATTTTCGATCGAAAAATAATTGTTGAGTGAAAAAATTGCTTGGAAACTACCAGTGTTTTGAAGTGAGGGAGTGAAGTAGCTATTGACCAAAGCGTAGATTTCCCGTAAGAACTTAAATCTGACAGCGGAGGCAAGCCATCACAGCCCCTGGTCGGCAGTCAAAACGATCCTAGGGTCTTCCCTGAACCGATTCTTTCCACCCCGGTGCTTTGAGCCATGTACCCCTCAACTCTCAGACCATCCAAAACTTCATGTGAGGAAGTGAAGGAAAAACGTCTGGACATACCTTTTTTATTTTATATATTGTTATTGGTACCAATAAATGAAGCCGCTTATCTGTGCTCATGCAATCTTGAAGTAATAACTGACAACCGATTAATCAATTTAATCAAACAATCAATTGTTGAAAGAATACGAATTCTTAAAGTCGCTCTCCCGGAGTCGGACAAGGTGAGGGAGTGAAAAAACAATTACTTTTAATTTTTTTTAACCAATTATAAATTTAGTATGGAGCTAAAACATAGCCTCCATAGAACAACAAAAGGAGTGAAATAGTTCCTATTTTTTTCTAGTAACTAGCTCTCATTTTAGTGGTTGGAATTGGACCGGACGTACGATTTACACATTTTCAGATAATGATCCGTATAAAGTTAATCTGTGCTCTGTATTTTAAAAATGAATCTGTTAGAATTATATTCAGTTTTGAAGTCAAACAAAATAGCTCTAAAATTTTTACAATGAATCGGTATTCTACATGGAAAAATGAAATGCAGAGAAAGAGACTACATGAAAAGAATTTACGTTCCAATTATGAAAAGAAACGCGTTCCGATTTGGAGCTGCCGAAGACAGGGGTGTAACCAATCCAGAAGTGTATATAAAGGTACATGGTTCGAAAACTGCAGGGTTTCCTGTACATACTCAACAAGTTGAGTGAGTGTGGTCATCAATTAAACGCCGCAACAAAAAAGATAATGGAACTCGAAGAAGCATGCTTGACTACTACTTGTGTATGTCTGGAGGCGTCGTAACGAAGGAAAGGATTTATTCATTCAGGCCTCCAGAACAATATCCTTTTTTTTTTGCAATATTTCTTGTTAATAAGTTAGATAGTAAATAAATCATGTGTTTTTCAATAATGATGTAACCTTTGTTATTATTTAAATAACCGTTATCATAACTTAGTAACAGGTTGCCTAAAATGAAAAAGACCCCGGAATTTTAATATAAGAACAATTTATTTTTATTATTATCGATTCACACCTGACAGCATTATGCTGACAATCAGCAAATGAGCGTACACTTACATTTATGTACGTGTACAATACCGGTCAAAAGTTTAGACTCACTTGTATTTAATTCACAATCTTCAAGTTTAAAAAAATAATTGTAGCTCAAGAGATAATATTTCAAATTTACATGATTGTTTCGAAATACAATCTATATAAATAAAGATGAAATTCTGTTAGTTTGTTTTTTTGTTTGTTCTTTATAGAAATACATACCGTTTGTCCTAATTTCTCCGACTTTCGCTTAGTGGTTCTTTCATATCAGGTGCGAACACCTGTCCATATTAAAATTGCATATCTCTGGGTATATTTTTTATTGTTATAAAACTCGTTATGAACTCGCTTTACGTTAGATTTTTACGAAATCAACCGTTGGAGTAAAAAAAAATCTCATTTCTGTCCTAGCGAACTTTTCTGGACCCACGGCTTTTCTCATGTTTTCAAAATTCCGTGGGTGAAACCGGGATGTTAAAGCTAGTTATAAATAAATTAAAAATAAAATTTTAGTTGTTACGTTGTCCAATAAATATAATGTTTTTACTTATTTATGTTACAAAATCTAAGGGTGAGTCCAAACTTTTGACCGGTACTGTATGTACACTTACATGTATGTAAATAAGCCTAAACAACATTATGCTGACAATCAGCGAATATTTCCTTAAACATAATCCTTTAACTTACAGTGAATATGCTTCCTGCCGTAGCCTCGCCACGACTCAGGAGCTGCGAGCCGTACCAGAAGGCAAAAGCAAAAGCACCATAAGACACTACAAACATCATGGCCGCCGCTACTGAGAGCACGTAATATTTTCCCATCGTTATCTTCCTACCTTCTTCCAAAGCTTCCCCGTATCTAAAACCAAAGTTTATCAAGAATTGATGGAAAATTAAGGTATATATGAATGTTCTAGAAATTTATTATTAAGATCACATTATTATTTTACGTTTCGTTTTTTCGTTCTCATTTTGCTTTCCTCAACTCAGTTTTAGGTTTGCACAAAAACATTTTACGCTTTAGATCGTCATGGAAGCCACTATTACTAAGCCGTTGTTTCACCTAACGATAAGTCTGACGATTGAACTAAGTTCGGGCTATAACGAAACTTTGTTAGGAGAAGCTAGATCTGAGCGAATACTTGAAACGTTTAATAATATTTCCCAAAGATACTTTGCACAGTGACTGTTTTGTAATAAATCTCTGTGTATCTATACCAATACCTATGATTGGAAAATAGTTTTTTTGTTACAAGTAAAAGGAAAATATATCAAAGTAAAAAAAAATAATAAGTTAACTTTATTTTATTAAGAGTGGTGAGGTTAATTTTTTGAAGAGTGGCTGGTCGAACAAGGAGAGATCGTATCAGAAATGAGCGTACGAGAGAAGATCTCGGAGTTTATCCCCTGAATATACTTCGATGGTTTGGACACCTCGAGAGGAGAACCGTGATCCCCAAAAATTGTTCGAAGCTTTGCCCAAGAGGTCGCCCAAGAAGCATTCATTTCAAATGAATACCATAAACACTCAATAATCATTAAAAATACTCCGTACTGATTATGAATAATGGTTATTCATTTTTCATTTGTTTTATGATTACCAATTATTCATATTCACAAATCATTATTCTGATTAAAATTTTCCAAACTCTGCCAAGAAGGCAATGGATTGATTACATTTCTAGAATTGGCCAAAACACAAGCAACTTAATGCGATGAAGGCTATTCGCGGGCGCTATCGACTATAGGGTGCGCTAGTAGTTTTGCAAAATGTCGGAAGGAACGGGGATAGACATAGTTGATGTGATAGAGATAATTTGTCGAACATTAATTCTACTATGGTCCCAATGTTGTTTGCATAAAACTAGCATTTTGGAATAATAAAATGTCAAATAGTAATATTTACCTGGATAAATATAGTCACTTTCTTTAAAATGAAGACTACATATCGTCATATGTTTCGAAACAGGCTTATCTATTCTTAATTTTACAATGAACTCTCGTCTTTTGATTTTCTAATTGAATACTGAGGGACCGAGCAATACCTATTAGACATTTTCGAATAATTTTTTGCTCAATCGGGTTTTAATTATGGAAAAATAAATTAAAAACGCCAAAAAACTCTATTAATCCCAGGTAATATCTATCCCCGTTTTTCTAGTTCCTGTAAAGAACAGCACGGTCGCTAGCGCCCGCCTATGGCACGAGATCGAGAGGCTTGGTATGCAGGGATCGAGGCAACTCCACGCTGAAAGGCATTACCGAGGACGATAAAGAAGAAGAATAATTTAATTTTATACTTTCCAATTTAATGTACGTTTTTACTTCGGTCCTTAAGAACCTGGACTGTCTTAAGTCCATTTTTATTTATTTCGAGGTAAGAGTCGATCTTTATTAAATCGAACACCCTGAATCCATTTAACATACTAAAACAATCGATTCTGTAAGGGTTCCCGAGATTGTTAAAGCTAAACTTTCTTCGTTCAGGCTTTTCGGCGTCTGGGAGTACTTACTTTTAATAATTATGTAGTAAAATTAATCTGCGTTTATTAAATTTGAATAACACGTGTTAAGATTTGGGACATCTGATTTCTTAAATGTTATTTTAGGCTTCCGTGGTCTGAATCCGTTATATGCATTTCTTCTTCAGGGTTTGACCTTGTAACAGGTCTTTCAACTGCCAAGCCTTCACCCATCTAGCTCTGGGCTTCTTAATGGCCAATACAAGAATGAGATTGGAGAAGGGGATCAGTAACTTATAATCTCCGTCATGGCCGAAGTCTGCGTTCCCATTGGCCAGCGCCAGAGGGGGCGTGGTCAGGTGGAGGGGGTAGGGGAGGGGGGATCTTGTCAGTTGTTTAGTGCAGGGTACCAGGTTTTTGTTAAGACTGTATCCGTCTTCTTTGTTTAGCCCACAGCAAAAGATGAGGGAAAGCTTGGCAATTGAAAAACCTGTTACATGGTCAAACCCTGAAGAAGAAATGCATACATCTGATATGATTTCTTGTTTATTGCGCGATTTTTACATTTTTCTATGGTTTTCATTTCTTTAATAATTCGTTTAAAATTGTCGTTTTAAACAAAATATTACACTAAAATGCCGTTTGAAGCCTAATGTTGAGTGAGGTATATCTACAAATAATCTATATCTACTTTTACTTGTAACAAAATAATCTATAAAATGGAATTAAAACAGATTGGATGTGTTCATAAGTTTTTCAATTTATACAAAATTGACAATTCGGATTTAAGATAGTCTGGTTTTCAGGTACCGACTTATATCCGATATTTTTTTATATGCTTTATTTAATAATACAATGTTTCAACAAGCATATTTTTTTCTTCCATCTTATATTTAAAATTAAAAATTATAATTTACTTACATTATAATATTTTATTTTATATTTTATTATACCATTATAGCTTACCTTTTTATTTCCCTCGGCTCACCACCGAAAGAAGCCACGGTCTTCACAGCATTGATAACTTCGGCAGCGATTCCTCCAGCTACACCGTAACGGATTTGTTCCCGAGCAGCTGACCCACTCATAGCCTCCACCGCAATTATTATAATATTAAATTACTTCAACTGCCAAGGTTATATTATTTCATTTATTTATTTTTTATTAAATTATATAAAGATAATTTTACCTTAGCTACAATGGCCGACATGCCGATAACCAGCGGTGCTATGACTATCATAGCTGATGTCAGCTTGGTGTTGGCGTGGAACCCTACCACAATCCCAGTTATGAAAGTTGACGAGTACTGTGTTAGCATGCTGAACTTGCTTCCGATACCTTCCCTTATTCTTTCCAGATCACTAGTAAGGAGAGGCAAATATTTATATATAAAAAAAAAAAAAAAAAAAAAATCCTTGGTTTCCATACCTTTTCACAATACTGTATGTAGTTTATAATGTTTTATTTGAGAAAAGACTATTTTTCTAACCTTCAGCTAAGGAAAATCCACAAAAAGTTTTTTAATAAATTTTAAAATAAAAAGATCGTGTCTTAGAAGTTTGATAAACAAGTAGTAATCCTGAGAAGATATAAATCAATTACAAAAAGTGTTATGGACATCTTTTTTATTTTTAAATTTATAATAAGAAAGAAAGTTGGTGGTATAAATGATTTTAATTTACTAAGTAATCCGTCATGCCAAATTCTGTCGAAAGCTTGGCTCATGTCTAAGAAGCCACGCAGGCAATAAAATTTAGATTCTAAGGAGAAAGAAATATAATCGACTAAACGGTAAAATTGTTGAAATGTAGAATGATGTTTAAAACCGTATTGGAAACATTTGGAATAACGTCGAATAGATAAAGAGAATTTAGACGCCTTAAAAGAATTTTTTCGAATAATTTGAGTAAAGAAGGCAAAAGACTGATTGGACGGTAAGAATCTACACAATCTACGGGCTTGTTGGGCTTGTGAATCATTATAGTAACCTAGTATTTTCATAAGATTGGGAACTGTGTTGTTTTTAAGATCTGAAATCGTATTTAAAAGATAGATTTTTCCGAGTAAAAATTGATAATGAATTTTCCGAAATAAAAAGAATACGAGCTGGAGTGCCTCGGGGCAGTGTCTTGGGCCCAACATTATTTAAAATATACTGCTCAGACATTCCCCAACATCCGGAAACCTTATTGGCTACATTCGCTAATGACTCAGCTATCTTGACATCAAACAAAGATGCCACTAAAGCCTCACAAGTGGTCCAGGAACACCTAGACGAGGTAGCATGTTGGGCTCGAAGATGGAGGCCAAAAATGAATGGAGCCAAGAGCCAATATGTCTCATTCTCACTTAAGCATGACTCTTCCCTCAGGTATTTTTTAATAACATTCCGATACCCACCTCTGATTCAGTACGCTATCTGGGCCTTTACATGGACAAACTGCTGACTTGGAAAGACCATGTTAAACGCAAAAGTAAAGAACTGAATCAGCGATATGGACTTCTTTCAAGACTACTTGACAGACGTTCGAAATTATCTCTGACAAACAAATTAACCGTTTACAAAGTACTTATTAAACGAATATGGACATACGATATTGAGCTATGGGGGACAGCCAAAAAATTTAATATACGACTCTGGCAGTCATTTCAATCAAAAATACTAAGAAAGATCGTAGATGCCCCCTCTTATGTCACCAATGAGACCTTACACACTGACCTTGACATTCCTTACGTCGAAGTAACAACCGCTACCGTAACTTTCATGACAGACTTACTCTAAATTCCAAACCCCTAGCTCAAGCTCTACACACTCCCACAAACCCTTATAATCTGCCAAGAAGACTGTTGAGGCGTTGGCCACGAGATTTCCTGCATCAAACAGTTGTACGTTTTCTTTTACATTTATCAATTAACTCGTTTTTGCTTAGTTTTCTTATAGTTCAGTTTGTTAATTCGTTTTGTTTGTTTGTTTTGTTTTGTGTGTGTTTTTCTTTTTTACATATCACGCCTTATCAGCATATTTGCTTATGACGCTAGTAGATAGCAAATTTAATAGATATGTTACAAGTTATCATATGTAAATTAATAAATATTTTTTTTATTTTATTTTATTTTTTTCTTTCCAACCCTTCCTCGCCTTGTAGGCTATGCAGGGTTTCCAGGGCAAGGGGAGAGGGTGGTGGATTGATGCCGAGTATAAGTAAGTTTTCTCCTGGCTCCGGGTTTTGAACTTGCTTTCTTCGTATTTCCAATCAGAAGTTGCCATGGCACTCGGCCATGGCGCCACCCCAAATAAAAAAATTTATAATTCAGATTTTTATTTATTTATTCCACCCCAAAATTGCGCATTTGGGTTTTTTTACATTATCCTCTTCTTCGCCTCCTCTGTCCGGCGGCCGTGAAGCTTCTTCTCTTCTCGGCGAACTGATATAGTACCTGTTCCAGTTCGTGTCTTACTTAGATTTGCCGAACAGTGTTTGGGACAGGCTGTTCGAGGGTGAAGTTCGTGCAGTGTAATAATAATAATAATAATGCTTTATTAAATAATAATAATTACAAATTATACACAAAAGAGACAAACATTGTACGGCATGGAAATCCGTCTGCCGGAAAATTTATACAAAAATTTAAACAAAAATTACTGATACAGTAAATAAGTAATAATAAATTAAAAAAATAAACCAAAAAAAACAGAGATATAAAGTAATAAAAAAAAAATAATAATAATAAATAAACAATAAAAACTAGATTCTTCTGATTAAAGTACAAATGTAAACCAAGGAAAATACTATTTATCAATTACTACAAGATAAGAAAGTAGAAAATAGAAGAAAATACAAGTTAAGTAAGGGTTGCAATGAAAATAAAATAAATAATACTTTATAATAAAATAAAAAAGGGTAAAAAGAAACGAAAGATGAATTCTGTCTATGTTGGATGGATTAAGTGGTAGCGATGGGACCATGCATGTCGAGTATAATTTACAATTTTACGGCATTCTTATTATTATTACACTGCACGTTTACAGTGGGGGCATTAAGGAGAGAAATTAAAAAAGTAGTATGGACAGTACTAGAAACTAGAAACTGTATCCGAATGTTACTGAGAGCTGAACACTCTGCCAGGAAATTAAAAAGGTCCTCTTTAACGGCTGGGTAACAAAGTTGGCAATTCGTATTTTCCCTCTCAAGCCATGGGGTAATTTAAATAAAGGAGTTCGCACCTAAGTTTAAAAATGCAACAGCATCTTTCCGCCAAATCACACCATGTTTTAAACCAAAAGATATTGCGCTTAATCATTTCTAACGCTATAATTTTAGAAAGACGATCGTCAGCTGCGTTCACCACTTTAAGAAACTACTTAAAATGTAACTTTAAGGTAAACACCTCAAGCAAGTCGCTAGCTGTTTCTAAATACACCACGTTGTTTGGCGTAGAAGGCGGCACAGAGAACAATTTTTTAATAAAAAAGCGCTGAAATTTTTCCAACTCCTCATACCTCTGATAACCCCAAACTTGAGCTGCATAGCATAATATAGATCGGATTACAGCATCAAATATATGTTTTTTTAGCAGAGAGAGTGATTAGATCATGAAACATAAAACTCGAGCAAATTTCTGTTTAGACCCATTTCAGCAGCCGATATGCGCTCTTTCAAATGGTACCTGAGAGAAAGGCGGGAGCTTAATGTAACACCCAAATATCTGTAGGTATTCACTACTTCTATTGGCATCCCCTTATATTTCCATTTTTCTGCAGCGGCCAGTCTACCACCATTTCTAAATACCATTATTTTGGATTTAGAGAGATTAACTGTCAGATTCCAATTATCACAATTGGATGCCAAAAGGTGTATATTTCTTTGCAATGTAACCCTATCTTCAGCAAGCAACACGATATCATCAGCATACATCAAAATGCTGAAATATGTACCTCCTATACGCACTCCTCCTTCAAGAGCAAGAGGAAGATCATCCAAATACAAAGAAAATAGAAGTGGACTGAGTAAACAACCCTGGCGTACACCACTATTCACAGAAAAAAAAACTCAGAAAGTACCCCTAACAGCCGATTCAGATTTCGAATAAATATTTTTTTAAAATATTGATAAATTTAGTGGAAACTCCTAAATTATATACTTTTTTTTTTTTTTTTTTTTTTTTTTGTCTTCAAATCTTGATTTGCGCCTGTCAACAACTTCGACAATCAGCAAATTTGAGAGCTACGCTAATTTAAATAAGGGCATGGGGAAGAAGGGAAGAATGGCACCCAGCGGTACCTCTTCCCTGGCTTGTGTCAGTAAATCTGGTTTGTTAACGAAGGAGATCCCTCACCCAACGCCTTTTTAATCTCCTATTTATTGGTATATCACCTGTTGCCATGTCTCTAATCAGTCGGTTGAAGTGGCCTTGTAAGTGAGTGTGAAAACGTTTATAAAGTGTCTTTATATGTTGGTCTACTGTTTCTATTTGTAAGTCAGTATGTAGTGTTTTGTTAGTGACGTACCATGGTGCTTTAACTATGGGTCTTAACATTTTTGATTGAAAGGTTTGAAGTCGGTGTAAGTGGGTCTTTTTAGCTGTTCCGTATATCTGTGAAGAGTATGTCCATATTGGTTTTATCAAGTATAAATATGTATTTAATTTTTGTCTTAGTCCCAGTTTTGTAGTTTTAGAAAAAAGTGAGTAGAGTTGGTTGAGTCGGTTGTTAAGGGTCTTACGTTTCATCTTAAAATGCGGGCCCCAAATCATCCTTCTGTCGAAGGTAAGACCGAGGTACTGTACAGTGTCAGTTTGTGAAATTTGGAAATTTTCTATATAAATTGGAGGGCAGGTATTTTTTCGAAGAGTGAACTTTATGTGTTTGGATTTGTCATGATTAAGTCGAATCTTCCATAGTTTACACCAGTCGTTTATTATATGTAAATGTTGTTGTAAAATTTGTGAGGCATGTGTAGGATCCGTGTGTTTAGTGAGAATCGCTGTATCATCAGCATATGTAGCGGTCAGTGTGTCAATGCTTTCCGGTATGTCATGAGTGTATATAATGTAGAGAAGAGGAGCCAGTATTGAACCTTGAGGTACACCCGCCAAGACTGGACGAATTGAGGAGATCTCCGACCCTTGACGAACCGAGAAAAATCTGTCGAAAAGATAAGATTGAAGGATGAGATAGTAAGTGTGTGGTAATATGGTCTTGAGTTTAAAGAGAAGACCCTGGTGCCAGACCTTGTCGAACGCCTGAGCTACATCCAAAAATACACCAGATGCATATAGTTTTTGCTCTAGTGCTTCAGCAATGTAGTCAGTAACTCTGTGTAGTTGTTGTGTTGTAGAATGGAATGAGCGGAAACCGAATTGATGATCAGGTATTAACTTTTGTTCAGTCAAAATCTCAACAAGTCTTCTGTGAATCAATTTTTCAAATACTTTTGAGCATATAGGAAGGAGGCTGATTGGTCTATATGATGATGGGTTGTATATGTCTTTATTTGGTTTGTGGATCATTCTAACGATTGAGTATCCATTGTAGCGGGAATTTTGATGTTCTTAGTATACAGTTGTAAATTGTTGTTAGAAACACTAAAGCTTTTCTAGGCATTTGCTGGAGAGCTTGGGCTGTAATTAAGTCATAACCAGGGGCTTTTCTTTTTGGTAACTGTTTGATCTGTGATGCGACCTGAGAAGGAGTGAATGAAGGAGGTGGTAGTGTTAGTTGGAGTGGAATGTCAAGGGTGTTAAGAACAAGTGTGTCATGATCTGTGTTTGTAAAGTCAGTAAATGGTTGAAATACAGAAGAAAGGTGGTTGGCAAAGAGTTCAGATTTTTCCTTGTCCGACACAGCCCAGGAACCATCATCTCTTCGAAGGGGCGCTGACACCTCTCGATGCCTTAACAACTTTCTGGTATGCTTCCACGAGCTTCCATCGTCAGTCGAGAGGCCAGTAATGTAAGCGTCATAATTTGTTCTTTTGAATTTCTCTTTTTAGTTGATTGTTCATTCGGTTAAATATCTGTCTGTCTGAGGGGCGTCTGTCAGTCTGCCATATTTTACGCGCTCTTCTCTTTGCCCTGATCAAGTCCCTTATGTATTGAGGGTACTTTGGTAAGTGCTCAGATCATGCATGGTTAGGCTTTGGCACTGATGAAGTCCATGCAGCCTCATGGATACTTTTTGAGAAGATGTCCACTGCCTCTTCTAATTCGTGTTCATTCTTAATTAAGACAGGGATCGTAAGCGATAAGTCTAGATGTTCCTTATAGGCATCCCAGTCGATTGCTCCTGCAAAAAGTGTTGGTGCTCTTTGAACGTTAACTGCCTCCTCAAACATTATTACATGTACCATGGAATGATCAGAGCAAAGATCGGAGTGTGTATCTATGGTGTGAGGTACAGTTCTAAGTCCTTTCGTAATAAAAAAGTCCAGTAGGTCCGGGGATTTTCGCCTCGAAACAGGCCAGTAAGTAGGTGTGTGGGGAGAGATAGTGTAGATATTGAGATAGATGATAATGAGAGCTCGTGGATAGCAGCCTTCAAATTCCTCCCTCTGGGCGCGCTTAGTCGTGACCCCCAACTTTGATGCTTCGCGTTGAAGTCACCTCCGGCTATAAAGCACCGACCCAAGCTTTGGAAAAGGTTGGAAAACATCGAAGGTGTCAGCACGTACCTTGGCGGGCAGTACACCGAAGCTAGTGTCATTGTATGGTGTTTCGTGTATAGTGTTATGCCTGTGCACTGTATTTCAGGTGTACTAGGTAAGTGTAAAGAACTGTGTGATAGTGTTGATCTGATAAGAATAGCTGTACCTCCGTGTGCTCAGGGTGTTGTCAGGGTGGTCAGTCCTGTAAGTCAAGTAACCAGAAATACCAAATTTAGATCGAGGAGTAAGGTGTGTTTCCGTTAATAGTGCGACGTCAACTCGTTTATCGTGAAGGTACAAGTCTAATTCAGTCCTGTGCTGTGTCAGTCCGTTTGCGTTCCAAAGAAGGATGGACAAGGAGCCCGCAGTCAGCTGATTAGGGGCCATTGGATGGGCACATGACTTGAGTCACTTGAGCGAGCTGTTGGGGGAGGCTAAAAAGGGGTTGGATGAGGGAATTGAGACCATTGATTAGCTGAAACAAGTTTTGGGGGCTGTAAGTGTCAGCTGAATGTGGAAGCTGTGTGCTATCCTGCCTCATGCCTGAACATGACGGTCTATCTTCTGACGGTTTGCGCATTCTCCTCTGCGGTGGTTGTATCTGCTGCTGTACTTGCACAGGTGATGGATTCGTCTCTGATGGCCGTTGAATCTTCGATGGCTGCGGAAGAGCGGGAAAATGTTCGGGACCTGGCGGTGGAGGAGGAGGAGGAGATTGTTGAGGGCGGGTGGATTGCCTTTTGTTTCTTTGAGCCCTCAGGAGCTTCAGAACTTGGCAGCCACGGTAGTTGGCTGGGTGACTACCCCTACAGTTGGCGCAGGTCGCAGCTGTTTCTCTTGTCTTCCCGCAGGATGCACTCTCATGACCTTGGCCACATCTAACGCAACGAGGGGGGTGGTTACAATATGACTTGGTATGGCCATATTGTTGGCACCTGATACACTGGGGTATTACCTTTTTTTTCCTAGGTTCTTCGATAATGACTCTTGTGTAGTAAATTGTCTGTATATCAAAAATTTTATCGTTGTAGGTTGCCTTGGAAATATCAATAAAAAACATAGGTAGTGGTGTTTTGTATCTAGAAAGCGCATAAGAAATATTTACTGCATCATAGCCATAACTGCACCATATCTTTGTAACGCATTTTTTATTTCACTAATAGGGGTTGTATGGTGCAGATTTTTTACCACTATACGTCTATTTTTATCTTAGGGAAGTTGGTAAGTATGGAAATCAGCTCCTCCATTCCGAAGATCGCTAACCAGTTTTCGGTAAACTTCAGATGTGCTTGGGTAGACAGTTACACCTTTCATTGTTGCCTTTAATGAAAATGAGTTTGGGGATGAATGATGTTCTAAAAACGAAACCAATGCCTGATAGTTTTGAACATCATTGATATGGATAGGGGGTGGTTTATCATAAGTTGATGATGTACTGCTGCTAGGTTTATACTTAATTTCAAAAATAAAGAATTTCTAGAAATACTATCAAACGCGGCTTTGAAGTCCACAAAGATTTTTTGTCCATTCTTGAGCAGTTTAAGTTTGATAATGTTTAACAGGACAAATAAATTATCGATAGTGGAGTATCCACGCCTGAAACCTGTTTGGAATTGACTGTGGATATCATTTTCTATTACGAAAGTTTCTAATCGTTGTAGAAGAAGACCTGTAAAAATATTTGCAGATGAATCCAGACAGGATATACCCCTATAATTTTGCACATCATTGATGTCGCCGCTTTTAAATAGAGGAAATAGGATAGATCTGCTAAAAAGGAGTCAGGAGTGTTGCCGGTTTCATAAATTTGATTAAAAAGAGACAAAAGTTTAACCAAGAATATATCGGGCGAATGCTTATAAAATTCGTATGGTACTCTATCCATACCTGGGGCCTTATTGTTTTGAAGATTACTTATTACCGACTGCAGTTCAATTAGGTCAAAGGGGAGATCTAGAGTGGTCCGTGCAGTGTAAAGGTACCTTAAGATACTACTACTGTTTATCAGATTTTAAATTCAGAAGTGTTGAACAAGAATTAAACTAAGTAGACAGGAGGGTGTGGGGAATCGACCCAACCCCCGAAATTTCCGAAAGGAAATGATAGTGTAATAAATTTACGCATCTAATTCTTATATAGTTTCTATTATAAGTTAATATATTAATTTATCTTAATATTATGGTTGACGTTGGACTTACTCTGACAGTTTGTGAGGTAGGTCGCCATCTTCGTGTTCATCGTACCAGCTGATGTCCTGTCTTAGGATTTGCGAAAAGAAAATCTGTCGCAGTCTGAATATCTGCCTCTCACAAGCGCTCTCCCAGCATAGAGTCTTAAAGCATGTAATTACTAATGAGCCAATGCTTCTTGAAATATAATTCATTATTAAATCATTTAATATAATGGGATGTGAGAACAGATACCTGGATAAATACAGCAACGAGGACAGCGCAAGCCACATAAATATAATATAAAGAGAAGTGTGCCATCGCTGTTGTGAATTCCTCTCTAGTTATAGCCTCCTCGGTACTATGAAAAAAAAACAAAAAAACACATGCTTCGATATAATTACATAATAACAGAATGTAAAGTTATACTTTACATACACATTATATCAAAACAGGATGGAAATCGCTTTTTAAAATGATATTGTACATATTATTTTTTCCACTTCTTTTATAAATGTGCTTATAAAGTTAACATACCCGTTTGCGGTTCTCCATGGTGCTTCATGAATAGAAATATCTGAGAAAACGTCACGATTCATTGTTGAATTTGTCTCATCCTTAAAACCCTAAACGAAAGAAAATATATTCATTTCAAATTGAAGAATTATAAAGATAAGCTATGTAAGTCAACACAAATGTGAGAAACAAAACTTTATCAGTGACGTAAATAATTTTTAGAACGATTTCTGGTCAAAAGAAGAGGTTAACCGTTATATCTAGACAGGACGTCCCTAAAAAAATAACCGCGATCAATATGGATCATTGGAAATTTGGGCCCGATTGAACCAACTCTTGTTTAACTTAAATTTTATAAGTTTATTATCTGTTAGCAGAATTTCTGTTCCTGTAATTAGAAAATGGAAGAGACCTTCAGTACAACCTAAGGTTTCTAATCAAGTCTTTGAAAGGATTTATGTCCTAAAACTCCGTGGCGCTATAGACCGGTGTGGTCCTTAGCCTCCTCAATGAGCCTTCGCCAGGTGGCTCTATCTTGAGCAGTCGCTCGCCTGTTGCGGGTGTTCAACAGTTCACGGGCGTACGGATGACGGCGTCCTCCCACCTTAGGCGTGGTCTACCAACCCTTCTTGCCCTGTAGAGCTTCCCGTCGAGGAGCTTTCTTGGGATTTCCTCTTCTGGCATTCTTGCTACGTGGCCATCCCCACGCAGCCTTTCAAGATTGATGCTCCGCAACACATCCGCCCCCCCCCATACAAGTCATATCCCCCCATATCTCCCTGTTAGTCCTCCTTCTCCAACTCTCACCGACCTTACCTCGTCCAAAGATGCGACGAAGGGTCTTCCTTTCAAATATATAATGTCCAGGATATGGAAAAAGACATTAGGAAAAATGGTACGGCACTTGGTCTCTTGAACTATACAGCTTTAGTCCACTTATGTTCATGCAGTTCTAGGACACGGTTTTTAAGAATGTCAAGAACAAGAGTTTCCACATAGGATATTTAAACAAGCAAGCGGTTATTTAAATATATTTTTCATTGCAGAAAATATTGTGGTATCCGGTAGGAATGGAAGAGACCTTCAGTAAAACCTAAGAACTTAAAAAAAAACTTTTAAAAAAAGTCCCTGGAGACCGAGTAATAAGGCTTGAAGGGCATAAGGTGGAGGTTGTGGAATCATTCAAATACACTCGGACCATATCTACTCGAGCGAATCATCATATGCTATGAAATAAGAGAGAGAATAGCTGCAGCAGTCTCCAAAGATTCTAAGAAGTATCCAAGACTACTTTTCCGGCTATCCTAACTTCTTCCAGTGAAACATTGACCCTAATCAGTTAAGCATTCAAGCCAAAGCCATGGAAATTGAATGAAAAATTCGCCGAATCAAGTTCAGGAACACACTACAATATGGAAAAATCTCGGTTTGAAATCATTACATGAAACTCTGGAGAAGAATTGTATGTGACGGTTTGGGTAGTAGGTTCTGTATGTGAAGAATTGTACAAATATTTAGGCTGACCTATGAATTTAAAGTGGATGGAAATGGTGCCGAGGAGGTCCTTGGAAAACTTGATAAGGGTGTTCGGAAGGCGTCTGTGGCCAGACATCTGGATTAGAGGAGGATGGGGCTCTACAGAAAAATCTGGTGCGTGCGCGCAAGACACAACTTTCACTTACCAACTTACTTAGATTAGAAATTGACGTGTTTTGCTATATATCATTTCCCAAAGTCACACATTTTTCTACATTCATATCTTATTTTTGTTAATCGTTAAAGCCGTTTTTGAGTAAATAAAAAAACCCGTGAAAATGATACAAAATTTATTAAGTAAAGTCCCTCCTTCGGTTGATCAATTTTGATGAAATGTTGGTTATCACATATTTGGCATATACATACATCAAATACCCAGTTTGATAAAAATCTTTAAAGCCGTTTTTGAGTAAATAAAAAAACACGTGAAAATGATACAAAATTTATTAAGTAAAGTCCCCCCTCCGGTTAATTAATTTTGATGAAATTTTAACAGTCATATCTCGGGCATATTAATAAACCAAATACTCAGTTTAATCAAAATCGTTAGAGCCGTTTTTGAGAAAATCGAAAAAAACCTAAAAAGTTATTAAGTAAAGTACCCCCTCCCTTTAAGTAATTTTGATGAAATTTATGATGTCACATCGCGGGCATATACCTACACTAAATATCCAATTTCAGGTTCGATTCTTTTTTCACATTCATATCTTATTTTTGTTAATCGTTAAAGCCGTTTTTGAGTAAATAAAAAAACCCGTGAAAATGATACAAAATTTATTAAGTAAAGTCCCCCCTTCGGTTGATCAATTTTGATGAAATGTTGGCTATCACATATTTGGCATATACATACATCAAATACCCAGTTTGGTCACAATCGTGAAAGCCGTTTTTGAGTAAAGAAAAAAAGCACGTAAAAATGATACAAAATTTATTAAGTAAAGTGCCCTCTGCGGTTGATCAATTTTGATGAAATCTTTACAGACATATCTCGGGCATATAAATAGATCAAATACCAAGTTTGATCAAAATCGTTAAAATCGTTTTTGAGTAAAAAAAAAAAAAAAACACGTGAAAATGATACAAAATTTATTAAGTAAAGTCCCCCCTCCGGTTAATCAATTTTGATGAAATTTTTACAGTCATATTTCGGGCATATAAATCGATCAAATACTCAGTTCAATCAAAATCGTTAGAGCCGTTTATGAGAAAATCGAAAAAAACCTAAAAAGTTATTAAGTAAAGTACCCCCTCCCTTTAAGTAATTTTGATGAAATTTTTGCTGTCACATCGCGGGCATATACCTACACTAAATACCCAATTTCAGGTTCCCACGGTTTATAGTTTTTGAGCTAGTCTGTTCACATACACACACACACACACAGACCATTTCGCGGGACTTGGTTATTTCGACTCAAGGGGTCCCAAAACGTGTATTTCCGTTGAAAACCGGAAGTCGAAAATTTTCACGATCGCAATACTTCCACTTACTATATATTTCATATATAGGTAAGTGAAAGTAAAAAACGAATTGATCTTGAGAGCTCAGTTAAATCCTTAGCTAATTTTACAGTGTTACCTCACGAGGGACCCTTCTAAATACCAACTGTTGTGTTTACATTTTTTAAATTGATAAATATACAAGTTGTTTTTACCTTTTACTGTTTGGAATATTTTGTTTTTCTAAATTTAATTTTGGCTGGTACAGTACAGTTCTACGTTTATAAACATTTTTCAAATTGAAATGATGTGGCATTTCAATATAAATATGCCTATAACGCCTTTTTCATAGTTACTAATAATTTTGAGTTATTACGCATCCGAAAGTGTTCGGAGACCATACAAATAAGTCTACTATTTGTTGAATCACTTATACACGAATTGCATAAATCAAGGGATTTTATTAAATTAAAGATGAGCCTCAAACTAAATTCTATCTGAATACCTCACGAATAAGATGACATAATTTTAGACCCATATTAAAATGACTCATGGAGTAAATGAACCCTAACTAACCTAGGGTAAGTTACAACGAGTATAAGTTAACAATAAAAGTTAATTTTAGGCATATTTGTTGGTGAAATTGCCCCTTAGATGTCAAAAGGTCCAAGTCAGGTAGGCAGGGGCTCCTTTGTGCTCTGGTGTTTTGTGACAATAAGGATAGCAAACTACATTACCAGTTGATGCGAAAGGTTTGCTTAGCTTCGGATCGGGGACATCCGTTCGAAATCGATTGGACGGAAAATGAAAAAGAGGCAATCAATCTAACAAATCTTTCAAAATTTGACGATCCCATTATTGTTATCAACATTATTTTCTGTTGGCACCTGCAATGACTTCGATACACTAACCTCACAATTATATAAATGTAATAAATAGACATTATTAAATTCCTAACAGAAAACTTTAGCCTTGCCTTTCAAGTAACAGGCTACTAATAATTACACTCAGTCATTATAATTGTAATTCTTAAATGGAATTTGCAGATGTTCGCCAATACTTTAATTGATACAGAGGAAATTCACTATTAGACGATTCTTCTAGGACGAATTATGTAATAATATGGAATGGATTAAATATTGTTATCTTAGGATTGGACTAGTCTAATCTTTCCGATTTAGCTTTGCTAACGATTAGAGTGAGTGTAAAAAATCTTTGGTTGATGAATAATAATTCGATACTTGCGTGAGTGGCCACGTTGTTGAACATGTTGGTCATCTGGCCGAAGAGGACAGCCAGGAAGGGTAGCGCTGCGCCGTTGACGAGGGAAGCCAATAGCCCGATCGCCATCAGCGCTATATCCCCTGCGGTAGCGTACCTGAACTAAATAAATTATGTATATAGACAAACTTTTTATTTCCACTAATGATAACATAATCTTTTTTTCAAGGTTAAAATGAAAAACTTACCAAACCTGCGATACCGGATTTCTCTCCTCCAGGAGTTTCTTTCTTTTTTTTCCTAAAAACAGTTTAGAAATATAATATAAATTGATATTTTTATATTCCATAGACATTAGCTGTTTAGTTTTATATATATATATATATATATATATGTTTAACTTAATCACTTACTTAGCTTTCCGTTTCTTGTTTCCCTTTCTCTTAAAATCAGAGTCTTCTGTTTGAATGTGAACATTCATTGACATGTTGCCAATATTTCCCTTTAAAACACAAAACAAATAATATTATATTTATTTGCAAATATAATTTTTGTTGTCTTTGAACCACTCCTCCACCTTCTCTTGTCAAAATTTCCGCCCCATCCCCCTCGACTACCGCCACGATAGACCGCACGAGGTCCCTGCGATCTCTAGTTAGCTCTCGCATACTTAAATTTTCAAACCGTAATCAATTCCGTTTTTTTCTCCTAACTAGTTACCTCTCGCAAAGGTAAATATTCAAAAAGTCTTTATTAGGTGGGTGTAGTGGCGGGGGTGCGGCGGGTGTTCCATTTAGAGGCTTTAAGATGGACTGCTTTGAACTGCAGGCCCTACCCATCTTAACCTTCTTGCATTCATATCATGAAGGATGTTGGTTATATTGCTTGTGGACACTTAACTACGTCCTTCAAATTATTTATCTGTTTTTTATTCCTTTTTACCTCTTGTTATAATTTATTTATTTATTTATTAGTATACTTTTATATATTTCTTAATTTACGAGGAGTAAATTTAGAAAAGATGAATATTCTCACGCTTTCGCAATCAATAAAACATCTAGGTTGAGTGTTTAAACTTAAAAAGAAAGGATTAAAAATGTTAGCCATTATACTATCATTTTAATCCTTTTTGGGGGGAATCCAGCCTCGCATTCTCACATTAGTGGTGTTGCTAGTAGTGTTCAGTAAAGTCAACAACAAATATTGCTAGATTTACCAACGCTGAATACGCGGAAATAGTCTTCGTCTACGGATTCTGCGATGGCAATGCACGTCAGGCAGTTCGGGAATATCGCAGACGGTTTCCTGACCGAGAAACCCCACACAGAGGTGTTTTTACCAGCACTTTTAGAAGGCTTCGAGAGACTGGGTCCTTCTCATGTAATCGTGGTGGAAACCGTATGCAGGCTCCGATGGAAGCCGACCTGAGGCGGAGAGAGAGGATACTGCATACAAACCCTGGTACAAGCGTCCGGAGAGCTGCTTCAGTTCTTGGCATACCAAGGGTAACCATTTGGCGCTCATTAAGGGCTGACCGCAGGCATGCTTACCATGTACAACAGGTACAAAATTTAATACCCGCTGATTATCCAAACCGATTAAATTTTCGTAATTGGTACAAAGAACAATTGCAAAACGATGTAAACTTAAGTTCGAAAGTAATCTGGACGGACGAAGCGACTTTTACATGTGCTGGCATATTTAAGTTTCTGCTTATTAAGAATCTTCCATTCAATATAAGAAATATTAACAAATTAGTTATTTAGATGTAGATCGCTTCTGGCGATTTTCTTAAATTTGCTATCTACTATAGTAATCAATATATATTATAAAGCAAAGTGTGTAATGTGCGTGCCGAAAAGGCTCAGAAACGACTCCACGTAGGATTAAGGAAGTTATGTCTTCGTTTAGCCATATGACCCCTTACGGAGAAGAAGGTTTCCGTTTTTCTCTTAAGAGTGTAAAATTGAAGAGAAAAGGGCTGGAATTTTAAACCTCTCGCACCATTTAATTAGCCTCTCTGAGATTGAGACACGAGTTTATGAATGAAATATTTAGTTCGAGCTCCAGGCTACCAGGAAGCGCTAGGGTGCGTTTCACTCAATGTTTATTGTCCATTCATTCTGTATGTAGGTAATCGTTCTATATTTTTTCAGCTGTTCTTTTTAAATTACTAAAAAATTAAGAGAAAATAATTAGTTTGCGTTTAAAAATAAAATAAGTACTTTATATCTCAGCAATCAATTAGAAAACCAACTGGATTCCTTAAAAAATTATTTTCCCATGAGAAGGCTAACATATGATCAGCACGTTACATTTAATCTATATATAATATATACTAAAGTAAATTTAATGCAATATGAGTGAACATTTCTTAGTCGTACAGTGAGCGAATAAAATTAGACATAAAAAAAGAGATGAATTGACTAAATATAAATCGAAAATAAAAAGTTTGAAGTATTCTTATTGTATTTATGAAAAAGAAGTTGGTTTGATTACTACGCATGATGAGCATTCCAGTTGACAAAATGACTAACTCCAATAACAGCATTCAAGATTTTATCATCCCTCATAGTTCAAGATAAATAGAAATATGATGAAAAAATTGTGCCTTCAAGAAATTTTGCTTTTCACTTTGTAATAGTATAAGATATGCAGAAATATGCGAGATATGCAGAAACCGTTCAAATTACAGGGGGATATCTTAAGGGAGGTTGAAATGTAAGAAAGGTCTTAAAAAAATTTCTATGAATCTTCGGTAGTTTCTATACTTCTGGATCAAATAGGACCATCTGCTATCAGTGATTATGTTTTACTCGAAATATAATTTTTTTTAACTGAGAGACCAGATTTTTCAACAATAATCTAATAACTTATTATTTTCTGACTACTTGGAATGGGCTTATAGGATTCAGAATCACAGAAACCATAAAAACGATGCATAACTCGACAAAGTTGCAGCAAAATTAATTGTTCATTTACCATTTTCAACCCCCAGTAAATTATACAGGGTTTCTTATTTGGATGGACTCTGCAGATCTCAAGTCTGCAGAATATTGATACAAGTTAAAACCGAATTTACAAGACGGTGCTAATTTTGTTCTATATTTCCTTTAATTTTAAAGTTTTTCTGGTATTAAACCTACCACACAACTACCGGAGCGAAGCCGGGCACCCTAGCTAGTAAGCTAATATACTAAAAGGAAAGGTATGAAAAGAAAAAAACAATCCGCAAAACAAAAACAAATGAAAGACTAAATGTAAAAGAAAAAAATTATTTCACCGTTTAAAGGACTGGTCACACAGAACCGCATCGCAGCACGGGCGTGTACAGGATCTGATTCAAATGCGAAGGAATGATAGTAACGTGTCGGTTGACTCGGTGTCGGGCATGTGTGACCGGTTACTTTATAGAGAAAATCTCTTGGTCTGCCCCTGAACTGTCGTATTGGCGGATTTGAAAGGTTTGTGGGAGTGAGTAGAGCTAGAGTTGGGTTGAAATTTAGAGTAAGTTATGGTAACGATCCATGGCCGTTGCTTGGAAGTATGGAATGTCGAGGTCAGTGTGTAAGGTGTCATTAGAGACATAGATCTATAAAATAAAATATAAAAAAAGAAAGAAACTTTTTCCTATAGAAATTAAATTAATTTATTCGTGATCAATGAATTATTTCCCAATATAGGGTGGAATTTCTATTTGAATTTGTAAGTAGTTATTCAGAAAAATCTTCCTTTAGTTTAGTGATGGTCAGTTGTCCATTGCAAAATATATATTTAGGAAAAGCCCACAGAACTTTGAGTAAAGGTGTTAGAGAACAAAATCCAGTAAATTACCTGCTGATTAGGAATATCACATCACATCACCAAATGAGCTCAAGTCGTGTGTTGGCTTAACCCTTTGCGGACCAACCCTTGATTACATGAATTGTCCACACGGTCTGATGTCGGTCCAAGACCGGCATAAACAACCCCCGCCATTAGTCAGTGTCTGTTTATTTACATCGCACTCTGGTGGTCCGTGTAGTTTTCTGCACATTTTGTTTTAGGGGTAATAAAAATTGAAAAAACCCTTATTTATACTCAAAAATCTATATTTAATCAAATTAAAACATAAAAATAAGTAATATAATTTAATTTATCGATAATTTTTCTTAGTATGGGTTACTTCCCAAAACATTTCCCAATAAGAAGAGCCGGATTTGTGGAGCATTTCTTAAAGTAAATATTAGTTTCTCTCCTTCCATTTTTCAATTTAAAACTCTAAACATAACCAAAACTTACAACGAAAATGAAAAAACGGACACTAAAAATTTTCAAGTTTTAAGAAATAACAACAAACTAAGAAGCCTCAGAGTACTGTAGCTCACAGAACATTTACAGAGCATCTATTGGTTCTTGAGGGTACTATTTGGTACCAAAATGATCAGCTGATCGTCCAGAATAGTGCTTTGTATTCTACTTATGCCAAGGAGGACTTGGCAAAAGTCTAGAGAGACAAAAAATCGATGCCGGTGAGAAGCCGGTCTTGGACCTCTAGTGTTAAATATGTTTGCCGGTCCCAGCTCGTTAAAGGACCGGTAAGACTGGTGACGATAGACACTCGCGGACCGTATGAATAAGTTGTTTATGCCGGTCCCAGGTCGGCATTGGCCCGCAAATGGTTAAAAATGAGTTGTAAAGTAAGTTGGTTGGAGTATAATTTCGCTCTTCGATACTGCATATTTCTAAGGGAAAATACCAGATTGTTCCTAACTATGAGAAATTCGAATAACTACGTATGCCTACAGATGTCCCCTTCCAATATCAATCATTCGCACAAGCAACCGCTTGTATCTTATCACCAATTAAGCGTTATAGTTAAATATTATTCTAGTAAGCACAATTTATAAATTAGATCTATGTTCATCTCATGAGAACGCGGGATACAGTACAACAATAACCCTAATTCATGTAATGTCAGGGAGTTAACACCATACTGTGAAACAGTTAGGAGTGCTTCACCCAAAGTTTGAACTTATGGTACAAGTACTGAAAGAAGGCTGATGCGTCGTTCACTAAGGCGCCCTTCTAAGTAAGGCCCGATCTCCACTGAAAAGGACCCGTTAGGGGGTTTATTTATCTCTGAAGAGCGAGCGCAGCGAGCGGGAGTCGAAAGCTAGAATCTATTAAAGCCAATCAAGGCACTTTTTAACTGAAAAAAAGGCGATGGAAGTTCGATAACATCACGGTCACATAACCTCTCAAAACCGGCCACGCCCATCAGCCCAACTTCAGTATCTTTACCTAGACGTGAGCGCCGCCGCGCCGCGCCGCCGCCGCCGGATGATTTTAACTGCGCCGAGCCGCCGCCGATGAAGGTGGCGCGCCGCATGTACAACACTTTCAGAGCAGGGTGTTTCTGTGCTTGGCGTTGATATTATTGGCAACAGAGTTTTTCTTTAAGGCCTATTTGCATACCTTCATAAAGCTACGAGAAAAATTGATCTGCGGATATGAAACGTTGTTAGGACATATCAAGTCATTCCTCAACCGCCGCATCGTACCAGCAAGAATTGGTTGAAACAAGTTGTTTCTATTTTTCTGCGGTTATTGTTTAAAAGAATGATAAAGAATTCCATTATTTCTTTTATCTTCATTCATTTTCCCCCTCAAAATATAGTAAAACTTTGATTTTATTTATTATTAATTTTTTAACGACTGTTACCACTTATTATGCTTTCTACTTAAACAATCTTTCTATTTCATCAGTGCTGTTGTATTCCATCTCAGTGATCTAGTATGTTTCAGATGAATCCTATAATACTCCACCATTTAACCACTTCCCTTTCCCCGCACATTGAATACCTGTTTGCTGAAATATCCACTTCCCCACATCCGTACTCTTTGGTTTCATCTACCTGCCTCCGAAAGTTACCTTTGATGAAACATTCAAAGCCATCCATTACAACACGATCCCTTCATATTCCAACATTGTTCTCTCCGGAGACCTCAACAACAATCTCCAGATACCTTCTCCTAACCAAGCCTATCTTTCAGATATCCTCTATTCCCTTAATTTATTTATAGTCCCTTACGACCCGACTCTTAACACCCAGCATTCCACCACTTGGCTTGTCTTTTATGATCTCGATTCCCTAAAAAACTCCTCGCCTTATCACAGCATCCGGTTCCTTTACAGTCTTCCCACGACCTCATACAATTATATAACCTTCCCATCCTGCTGTATTCCCCCACAACTAAATCCTTTCGAAACCTTGATTCCCTATCACCTGCAATCCTAGCGCCTGATCTTGAGATGATCCAATGGGACCCCATATACACCTCAAACGCCATTGACTCCATGGTGGAAACCCTTACCACTTAACTTTATACCATCCTAGACCGTCACGCTCTTCTCAAGTTCAAGACAGTTAAGCATCCTCGAGCACCCTGGCTAACACCTACGCTAAGGAATTTTATGAAACTAAGAGACGCAGCTAGAAGAAGATTTTAGGGCACCTGACTTTCTGAAGATTACCATCAAGCTCCTCCGAAATAGCACTCATTCCTTAATATACCGCGCCAAATCCAACTACTTCCAGCAATCCTTATCCAGTACCCCCGACTCCAAAGCAAAATAGGTAATTTTCAGCAAACTGTCCATTTGTAAACCCACTCAAAACCAATCAATTCCATTTTCAGCCGATGCACTCAATTTGTCCAATCTAAAGGTGTTCCTCTTTGTCCCCCACGCTTTTTTCTATCTGTATCAATGAACTTCCATCGCTCCACCCATCAATCCTCCACCCATCGCTGTCAATACCATCTGTATGCCGATGACGCCCAGCTTTATCTCTCCTTTGCCCCGCTGATTCCTCCGACGATATCCTAAAATTATAGGAAGATATCGACAGAATATGTGCTTGGGCAAACCTCAACGAATTTACTCTGAACGCGAAGCAGACGAAAGCCACCTTGATTGGATCTCCCTTTCTCCTCAAATCAACTGTCGCTCCAAATCTATTCCTAAACTACTCATCTATCTCATTCCACAATTCTGTCAAAAACCTTGGCGTTACCTTCGATCAATCCCCCTCTTGGAAACCACATATCTCACAAATTTCCCGTCGCACTATCACTACCCGGAAACAGTTCAACCGTCCTCTCTCATCTCTCCCCACTTTGACTACGGCTGTATGGTGTACAGCGGACTGTCTGAGGCACTCGAAGCCAAACTTAAACGCCTAATGAAATATTCAATACGTTTTGTCTTTAGGATCCCAAGAGATACGCATATAGCCCAGTATTAAGCCGGGATGAAGTGGCTCTGCCAGTCCTACCGCTGTCGGTATCTACTGGCTTTCTTCTTATACTAGAACATCAGAACTCAACGACCCTCCTATATCTTACAGAGCCTACAATTTAAATCCTCCATCCAATCCCGCCAAACCAGATCCCGTACGTCCGATATATGTCCTCCACCCCATCGAACTTATACATGAACAAATCCTTTATAATGCAAGCAACATCCCTCTGGAACTCTATTCTCTCCGTTTTCCGACACGCTCCATTAACTTCCACTTTCAAATCACTCCTCTTCGAGATCCTATTCAACTTTCAATTCAACTGATCACTGAAGGAACACGATGGATCTTTAGAAGTACGAGGGAGGTAAATTAAGTTCTAAGCCTGATATACATATATATGAAAATATATTTTCAACTTACATATTTTTATTTTCAATATAGTCCCCCACAACAGCAACGTACTTATTCCACCGCTTCCCTAACATCTGTAACCCGGCCAAAAATTTTTTTTTCGAAACCTTCCAAAACGACTTTGAGAGCTGAGATCACCTCATCGTCTGACGAAAACACCCTCCCACACAAATGTTTTTTCATATTAGGGAAGAGGTAGAAGTCTGAGAGGGCCAGGTCTGGTGAGTAGGGTGGGTGCGGGAGCAGCTTGGCCGTTGTTACGGTGTAACAAGGTTTTTGGTATATTTTTTTTGGAAAAAAAAAATGGTAAAGGTTCAAGAGACCAAGGCCTTTTCTTCTCATTACAGCTTGGTCCGAACAATTTTTATTGTTAGTTTTGGCCATGATCTTATTTTTCATTCGGTAGAAATTTTTTGCTTAAACAGGTTAGAATAAAATTTTGTAAATATTGGCCATAGTTTATATTGTGATTTAAATTAATTAACCTAGTGTTATAAAGCAATAAACAAAAGGGAACCAAATCGAGTGAGCTTAGTAACTCGAAATTTAATAGCAATTTCAATAGAATATTTTTTTTTATAGTACGCTATATAAAATATAAGATTAAATGTAAATTAAATTAGTATAAAATAAAATAACCGTTACAATATTAGTGGAATTCAAAGACATATTGTTTAAAGAAGTGAAAGTGAAGAAATATTAACTTATAACAACGAGCGCTACGTGGTGGCAGAGAAAAAAAAAGACGAGCGGGGAGAGAGAGTCGAGTCGAGTGGTGACGGCTCTGCCGGATTTAAATTTTTTTCCTGAGGCTTTTTTTTAAGTTCCAAAGTGAGTGTGGTAGCCGAACATTAACCGAGGAGGGGACTTACAAGATCAGGAAAATCTGAGGCTGTTTTGGCGAGCAAAGAGCCAAAAATTGAAAATAGAAGAGGACTGGGGGCGAGCGACCGACGGGTGCACCCACCAACCAGCTAAGGTTCAGTTTTCTTTATTTTCAGAGCTCTGAATTAATATTTTAATTATGTTGGAGAGAAATGAATCTTTTTGTAATAATTTGAGGGAATAATAGTAGTTATAAAAATAAGGACAGAAAAGTAGCTTTTGTAATTATTATTATATAGTTTGTGTGATGGAGGAGTTTTTTTTGTTTTGAGCATTTTCGCCTCTTATTGTAAATATTTATAGGGTTGATCAAAAGTTGGTTTTTTTTTTATGATTTTTGTGTTTTTTTTTTGTAAATGAATTTTATATTCCCTCAAAGAGAAAGAAATTGCTATTAAATTCAAAGCTACAGAAAAGTAGCTTTTGTAATTATTATTATATAGTTTGTGTGATGGAGGAGTTTTTTTTGTTTTGAGCATTTTCGCCTCTTATTGTAAATATTTATAGGGTTGATCAAAAGTTGGTTTTTTTTTTATGATTTTTGTGTTTTTTTTTGTAAATGAATTTTATATTCCCTCAAAGAGAAAGAAATTGCTATTAAATTCACAGTACTGATTTTTTTTCCTACCAAATTATTATTCATTTCACAAGGTAAGTTTGACCCAAAAAGGAAGAAAAATAATTAACATAAGAGATGTTGGTTCCCTGGTATCCATATTGAATTTCATTGTAGAGATAATTATTTTTTTTTTTAATCCTTTTCAATAGTACTTCAATCAATCATTTGCCTTGTATGGATTAGGTTTTCGACGTTTTTCCGGATCTTAGGTTTTAAGAACAAAAAAAACGGCGTGGCGCCTACAATTTTTTTTTATTATATTTTTATTTCCCTCCCTGTTAATCGGCATTTATTCATTGAATTATTTTTATTTACTTCTTGATTAATTTTTAATTATTTAATTTTTGTTTTCATTTTTTTTTTGTTGCTTCTTTTTCTACCCACCCCTTCTCCACTGAGTAGGGCATATATTTACGTTCCCGAAATCGGGTAACACCGTCTCCGTGGTAACTCTTGATTTGTGGAGGGGAGTGTTGTCCTGCAGTAGCAGCACACCTTTGGTGATCTTTCCTCGGCGTTTCTCTTTGATGGTCTCTCGCAGTTTCACGAGAAGGTCTGCATAGTATTGCCCTGTTATTGTCATGCCATGCTGCAGAAAATCGACCAGCAAAACTCCTTCCGAGACTAACGTCACCCAGATCGGTCATCATCTTCGAGGTTTCCTCGGCCAGCTTTGAAGAGTGCGGTCCACCTTTTGATAGTGGCATACGATGGGGCAGAGTCCCACAAAGTTGCAAATAGGTCTTCAAATATTTCCTTCGGCCCCATCCCATTTTTTACAAAATATTTTATCACTGCACGGTGCTCAAAATTAGACATTTTTAAATCGACCAATAACTCACAACAGTCGGAAAGAAACTGACCTGAATTGAAAGGTGGAATTAGAGAGATAAGAACTTGTTATAAGTAAACAATGACCTTTAACCCCATTCAACTTATCTGTTTTCACTTCAAAAACTAGTTATCTATGTCACAAGAGTGTAAAGTATGTTTTTTACAAGTGAAACTACTTTAATGTACGGCCTTAACATTAACAATCCGATTCAACAAATAAAATAATAAACGAGTACTCCCAGGTGCGTCCGCAGGATTTCCTCTGGGGGGGGGGGGGGGGCTGATAAAATTTTCGAAAGGGTCGAGGTATTCTGACCTTGTATGGCTCAATTAATTGTCAAAATAAAACTTACTGATATTTAAATGTTATAATAAGTGTTTATGTAATGCTTTATAAATATATTAAATGAATACGAATTTATTTATTGGTTGTTTTTGTTTCTCAAAATTTGTAGAGGGGGCAGCTGCCTTCGCCTGCGTACGCCCATGATACAAAAATCTCGCGAGCATCGGCGCGCCGGTAGGCGCCGCCTCCGCCGGTTAAAAATCATCGGCGGCCCGCCGCCGAAGATTTTTCTGTGGCGCGCATGTCTATCTTTACCACGTTTGGTACAAGTACTGAAAGAAGGCTGATGCGTCGTTCACTAAGGCGCCCTTCTAAGTAAGGCCCGATGCCATTCTAAGTTCTGCCTCGATGCCAGTCTTCTTTGCGAAACTATCATTTAAGTTTGTTTTACGCATTCTGAGATCGTGGAATTAACTTTTTCTTTACCCATGATTAAAATAAAAACGATGTTCATTACATATTATTTTTAGGTTTTGGATTAAATTCTTAAAATCATTGAGTTCCGTTGTTTAGAATCTGCCTGGGAATAAAAAAATATACTAGAAATGGTGACTGGGTCGTTTCGGAAGATGAAAGATGGGGATCAACCTTTTCAAGATATTTCCGTTAGATGTTTACTTTGTCCAATTACGATTCCTAACCATCATCATAACAGGAATTTCTTCATTTTCTGATTCATTCTTTTTATGGTGTCCTTATTTAAATGGATCATCAACCCACTCAAACCAAAAATTGTCGCTGAAAAAAGAGCAAAGCAGCCGAAAACTATCTTTTCCAAGGTTACTTCTAGACTCACCATATATGGACCTCAATGGTAGCACAATTTTGGCAAAACAAAAATTATTTTTTGTGATTATTATAATATATGGATTGGAGACAAAAGTAATATATTCCTAACCTTTCAGAACGTATTTCTATATCTAGAGGTGGAAGCCCTGATGTTTAGGTCGAAACATAGACTGTTTAAATATAAGCGATATTTTTATATATTATTTGTATTTTATTAATACATATTTATATATATTAATTATATTTTTATATTAAATATAATATTAATTTTATATTTTATAATATTAATATCGAAAAATGTCATATCAAGCACCCTTATCAATTACAGTCGTCTCCGTTTAATTGGGTCATCGGATAATTGGGACCACCGCTTAACTGAGCTATTTTTAATAAAACTGAATCAAATATATGTAAAACATCACTGCTTTATTGGAAAAAAAACATCGGCTAATCTGGCCGAAACTTTCTGGAACTTAACGTGTCCATTATACAGATGTAAAAAAACTATTAGCCCTAGTGTCAATCAAATAACCTAAGTATCTAAGACCACGCGTATTACTCTACCAAAAGCAAGAAACCGCATCGAAAAGTCTAGTCGACTTTTTTCGGTTAGGAATCGTGGAAAGTCCTTTAGACTTAGACTAGCGCTAATTATGTGGCTCGTAAGTTAACAAGTAAAGTGACAATGCACAGTTGATATTTTCCTGTTAAAAAAAATTGAAATAAAAACATGTTCTGATTACTTTCTTATTTCGAAATTTTGTCTTTATAATTTTAATTTATATTATACACTAATAGTTATTTTAATTTGCTTCATTCTCTATCTGATGATGAAATTATCTTAGTGGCCTTTTGTATTGTTGTAAAATTCCTGTTTATCAATCGTTTTGGAAGTATTTTTATATCATTAATACTACAATATATTTGAAAACTAATCAAGGAAAAATAAAAATTAGTGCTTCATTACTCCCCTAATTTAATGAATTTTTAACAGCAAGAGTATATGAATATGTATATCTAAATAGCTATTTCACTATCTTAATATAATATAATAATATTAAACTTACCGGTATCGGGAAGAGACCGGTGCTGTCAACTTCTGAATCTCTAAAGTTCTCCTCACTCATGTCTTCTATTCTTCTTAAAGAACACCCCAGAATAGCTTTGAACCTAAGTCAGTTGCTTTTGGCCTCTCTGAAATGGCGAAGGTATTGGAAGCACTGATATCCTATATATAGGTCTACTTTGAGATAGCGGTTTAAGGCTAAACATTAAAATATCGACAAGGTCATATTCCTCGGTCGAAACAGACTTGGAAAATTGTTACGAGGTGAAAACTATAAAAAAAAAAAAAATTAAAATCACAAATAGGGTGATGTCTTGTACTAATCATAAATGCTTTTATAGAAAAATCTAGTGCGTGCGCGTACCACACAACTTTCACTTACCAACTTATTTAGATTAGAAATTGACGTGTTTTATTAATTGCCACTTCACAAAGTCACAAATCTTTCCACATTCATTTTTTATTTTTGCCGTTTATGAGTAAATAAAAAACACACGTGAAAATGATACAAAATTTATTAAGGAAAGTACCCCCTCCACTTGATCAATGTTAATGAAATTTTTACTGTCACATCGCGGGCACATACATACACCAAATACCAAGTTTGATCAAAATCGTTAAACCCGTTTTTGAGTAAATAAAAAACACACGTGAAAATGATACAAAATTTACTAAGTAAAGTCCCCCCTCCGGTTGATCAATTTTGATGAATTTTTTACAGTCACATCTCGGGCATATAAATAGATCAAATACTCATTTTAATCAAAATCGTTAGAGCCGTTTTGAGAAAATCGAAAAAAAATTAAAAAGTTATTAAATAAAGTACCCCCTCCCTTTGAGCAATTTTGATGAAATTTGGACTGTGAATTGGAATTTTAATATAAAATGGTTTTAATTCGTGAAAAGATCGGAGATCTTAAGTCCAACACTTATTTATTTTTACTTATTGACCTGTTTAGTGCATTTTTTTTTTTAAGTAATATTTAATTCGTTCGGTTCTTAAAAGCAACAATTTAAACTACAAGAATATTTCACTGGTCTTTGGTCGAATGTGAAGTACCAAGCTATTGAAAATCATTATAAATTCTTTCTGATTGTATTTCTTTATTCCAGAATAATAAATGAAACTATATTCTTTCAACAGAGACTGTAATAAATTATGAATAACGAATAAATATTAGTCAATTATGAATTTTAAGAAGACGAGACAAAAAAAATTGTATGACTTAATTACTTTTGCCCAAACGTGAATGATTTATAAAACAGAAATATATAAAAAATAGGTCATTATCAAAAATAACTAATGAATAACTCTTAATTAAAGCTATTTTTTCATATCAGACTTAACCTTTTTTTTTCATATCGTCTAAACTGAAACACAGGCCAGAAACTGGATACTGGTAAAACTAAAAGTATACACTTAGAAAAATATCAAAGAGTCCAATAAAACTTTTGACGGATTATAAAAAAGTTGCAGATGTAGCCATCCTTTGGGAATTTTTTAAAAGATATAATTTAACTTTCCTAAATGTAAGGAATTAACGTAAAGAACAAATAATATGCAGAACAAGTAGAATTTTAGTTGGGGGAAGGAACATGAAAGTAAAAAAGCTGATGGACAGATCCATTGGGTGGGGTATGGGAGATGCACCCCCTTTACAACCGGCTGGATCCGTACTTGTTGCATGCTCACCTAAAACAACCTACAGTTGACCAACACACTCCCTACAAGCGACTTCCATACTAAAATCTAAATAAGAAATATGACTGAAATAATAATGAATACGAGGAGGAGACAAAAAGGCGCTGATTGAGAGATCTCCTCTCTACCCTGATATGTCCCAAGCCAGCGAAGAACAGAAAAGCTGGGTTGTTTCCGTATTTTCTGATTTTTAACTAATAGTTAACGGGCGGGAATGAATAAATATTTTAAATTTGAAAAAAAGATTAATGAACAATAGACAGGAATAAAAAAATTATTACTAATAAAATCATATACATAATATGCAGGATACCTACAACTAGGTGCTGTAGTCTCGGTTCTTCAAGTTAAGTAAAGAGAAAAAGCTTGGGAACCGAAGGTCATTGTGAGTGGACGAAGCCCGTTAGTTATGGCTTCTTATCACCATAACGCAAAATGGCTATGACGTAGCTAAGTGTAGTTTATAATATACGTTATGAGTGTAGCACTGTAGTATATAATATGATTAACCATGCTACAATAATATGTCCATGAAAATATTTTTACTGTTTGTACATTTACACAATTAACTTCTTGGTTTTTTTTTTTTTTTTCGTGATTAGGCATTAGTGCTTTTAATGAAGAATGTTTTCATGATACGCCTTGAAAAGTCTATTTTTTGTATTATTTTAAATACATTCTCCTTTGAAATAGCATTAAGATTTTATCGCATTCCGGTCTAAATTGGTTATTTTTTAGAAGGAAAGGTCATATGTATGAATTTCGGAGTATTTTACCCGGGTTAGGAAAAAAATTATTTTTATTCTGGGACGTCTAGTCTCCTAAGAATAACAATATATGTACAGATCCAGAATACTTTGTCTGGTTAGTTTAGAACAAAGTTGGTAAAGAAATTAAAGAAGTATAATAAGATAAAAGCTCATAAAAGAAAACAAACAACAGCATAAGAAATTATAAGTTGACTGGTTTCCTACCATTTAAACTTAAATGTATAAATGGATATCCGAGCGTGTTAGAGCGCGACCCGCTTTAGCATTCTCGAGCCGAACGGTGGCGGTTCGAATCCGCCCTGGTATGGTAGACTATAATTTCGTGGAGGCCCCACGGAATAAATCTCGACCTACCCACTATGGTCAGAATAGGTTGGTTACACCTCTAGAGTAACCACCCGTATGCCACATATGGCCAGGTAGGGGTACTATGTGAGAATTATCTGTATTTTCTATTTAACTTTACACTAATATAGAAGAACCATGGACGTAGAGGAACATATGTTTGAATCAAAGGCGTATCTAGCCGGTTGTAAAGGGGGGTGGCTGCATCCCTACTTTCCTTTTATCTGCCGATCAGCTCTTTTAACTTCATGGTTCCTTTCCCACAACTAACATGTTACTCGTTCCGCAAACTATTTCTCCATAACGTTACTTCCTTACTTTTAGTAAAGTTAAATTCTAGCTTTAAATAACAAAAAATTTCCCATAGAGGGGCCACAGCCCTTAGAGTAAGGTAAAGAACAAATAATATTCAGAACAAGTAAAAACATAAAGGTAAAAAATCTGGTGCGTGCGCGCAACACACAACTTTCACTTACCGACTTACTTAGATTAGTAATTGACGTGTTTTGCTAAATATCATTTCCCAAAGTCACACATTTTTCTACATTCATATCTTATTTTTGTTAATCGTTAAAGCCTTTTTTGAGTAAATAAAAAAACCCCGTGAAAATGATACAATATTTATTAAGTAAAGTCCCCCCTCCCGTAGATCAATTTTGATGAAATTTTTACAGTCATATCTCGGGCATATAAGTACATCAAATACCAAGTTTTATCAAAATCGTTAAAACCGTTTTTGAGTAAATAAATAAAACACGTGAAAATGATACAAAATTTATTAAGTAAAGTCCCCCCTCCAGTAGATCAATTTTGATGAAATTTTTACAGTCATATCTCGGGCATATAAATACATCAAATACCAAGTTTGATCAAAATCGTTAAAACCGTTTTTGAGTAAATAAAAAAAACACGTGAAAATGATACAAAATTTATTAAGTAAAGTCCCCCCTCCGGTTGATCAATTGTGATGAAATGTTGGTTATCACATCTATGGCATATAAATACATCTAATACCAAGTTTGATCAAAATCGTTAAAACCGTTTTTGAGTAAATAAAAAAAAACACATGAAAATGATACAAAATTTATTAAGTAAAGTCCCCCCTCCGGTTGATCAATTTTGATGAAATTTTTACAGTCATATTTCAGGCATATAAATAGATCAAATACTCAGTTTAATCAAAATCGTTAGAGCCATTTTTGAGAAAATCGAAAAAAACTTAAAAAGTAGTTAAATAAAGTACCCCCTCCCTTTGAGCAAATTTGATGAAATTTTTGCTGTCACATCGCGGGCTTATACATACTCTAAATACCCAATTTCAGGTTCGCACGGTTTATAGTTTTTGAGCTAGTCTGTTCACACACACACACACACACACACACACACACACACACACACACACACACACACACACACACACACACACACACACACACACACACACACACACACACACACACACACACAGACACACACACAGACACACACACACAGACCATTTCGCGGGACTTGGTTATTTCGACTCAGGGGGTCCCAAAACGTGTATTTCCGTTGAAAACCGGAAGTCGAAATTTTTCACGATCGCAATACTTCCACTTACTATATATTTCATATATAGGTAAGTGAAAGTAAAAAGCTGATTGGCAGATCCAGGGGAATGGCTGCGGGGCTACAGCCCCCCCCCCCTTTACATCTGCTGTACTTTATAGAAAGGTTTCGCCTTCTGAAAGTTTGAATAATCTTTAAAAATTATCTAATAAAATTGATATACACATGGCTTTTCTATATGAGGAGATGATGCCCAAAACTCGTTCGTTCCATTTTTTTGAAAAATTGAGAAAGCAGTGGATTCTAAAAGATATTTTTATGCTCTTTCAACATATCTAATCAGATTGGAGCAACACTTACTATTTCTTATGGATTTTTGCAATACAAAATAGCGGTTTGTTGAAGAACTGATTCGTTCAATATATCAATATATCTGCCACAGACGAAGGAAACAACGAACAACAGAATGATGAAGTCGCTATCATTGAAGAAGACGATAGCCTTAGGATCTAGTCTTTTTGTAACCTTTTTTAAGTCGGATGTTTTATATCCGTACACTGATATTTTTGAAAAATTCGTCAAAAAACAAAATAACGAACATGTTTAGTAAATGTTTTAAGTCAGTGGGTGATATTATTTTGTAAAATGGTACCGAATTCATTTATGGATTAGTTGTGAACCTAAAATAAATATTACTTATTAAGAAGATCAACTTGAATTAATAAGTGTGAATTAAAACTCGTTCGTACCAATGTGGTATGCAGCAAAAGTCTTTCCTTTAAACATTTTGTAGCAAAACTTTCTCATTTTATATTTTGTTACTTTTTTTTGGTACCTCTAAATCAGTATATTTTTTTATTCCAAGCTCACTCACACCAGCTGCAACTTTCGAAGGCAAAAAAATCATCTTTATCTGACCACTCTACAAGACGTGGTAAGTTTTTTGAGTTTCCTGAAAAATGGGTTCAGGTGGAACGAACGAGATTTGCATCTCGCCTCTTCATATATATTTTTAGATGGTTTTTAAATTTCGAAAATCATTGGAAATAACAGAAACAAATACAACGATAGCAAGAAACATTAAAAAAAATGATAAACTACTTTTTGCGATATAACGAGCTAATAGGAGGAAGCTAGAGATAGCAATACTTTCATAGCTCCTGCCAAATATAAATGGAATCCATTTCAAGTAATGAGCCTTTCCCTGAAGTCGAAATAATATCAATTCGAATGAATGCCCATCGCGTGGTACCCCTATATAAATACATTGTATGTATACACTTCATCGCTACTCGACATAAGTCTCTACATCGATATCTCACAATATCTCCTCAAAAAATATGAAATTAGCTAAAAAGAAAAAATGTTATATGGCCAACTCGTCGATACATGGTCTCAGGTACATGACTTAGGATGACAGGCATTGGAGTGAACGGTAAGGCTGTGGCATATTGTGTCATCAATTCATCAATAGAGTGGAAATAGGAAAATATATAATTAAACTCTTCAAATTACGGTGAATAAAAATTTAAATTTGAAGTTGTATTTAAGTCTAAACTGTGAACTAAGCTAAACGATAGCAATATTGAACAAATCTTATGACACCAAGCATAGGAGAGATCGGGAAGCATAATCTTCAAACTCCATTCGTATTGTGTGCATTTAAAAATATTTGTAAAAAATCTGGTGCGATGCGCGCAACACACAACTTTCACTTACGTACTTACTTAGGTTAGAAATAGACGTATTGTTATAATATGTAAATGCCATTCCTCAACTTCACACACGTTCCCACACTTATATGCTTATATTTGTATATCTCCATAAGTTATAGAGTATGACGTTGCAAAACTTGAAAGTTCTCAGTACTTTTCGATTCATTATTGCTAATTTATTTTTTTAATGAACCTAATTTCATCATGTCTAGTTTTTTTTTTCTGCTTTCTTGTTTATTTCTGCGAGTTACTTTTTACTTTCACTTACCTATATATGAAATATATAGTAAGTGGAAGTATTGCGATCGTGAAAAATTTCGACTTCCGGTTTTCAACGGAAATACACGTTTTGGGGTCCCCTGAGTCCAAATGACGTCCCACGAAATGGTCTGTGTGTGTGTCTGTGTGTCTGTGTGTCTGTGTGTGAACAGACTAGCTCAAAAACTATAAACCGTGGGAATCTGAAATTGGGTATTTAGTGTAGGTATATGCCCGCGATGTGACAGCGAAAATTTCATCAAAATTGCTCAAAGGGAGGGGGTACTTTATTTAATAACTTTTTACGTTTTTTTCGATTTTCTCAAAAACGGCTCTAACGATTTTGATTAAACTGAGTATTTGATCTATTTATATGCCCGAGATATGACTGTAAAAATTTCATCAAAATTGATCAACCGGAGGGGGGACTTTACTTAATAAATTTTGTATCATTTTAACATGTTTTTTTTATTTACTCAAAAACGGCTTTCATGATTTTGATCAAACTGGGTATTTGATGTATGTATATGCCGAAGATGTGATAGCCAACATTTCATCAAAATTGATCAACCGGAGGGGGGACTTTACTTAATACATTTTGTATAATTTTCACGTGTTTTTTTTATTTACTCAAAAACGGTTTTAACGATTTTGATCAAACTGAGTATTTGATCTATTTATATGCCCGAGATATGACTGTAAAAATTTCATCAAAATTGATCAACCGGAGGGGGGACTTTACTTAATAAATTTTGTATCATTTTAACATGTTTTTTTTATTTACTCAAAAACGGCTTTCATGATTTTGATCAAACTGGGTATTTGATGTATGTATATGCCGAAGATGTGATAGCCAACATTTCATCAAAATTGATCAACCGGAGGGGGGACTTTACTTAATACATTTTGTATAATTTTCACGTGTTTTTTTTATTTACTCAAAAAAGATTTTCACGATTTTGATCAAACTTGGTATTTGATGTATTTATATGCCCGAGATATGACTGTAAAAATTTCATCAAAATTGATCTACGGGAGGGGGGACTTTACTTAATAAATTTTGTATCATTTTCACGGTTTTTTTTTATTTACTCAAAAACGGCTTTAACGATTAACAAAAATAAGATATGAATGTAGAAAAATGTGTGACTTTAGGAAATGATAATTAGCAAAACACGTCAATTTCTAATCTAAGTAAGTTGGTAAGTGAAAGTTGTGTGTTGCGCGCACGCACCAGATTTTTGTAAATACGAGGGGTGATCAAAAAGTTCCAGGACTGTTGAGATTGCGCGGCAATGGAGTGTCATAAAGCAGTGCGGTTGGCAGCATTGTTTAGCGTGACTCTTCCTGAGCTCAGCTGTTTATTCAGTTTGTTGATAACCTTCTTCATTGCAAAGTTACTGCTGTTTTCGTAAAAAAAAGTTTTTTGTGTTCGGCGATTTTGTGAAATAAATGTAAAGGAAGAGCAACGCGTTTGCGTAAAGTTTTGTGTGAAGTTGGGTAAAATGTTATGAGACCATTAACCGCTTTCGTTATCTTCAAACCCTGAGAAATTTGCGCGAGGCAATAAGGAGGAAGAGACCAGAGTTGTGGCTGAGCGGTGAGTGGGTGCTGCATCATGACAATGCGCCTGTTCATTCCGCACTGCTCATTCGCGACTACTGCACCAAAAATGGAATGACGGTCATTCCCCAGCCTCCATATTCACCTGACCTTGCCCCTGCAGACTTTTTCTTGTTTCCAAAACTTAAGAGACCCATGAAGGGAAAGAATCGCCGAACACAAAAAACTTTTTTTTACGAAAACAGCAGTAACTTTGCAATGAAGAAGGTTATCAACAAACTGAATAAACAGCTGAGCTCAGGAAGAGTCACGCTAAACAATGCTGCCAACCGCACTGCTCTATGACACTCCATTGCCGCGCAATCTCAACAGTCCTGGAACTTTTTGATCACCCCTCGTATATCGTGAAGGTGGATCGATAGAAGGTGTATTTACGTTTCGTAGTTAAGTGTGACTCCGTTTGACCAATTTTCATGAAATTTCGGCTGTCATGTCGCGGGTATATACATACGTCAAATAACCATTTTGATCAAAATCGTTATAGCCTTTTTTGAGTAAATTAAAAAAAAAAAAAAAACTCGTGAAATAAGACAACATTTATTCAGTAAAGTATCCCCTCTAATTTATCAATATTGATGATATTTTGACTGTCACATCGCGGGTATATACATACATCAGATACCGGGTTTAATCGAAATCGGTTGAGCCGTTTTCGAGAAAATCGAAAAAAACGTAAAACTTAGACAAAGTTCTTTAAATAAAGTACCCCTCCGTTGGACCAATTTGGATGAAATTTTTGCTGTCACATCGCGGGCACATACATACAACAAATACCAAATTTCAGGTTCGTACGGTTTATAGTTTTCAAGCTAGTCTGTTCACACACACAGACCATTTCGTGGGATTTGGTTATTTGGACTCAGGGGACCCCAAAACGTGTATTTCTGCAATACTTTCCCTTACTATATATTTCATATATAGGTAAGTGAAAGTAAAAAGAATATCTATAAAATATTTTGTGAGAGAATACACCATCTCAATATTATTTTATTTTTGTATATTCTTCTCTAGTACTTGTCGGATTTAGTTTTAATTTCAAATAAAATCATAACGTTTTCACCGGAAATTCATTCATCAATCTAAGAAACTGAAAAAAATTACTGATTGGCAAAGTCCCCCCCCCCCCCCCCCCGTTCATTCTACTAGGATAACATTGAAAACTTATCATATTGAAACAAAATGCCAAATAAACTCCAATTTTAAAAGCTAGTATTAAAGAAAATATCTGTATTGTAAAACAAGCTGGGAATGATTTTCTGACATCTTCAATACTAACCGCGGGAGGGGTCCTAAGAATCCCACGAGCAGAACTGTCAAGTTGAGTATTACGGAAGTCGAGATACATATCAAGATTGCAGGACGGAATTGTATACTGTCCGCAGAGCGGGAGGGGGGGGGCGTAAGGAAGACAGCAGCCCCCCTAGAAATTATGAGAAACTAAAGCTAGAAATTAAATAAATCCATATTTATTAACTGTATGTTTTAGGTACTATATAAGAACATTTTTCATTTTTTAAATATCAATAAGTTTTATTTTAACCATTAATTGAAACTTAGATGGTCAGAAAAATTCGAATCCCCTCCCCCCCGGGTCATAAGAATTTTATCAGACTCTCCCCTCATTGGACGAAATCCTGCGAGCGCCCTTGCAATATATTATTTTACCCTTTAATTTAACAACTTTAAAAATTTACAAAGGATATCTCGTAAGGTATGAGAAATATTATTTAATAATAATATTATTATATTTGACATGACCTTTATTCGTTTAATAACACGAAAGAAGGACTTCAATAGAAAGAAAAAGAACCATATTGTCGATGTCCCAGGATTGGGGTGCGGTGCCTGAGTGTGCTAACGTGTTGGAATACTTGCTGATAATAGCAGCATTGTCATAACCTGAAGTACGTGAATACCTAGAGCCAGGGGGGGGGGGGGGGGGGGGGTGTTAGCGATAGTACAAAAATATTTTTATTTATTTTTAACGTAGTTTGCTCCTACGCATTTAGCAAAGTTGTAGAATATGCAGACTTTATTCGTGATATGCTTGATTTAATCGCTGTACTGGAACATATTCTTCGGCCATTGCTTTTTTAATCTTCGTTGGTCGGGTAACTGGGTGGAAGAAAGAGAAGAAGGGTTTGAGTAGTTCTGATTGAGCAGTGAAATGTAGTGTATTTGTCATCAATGTATGATTTTACTGTGGGAATGTCCATGTCTACAAAAACATTTACATTAAGAAGAAATGCGTAAGATGCGGTGGAGGCTATTATAGTTCTGACTTCACGAAGCCTTGAGTAACAGGAACAAGTGTGCCAATTGTGAAGGGTCACATCCAGTTAGCTGCAGAGGATGCCCAAATTTAAAAAAAAAAATCTGGTGCGTGCGCGCAACACACAACTTTCACTTACCAACTTACTTAGATTAGTAATTGACGTGTTTTGCTAAATATCATTTCCCAAAGTCACACATTTTTCTACATTCATATCTTATTTTTGTTAATCGTTAAAGCCGTTTTTGAGTAAATAAAAAAACTCCGTGAAAATGATACAAAATTTATTAAGTAAAGTCCCCCCTCCCGTAGATCAATTTTGATGAAATTTTTACAGTCATATCTCGGGCATATAAGTACATCAAATACCAAGTTTGATCAAAATCGTTAAAACCGTTTTTGAGTAAAATAAATAAAACACGTGAAAATGATACAAAATTTATTAAGTAAAGTCCCCCCTCCAGTAGATCAATTTTGATGAAATTTTTACAGTCATATCTCGGGCATATAAATACATCAAATACCAAGTTTGATCAAAATCGTTAAAACCGTTTTTGAGTAAATAAAAAAAACACGTGAAAATGATACAAAATTTATTAAGTAAAGTCCCCCCTCCCGTAGATCAATTTTGATGAAATTTTTACAGTCATATCTCGGGCATATAAATACATCAAATACCATGTTTGATCAAAATCGTTAAAACCGTTTTTGAGTAAATAAAAAAAACACGTGAAAATGATACAAAATTTATTAAGTAAAGTCCCCCCTCCGGTTGATCAATTTTGATGAAATTTTTACAGTCATATTTCGGGCATATAAATCGATCAAATACTCAGTTTAATCAAAATCGTTAGAGCCGTTTTTGAGAAAATCGAAAAAAACGTAAAAAGTTATTAAATAAAGTACCCCCTCCCTTTGAGCAATTTTGATGAAATTTTCGCTGTCACATCGCGGGCATATACCTACACTAAATACCCAATTTCAGGATCGCACGGTTTATAGTTTTTGAGCTAGTCTGTTCACATACACACACACACACACACACAGACACACACACAGACCATTTCGCGGGACTTGGTTATTTCGACTCAGGGGGTCCCAAAACGTGTATTTCCGTTGAAAACCGGAAGTCGAAAATTTTCACGATCGCAATACTTCCACTTACTATATATTTCATATATAGGTAAGTGAAAGTAAAAAATGAAAGCAGTCATGAATCAAAGAAGACATCCGCATAATAATCGGAAAGTGGGGAATTAATTCTCCTCCAAGAGTTTCCAACTCTTTTACAAAACAAGCAGCCTAATTCTCCCCCCCCCCCCTCGAAAAAAGAATCAATTTCTTGAGTAAACTTTTTCTTGAATTAGGGATCTGATGTCCAGTTATACCTATTTCATTATTTAATGAAAACAAACAGCGTAGTTTAGCTCCTTAAAATATTTTTTAAAATACAACTTCCGCTAGCATCTAAAGTCTGTCACGTTTACTTTTTTTTTTTTTTTTTTTTTTTTTTTTTTTTTGTGGGGGTCACCCCGAATACATATTTATATAAACAGTTTATATTTACTTTTTTATTGGATATCGGGATCCTTAGTTACTGATTATTTATATTCGTACCGATTGATCAAGCGTTCACGGTCAAATCACCTCCTTTCAAAACCGCTGACCAAGAAAAAGTATTTCCTTAGATAGAACTCCATAGCCCTTATTGGTACAGTGGCGGATCCAGCGCCCCCCTCCCTTTGGAGGGGAGAACACCAAACAGTTATTACTATTGCTGTATAAAAAGGGATATCTTTAATACTTTTTTTAGCTCCTTAAATGAAAAATGGATTGTATTTAAACATTTAATAGAAATTCACTACTTAAATGTGCACTAATATTTTAAATTTGATCATTTATGGCGCAAAAATTTAAAAAATAAAAAAGTGCGCCCCCCCTCAGAAAATTTCTAGATCCGCTACTGTATAGGTACAGTTTTGTGTTTACTTATTATTCAACATTCTATGTTTTTGTGTTTAATTTTCATTATTTGTAATAAATTTAACGAAAATTTAATATATGTATGAAAGATTTTAAAAAAAAATGCTTAAAATGGATTTTCCAGCCACAATGCCTTTACACTCACCTTCTTTTCCACGTTTTTAAATCTTGAAGGAATTTGCTCACGCAAAACTGTCGCGAAATCGTATGGGAAAGACTTGGAAGCCAAAAAAGTGATAACACGCTTTCTCCATTGGATCGCGCGAAGGAAAGAACGTAAGTGTAAAGAGAAAAGTTCAAACTAAACTGCACGCAATTCTCACGTAGTATGTTCGAAATTTCGCATTATTAACTTTATAGCTACACTCCTTCTCTCGCTCTCTCCTCTATTGTTTGTGACTGAAGCTCCTGATGAAAGACCACTTTTAATACTCAAAATCTATCTTTTTTTAAATTACATTCCTTGTATGCTCTATGAAATGCTTGAGGCTCAAACCTGGTGTCCAGATTAACTATATAGATTTTGGTTAAACACGGGACTTACATCTTTGGCAAGCTTGAATGGTCCTTTTTTTCAATCCAACTTAGTACCTTGTAAACCAAATGTACTAATACAGTTTTATTTTAGAGTGTGGTGAATCACAGTTACTCAATGATAGTTTCTTCTGTCTTGGATGGAGCTATCACTCCTCTTGTCTGATAGTACACGCTCAATATGAATTTTTATGCCGTTTTAACATGGTACTGCTGACAACTAGACCTTGAACACTTGCTGGACTAATACATCTCACTCCATTGTCATTAATCATTTCGTGAAGTCTTCACTTTTCCATAAAAATACTAATATGGGGTTCTTGTCTGAATGTGGCAATTAAATTATTTATAAATAGTCAACTGTATGTCACATTTTTTAATTATTCTTCACCTCACATAACATTATATAAATTATTTTAGTCATTTCATTTTACTCCTATTAGTAATAATCAGATAAATTAAGACCAGAATGTAGTTGTAGATTAGTTATATTCACAAATGAATGAATTTGTAATAACTTAGACTGAAACATAATTAAGAAACTATTTCACCTAGATTGTTTGGCGAGGACCATAATCTTGACTTAGATACGTTTCTAGGAGAAATTGTATTTTTTTTTATGGCAATTGTTACTCCTGTTAAGATATAATAAACTGTACGGACCACTATAGTTGAGCAAGTAAATAACATCCTTCAAGTATTTTACTGACTTTATTTTACTTGAACAAGATTTATTTTGTAAATTGGTTGTTGAAGGTGTGTCAAACATGTCAAACTCTTTTTTCCGAAACCTTATGGATGGGGATGGTAGTAAACTGCTGTGAGGTTTTTATACATTTAGTTACGGAGAGAGGCCTATGTTATTCTCTTCAACCGATCCATGTTTCAGGGTAAATATTTTGAACATAAATATACTTTTAGAATTCATATATCTTTATATAAATAAATGCAAATAAATTTATTTATTTTGAGCCAGGTCAAACGACCCTCGAAGCTTCATTGTGAACAAGCTGATTGGTCCTGGAAGACTTGCTTTCAAAGTATCAAAAGATGTTATTGTATGTTTACAATAAGTGTTACAATAATACATTCATAGTTAATCTAATAAAAAATAAGTCCATTTTTTCTGAAAATTAATCAACTACCATTTCCAGTTTCTTTTGTCAGTAACAAGAACTTGTCCCACCATAAAAATATTATTTATGATATGTTATTATAATTTCAATCATTATATATAAGTAACATAGATAGATGATGAAAATATTTTTTAATATTCAACAAGTATTTTTTAATTTATAATGCTTTAATTATCCTTTAAAGATTGTTGGCAATAATTTTAATAATATACTGTAATAATAATAATAATATACTTATATATTATTGGTCTTGTATTTAATCTAGATAATGATACATTATAGTAAAAAAAAAAAAAAAAATAGTTAATAGAGAAAAATGAACATATTTAACATTTAACCTTTTTTTATTGCCATAGTTTACTTATTTGTATCATTTATTGATTAATAGTTTTGCAAATGCATTTTTTCTATACATATATATATATATATATATATATATATATATATATGTCATAAAAAAAAAATATTGGCGATGTAACAAATTAACAATTTTGGTATGCATCATTTATTAAACATATATTATGAAATAATAAATTTTATTTATTCACAAAATAAATTTTGACAATGTTATTTTATTTATTTGTTGAAAATTCTTAAACTAATAAAATAATTTTTCAATAATGCAGTTTTCAACTACATAATATTTATATTTCAAATAAATTGTGCTCTAGTAATGCACAAAGCATTTTATAATACATATTTTACTAATTCATTATTGTTAAAAGCTTTAAATGAATCTATTGATTCTTTTAAAAAATTGTGAGGACATTGTTTAATCATGGTCAGATTGGGTGTAATAAAATTTAAAAAAAATGGTTGCATGATGTATTAATGCTCAGTTAAAAGGATTTTCATGCTTTTCTAATGGAAACAGAGATAAAATCAGCCATTGGTTATAATCATTACACTGATCTAAATGGCTATATGTTAGAGAAAATATTGATTTATAAAAGTTTCATATTTTGATCTGTACTTGTCATAAGATGAAGTAAAAAATGTCTTTCTGTTCAGATGCTAAAGTGCTTATTCCAATTAAAACAAAAGAATATTTTGATCATGGTTCTATCCATGGCCTCCGGTATATTACTGAACCGAATAGGCATATTACTGAAAGGTAATTTGACAATAATCTAGTGAAAAATTATAACTTTAAGATTTTTAATTTTTAAAAATAAGACAATATTTACACCATTACTTTTATTTTAATTTTAAAAAGTTGAATAATACTTCATAAAATTTTTTTAATAGAACAACTCGTAATCCGTTAATAAAAATCTGTCTTTTTATTTTTCATTTGAAATGAATGAAATATAATAATAATAATAATTTCTTTGTTTACCATAAAACTTAGCCCTAATTTTGAAGAAAGCTCAAAAGAGAATTTTAATTATGTTAATTATTTTTATCGTTTTTAAAGATTTTTTTGGGCATGTATTGTTGTAACTGCAATGTATGGAACCTATTCATTGCTAAGAGGTTCCTGGTATAATTTTCAAAATAATGCAGTGAGCTTTGTCGTTGAAACATCCTATTTAGATTGGAATACAACATTCCCAGCAGTATCCGTTTGTGAAAATGAATCTCCAGACAAAATATTTGATTCCGGGACCAGGTATGATATAATATTTATTGTAGAGATAGATTAATTTTTACAGTTTTACTGAAGACATCTATCTGTTAAAACAGACTTTTTGGAGCCCAGAGGGATATGAATCTGGATTTTTATTTAAGAGATATAGCTTTCTTCGATGGGACATGTTACTCTTGTAAAACACACTGTGGACATTCTATGAACTGTTCTGGAGAATTAAAATATCTAGTTGAACAGGTATCATAGTCAATAAATTTAATAATACAAAAATCAAATCATACTTTAGACCTCAGCAAACCCAATATATGATTTATTAGGTGAGGGCTCCTTGTGAAGGATTCCTCGGTAACTGTACTTGGAATGGAGTACCATTTGAATGTTGCTCGCAGTTTCTTCCTTTGCAAACCGAACTTGGGCTTTGTTATACCATAAATTCTCTTCATACAAAATCGTAATCAATATTTTTTGCAATCAGTTGAAATAATTTAGTTATACTATTATATTTATACTAATATAATTAGGCAGCAATTCATTTAAACACACTATAAACAATATTTTTAGTAAGTCAAAAAAACTCGAGCTCAAGTCTAACCAAAAAACAGGACCAGGGAAATTAAATTTCCAAGTTTATGAAGCTGCAAAGGTAATTTAAAAGATAATTATTGTTAATACAAAAATTTTAATTCTAAATATTAATTTTGTATTTTATTTCTAGCTTTACATTCATTCTCCCGATGATGTTCCTTATGTTAATCACCCACAAGAAGAAAAAGCTGTATTAAATTGGGGAACAGTTTACAGCATGTCTTTTCAGGTACTATTAATATTTTACCAAATAACACTCTTCTACCTTCAGCTTTCATGATCATCTGCCATTTAGGTCAAAAAATTTGGTAGGAGATAATTTATATTTATTTTTATGTATTCTAAACAACTCTCAAATATACACTTTCTAGGGTGTTCTTTTATATTTTTCTTAAAAATGTAATAAAATATTGGTCAGGTGAATGAAATTGATAATGATCCGGCATTAAGTGAGGTCTCTGTTGAGCAAAGAAATTGCAGATTTCCGAACGAAAATATTCTCAATATATACGATTACTACAGTTATTCAACTTGTGTGGTAAACTGTAGAACTAAAGCACAGATTGAATTCTGTAATTGTACTCATCATTTCATACCATACCAAGGTAAGTTAAAGAATGTATTCACCCTTTAATTATTTTTATTAACAAGATGAATATAATATCTACTAATTTTTTTTAGAGGGAGTTCCTATGTGTAATATTGAGGGATTAACTTGTCTAACAGAATATTCAGGTAACTTAGAAGTATTTATGTCATTCAATAACAAATAACAAAATATTTTTAATTTAATTAAAAAAGATTTATATATCTAATTAGGCAATATTTGACAAAGCAAGCAGGACCTCTTTATAAATAAATTGAGTTTTCTTTTACATATAGTTAGTAATTATTGAAAATGAAATATGCTGAGTTAAGGTACAGTGAATATCTAACTGTATTCATACTATTCCCAGAAACATTGAGAGCACTGCGGACAGAAGATAATGAGAAAAAGGGACTTGTTTGCAATTGTATGTCAAGTTGCGTTGAGCCAGAGTACACAATTATCAGAAAGGCGCAAATCACGTAAGCGTATTTGATGTTTTATATTTTATTTAATACAATTTTCCCATAACTTTTTTTTAAAATTTATATGATCTAAAGAAACGAAGATTCACTAGATAACGGTACAAAAGTATCTGTAATTATGGATACTCTTCCATCGCAGAGGTTCAAAAGAAATGTAGTGAGGACACGTCTTGACCTAGTTGGTAAATCAACTAAATATAAATATTATAAACTTTATATGTCTCGAAATTAATAATTAATATTAATAATAAAATAATTGTTTGCTTTCAGTCAGTATGGGAGGCACTGCTGGTCTCTTTCTTGGTGCAAGTTTGTTAAGTGTTGTCGAGCTTTTGGTGTACATTTTTTTCAGAGGAAATACAAAAAAAGAAATCCTAGCTAATTCAATCAACTTGGGTAATAAAAAAGCTGCGACTGCTCAAAATGTTTTTATGATAGGTATACCTAGAAAAATGAATATTAGCAACAACCAAAATAGAAATATGGTAGGGTATCTGAAATCTAGATAGAGATGAATTATATGAATTTGTATTACTAGTATAAGCCATGTTTGTTGGTTGTTAGATAGTGTGTTGCCTCTTTCTCACTGAGGAGGAATATAAATTTATATCCTAATAAATGTTATTACTAAATGAATTATTTTGTATTATTCATGAGTTTGTATAAATTATGAAACTTACTTTCAAGATCTTTAGGAAGGTCATAAAAAAAATTAAAATGGGATAATTTTGATTTAAAAATTGAAGAAATGGCGTGAATGTTATTTGGTAGAAGCTTGAACAAGTAGTATTGACATAAAATGTAATAAATTCCATCGAACTTTTATTTAATTTTAAAAATATTATAGGTAGGTACATATTTTAAATTCAAATAACTATTCATTTATTTTTATTAACCTGTTAACCGGGCGGGACGTATAAATACGTCCTTGAAATATATGTTGTTTTTATTATTATTTATAAATGTATGTATAATCATTTAGAAATATATATAAATTCACGTGGAAACATGTATCTATGACTAATACCTCTGTTGTAGAAAATATAAGTCCCACCATTTCAAGGGTACAACATATATTTCAAGGATCATGCGGTTAACACGTTAAGCTGTTCTATTAGAGGAAAAAAATATTCAGTGAGTCAACAGGTTTGTAAGAATGATAATATCTTCTGCATCAATTACTCATGTATATTGCTCCTCAAACAACAACATTCACTATGTACATTATTATATAATTAATTTAAAAAAAGAAAATTAAATTACAATATCACATAAACCAATGATCAAAAGCAGAAAAAAAATCATTATTCTTGAAATATGGCTCAATTGAAGGGGTCAGGGCAAAATAGTGCCAAGCAACATTTTTAACAAAAATAAACTGAAGCTGCAGTCTGCTGTATATTACGTAGGACTATATGTCTATTATGGAAATGCCACCTAAATATGACTATATAGGACCTCTATAGACATATTTAGGTGGCATTGCCTTCATAGACATATAGTCCTACGTAATATACAGCAGACTGCAGCTACAGTTCATTTTTGTTAACAATGTTTCTTGGCATTATTTTGCCCCGACCCCTTCAATTCTTTAAAAAAATTAATTTTCACAAGCCATTGCAATAAATAAGTCTTAGTAAAAAAAACTTATCTTTAAGACTGAGCAAATGTAAAAAACCTAGACTTCCAAAATGACAATAAATTAAATTAAAAATTATTAGAGTCCTCAAAACTATTAACAAAATTCTTAACAGTAACTATACAATTAACTAAGGAACTACATCATTCGTTCATAACATAGTACACAATCAACAAAATACATTTCATACAAAACAATCTCCACTGTAAAAAATCAAATCATTTATAATTTTTGTTTTCACCTGTCAAATGTAAAATCAACAACTTTAAATTTATCTAAAACTACACACGTGTATCAGTCTAGAGTCGAAAAAATAAGGACATATTTTAATTAATAAAGACATTCATGTTCTAATGGTTCGGTCTTGCAACATGGAGATCCAGCATTTCCTGAGATGAATGGTATAATATATCAGTGTCCGCTTCTTCTAAACTGTTGACAAACCTTTGTCTCCGTCTTCTGATAACGAGAACCGCCAGCAAGGCACTGATAGCACCAATCACTGCGGCGCAGACCGACAATATAACGTATGTCTTACTTTTGCTATCTTTGTTTCTCTGAACTGCAGAGAATATAAATCTATCTGAAAAAGAAAAATATTATCGGGTAATACAATCAAGCTTAAGTTAGGGCTAAAATAAAGAGAAAAAAACGATCTTACTATAAATGCTCACCTTTTGGTTTGTAAATTGATTTCCATTTTTTAGAGCTTTTAACAGTATCAAGTTTGGAGGTTACAGTATGTGTTACAATAGTAGTGAACGAAATTAATTCTTCAGTAGTATTTAAAAGAGGAGGAAGTCCTGAAGTAGTTTGTAAATGAGTATGAGAATCATTAACAATCTTTTTACTTTTTAATTTACTTGTACTCATCTTTGTTTGATCAGATATTGATGTAGTAACATTGTACAACAGTGGCGTAACGGTTGTTAAGTTAAAATAAAGTTTACTCCTATCCAAAGGAGGGGTGATATTTTTAAACGTAGCTCTTGTTGAAGATTGGACTGGTGTGATTTTACTAGATGTTGCCATTGTAGAAATATGGGCTTCATCCATTAACGGGTCGAGACTCTTAGTAACAGATTTAAATGTCCTGCTAGAGGTCAAGTTTGGAACAGCAGTGGTCTGATAAACCTCTGTTGAATGGAACGGAGTTGTAGGTTGAGTTAACAAGACTCTTCCCTTGGTAGTGAAACTTTTCTTCTCATTAAATTCTTTTGTTATTAAGGTATTCATTTTTAAAGGCAGATGTGTTGTACTACTTTCATTTTTATTAATGAGAAGTAATGTTTTGTCAGTTGAAACATTAAACAAAAATGTTTTGTGTGATGTTTTTTGGGGCAAAATAGGCGTTGGAGTTGAGTTAATAAGAAACTTTGTAATTTTTTCATTATAAGCTTTGGTAGGTGTTGTTTGATAGTTTTTTTCAGATTTGTTTTGAGGAATAATAGTACCTTTATCCGTTGAAAGGTTGAAGAAAAAACTTTTGGTTGATATTGTTTGGGTTACAATATTGGTTTTAGTGGATTTATTAAGAAAGTTAGTAAATATTGTTGTCTCGGCCTTAGTAGGAGTTGTTGGATATTTTTTTGTTTTAAGGAATTGATCAGAATGTCTAGAAGTAACCTCAGTCGTGGTATTATAAAAAACATTGTTTTTAAGGTTTGAAAGAGTAGTTCTTACTGTAGTTGGAAAATTCTTCAGTGCTGAAGTAGAAAATCTATTTATTGTAATTGTTTCTTCAGTGGAATTGGTTGTCTGTTGTTCTTTTTGGACATATGGAGTAGTACTGAGGGAACGGATCTCAGTTCCATCATGAGCAGTACTCTGACTTTTTATATAAACATTTTGGGGATTTGTAGACGGGGAATAAAAAGTATGGTCACTTTTATTTAAAAATTCTGTTTTCTCAAATCGTTCAACGTCTGCTTTCGAATAAATTAAATCCAAATCTTCAGAAGAAGAGGCACTGCTTGAGCTAGTACTACTTTCTACGGCAGCTGTAAATCCTAATTCAGTAGAGCTAATAAGTTCAGAAAAACTAGTCTCATAGTCCGTAGGGCCAGAGCTGTCAGAATATACTTGTGTGCTATCTTCGACCCCAGTACTTGCCTCAAAAAATGGAGTTGTAGATTCTGAAAGACGATACCCATTTATTACATTGGGTTTTCAAAGGAAAATTTAATAATTTCATTCATCATACTCACTTACAAATGAGAGAAGAAGAGTAAATAAATTATATGTTTTTGTTACCTATGCTGCACACTTCTAGAAAATCTTCACAGCAAGAAGCATCAACTGAGCATTCAGGATTGCATAAACATGAAGACGCGTCATTCTTATCTTCATAACACCTTCCAACACAGGATTTTACTGCAATGAAGAGATAGATAATTATTAAAAATCTGACATATCGCAGAAATTTCTCCTATCATTAAATTTTGGAAAATTAATATCTACTCAAAGAGATACAGTAAATATTCATATTCATCATTGAGTTTAAAGTAATTAAATAAACAAAAAAAATATTTCCATTAGTTTAAAGCAAGGAGAAGGCAATTTATTACACATTCACGCCAGTGTGTACCACTGGTGGCTCACACTAGACTGGCGCATCGGACACTTTAGTCAATCACAAAACTTTCCACCAAGATAATGAGGTAGGATTGTATCGTTTATTTTATTAATGATGGATTGTCAATATTGCATAGTGCTCCTGAATAACTCCATCCTATAGAGCAAAAATCATTAAAGTAAGCCACCAATGGGCGAGGAGCATGAATTACAACCCCGGCGTTAACCTGTTAAGCAGGCAAAAATAAACAAATACTTGTATATAACCTGTACTTATATATATAACATATACTTGTATGGAAAATAATCTTTTCCAGTTTCTGAAAAAAAGATTTTAAAGGGAAAAATTATTGGTGTGTTGGAGCTGGACTAAGACCGATTTTAATATTTTTATTAGAATTTATTCATTGATCGTAACAATTATTCAGTCTTTGAGTGCAGTAATTAATTAATTAAATTTATTACAATTTTGAGTAATATAAAAGGTGAATGGTATGTAGTTTATTCAGAAAAAAATTAGCAACAAAGTAATTTTCAATGTCAGGAGAGACTGTGTAATCAGTACCGGAAAAATCCCCATAAACACGTTCCTTATGGAGCCTCCTATCTAGAGTATGTATGTATGAAATATACCTCTGTGACCACATCAGCTTTTTTAATTCTTTTCTATCAAAACAAGTATCTATATAAACAAGTAATTATGTGATATAAAAATTGATCAAGAACTTGTTTGCTTCAGAAGCGACCACAGGTGGGCCGTTCCCGCCCTGAAGCAAACAAGTGCGACCGATCGTTGTATCACATTCAGTGCAATCTAAATTTTGCGGGAGTTAGACATTAAGTGTCTGGTTATGAGGATATTCCTTCCCGCCCATCCCCCATTTGCCCTAGCGATTTCCTGATAGAGGGATCTCTCATCACCTAGTTTAAAGTACCTTGATGTTTCATTCAAAAGCATGCCAGTGGCTAACAACAAACCAAGTGTGCCAAGTTTCTAGAGCTTTTAGTGATGAGGCCACTAACCGATGGCTCTATATGACCATATTTTATTTAAAAGGTTGGCAGAAATAATGTTTTTGTCTACCATCTGATCCAATAGGGTCCTGTTATCAAATCCATGAATGCATTTCTATTGCATTTGATAAAATGGGAACCATTTTTGGGTGAGAACTCTATTAAATCAAAGTCATATTTATTTTTACTATTTGGCGCTATGACCCTTGAAGTTGAGTGCTGACCTGCTCCAACATCGACCACCAGTTATCTCTGTCGAGTGCTGCTGCCTTCCAGTTAAGAACATGCGATATGGTCCGGGCGTTCCAAATCACACCAAAGATCTGCTCTCTCAAAGCTTTGGCTGGTATTTCGTCCTGCCCCATCCTAATGAAATGTCCGGCCATCCTCAATCTCACCAACTTTATAAATTGAACTACATCAAGGTCCTTATAAAGTAGTTTGAGTTCCTTGGGCCGCCGCCAACATTCTCCATTCACTAGGACTGGACCATATAACTTCTTGAGGATCTTCCTTTCAAATCGAGGCAGAGAAATTTCGTGTGCTTGGGTCAGGGTCCGATGTTCAGAGGCATATGTGAGGACTGGTGGGATGAGGGTTTTATTTAGACGGACCTTGGAGGATTTGGATAGGAGGCCACCTCTTAGATGCTTCTGTATAGCAAAATAGCAGCGACTAGCAGCCATGATCCGCTTCTCGCCTTCTGCCCCAATATCATTTTGTATATTGACCGGGGATCCAAGGTACACAAATTCCACACGCTCCCCATCGAGTAGGATGTGGTTGTCAATATTTGTTTGTTGGGGGATTGGCTCAAATGTATTTTGTTTTGTTGTAGTTGATGATAAGTCCCAAACTCGCAGCGGCATTCTTTAGTGCGATAAATGCTCCCTTGACTGCTGCTAGTGATCTGCCAGCAATATCAATGTCATCTGCAAATCCAAGGAGTTGCACGCAGGAGTTAATAAGTGTACCATTAGTCTGGATCCCAGTGTCCCTAACCGCCTTTTCTAGAGCCAGAACATTGAATTGAATTGAATTGAAGACCAGACATGCCAGTCGTCTCCTTGCCGAACTCCAGTCATAGTGGAGAAGCCTCTTGAGAATTCTCCATTAACCCGGACAAAGGATATATTGCCTTCCATTGTCAAAGTAATATTATATGATTAAAACTCAATGGTTGGATATTGTTTGTTAGTATTTATTTATACTATAATAAGATTTATAACTATAATAAGATATTGTTAGTTTAGTATATAGTAGAATATTGTTGTATTTCATTATAAAAGTCAAAATTATATCTATAAAAATTTGGTTAAAAATATTTATGTAGTTCTAATTCATATCACTAATACTGTTCTTTATGTTAAAATGTTGTTTTATCTTATTTTTATTTACCAGTAGAAGTTAAGCAGTCAGTTCCATTGCCTATAGAGAAGTCATCTAATCCAATGTCCCCTGTATATCCTCCACCATAAGAGCCTTCTATTATGATCTAAAGTATAAAACGACATGATTAAAAGGATTATAAAAAAAAAACTTCTTGATGTTTATGCAGTAAAACTTTGATCAACCATAAACGTCGGGACCAGGAATGAAATGGTTAAGCGAATAGATGGATAACAGATATACCTGTTACCATGGTTTTACAATAGTTTGACTAATAAATAGCATCCAAATAACCCTAATTTCTGTTTAAACATAAATTAAAAACGTTTTCAGTACCAAAATATGTTTTATTAAATGATTAAAAACAATCTACAGTCTAACTTACGTTCATATGTAATTATTTTCTTCACTGATTTGATTTTTTCAAATTAATCTTTTCTAATAATATATAGTGCGTAGGGTAAACAGTACAGGGGATCAAACTGAAACTTCCTATAGCTCCTCTTTATCTATCCTTATAAAGACTCAAGAGGTTTTTTTGGGTCAAAAGCTCAATAGTTTTATCATATGGCAATATTGTTAAAAGTGCAAAAACTAGTTATTGACACCCTGTGGATTAAATTGTGAAATTTTCCCTATGGTTAGTTTGCTAAACACTGATGACTTAGAGGACCCTTTAAACATTATATTCAAGTATATCTCGAAATAAAATTAGGACTTGTTTACTAATTTCTTTAAGTTAGAATTGGGGTGTCAACAACTGTATGGTTTACCCTATGTTATTAAATTGTTACATAACCGTAGTACACTCTACATAACATTAATTTTTCTACTTTTCTGTTATTTTCCTTAGAAAGTTGAAAAGAACATGATTTTTTGGTACGACTCTGGTGACATTTAACAGAAACTAACGGGAAAACAAGTGATTGTCAATCAAAGTTTTACTGTATAAATAAAGAACATACTGCATTATTAAGAACCAATACTGTGTAGAGGAAATTTATAAAATTAGCAACTGTTACAATTATTGAACCTATTACCTAATAGCAATAGTATTAGAAATTGATGTCAGAACTAAATCATGTAATAGACATAATAACTTAAAGCAGAGTTAATATAATTGTCATGTTGTATTAGGTTTTGCTTTGTCACATTTTCAACGATAAAAATATACTGTTATGTAGTTATTAGTTATCGTTAGATAATTAATTTATAATTTTTAATCTATTTAATTAGAAGATAAAAGATTCGACCATTTTAATCTATTTAATTAGAAGATAAAAGATTCGACCATTTAATCTATTTAATTAGAAGATAAAAGATTCGACCACTTGAGGAGGACCTGGGTTCGATTCCCGGCCGTGGTTGAATCTTTTATCTTTTACGATAGGTTAAATGATGGTCAGGATTTTCAGTTTACAATGATTTTATTATGGTAAGCCAACGTTTCGATCCAACTTGTGGATCTTCATCAGGGCTAAAAGAAAACAAATATATGAGTATCTATGTTCGAGGGTGACAATAAAAGGATACGTTACAGAACTGATAATAATATAAAAGATGGTGTATACATGAATATTAAAATAATAGGCTGGTTAACAAGATAAAATAGAATCTGATATTTACCTACTGAGTCCAGGTGGATACTAAGACTAAAGGTAAAAATAAGGTGAGAGGTAGTGGTAGGGGGTTAGTTTGCCGACTTCAAAGGTTTATGACGGATTTTTATGCATTGTTACATTATGTATTATCTCATTTTTATGTTATTATTGAGTCCAGACACAACTATTTGTATACAGTACCATATATTTTGTTAGTTTTTAAATATTTTTGTTCACTCAGTTGTCATGTGCCTTCACTTCAAAAGCGTTGGATTTCCCAGTCATAAACCTTTGAAGATACTCATATATTTGTTTTCTTTTAGCCCTGATGAAGATCCACAAGTTGGATCGAAACGTTGGCTTACCATAATAAAATCATTGTAAACTGAAAATCCTGACCATCATTTAACCTATCGTAATTGAAGAACAGTTGACCATCTCTCATCTTTTATCTTTTATCTCTCTACTTTTATCTTTTAATTAAATAGATTAAAAAATAAAAATATACTGTTTAATTGGTAGAAAGTAGTAATGTAAAACTATCGATAGTCTCCGCTATCAATAGTTTTGATAGTATCGGACATAAAACTATCAAGATACTATCGAGGTGATGCCTGTGGTGAAGGGAAGGGTGGATAGTAGAATTTTTTATTTGGAATGATTGGAGCTATAATCCTCATTTCCATTTGCTCTTTTTTCTTTCCTTTTTTTTCTTAGGGAATAAGATGAACATTGTTGTTAATAGAGGACAGGTTCCATTATACCTTGAAATCATTTTAATCAATTTCAAGCTTAGTCGTAATTGCAAAAAAGGTCTACTTAAAAAATAGTCCCTATCTTATAAACTTTATCAAAAGGTCAAAGAAACTATGTTTAGAGGAAAGTTATACCAATGGCTCTTCAAGGAGCCATGCAACCAAGATTCCAGTTGTCGAAGTAGTTGATTTGACAACACTCTCAACGCAATCATCGAATGTGTCAGAGTTTTAGAAGAAAAAAAGGCGTAGTTGTGACATTTGTCTGGAAAAAAATGTTCTCAGGTACCTAGTCTATTTATAGAGGTCAAAAATATTTTGTTACAGAAACTGAGATTTTGCTTCTATTCCATCAATCGTGTAATTTTCAAGTCAAGGAACTGGCAGACAATCAGTCTGTGTGTATATATTATTCTATCAAGAGGCTTCTCCAGTAGAACTGGAGTTCTGCAAGGAGACGGACTGGCATGCCTGGTCTTCAATCTCGCTCTAGAAAAGGCGGTTAGAGACACTGGGATCCAGACTAATGGTACACTTATTAACTTCTGCGTGCAACTCCTTGGATTTGCAGATGACATTGATATTGCTGGCAGATCACTAGCAGCAGTCAAGGAAGCATTTATTGCACTAAAGAATGCTGCTGTGAGAATCGTCAACTATAACAAAACAAAGTACATTTGCGCAAATCCTCAAAAAACAAATATTGACAACCACATCCTAGTTGACGGGGGGTGTGTGGAGAGTTGAGGAATTTGTGTACCTTGGCTCCTTGATCAATATACAAAATGATATTGGGGCAGAAGTCGAGAAGCGGATCATGGCTGCTAGTCGCTGCTATTTTGCTACACAGAAGCATCTAAGAGGTGGCCTCCTATCCAAATCCTTCAAGGTCCGTCTATATAAAACCCTCATCCGACCAGTCCTCACATATGCCTCTGAAAATTGGACGCTGACCCAAGCGCATGAAACCTCTCCGCTGCGTTTCGAAAGAAAGATCCTCAGGAGGATATATGGTCCAGTCCTAGTGAGTGGAGAATGGAGGCGGGGGCCCAACAACGAACTGAAACTGCTTTATAAGGACCTTGATGTAGTTCAATTTATAAAGTTGGCGAGACTGAGGTGGGCCGGACATTTGATTAGGATGGGGCAGGACGAAATACCAGCTATAGCTTTGAGAGAAAAGATCTTTGGAGTGAGAAGAGCAGGCCGGCCAAGACTTCGGTGGGAGGACTGCATAGCTTCGGATGCCCGAACCATATTGAATGTTTGCAACTGGAAGGCAGCAGCAATGGACAGAGATCACTGGCGGTTGATGTTGGAGCAGGCCAAGACTCTACTTCAAGGGTCGTACTGCCAAATAATAATAATATTCCATCAAGTTGGAAGGCATGTATAAGCAAAAGTTTCAATCTTTTAGTCTTATATTTTTTGTGTATACTTAATGTTTTTTTTTAGAGTAGATAAGCATTTTTTGTTAAAAACATAAGTAAAATTATACTGTTACATTCTGTTTATTTTTATTTTTCATTATTTATATAGAAAATGTATGCTTAGAGGGAGAGGCTATCACTTTGTCTTTTGAAAACAATGTTTTCTATAGTAGGGGAGAGCGGGGTTGGTTGGCAACAGTTTTCACTTTTTGGATTGTTGAGTCTTTACTGTTAATAATATCCCAATAGGGCTGATACCACTGTAAACTCCAAGTATTAGAGTACTTCAAGTATTTTTTTCACCACATAATATTTAATACTATGATCATAGAAAATTGAAGAATCTGTCAATCCAGAGTATGCCAATTAACACCATGTGTGGGGCAGGTTGGCCTAGAAGGTGGTGTTGTTTAGCCATCTCATTCAAGTACTGCCTGACACATATTATTGATATTAAAAGCTGCACTATAATGGTATAATAATTTTGAATCGGTTTTTAACAGCTTTTAAGGGAAAATAGAATGACAATAAAAGAAGATAGAAGTTTAGACTGTCGTCACTTTCTGAATAAGAAAAATTGCTCTCATCATCCTTGCTGGAATGCTGTTTTTTTTTTTTTATGTTTACCTTGCTTTTGTGAATTGCTACTGCGCCAACAAACCACAGTTGAAGAGAGCCAACTAACCCCAAAGGAGAAATCATATGAAAGATGGCTGCCAGGACAGGGGAGATCAATCAAACAAGAAAATGGTTAGTCGAAAGGTAAGGTTTTTCAAAGGAGTTTGGGGCTATGTGAACAGAACCGGAGTCAAATTTTTTGCCACGCCCTTAAACCAAATTTACTGAAAATATAATAATTTACTTACATATTGAAAAATCAATCAATGAAGCACACTCTTCTCTACACTGTTAGCATCGGATTGAAAACTCAGGACAAGACTCCCGAGGTCGAGCGGGTCACATGGTACAATGGTGGGGCCTTCACAACAGGTGTGACGGAAACTATAAGCCAATAGCCAACCTAGCCCCTATGCCAACCAACCCCGCTCTCCCCTATAGTTTTTTAACTATCGATAGTCTCAATAGTGTAAAGCTTTCAATATTTCTATCGATAGTTTTACATCACTAGTAGAAAGCACTTAATACAAAAATATTTAAAGCTGTTTTTTTAACCATATGGTACAGTATAACCCTTAAGAATTATATTTCAGAATAAAACTTTAGTTTCATAATAGATTCTGAATGAAATCTAAGGAGATTTTTGCTTGAGATCGATAGTCGTCTTCGTCAATTTCTGGAAAGGCATTCGAGACTACAATTCGAAAACTAAGTTCCAATTTTCTACGAATTATAATGACAGTTGTACTTAGTGTTTTTTTTTTTTTTTTTTTTTTAAGGTTAGACATTATGGAGGCCACCACCAACAAAAATAAAAAAAATATTCAAAAGAGCTAAGAACGAATCCTATGCCAAATAAAAAACTAAGCTAACACGCCCTTTTTGTGAACAATTCACTTTCATTTTAACTTTTTAGCTGTGGGCAGCGAGTGGTCGAGGGTAAAGCTTCGGCTCCTTTAAGGCAACCTATCATGCTGAGTCTACAAGATTTGATGCTGCTCTGATGTGAACTCAATTGCATTTACGTGTTTCAATGAAAACATTTTAATAAATATTTTTCCAATTTTACTTTAATTTTGTTTCTGTATTGGTACAGCTTCATTTGAACAACAATAATTTACATATTTTCAAAAAAACATATACGCAAAAAGCACAGTACAGTAGGGTTCCGATTAACCAAGATCCGGTCAACCGAAGTCCCAATTAACCGAGGAGCCAAGTCTGAGGGGGGCGGGGGGTATGTGTATGTATATGAAGATGAGCTCTTGACCATGACGGGAACTTCCATCCCAATTTTCAGAAGAAATACAACTCTCAAAAGATAGGATGGAAGCTAGTGTTGTGCACAAGAACCCTCCGATTGATTTCTTTACAAGAATTAGTTCCCTACGCTTCCTGTTTGAAACCTTTTCTAGTAGCAGATTAATGAGGTAATGAAGTCACATCCCGAAAATCTTTAAGAAGATGTGGAAACTAAACCTCCCCCCCAAAAAAAATAAGTCATGAGGAGAGTTTCAATCTGCTTGACAGATCGTTTCTCTATTTAGAAAGCAGAGGTGATGTGCCTCCATATGAACTGATGATTCTGAGAAAATGGAGGGTCTCAGCTGCTGCCGATAGAAGAAGTTCATTTAAACTACAAACTACAATAAAACATTTCTTTTTTAAAAAATAGTTTCATAATTTCTGTTATTATTATTGTTATTATGCAATATTATTATTAGGGTTTTAAGCATATACGTAGTTTTTATTTACAAATAACCTACATTTTCAGTTGGTATTGGTATGGTTCCGATTAACCGATTATTTTGACTTCGTTAATCAGAACCCTACTGTACTTTTAAATGTGGCCCGCGAAAATATTTGCACACTAAAGCTTAAAGGCCCACAACATGTCAAAGGTTACCCAACCTAAATAGGGTTAAATAGTTAAGAAATTCAAAATGAGTTATAAGTGAAAAACTCATACCCCCTCCCCCTTTTACGACTGGCCCATGAGTTAATTCCATTATCCTTCATGGCTTTTGAATGTATAAGCCCTTATTTATCTAAATTACTTTTTAAGTTAAATATAGAAAGCGCAATTTTTCAATGATCAACCTCTCTGTGTTTTATTACTAATCATGTTTCAAAAACTTATGAATATTATTTTTTTTATTTAACCCGAGCCCATTTTAGAGTAACGTATAGGTGAAATACCTGTAAATCTTTACTGGTAACATTTTCACTGAGGGAAACTATTCCTTTTATCCAACGGTCTCCATGGTTACCCTGCCTTTGGAAAGCCAAATTATTGTTGAGAAATAAATTTAATGTACCTGAAAAAGAAAATTACTATATTGATAAAAAATATACAATTTATAATTTTTATTCCTGACTCACATTTGATTAATATTCCACGCTTCAGGTATTGTTCATATTTCATCACTTTGGTAACAGAAATCATATATTTTATTAGAAGCAAAGATAAACAATATTAATTTATTTTTAATTTCTCATGTTATTCTATAGGTTCTATAAAAATTTGTACTGTTTTTTTTTTTTTTTTTTTTTTTTTTGACTTCTATGAATCGTTGACAGCAGAATTGCAACTACTCTATTTTTATAAATTTTACAAGAGAAACTAAACACTAATTAATAGATCATATAATTACTTGATAGGGTTTCTGAGCCTTTTTTATTATATATTATATTATATTATATAATATTTTTATTATATCATGTAGGCTTACTTATAAGCTCATAAAAGATTCTTATCTTGAATCAATAAATGTTTTTTTTTGTCTGTTCTGTCTCTAATAAAACTTTTCACAAAAAAAAAATCTCAAAAGTTGGACTAATTGCTTTTCTGCAGTTAGCGATTCATATAGGTTTCATTTTAAAGATTATTAAATTCCCTATAATATGGTTCTTATTCTTACTACCTGCAACATTACCAACCAATTTAACTTTAGTAAAAAGAAGAAATAGTTAAAAATATAAAGATTAAAAGATTAATTAAACTATCTATCATATATTTTTATGTTTATAAACAATAGCAATGTTTTGATGTATGGTTTAACAAAATATTTCCTTCGTTATCGACCAGTCGATATTAATCTAAATATTTTATGCCAAAAAAACAAAGTGAACAAATTTTGGAATATATTCATTTAAATCTAAAACATTTAATATTATTACTACTTATCATGGGTGTTTTATAATACTACTTTTTAAGTTACAATTATAGAACTTGATACGCACCAATAGTATTCCCATACATGTGATACCAGAATATAAAACACGAACTGTTATCAGTCGGTTGAGGGAAGACTGGTGAATGAATTCTGGCAGGTTTAGATGATGGAATATAATCGCTCGTTTCCAGCACAAGGTAATGACCTGAATAATATAAATTTAAACTAATTATACAAACCCATAATCAATCTAAAAATGAGACTACAAATAAGAGTTGCGTATACAGGTATTTTTTCATATACAATTAAATTAAGTGAATGTTTACACAACTATTAATTAAACAATTACATAATGTTACCAGTGGTATTAGGAGATAATGTGTGGTCATGTAAAGGCCCTGTTTTAAGCACCCGAGATGGAGGTTCGTGTTGTTGTAAGCGCCAATTAAAATCCTCATCATCATAATCGTCTATGATCCAATTACAGGTCGTTTTTTTCTCAAAGTCACACTTGATATCTACAGCTGAAAAAAATAAAAATAAGTAAATAAGCACAAAATTCTATGGGTAAAACCAACAAATTTATTAAGGGTAAGAAGTGGAAGATTGGAGTGGTTGTACTTAAGTGTTGGAGAGATGGAAATGGTTTTAGTCTGCTAATGGATGTATCTAAGCTTTGCTGTGATCTAAGTGAGGCTAAGCTGAGATAAAGGAGAGAGAGAGACTAACCCCCGCCCCCCCCCAAATGTTTGGACTTTTTTTAGTTTCTGGCTCTTAATTTTTAAATGGCACATCCTAATAAAAACTTTGTTCTATAATGAATTAAACCACATTATCAGCACGCAGTTTAGTAGAATTGAGATTGTTGTACTTGTTCTTGATTTTGAATATATTGTAATAATTATATTTTCTGTTCATTTTTTAATAAATTTTCTGTTCATGGTTATAAATAAATGAATAATGTAATTTAATTAATTTAGCTACCTCGACTGCAGCCTGGACCACCCACTGCTTAAAAATCAACCGTTACTCATCAACACATCAAATACAGTAGAGTCTCGGTAATCCGAACTAATGATTGCACACGCTGATACGGATTAGCGAAAATTCGGATTAGTGGAATATGGAAAATAAAGTACATATAAAGATTATACATATGCATTTGCATGTATGTATTTAAAAACTGAACAACAATGCTGAACAAAGAACGATGAACAATGAAAGAAAACAGAAACTAAATGTATATTAACTTTTCTATTAATCAAATATATTTTATAATGCTAGAAATTACACTAAATGATACAGGACAAATCATAATGATAAACTAATGGTTTTTTTTTTAAAATAGTAGTCCATTATCGTTTTCTGTTTTGATTGCGCAATTTTGAGACTCATTGCATATTACTAGCAATGGTTGTGGCGGCTACTCCGGAATCTAATTGATCTATAATTTTTGACTTATCGGCAAGCGACAGGGTTGTGTGCTTTCGCTTAGACATGCTGGTAACGTTAGGTTAACAATGGCAATAATAGGGGTGTTCCGAACAGACTGAAATCCCGAACTGAACTGAGCGATACTACCCTATACTAGACCGACTTTCGTCGGCACTTCCGGGAAAATTAAATAGCAATGGATAAAGTTCAGTTCTGAGAAGTGGCGAGTCTACATATCCCTCCTGTGTTTTGGATTCTAAGGAAAACCCGACAAAAGATCTATGTCAGGAATATTTTTTTTTTTACAATTAAAAAAAATAAACCTGATGCCGGTTCGGATTACTGGGAATTCGGATTAGAGTGGGTTCGGATTACAGAGACTCTACTGTATTAGCACTTAATTCGATAACTATTGTAAATGAGTCAGTTATTGCTTCCATATTGAATTAAGGAAAAGCTTGTAAGTTTTATTGATGTTAGCCATTATATAGGAGTTTATTACGCGTAAGTCAATTAAGATTTTCAATCACGATAATTAAGGTTTGAAATATATATGATATATGATAATCTTTAATTAATTATATTTTAGTTTAGAAACTTCAGTTCCAATAGATTTCTGAATCCGACATAAAGTGGTTTTAGAGGAATAGTAATCGTTCTCGATTTCCGGAAAGGCAGAAGAGACAACCAGCTTTTATCGATTCACCTTCACAATATATTTACAAAAAGCAACTCACAGTAAAAAACAAGAAAACAGTAAAAAAGACTCGACTGTTGATGAAATTAGGTCCCTTTAAAAAAAAGAAATAAGCAATTATGAATTGAAAAGTACTGAGAACTTTCAAGTTTTGCGATAAAAGTACTCTATAACTTATGGAGATATACAAGTATAAGGATATAAATGTGTGAAGTTGAGGAATGGCGTTTACATATCATCAAAACAAGTTGATTTCTAATCTAAGTATATAGTGAAAGTTATGTGTTGCCTGCATCGCACCAGATTTTTTAATATTATCGATTTTATATCAATTTAATGAGGCCAACTCCATGCTAGGAATGCATAGGAAAACCCATAGACACCAAATGATGAGGAGTGAGCGGTCTTACCGGAGTCTCTACATTGCTGACGCCTTTATTTGAATTTATATCTATATCCATCATTTAATCAGAAAAATTAATAATTATTTACCTTGGCATTGTGGTGGTGGCATGTTCCATTGTCTTCCATTGCAGTAGATATAAGGTGGCCCTATAAGTCTATATCCAGGATTGCATGAAAACCTCAGCAATGAGGATCTCCAACTCTCGTGCACGTCTCCATTTGATAAATTAGTTATGGCTGGGCAACCCGGTTCTAAAAATGAACATTATATATCCCTCTGCATGTCAATCAAAACAAATAAATATAATATTTTTTCATAGTAACTATTCAATTACATTAGAAAAAAATTATACATACTCAAGCAAACAGGAGGATTAGAATCCCATTTTCCCTTAATACAAGCGGCGTATGCTTCACCAAGTAAATAAAACCCTCTAGAGCACTTGTAGACAATGATGCGTCCTTTTGAACGGATCTTATAACTTCCATTCGCAATAGAAACAGATGGGCATTTCAGGCCTGCGATATATATGATTTATTTTTAAATTAACAAAATAAATGAAAATTATATTTTCTTGTAAAAATATAATTATTTCCATGAAATTAGTTTTGTTTTTTGTAAACTAATTACAAAGATTTTTGTAATTTTTTTTTTTTATTTATTTCATTAATTATGAATAGCATTTAAATTTATTAAAAAAAAAATTAAAATAAATATTTTTTTTTTTTATAATTGAGAAATAAACTTATAACATACGTGCTCCAGAGACTGATAACAATCCATTAGCTAAGACAAAAAATAATAAGGTCAAATGATATATTTTCATGATGAATCTATGAATGAAGGATGGGGGCAACAAGGGATATAACCCTCTTCCGGTCCATATCAACTAGCAGAGGAAGTTAGATAAACTTCACAACTTCCTTTTCCACTGCAAAACTACTACAGTGTGAATCATACTTTAAAAATATTAACTAAGTAAAAATAAGAAAAATCATTTACTATACTTATTATTTTTATATAATTATATCATTTGTATAAAATCATTTAGACACAATTTTGCCTTATATATTTGTAGATAAATGCATGCAAAAAAAAATTTATATTATTTTTTTTTCTAATTTCTTACATCGTTACGATGATCATGTAAAATATATTATTTATTATAGTTTTTATAATACTTCATTTCATTTTGACAAATGAAAATAATGAATAATAAAAAACAATCTAATTCTTACTTTTAAACAAAAAAACAATACTAACTAAAGTGAAAAAATGCAAAATGCAATTTTCAAAAATTTCAAAAAAATACTCCATCTGGATCAGCAGAAATAACTATAAAATAATACAATTTGGTATAAATAATAATAAACTGTATCAAATAATACAGATTAGGTAAAGATATTTATTCTAAAAATTCAGTATCAAGCTTTGAATAAGGTTATTAATTATAAGGAAAATGTATTAAGGTTTTAAAATTTAATTCCATGAATATCACACTTTTAAACATTTCACATTTACAACAAAAATCCAATTATTTTAAATCAAAGGATTTATTTGATACTTAACTTTTTTTTTATATACACTAACATGAGCAGTTTTAACCAGGATTTGAAATCGATAATTATTAAAATAAAAATAAAAATCAAATCCGATCAAAATTTTTATCTGAAATTTTTAAAAATCATTTGATGATTTTTATTGAGAGTGATTTATATTTTTGATCAAAAGTGAAAAAAATCATAACCTGATCATTATTTTTGATTTATTTTTTTTCGATTAACAATAATAATAATTTTAGACTAATACTTTTATAAATCAGAAATATAATTTTTTTGTTTATTATTGTGATGTTCCGAAGAATACGTTTTATTACCATGCCAAGCTCTGTGGTGTAGTGGTTAGCATCCTCGCATGTAACGCAGGAGACCCGGGTTCGACTCCCGGCAGAGCCAAATCTTTTCTCTTCAAAAAATAAATTATTTAAAAATAATTTAAAATGGTGGTCAGCCACAAATTAAGATTAGATTTAATAAATTAATTTGCTTTTAAAAGGTGATTTTTATTTTCCGATCAATATTTTTTTTTTATCACAATTTAATCAATATTAATACGGTATCACTCAGTGAGTGTTCATTATCTTTAATCCAATTAATAAAAATCGATTTAAATTTTTATTTATAAATTAAGAATGATTTTTAAATTAAAAATCAGAAATAATAATTATTAGATGATATTTTGGAAAAAATAATTATCGATTTCAAACCCTGGTTTTAACTATGAATTTAAATCTGATTATATTAATAAGTAGTAAGAAAAATGGGCAAAGAAGAATATTTTTCAAAATCTTATATTAACAATAAAATTACAAAGATAAACAATGAAATCAATGAAACAGATGAAATATTAATGTAAATTATTTATGATTAATACAAAAACAAGAGCCATAATAGCAACACAAAAACCATTATTAAACAAATCCAGTAAAAAAGTTAAATGGAAATTAATTTAGTAGTAAGCTAATATAACTTTGTTAAAATATATTATAATCTATGAGGAGAATAGGCCAATCTTTTTCTTTTAGGAAAACACATTTGTGGGGACTCAAAAGTGTTCATATTTTGTATAAATTGAAGTTGAGATCTCTTCTTCCTTCTTCTGTTTTTCAACAAATTTGGCTGAAAACAAAGAAGAATAAATAAATAACATTGTATTGAAACACCATTTTAAAATTCACTAGCTGTATATCCCGGTTTCACCCGGAGAATTTCATTTTTTAAATCTATAAACTGAGACTTTTATCGACTCAAGCGGTCGATTTTGTAAAATCCAACGTAAAGCGAGATCAAAACGATGATTATAACAATAAAGAATATACCAAGAGATCGGCTGAAGTTATGCAATTTTAATATGGACAGGTGTTCGCACCTGGTATGAAAGAACCACTGAGCGAAATTGGGGGAATTTAGGACAAACGGTATGGATTTCCATAAAGAACAAACAGAATTTCATCTTTATATACATAAATTATTTATAACTATATATCCCGGTTTCACACAGGGAATTACATTTTTCTAAAGAAACGGTCGATTTCGTAAAAAAAAAAAAAAAAACATTGTAAAGTGAGATCGTTATGATTTTTACAACAATAAAGAATATAAGCTGAAGATCGGCTGAAGTTATGCAATTTTAATATGATCAGGTGTTCGCACCTGGTCTGAAAGAACCACTTAGCGAAATTTGGAGAATAAAGTATATCAGCTGAAGATCGGCTGAAGTTATGCAATTTTAATATGGACAGGTGTTCGCGCCTGGTATCAAAGAACCACTGACCAAAATTTGGAGAATATAGGATAAACGGTATGGATTTCTATAAAGAACAAACAGAATTTCATCTTTATATACATAAATTATTTATAGCTATATATCCCGATTTCACATGGGGAATTACATTTTTCTTAAGAAACGGTCGATTTCGTAAAAAAAAAAAAAACATTGTAAAGTGAGATCATTATGATTTTTATAACAATAAAGAATATCAGCTGAAGATAGGCTGAAGTTATGCAATTTTAATATGATCAGGTGTTCGCACCTGGTCTGAAAGAACCACTTAGCGAAATTTGGAGAATAAAGAATATCAGCTGAAGTTATGCAATTTTAATATGGACAGGTGTTCGCGCCTGGTATCAAAGAACCACTGACTGAAATTTGGAGAATTTAGGACAAACGGTATGGATTTCTATAAAGAACAAATAAACAAACAAACAAACAGAATTTCAACTTTATTTATATAGATTAAGAGATTTCTTCCCAATGAATAGAACAAATCTTTAAATTTACTCTGACCAATAATTATTGACAAACTAGGGTATATAAATATCCCCTAGTATATCAGATAGAAATTCTCATTAATATTAATATATATTCATAACAAAGATATGTTTTTGAACTTAACATTTTTTTTCTGATTTGTAGTTAAAAAAATAATTGCAGGTGATGAATAAGCATTTACGTTTTTATTTCATATTTCATAAATATGTAAAAAACTTTTCTTTGATGAAAATAAGAGTTATGTATTATATGTCCCGAATTACCTAGGAAAAAATAACATTGATTTGCATAAGTAGTAAGTTATGCTTCTATATTATTAAAATGAATTATAATTTATATACATATTTAATTTAGATATGACATAAAAGCAATTTTCATGAGTAAAAAAATCTGTGAAACTAAGAAGTTGGTCTAGTTTGGGGAAAAAAATAAATGAAAATACTTATATATCAAATATTTTATCACCTGTTTCATAGGTGGTATAAAACCACCAAGTGGTTCAGGTGGCGAGATTGACGGTTGTTTTTCAAAAGTAGGCTGAAGCTGAGATATGGTAGGAGAAAAAATCTCAGGTTTTCGGGGAGTTGAAAGCGTACTTGGTGCCCAACATTCTCGGATGTGCGCAGGCAAAGGTGACGGAGGAGGAGTAACATTACAGCCTGGAGATGTATTCTGTTCTCCAGGGGAATAAATATCTGGTTCATTTTCTAATGACTCGAGGAAGGTCATTCGAGCGTTATTTCTTTTTGGTGGATTCAAATCTGAAAACAAAAACATTTTCTATGAATGTTTAAATTTTAAGGTAAATTAAAATGTAACTCCCATACGTTGAAAATTTTTAATTTTTTTTTTCAGGATACATAAATTTCTATATTAAAAAAAATTGTCCAGTATCAAATATTCATTTATAAAAGAAAGTATTTTTAAAATTAAATTTGTTCATAACTAATTATTTAAGAAAGATAAGTTTCATAAAAATTATATCTCGGCCTGTCTGGCCTGCTTATTAAGCTATCATTATACTTCCAGAGGGTAAGAAAAACTAGGTGAGATGGTAATCTTAAAATTACATTATGATATAAGCTTAAGCACTAGACTTATTTGTTTTTACACAAATGGTGCAGATGCTTTAAAAGTCGGACTACTCTGTTGATTTAATTACTTAAAAAATAAAAAAAAGCTCTCATCTAATAACTGTAATAAATGGCAGATTACGTATTTGAGGAAGTCATATTCACTAAAGTAAAATTAATTTCTGGTAATTTCTTTAAAACACAAAGTAAATATAGTAGATCTCATGTTTGACTTTCAAAGATGAACAATAATGTTTCATAGAAATAAAGTAAGGAACTAATGTTGAGATTCTTTATTTTATTTTTTTGGAGGGAATTAACGAAAATTAAAGATCCTAGAAATATTAAAAAGAATTCACTGCCTCAATATATCAAGAATGTGATTTAAAAAAGTCCTGACTAACTAAACCACTTTTATGGAAAATCAAGTATATATAATTTTTGCTTCCTCAATTCCAAAGTTTACTATACCCCGGTGGTCTCACTTTGATTTTAATCGAGATTATGGGATGCAATACAGTACTTTAGCTCACCCATGGGAAAACTTATTTCCATGACTTACCTACAACTGCCATTACAATTGACCCAACTTGGACAAATGGAAAAATGGCCCAGTATCTGCTTTGAAATCCACAAAGCTATTATTTTTTGGCTCATGAATATAAAAAAAAACAAAAAATATATCAAGAGTTGTAGATTTTAAGACTACATAAGTCTCAAGACCCAACAGAAACAGATTTACATGCCCTGCTTCTGGCAATCTGAAATAAATAATTGATGGGGCCCGGTGTGGCTGTGCGGTAAAGCGCCGTACTCCCATGCCGGAGCTGCGGGTTCGAGTCCCGCCCTGGGTGGTGCTTTTCTTTCGTAGGAGAAGTATCACCCAGTGCTATGGGTGTTAGTATGGGCAGTGGAACTTTAACTTTAGTTCAGTGGAAGCCTTAAAGTTCCAAAAAAAAATAAAATAAAATAAAATAAATAATTGATCTCAAAATACAAGTTATATAGTAATGCAGATGAATCTATAATCACCAAACTTGGCAGATGTTTTGTATGATGAAATGTATTTTTTTTAAATTTTATTATTTTTTAATTTAAAATTTATAATAATTACCAAAAAAATTTCCTGTTTCTTTTTGACTATCGCAGCTGTTTTGAGATGAATGAGGGAAATTTAGTATGGGATCATTTTTAGTAGATATATCACATTGAATATTATTAATGATTGGATCTGATACTGTCACATCTTCGGTCTGCGTATATTTATCTACTTTATCTTTCACCACAACTTGAGCTAATCTTTTGATTTCATCATTAGAAAATATCCTTCTGAGTATAGTTGGATACCGTTTAGCATGTAGTAAAAAGCTGAAATGAACAAATAGATGTCACTAATTAACAAAATATAATCAGAAAAATTAACAATGAGTAACTTACGTCTGATAAATCATCGCATTTATTCTTTGTTTAGCAATTTTTAATTGATCTGAAAAAAAAAAAAAAAAACCCAAATAATCCAGAAATGCAGATATATTTAAATAATAAGTAAATAAAATAAAACTTTTACATTTTTGATAAAACATTTTTAACCCTCCGGCAGGTGCGCTGCGGCATTTGGACCGCAATCTGAACATTTCTCAAAATATTAGGAATACTATTTTATCTTCTAATAAAATAGTTTAAAAATTAGGAATACTAATTGAATCATTATTTGCAGTAGGTCTGCAAGTGCTAGTTTCATGTTACAGATTCAGACAACCTCTGCTGAATTATTTTATCATTTTCTGCGCTTTCTTTGCAAATTAAAAAGGTAGGATTTACGTTGTCTAATATTGTTTGAAATATTTTTACACATAAAATTATTTTTAGTCTTGTTTTACTGAATTAGTATTCGTGAAACATTAACCCTTACATCTATGCCAATATTTATTATTACAAGTCGAGCACTTATGAACGAAACGTTGGCAAAAATAAAATATGTGATTCTTCAACCATCAACCACCATTATTCCTATGTTCATATGAGCATCATTTATTATAATAAGCAATTTATTATTATATTATCTCTATACATTATACTACCAATTGTAAGTTTTTTTTTTTGTTTTTTTATCACCAAAGCTATTTTAATTTATTTTATTTTTTGCCAACCTTTTCTTTATACATCTTATAATCTTCATTCATTAGAAATGGTATAAACCTTAAGCAACAAGTAAATAACAAAAAAAAGTAAATTATTGCTTATTTTCTAATAAAATATATAAAAAACAAAGATGCAATCCAAACACCGCAGTGCGCCCGGTGATGTAACTCAAGTAGGCGCGCCCGCCCGAGGGTTAATAAAACTTACTTTTTACTAATAAAAGTAAAAAAGTCTTTGATTTGTAATGTTCACAATTCAACATGTTCAGTACAGTGGAGCAAACAATTCGTGACCCACCGGTGATTTGCTCCGCACTGAAAGTGTTAGTATCCTATTAAAATATCATGACTAAAGAAAATTAACATAGTTCACACTTTATTAGTATTAATTATTACAAAAATGAGATTATTTATAAATGATATGCTCAGGCATATTTCTATCAGCTTATCCTTTGACGTGCTGGGAAATCAATCTATTTGCATGTTTTTTTTTTTTTGTATAATTTAAGGAAATAATTAGGTAAAAAGTAAACTGATTCAAATTTAACTCTAAGAAGAACGGCATAACCAAAATTTTTTGCCACCATGGGATCTGTGACCATGGGCTTAGTACTCGATTATGCTAACCATTCCACCACAGGTGAACCCAGAAATTATTGTGAGTATTCTGTTTGTTCTGGTACACCTCGCTTACACATCTCCTAGGTTACTACCCCGTTAAATCCTTCTAAATGTACACCAAGACTTTTCAATTTTATATTTTAAGCATTCACAATGATGAGTCGGTCGAAAAATCAGCAGTAAATAATTTATTTTGATGATTTTTCACAAACTCTTATTTTATATTTACCAACTCGTCTATCTAAATTATTTTATATTGATAATTCATCAATAATTTTTCAGTTTTATTTTACAAAAAGAGTCACAAAATACCTTCAATACTTTCCGCAGGAAATATTTTTGTCACTGCTGATTCTGCACACTTCATTCTTTCACAATATTTTTCCCATAACAATTTCTTTAATTGATTTTTGTCTCTTATAATTGTTTTTACTGGTAATTCAGAATCCTTTTGTTCAATTCCAGAAGCAGGTAAACTTTAGTAAAAACAAAATATCCAATCACTTCAATTATAATAATAACAATTTAAAATCAAATAGGCAAATTTAAACTTCAAGATTAACAATTGTACCTTTTACAGATTTATACATAAACTAAACAGCAAAAAAACCGGCGCACCTGGAATTTTGTCGTTTTTTCTTTCTAGTGCAAATCATTTAATTTTTTCTGTATGCATTAACCTAAAATCATCACCTATGAAAGAGGCGAATATCACTACATGCTCTTCCAGAATTTCGGATATGTACTTGTGTGCAGTTAGATTCCCTATCTGGAACAAATGTAGGTCAGTCTTCGCCACTAAAGTGATCCCACCCCAAACCATTACAGACCCACCACCATCAGGCACCCTTTCGGAGATATTGCATGGTGCAAATTGCTGTCCTGGCTTTCTCCACACTTCTACCCGATGATCTGAAGTAAAAGTGAAAATCTCGAATCATCTGAAAACAGTACTAGAGCCCAGTCGTTTACTGTCCACGCTGAGAGTCCCGAGCAAACATAAGAAAATGTGCTGGGGTGAGCTGAACTCCCGAAGGTGGGGACCTTGATTGAAGGCGAACGTCATGAAGCTGGCTCCGTGCCGTATCCATTCTGATATTCACATTTCAGGCAATTCGAAGCCTTGGATTAGTCTCCAAGGCTATCTAAAAGTGATTGCTTAACGTCTGCATCACAATAAATCTATCGTCAGCGGGAACTGTCGCCACCTGGTTCAGTTAAGGTACAGTCTCCCTGTACCTCTGGACTGCCCAGCGAACGTTGGTTTCTGGTAGCCCTAAGGACCTAGCCACATAACGCGGGTTTCTCCCATACTCTACCAATGCGATCTTAGCGACCGTTTCGTTGGGCAAAACCATTCTGCAAACAGTCAACAGTAGCAAACAGGATAAGAAGAAAAACAATGGTTTAAAAAAAAAAAAAAGGCGTGATAATGAATGTGAATTTAATAATGAAACGTAACTACACAATAACTGCAGATGAACTAATGAGAAAATCATTATTATTCCTAGGTCAATAAAGGACTTTGTTTGGGGTTATTGATATGAAAGTCTTTCTAACCACTATCTAATCATACCAAAACAAACAATACACTCAGATCTTACTTTAAATACATATTTATCGAAAAATGTAGGGTATGCCTGTTTTTTTGCTGTTAAGTTTATAAAATTTATCAACAGTCAATGAACCCACCCAATACCAACATTCACTTCTTTGAACAAGAATTTTGAATTAAAAAGGGAGATTAATTAAAATAAACAGATTAAAAATGTATAAAGCATATATAAATTATATGAAAATCCTTATAATAGAATGAATCTATAGGATATACTTAAAAAACATTTTCTCTAAAAGAAATTTTAACAGGGATTAATTCATATTCAAATTAACTTTTCTTCCACCTAAATTTCTAAGTGGTGTAAATAATGCTGGACCTAATCAGCTGTGTGTTTGTTGATACATGCTCCTTTTACTAGACATAATACAATATACTTGACTTGCTTAGCTTATATTTGCTTTTAAAAAAAAAAAAAAGGAAAAAAATAATAATAATGATGCCTTAACAAACCAGGATGTTTTGAGCCAACAGCATTGGGGCATATACTGCACTTAATATTTCCAGCAAATACTACACTTCAGCCTTTTGCTTTTTAGAAATAAATCTGCCTATTTAGCATTATAATTAGTAAAACAATTTAATATTATTTTAATAAAATTGTTGCAACTATAGTATTACTTTTTCTCACTCTCTTCAACAGCTTTTTCATTTCTGCTTGGAATAACGTTTTTATTGTTGTTATCCACATCTTGGTTTCCCAGTTCGCAGCTGTAATAAGTCATAAATAGTATTAGAGGTTAGTGAAAATTTTTTATATATTTTCAATCATGTCAGAATAAAATGGCTTTCATATTTTATTGAATTTCATTCAGCTGACCCAATATAGCAAAGAAGTTTTAGATATTCAAAGTACATAAATGAAAGAGCTTCTCAAATAATAATTTAAAGCTTCTAATTCAAGGATAATTTTCTCTTTATTGATTAAAATAATGGTGCATATCACAATACTTAGTAAAAGTGGAAACGGCCCCTGTTCCCATCCCGTACTCACAACTTTCAAAAATGTTCTTAACTTGTAAAAGTAGAAAGAAGACAATTTGGAATAGAAATTATATAAAATATACATTGAAAAATTAAAGATAGAGTAATTTCCTTTTTTTGTCTGACAAATTAATGAGTAATACCAAAAGAAAGGGCAATAGACATACAATACAACAATAAAGGCAATAGACATTTAAAAAGTGTCTTTTAGCCTTAATCATCATCTTGTCGAAGCAAGTCTCTAAAAAGCATGAGCTTATGAAGGCAACTTTATTGTAAATTTCATTTAAAAGAATGATTTATATTTAATCGAAAGGTATAGTAAATTATTAATTGGTAGTTCATATTTTAGCCTGTCTCCGCAAGGTCTGAATACAACAGCATTTAATACAATATTTATCAACAATGGACCTGGGTTCGATTCCCGTGGTCGAATCTTTTATCTTCTAATAAAATAGTTTAAAAATTTATCAACAACATTTGTTCAAAAGCAATAATTAAAATGAATAGTAACGAGAATCAATTTTAAAATATTATTATACCTCCGTTCCATTATACTTGGACTATTGGAAGATAGATTTTCTTCTTCATTTGCATCAGTTTTTGCACATTCTTTTACCAGATCATTCAGATTACTTTTCAATCTTGCTTTGTTCTCTAATTCAAAAAATATAGAATTAAATGTCTCAAGTTTGCAGTAAAATAACTTATTAATACAATTGCACCAATCTATTACCTTTAAGAAATTGTTTTGATCTAAATCCATTTTCAAATAGGCCTCGCTTCAACTGAAAACACAATTGCTTCATAAAACACTTAATAAATATTTCTAATAACAATAACACATTTATATCCTAACTTACACAAGATTTTTTACTATCTTCACAAGGTTTTCTGCTTCTGTTATGTTTTTCATTACTTTTCTAAAAAAGAAAAATCTAGCTTCTTAAATTATCATCAGGAAAACATGTATATATAAAAAGTATTTATCAGGAAACCC